>CM040118.1:42261372-42972472 GCA_022559845.1 Amorphophallus konjac | reverse complement strand
GAAGGGTACTTCATAACGCCATGTCGGCCCTCGACACAGAACTGCGTGCCCACCGCTCACCTCCCAGTTGGCCGTAGGACCCTCAGATTGACGAAACAAGTCTAGTCGGACCTTTGGCCCGGGAATCATAGTGCCGGGGCCGACCTCGACTCTCCAACATGATAACACTCACCATCCGAGACCCGGACCCGATCACTCACCTCGAGCCGCGTCCGACCTCCGCCAGGCGCCAACCCGTGTCCGTTCTGACCACCAAGGCAGTCAGGCCCACACCAGCTCCTCTGTAAAGAGTTCCAGTAGAACAAGCGGACATCCGATTTGTCACGCAATGACCCGGGGACCGACTCACATGTCGGAATTGTCCCATGGCTTGCTCCAATTGTACTTCAGACGGTCAGGCCCGCTTGTAAAGCCCATGTGGATCATCATAAAACCAGTAAATTGTATACGCCCGTGTTCGGGCTCCCGGCTCTCTACCCACACCACTCGGCATCCGTGCCCAATACCCTAACCCCAGTGAACACCCCCCAGTCTAACGCCTACTCCTAGCTGCTGAATGCACCCGGCCCTCCACCCACGGCTTCAGACACATATACAGACTTTTCTTCAGCATGGAACGAGTTCGGATTCAATCCGATGTAAATAAACACTGGTTGCTTGCGGTTGGTGAGGAAAGACATCATGTACACGATTCCCGCAATCGCCTACGCACTCGCACCCATGGAACCCCTTCTCTCCACGTGTCGCCCGATCACTCGAGCCCACGTGCCGCGCCCTGGTGGCGCTCCCCCAGTCAAACCTTGGTTCCATGAGTGATTGTCGAGAAATCGACTGGCACGCCCGTACCCTGTCCGGTTAATCTTTATCCCGACACTTACGTGCCATTCGACCCTTTCCGACTTTCCGTGAAAGGAGAGTGCCCGATACCACCGTGAGAGGCATGCACCCGTAAGGAGGATACCCAAGATACATCAAACTCCCGTATTTTTCCTTCCCTGCTGTATCCCTTCCTTCCCCCTGGTTAATCAGCATAAAAAACCCGCACCACAACGGTACCTCCAGACACCCCAAACACATGGACACAGAACCCCGGGGGTGTCCAGGACATCCACGAGCCGAAGGTCGACCACTGGGTCACAACTGGGTCAACCGGGGGTCAACACAACGTAATCGGAACACAACTAGCACAGAAAATAGGGTAGCAGTCCCCCGGGACCGTCACGACAAGTGGCGGTCCACTCTGGACCACAATCCATCAATAGTGGTCCACCCTGGGCCGCTAGACACATGAGACGGTTACAATCCAGGCCGCAAACCCCCCCAAGTGGCGGCCCTAGCCTGACTACAAGCATCGACTAGCGGTCAAGCACAAGGCCGCTACTATTGAGTCTCCTTGAGTGATTTTGATGATAACAAAACTCTGAGTGGAAGATTTATCTCGGCTCGTGTCTTAAGACTCTATATACGAGCTAATGAGGTTCAAGTTTATACCTATCAATTCTACGAAAAACTCATAAGTTTTATTTGAATCAATGTGTGTCAAATTGAGTTAACCTTATTTAAACAAACCCCAAAATGCATGATACAATCATTCACTTAAAGCCCTTGTCACCTTGATCAATTTCTCCGGGCTAACAACTCAGTTTTGCAGGTCCAGGCTATTCCGGTCGACCAGGACCATAGGCCCGGTCGACCAGTTTTTCCAGAGACGAAGGGTGGCAAGTTTTACATGTTTCGGTCGACCTGGACCCCAAGACCGGTCGACTGGTTCTTCCAGAAACCAAAAACTCCGGAAGTTACAGGTTTCAGTCGACCGCCTCTAGAATTCCAGTCGACCGGAATTCTCGAAGCCCTCTTTTGTTGACTTTTGGTCCAAGCTCGAAAAGAGGGAGTTTCTCCCAATTGTTTAAACCCTTTGGTCTCAGTCTTGGAGTGAATTGTGGATCTGGTCTGGGGACTTGTCTCCTGACCTTCCAAGATCTATAAAAGATCTCTTTGGGGTCATAAACCCTAAGGCTTTTCAAGAGAAGAAGAAGGAGAGGCTGTCAAGGAGAGGGTGCTGGTAGTAAATGGTAAAACAGTGATCCGAGAGAAATTCTTCATCTAGGTGCTGAAGCTTTCAAGAGCAAATCTGCATCCAAATCAAGTGAAGATCAAGCCAAGAGCAAGCTTCATTCAATACTATCTTCATTCACTAAGGGGGAGCCTGATCTATGTTTTCACTTCTTGTTTATGTTCCTTCCATTCATGTTTGAGCTGATTCGTGCTTCCCTTGTAATATTCAAGCACTCATGTGTGTGGATCTCGGCAGATCCGTGTGTGTGTGTGTACTTCGTTGTCCATCATTGTTCTTGTGTGTCCATGCTCTAGCACTTTCGTGGGAGTTCTATACTCCTCACGTGTGTGTGTGTGTGGTTGCTGTTCATCTTGTAATCTTCTACAAGATAGTGTGTGAATCCTCACAGTGTGTGAGGGGTGGACGTAGGTTGCTGTTGTTGCAGCCGAACCACCTAAAAATCGCTGTCTACTGAATGGTTTGATCCATATCTTCTACCTCCATTCTCTTTAGCTTAGTTTTATATCGCATTATCCAGCCTTAGTTCATTAATTTTTAATACCCCATTCACCCCCCCCCTCTTGGGTGCCATTTAATCTCGGGACTTCAATTGGTATCAGAGCTAAGGCTCTTTCTTTCACAGATCTAATGATCTAGAGTAAGATCCGGTTAAATGGAAAACAAGGGTATGATACCCGAGGGTCACTCCATCAACCGTCCTCCCTTCTTTGACGGTTCAAACTACTCGTACTGAAAAAATAGAATGCATGTTTTTCTGAGGGATCAAGAGTATGAAGTTTGGAGAGTTGTGGACAAGGGTCCTCATAAACTAGGAGCTGATGAAGAAAAATGGACACCCGAGGAAATTAAGAAATGCACTGCTAATTTTAATGCCATGAATATTATGCAATGTGCGATACACCCTAATGAATTCTCTCGCGTTTCTATGTGCAGCTCAGTCAAAGAAATGTGGGACAAGCTGCGACTCATATACGAGGGAACTTCAGAGGTCAAGGAAATCAAGGCAAATCTCCTAGTCACTGACTATGAGCTATTTAAGATGAATCCTGAAGAAACCATCTCCGAGATGTTTGCAAGGTTAACATAGATCACAAATGGTCTCAAAAGTCTTGGGAAGGAATACTCAAATTCTGACCTTGTGAGGAAGGTGTTAAGGTCTCTATCGTCAGCTTGGCACACAAAGGCCACGGTAATTGAAGACTCAAAGAACCTGTCAACTCTCACCTTGGACGAACTCATAGGGTCACTCATGACCTATGAGATAAATATAAAGAGGACAGTTGATGAAGACATCAAGAAGAAAAAGGTCATTGGATTGAAAGCTCATCACTCCGATGACGAATTTCAAGAAGGTGAATCAAGTGACGGAAGCAATGAAGAGGAAGAATTGGCGATGATAACTCGCCAAGTGAGGAAATTTCTAAGGAAGAAGAGAAATTTTCAGGGAAACTTCAGAAAAGGGCAAAGAAAGTCCACGCAAACCAAAGGCGAATCGAGCAAGCCAAGTAGCATCATATGCTACGAATGCAAGAAGACCGGGCACATGAGAGGTGAATGTCCAGATCTGAAAAAGAAATTCAAGAAGGATAATTTCAAGAAACCTAAAGCCATGGTCGCCACTTGGAGCGACGAAGAAGATGAACCATCTGATGAAGAGATTCAAGAACTTGTGGAAAGCTTGTGCCTCATGGCACATGAAGATGAATCTACGGAGGTAAATTCTGACCCTGATTTCATTTCCAATGAACAATGGGAATCTGAATATGAAAAGTTGTACACTAAATACAAGAAAATCAGATCTGAAAATAAAACTCTCAAAAAGAAACTTGATGACATGTCACGTGAAGATATCTTTGTCAAATTTGAGAAACTGGAACAGGAATGGTTGAGGCTACGGAAGAAAAAGAAAGTCTATTGGAAATAATTTTAGACTGTGATAAAACCAAAGAGGAACTATCGTGCAAAATAGTTGAAATGGAGGAAGCATGTGAAAAGATCAAAATTGAAGAACAAATTCTGAAATCTACAAACTTAGAACTTGAAGAAAAGGCTGTGAGTTTAGAAAAAGAAGTGACTGATCTTCAGTTCATATTGTCAAGATTTGTTAAGGGCAAGTAAAATCTAGATAATATGTTGGGAGTTAAAGTCAATTTTCAAAAAGAAGGTCTTGGATACACACCTCAAAACCAAAAATCGTTTGAGCATAAGATCACCACATCCTTTGTTCATGGAAAAGATAAAAACCATGCTTCATGTTCCAAGCCTGAACCAAAATATGCTCAACCCAAACCACGACAGTTTCAAAGAAAGTTTGCACATGTTAACTATTATCATTGTGGTAGATTTGGTCATGCTATTGTAAATTGCTGGTTCAGACAAAACCCACCTAGAAATCATGTTTTTTGGACCAAGAAGAGATATACTCAGAACTTGACTAACTCCTACGGACCCAAACTAGCTTAGGTACCAAAAACAATTGCATGAGAATTCTTCTTCTTGCAGATATGTCTTGAAGCCAGGGGGAGCAAATGGTACCTGGACAGCGGCTGTTCAAGACATATGACAGGGGACAAGAAAGTGTTCTCTACACTGCAAGACAAGGATGGAGGTTCAGTTGTCTTTGGAGGTCAAGACAAAGGTAAAATCGTTGGGATTAACAACATTAGTAAGAATTCTGAAATTCTTATTGAAGATGTGCTTTTGGTGAAAGGTCTGAATCACAATCTGCTAAGCATAAGTCAATTGTGCGATAAGGGTTTTAAAGTTATTTTTGATGAAACCCACTGCATTGTCTTGAACAAAAACACAAATGAGATCAAATTTCTTGGAAAAAGAAATAACAATGTCTATACTGTTGATATTGATAATGTTTCTTGTGATGATCTATGCTTGGCTACAAACAATCATGAAAATGCATGGTTATGGCACCGTAGGTTGGGTCATGCTAGTTTTGGAGTAATCTCCAAGTTGTCTAGACATGATTTGGTGAATGGACTGCCAAAATTAAAATTTGAAAGTGATAGAATCTGTGAAGCTTGCACAAAAGGTAAGCAAACACGAACTTCTTTCAAAAACAAAAATAGTGTTTCATCCGCTAGGCCATTGGAATTACTGCATCTTGACTTTTTTGGTCCTACTAGAACCTCTAGCCTAGGAGGAAAATTCTATGGCTTTGTGATTGTTGATGACTTTTCAAGATTTACATGGGTGCTCTTCTTAGCAAATAAAAATGATGCCGTGACGGAATTTCAAGTTTTCTGCAGGAAAGTTCAGAATGATAAAGGCTATCTCATCACCACCATTCAAAGTGATCACGGTGGAGAATTTGAGAATCATGACTTCAGCAAACTTTGTGAAGATCAAGGATACACGCACAACTTTTCATCACCACGGACGCCTCAACAGAATGGAGTAGTGAAAAGGAAAAATAGAACCTTGATAGACATGGTGCGGACCATGTTAAGTGAGAACTCCTTGCCCAAGTATTTCTGGGCTGAGGCGGTAAGTACATCATGTTACATCATCAACAGGGCAATGGTAACGCCCATCTTAAAGAAAACTCCTTATGAGATGTACAAGGGTAAGAAATCAAACATCTCTCATCTCAAACCCTTTGGATGCTCATGTTTTATCTTGAACAATGGTAAGTCTAATCTAGGAAAATTTGACGAGAAAAGTGACAAAGGAATTTTCCTAGGCTATGCACTCAACTCTAGAGCTTACCGATTGTTCAATAAGAGAACCTTGGTTGTAGAAGAAAGTCCTCATGTAATTTTTGATGAATCTGAATAAAAACTAACAAATCAGTCTGTTCAAATTGTGGATGCAGACGAGGATTCCAAATGTCGGGATGATGTCAAGGTCAAGAATGAGCCAACTGAAGGTGGATCAAGTAAAAGTGAAGAAGATGAGGATCCCTCAATTGAAACACTTCAAGAGCAGCAAGTGCAACACCCGGATTTGGCAAGACCATCCACTCTTCTGAAAGATCACCCCGCTGAAAACATCATAGGTAATCCTGAAGACGGGGTAAGAACTAGATCCTCTCTAAGGCAAGTAGAAGAGGAGGATTTGTTTGCTTTAATTTCTCAAGAGGAGCCTAAGGACATTCATGATGTTTTGCAAAATGACTCCTGGATCCAGGCATGCATGAAGAGTTGCACCAGTTTGAAAGAAGCAAAGTGTGGACTCTTGTGTCACGTCCTAGAAATCCGCCCGTAATAGGAACTCGTTGGGTCTTTAGAAATAAGCTGAATGACATGGGTATGGTTGTTAGGAATAAGGCCCGGCTTGTAGCCAAAGGGTATAGCCAGGAGATGGGGATTGATTTTGATGAATCTTTTGCCCCGGTCGCTAGGCTAGAAGCAGTCCGGATTTTATTATCCTTCACTTGATCACTGAACTTCAAACTGTTTCAAATGGATGTCAAATCTGCTTTTCTTAACGGGTATATCAAAGAGGATGTTTTTGTAGAACAACCTCCAGGCTTTGAAGATTCCAAGCACCCACGACATGTGTACAAGCTCCAAAAGGCGTTGTATGGGCTTAAGCAGACACCAACGGCATGGTACGAAAGGCTTACTTCTTTTCTGACTGAAAATGGGTTCAAAAGAGATAAGGTTGATCAAACACTCTTCACAAGAAAATCAGGTAAAGAGATACTGGTAGTTCAAGTGTATGTTGATGACATAATCTTTGGAGCTACCAACAATGCCCTATGTGATGAATTTGCAAGAATAATGCAAGGAGAGTTTGAAATGAGCTTAATGGGTGAACTAACCTTCTTTCTTGGTTTGCAGGTAAAACAAACGCCCGAAGGCATCTTCATAAACCAAGCCAAGTATACAATGGAGCTGTTGAAAAAATATGGATGGCAGAAGCAAAACCCATAGCGACTCCGATGGCCACAACCACGAAGTTGGGCAAAAATAAAAATGGTAAAACAGTAGATCCTACACTGTTTCGAGGTATGATCGGATCACTACTGTATTTAACAGCATGTCGCCCTGACATTCAGTATAGTGTGTGTCTGTGTGCTCGCTTTCAATCATGTCCAAAAGAATCACATCTAATGGCTGTTAAACGGATTTTTCGGTACTTGATTGGCACACTAGACTTTGGTTTGTGGTTTCCTATTGGCAGTTCTTTTGATTTGATTGCATATACCGATGCCGATTATGCTGGTTGCATTGTTGATCGGAAAAGTACTCGTGGGTACTGTCAGTTTCTTGGTGGTTGCCTAGTTTCATGGGCCTCCAAGAAACAACATTTAGTAGCTCTCTCAACGGCCGAGGCTGAGTATGTAGCCGCCGAAGTTGTGGAGCCCAAGTACTTTGGATCAAAAATCAATTTCTTGACTTGGATATTGAAATAAACGGTGTTCCAATTTTATGTGACAACACAAGTGCAATCAGTCTATCAAAAAACCCTGTTCAGCATTCTAGGACTAAGCATATAGACATTCGACACCATTTCTTGAGAGATCATGTAGGCAAAGGGTTTTGAGCTGCATTTCATTGATACTCTCAATCAGCTGGCCGATATCTTCACCAAGCCCTTAAACCAGGAGCAATTCAACAAGATTAGAAGGGAACTTGGCATGTGCAAGGGTGAGGGCATTCACTTAGGTCTACATTAAATCGCGTGATGCATTTCAGAAGCATTAAGGGTAGTTAGTGTGACTTGCATCACCATGTTGTGTGTTTCACTTCTCTATGTTTGATACCATCCTGCATGTGTGATTATATTATTTTATCTTTATACCTCTCCTTGAAAATTTCTAAAACCCTATACTCCTTGACAAATAAATGTGGACAATTGACCTAGAGATACTAGACAGTCACTGAGGGGGAGCCTTCAGAAAAACCTCGTTGGTTGATTCTTCGGATGTTCCTTACTGAAATTCTCCCCAAAAGAAAAGACAGAAAAAGAAAGAAAATAAAAAAAAAAAAAGAAAAAGGAGAAAAATTATAGAGGGATGAATACCACTTAGTGAAGGGAGCTCAAGAGGACAGGAGATATGGAGGACTTCTTTACCTATAACAAACCAACACAAAAAAAAAAAATTGACTGTTGACCTTTTCCGGTCGACCGGACAACCCGACCCGGTCGACCGAAAACGGCGGCCGGCCCAACTGGGACCCGACCGCCCCCCCTTTTTAAGGGGTTTCACCCCCTCTTAGTTCATTCTTCTCCACTCCTCTCTCCCACACACTCTCAAAACCCTAGAACACCAACCTTCCACCTCTCAAGCCTTCAAACCTCTTCATTCCTCCATCCGCACAATCTCCATCAGATTCGTCACCACTCCGGGACGCGATCTCCGTGGGTGTTCGTGCTACCACCCATCTACCTCCTTGATTCCAGAGCGTGGGGAACGATCTTCCAGAGCTCCAGAAGTGCTCCTTGGTCCACTACAACCTCAAGGGTAGAGTCCCTTCACTCGAAGGCTTTCACATTCGGTTCCCTCGTCTAAGATGCCGCCTAGACGGAGCTCTCGGCGTTCCACTCAAGGGGAAGCCAGCGGTCAGAGACGAGAGGCCCCGGCTCGTCCACAGCGGGCACCGGAACCTCGTCGTGCACCCCGTCTACCCCTACGACCCATCATCAACCCTCGCCTGGTTGATTTTCAAGAGGTGAATGACATATTGCCAGATTTGTTTGCACTCTTTGCAATTCAAGACGGGTGGAATGATTTTGTCTCCAGATACACTAGGTATTATCCAAACCTAGTACAACAATTTTATGGGAATCTCGTTGAGAGAAATGGAAACTTATTCACAGTTGTTCAAGACATTGAGATACATATTGGACCCGATCTTTTCTAGCGTGCATTAGGAGTTTCAGCCTGGGGTGCCGATATGACGTTTGGACATGGTGAAATGCCAGACACATTCCTTGCTATGACGGGTTATGACTATGTTCAGGGAGTTAGTAATCTTATTCAGTTGAATGCCAATCATTTTTCGCCTCTGCAACGTGTTCTACATCATATGTTCACTACCTTGATTTATCCAAAAGGTGGTAGCAGAAATGAAGTGACGGCAGTTCATCGGTTCTTATTTTACCATGTTATGAATGGGAACACTGTAAATATGGGTCGGCTCATGACCACCTTGATTGATTCATGCCGCACCAACTTGGGACGATCCTTACCTTATGCATCCCAGTTGACAGGAGTGTTTATCTATGCTGGGGTTGATTTGGGTGAAGAAAGATCACTTCCAATTCGCTAGGATGATGTTTACAACGAACACAATATCTTCTTCAATCTTGGTTATTATTGGGGTGAAGATGGTGAGCTTACAAGGGATATCCCCACTTATGTAGAACTGCTTGCAAATGAGGAAGAACCGCAGCAACCACAGGATAATGGGGATGCACCCCCACCAGTTCAGGCGGAGGATCAGCCTCCCCCACCTTCTCCACACCATATGGATAAGGAGTTACCTCCACCTCCACAGTTTGCTCACGGGGAGTCCTCTACTCAGGGTGCTGGTCAGCCTTCTTGGGGGGACTATGAGGCTCTTGATAGACGCGTATTAGGCATGGAAACCCGACTCTACTCATCCCTTGATAGGCTGGACACCTTCATGGACAGCATGACTGGCCGAATGGATTCTTTCTCCCATGCTCTGGATGACCTTTCCACCCACATGGCCACACTTTATGCCAGCCACGAAGACAACCGTGAAGCCTCCCGGATTACCAATCACTCCCTTCTTACCATCCAACAACAGCTTCTTCATAATAATGAAATTCTGCATAGCATTGAAGATTGTCTCCCTCCTGCTCCTGCTCCCCCTGCTGCCGGTGCTTCTGGTGATGATGCTCGCGAGGGGACTCCGGATCACCCTACTCATTAGCTGTCCCTGTGTCTATGTAGTGTCTTTTCTGTCCACTTTTCCTGTAACCCTCTCCCCATTTTGATGATGCCAAAGGGGGAGAAGTAGCTATGTCAGGTCCTATCTATATGTATTTTGTGTGTTTGCTTGTCAGCATGCTTGAGTCATTGTGAGTCGTGTTGCATCATGTTAGCTTGCATCTTGTGTATTGCATTTTGTGCGTCTTGTTGGTTGGAACTCCTTGCACTATATCAATCTTGTATCAGCAATCCTCGATCTGTAATGATATGATGTAATGCACTTGGTTTTAGCCACTTAATGGATTCACTTGTTCTACTTCATATCAATATCTGGGCATATATGAATGTTTCAATTATTTGGGTTCTTGGTTGACTCGTCTTCGCTCTCTCTACTTGTGTTTTGGCATCATCAAAAAGGGGGAGATTGTTGAGTCTTATTGAGTGATTTTGATGATAACAAAACTCTAAGTGGAGGATTTATCTCGGCTCGTATCTTAAGACTCTATATACGAGCTAATGAGGTTCAAGTTTATACCTATCAATTCTGTGAAAAACTCATAAGTTTTATTTGAATCAATGTGTTTCAAATTGAGTTAACCTTGTTTAAACAAATCCCAAAATGCATGATACAATCATTCACTTAAAGCCCTTGTCACCTTGATCAATTTCTCCGGGCTAACAACTCAGTTTTACAGGTCCAGGCTATTCCGGTCGACCAGGACCATAGGCCCGGTCGACCAGTTTTTCCAGAGACGAAGGGTGGCAAGTTTTACAGGTTTCGGTCGACCTGGACCCCAGGACCGGTTGACCAGTTCTTCCAAAAACCAAAAACTCCGGAAGTTACAGGTTTCAGTCGACCGCCTCTAGAATTCCAGTCGATCGGAATTCCCGAAGCCCTCTTTTGTTGACTTTTGGTCCAAGCTCGAAAAGAGTGAGTTTCTCCCAATTATTTAAACCATTTGGTCTCAGTCTTGGAGTGAACTGTGGATCTGGTCTAGGGACTTGTCTCCTGACCTTCCAAGATCTATAAAAGATCTCTTTGGGGTCATAAACCCTAAGCCTTTTCGAGAGAAGAAGAAGGAGAGGCTGTCAAGGAGAGGGTGCTGGTACTGTTCACATGAACAGTGATCCGAGAGAAATTCTTCATCCAGGAGCTGAAGCTTTCAAGAGCAAATCTGCATCCAAATCAAGTGAAGATCAAGCCAAGAGCAAGCTTCATTCAATACTATCTTCATCCACGAAGGGGGAGCCTGATCTATGTTTTCACTTCTTGTTTATGTTCCTTCCATTCATGTTTGAACTGATTCGTGCTTCCCTTGTAATATGCAAGCACTCGTGTGCGTGGATCTAGACAGATCCGTGTGTGTGTGTGTACTTCGTTGTCCATCATTGTTCTTGTGTGTCCGTGCTCTAGCACTTTCGTGGGAGTTCTATACTCCTCACGTGTGTGTGTGTGGTTGGTGTTCGTCTTGTAATCTTCTACAAGATAGTGTGTGAATCCTCACAGTGTGTGAGGGGTGGACGTAGGTTGCTGTTGTTGCAGCCGAACCACCTAAAAATCGCTGTCTACTGAATGGTTTGATCCATATCTTCTACCTCCATTCTCTTTAGCTTAGTTTTATATCGCATTATCTAGCTTTAGTTCATTAATTTTTAAAACCCAATTCACCCCCCTCTTGGGTGCCATTTAATCTCGGGACTTCAGCTATCCTCAGTGAAACTGTCGTGACCAGACTACAACAACGGGGGCTGCCCAACGGCCATAATAGAACACAAAACAATAGCGATCAGAGGCCGGCCGCTACCAATAGGGTAATGGTCAGTCGCGAGATCGCAACCAGGCTAAGCGATCTTCCCAGACTGCTAACCCTGCCGACACTATGGGAGCCAGGTAACGGCCCCCAGCGGGCCGCCTCATGGAAGTGGCGGTTCCTGTTACGACCGCCTCTATTCCGGAAACCCGAAAATGGTGAGTTCGGTGGAAAACTCCATTCTACGCCCCGTTCACACCCATGTGAAGGGGAAAACAAGAGGAAACCATTCCCCACCCTCTCTAGCACCGAGAGGACCCATTTAAACCCCAAAAATGTGATTAAAATGCTAGATGTGGCTCACTCCCCAAAAATATGTATTTTCCCCAAAATGCTCAAATAAGCCCGCTCGGCTCACCACGGCCTTCCAAAATCGTGAAAATGGAAGTATACGAGTTGGCGATCCATCTCCCTACCTCCACCGAAGATTCCACGCGTCGTGGACGCCGATCCATAAAGAAGATGCCGCGAAACCCTCGGCGAGCACCAGAACACGTGTCCGATGTCGCCGCGCCTCCACCGCCTCGATCCTCGCCCCATCCTCACACTCCTCGCCCTCACGTTATTCCTGCCTCGCCCACTATCGCCCCCGTCGGCCGCCCGGAGGAGAGGGGGTGAGAAAGAGAAGAGAGAGAGTAAGAATGAGAGAAAGAGAAGGGGTGGGTGGTTATTAATGGAAAAACCCAAAAATTCCAGAAATCCAAAAAAATATAAAAAATTACCTCCGCGATCCTTGGGAAGAGCAAAACGCGCCAGTACTATCCCGGAGTCGAAGAACGTAATGGTTCACCCTGCATAGAGTTTCGAAGGCACATCAGGGAAAAAAACACGCGTAAAGCACAAAACACACTCCGGGACCCACGAAAGCGATCCGAAGCACACGGATCATGATTCAATAAATAATCCAAAAAATCCGGGGTGTTATAGCCCTCCCCCCTTAAAGAAATTTCATCCTCAAAATTCAGGACAAGCACCAAGCCACAGGGGGAGAACACCTTAACCCATTGACAACGCTGTCAGAGACGTAGCACAGAAAACCTCGATTCTCACGAAAGCACTGATCATGAGGGATACGGCCAGGCCTTAATCACGGACGATACCACGCTCCGCACACCGCAAACACATCGGTCATCAGAGCAGGCATAACACAAAAGAGCAAGTTTGGCATCACCTCAGGCAACACGAAAACCAACCACGGCACCGCTGCCACCCTCTCGCCCACCGAGGGAACGTAATCCTCGCCACAAGAACCAATCCACCGGTCAACGCCCACGCTCGGTGGACCAACTAAATGCCAGCTTCAGAAGCAGTTGACTAATCTCACGCCCCACACCAGGGACAACCACCGCTGAGCCTCCACCAGCTCACACCTGGCAAGCCAAACGCCAACAACGGCACCAGACCAACTCTGCCAAAAGATAAACTTCGACAAAGCCCAGACCCAATCAGGAAAAACACATCACAGAAATGGCCACCAAAGGCCTCGCTTGCACACGGCTCTTGCCATTCTCGATGCGCGACCACCAGCATCTTCTGTCTGGAAACACCAATCGTGAGTCACCAGGCACTCGTCAACAGCGAACCTCCACCGGCCTAGCAGGCACGATCCGAATCGCGACAAGCCATCCACTGACTCATGCACAGACCATCACCACATCCAGACCTATCATCATGCCAACTCCACCCTCTCAGGGGAGCACGGTGAAACCAAATGACAAGGTCCGGAGTCTTTGGTCTTCACCTCACTTGACTCAGACTTACCGGGGAACCATCCCATGTCGGTCATAGACCAAGGATTACCATTCCACGCCAACGTCCCAACAAGGACCTCCACGCACAGGCATCGACCACCGTCCCGTCTCATCAAATCCTATCACATCTCAATCGCTCCAAATGGATGCCTGCCAATCCCGGTTCCGCTCTTACCACAGAGCCACAGGACACACCACCTGAGCAATTCACGGCACACTTCTCTAGAACCGACAAGTGCCGCCTACTACCACAACAAGCAGGTCGATGATGCCACGACCAATGCACACGAGTCCCCAGACAATACACATCTTACCACAGTCGACCACTCGGCCAACCTGACCAGCCACTCACGGCCACCAACCAGGACCTATAATCTCTCAGAGATCACTTCTCCAAAACACGATCTCTTCCAAGAACACAACCTCCAATCGCAAGAACATGGTACTCATGTGGCAACCTCGCCAGCGCATTTCCCCAATTCTCCACACTGCCAGTGCTGTGAACCACAAGATCTCAAGCAACGGCATGGCAACAACACATCTCACGCAACCGGAGACAACGCATATCGAGGAACCAATCCTCCGCTGCTCTACACTTCCTCAAGAATCCACCCGCAGCAACCGATGCTACGATCCGCACACTCTGATCTACATACACAGCCACCACAATGCCAACTCGGGATCCTCCATCCTGACAATCCTCTGCAACTCCGCAGGCTCCGATTCTCCACACATCGGGAATCATAACACCAACCGTAAATTCTCACGAACACCGCCCGATTGGCATGCATCCTTCTGAAACAGCGCCAATACACCCTTACACAGCAGGGAACGGGCAAGGCTTCTCACAGGCAACCATGTTGCCAAAACACGGGACGTGTCTCGCACGGACTTCATGGCACATGAAGGCCAACCAATCCGAATACACGATGAACGAGGACGAACCTTAGCCCAAATGTGATCTCCTCCAACCAAGGTAAAAACTTAATACACTTCCGACCAACGGAAGGAAAACTCCATGCTTGATCTGACCTCAAACCTCACGCACGCTGGGAACAGCACCTTCCAGCATCAAGAAAACCGTCACCTCTGTCAGGTCAGCTCCTTTGACAACACTCGTCAAGTATCTCGTCGGATCGCGATCACAGCATCTCTCGATGCACCACCACTGCAATTCCTCGGACTACAACACGCCACGCCAAGAGCCACAACACAAGCCATAACCGGCAACCGCCAACGCTCATCCTTGAGTCCCGAACTCACTGCGAAACTTACACATCTCAAACCAAATCCAGGGCGAACACAACCCATTCACACATAGAAGTGTAGGAGCGAGAACTTACTCGGACATCTCCGCCCAATCCTGCCTTAAAATCTGCAAAAATAACCGGGATCGACACGTCATTCCTGACGCCACAAAGCATGACAAGGACAGCGGGCTCGACAAATCAGCAACTTAACAGAAAATCCTCCGCTCGCCAGAGCATAAATCTGGACCAGAGCACCCGCTCCGACACCTCAAACCACAACCTTAACACCTCAAGGGCTGGATATCCTCAAGCTGGAGTGGCAAGACTCCATAACAGCTCCCTCAGAGCACACTCACGACCACTTAACGATGAACAATCCTCGCCAGCCACCTAACCTCGCTGCATATTCCTTGAACGCAGCACCACAGCAACGCACGCCTTCCAGCAACCTCTGCCCAATGCAGCACAACCAGGGCCACCACCCATTGGGAAGAAACCTCTCCATCACGTCTCTCGGGCCCCACACCGACACTCCACGAAACAGCAACCACATTCACAGTGCCAGCGTCGCGCACTCAAGCTCTTACATGAGAAACCAAGCGGAAAACATGCACAAACCCCATGCCAGCTGCCGACTGTACTGGACCTTATGGACTCTGATCACTGCAATATCTCGAATTCCCAAATACGTCCACAACCACGCGCTCTGATACCAACTGTAGCGACCCAAGATCCAGATACCGGGAGGATCCTGATACCATTCTAATCCAGGCTCGCAGCCCACGAGTCGGAAGGCTCGGAAGGGCTAAAAGGAGTGTGGAGGTACAAAGAAATAGGAAATAAAGCAGGACAATACAATAAATAACAGAAATAAATAAACTAACTATGATAGAGTCCAGTCTAACAAAAGTACAGTTTAAGGCAGAGAACGTACCTAATACCGAGTGAACACTCGGACCAGCAAGCTGGCGACTAAGAACCTCCGCACAGCACCCTCGAACCTTGAGGAAGAACCACCGCACCTGAAAAGTAGGGGTGAGCCTCCTGTCACTGGCTCAGTAAGGATCCCGCGGAACCCCAACCGTAAATAATGGCGGTAACGAAAAGCAGCAACAATGGCAGGAATAGTAAACACGGTGGATGAAAAAAACCTCAGCTCTACAGCTACTCCTACCAGAACAGAAACCAACACCCCGAACTCACAGTCGGGGGACCACCAGACTAACAGAGAAACCCTGGCTACACAGCCAGAAGAAACATCGCGACAACTCTGTCGCGAACCAGACACTGCCTAGGGAAAAACCCTCAGTGACGCTCACCGGAAACCCTAGACCTCAACCTCGGGAAACCACCCAGAACTGCACGCAAAACAACGTCTCACAGACGTGAAACGGAAACTCGACTCACGAAAAACTCACGTCACGTGACAAGAGTACCTGCCTACCAGAAGCAAGGCCGGATGCGTCCACTGATGACTTAGTCCATAGCCTCGGATGTCTCGCTGCGATGCCCCAGGCGGAGACAGAGACACCGTACAATAACCAGTACCATGAACAAGGACTAGCTGGGGTCGCGCTGGTCAGTGCAGGTCCGACGTCCCCAACCACGTGTGCACACACAGACCATGCGCCCTAGGTCTGACCCTCTAGCTGGTTCTTCCCCCGAGGCCCGGACTCAGCTGCTCGTGGGGGCCCTACGGTAACCAGCCTAAAAACCGTCTCTCTGGGTCACGCTCTCCACCACTCCCAAGTGGGTTCGCACATGCGTGCGCAGGAAAGCTACGTCTAGTGGGGGCTCATAAAACGTGAACACGGAAAGTCACGCATGCACCCATTGCGAGAAACATGGAGTAACATGTGGCTCAGTGCCACCAGACTCTGGATGGTCCACTAAACCTACTAACCCAACGGTCCTTGAGTCACACGACTCGGGTCAAGATCGTTGTACAAGGACAGCTCCATGCCGTCAATCTTACCTAATCCCTAGGTCCGAAACCACGGTAGCATAATTCCCAAGGTAGCTCACATGCCGCCGAGCCGATCCTCTATCCAAGGGAAAAGCAGGAAACCTCCAGCCCCAGACTGGGTGACTGGACTCACAGTCTAAGGGCCAAACCCACGGCCCACTCGGAAACCCTTACAGGGAAGCCAATGACATGCGGGGATAACCCATCGCACACATGCCGATACACGACGACTCGTTCTAGCAAAAACACGAAAGCCCAGAACACATGGGGTCACCCGGAGGTCAAAAACCCATAGGCACGCTTATCGAGGTAACACGGTACCTCCAACCATCCCAAAAACACGGACACAGAACTCCCGAGGTGTCCGGGACATCCACGAGACCGAAGGTCGATCACTGGGTCACAACCGGGTCAACCGGGTGTCAACACAACACAATCGGAACACAACTAGCACGGAAAAAAGGGTGGCGGTCCCTCCAGGACCGCCACGACAAGTGGCGGTCCACTCTGAACCACAAGCTATCAATAGCGATCCACCCTGGGCCGCTAGACACATGAGACAGTCACAATCCAGGCCGCAACCCCCCCCCCAAGTGGCGGCCATGGCCTGACCGCAAGCATCAGCTAGCGGTCAAACACAAGGCCGCTACCCTCAGTGAAACGGTCGTGACCTAACCGCAACAACGGGGGCTACCCAACGGCCATAATACAACACAAAACAATAGCGGTCAGAGGCCAGCCGCTACCCATAGGGTAACGGTCAGTCGCGAGACCGCAACCAGGCCAAGCGGTCTTCCCCAGACCACTAACCTTGCCAACACTACAGGAGCCAGGTAACGGCCCCCAGCGAGCTGCCTCATGGAAGTGGCGGTTCCTGTTATGACCGCCTCTATTCCGGAAACCCGAAAATGGCGAGTTCGGTGGAAAACTCCATTCCACGCCCCGTTCACACCCATGTGAAGGGGAAAACAAGAGGAAACCATTCCCCACCCTCTCTAGCACCGAGAGGACCCATTTAAACCTCAAAAATGTGCGTAACATGCTAGATCCATCTCACTCCCCAAAAACATGTATTTTCCCCAAAATGCTCAAATAAGTCCGCTCGGCTCACCACGGCCTTCCAAAATCGTGGAAATGGAAGTATACGAGTTGGGGATCCATCTCCCTACCTCCACCGAAGATTCCACGTGCCGTGGACGCCGATCCATAAAGAAGATACTGTGAAACCCTCGGCGGGCACCAGAATGCGTGTCCGATGTCGCCGCGCCTCCACCGCCTCGATCCTCGCCCCATCCTCGCACTCCTCGCCCTCATGTTATTCCTGTCTCGCCCACTATCGCCCCCGTCGGCCGCCCGGAGGAGAGGGGGTGAGAAAGAGAAGAGAGAGAGTGAGAATGAGAGAATGAGAGAAAGAGAAGGGGTGGGGGTTATTAATGGAAAAACCCAAAAATTCTAGAAATCCAAAAAAATATAAAAAATTACCTCCGCGATCCTTGGGAAGAGCACAACGCGCCGGTACTGTCCCGGAGTCGAAGAACGCAATGGTTCACCCTGCATAGAGTTCCGAAGGCACATTAGGGAAAAAAATACGCGTAAAACACAAAACACACTCCAGGACCCACGAAAGCGATCTGAAGCCCACAGATCATGATCCGATAAATAATTCAAAAATCCGGGGCATTACACATTCTGTGTAATTAGCACCCACCCTAGTGGACACGAATTCTTTAATTCGCGGCATCCTGAGTGGACGCGAATTTCTTAGATTTATGTGTCTCCCGGATTTTTATGGCTAATTTCTACCCAAGTTATCCCCATACGTTATTTAGTCCATGATCTCCACTATATCATAGATCTTCCTGATTGTCATCTACACTAGTTATGACATGCTATTCCTTTCGACAAATTCATTATCAATATTTTTGGAACATAACCTTTTGACTCTATATTGGCCATATATGCAAATTCTAAAATATTAAGGGTTGTGGGTCTGCAACAACCAATGCCGGGTAAGACGGAAGTGCATTATATAAACCATAGGAAATTCTGGGTGTAGCATTGCACCAAATTCTGTTATTCTACAATTCTGTTATTCTGCAAATTCTGTTATTCTGGAAATTCTGTTATTTTGAAATTCTGATATTATGTTATTCTGTTATTCTGTTCATTCTGATAATATAGATATTCTGCTAGACTGATTATTTTTGCTTATCATTATTGAAATTCTGATATATTCTGGCCAAATTCTAAAGTTATGTTCATCTGAAACATCTGTCTTTGTTTTTCAT
The DNA here is from genome assembly GCA_022559845.1 of Amorphophallus konjac. Lineage (NCBI taxonomy): Eukaryota > Viridiplantae > Streptophyta > Magnoliopsida > Alismatales > Araceae > Amorphophallus > Amorphophallus konjac. The sequence goes on along the minus strand of CM040118.1, from coordinate 42,953,465 downwards.
ACTAGCATCTTGCCCTTGGTTCTGCATGGGAATTACTTCCCTTTTCTCTTGAGCTTATATCTGCCCTTGGTTTGATGTTCGTTGATGATCATCCTTTCTGCTAGATCTAGTGACATGTTATATCATTCATGCATTATATGCTCTTATACATGATTAATTGGCTAATCACTGATATCCTGCATGATGAGAGATGCAATTTCTACTGAGTATTTCGCTCATCCAGCTTATTTTAACATTTTTTAGGTAATAATGTCGAAGGCAATCAATCAGACGGGGAAGGACAAGAGTGATAAGTGCTATGGAGAATCGAGTCGGTGTCTTTTATTTTCTTGAGTCTTGTCCTATCTTTGACTCTTTATCCTTTTTTAAGTGTAATATTAAGTCTTTTTCTTTTACTTATGTAAGTTGAGTAGAGATATGTAACTTTGACATTTGATTATTAATAAGAATCATATTTTTTCAACGTTGTCTGGCCTTATATTTGTGTCTTATGGTCAGCTCTGATTATTCATGACTGTTCGCTACCACGTTCCGAGCAATGCATTTTACTGCTATCAGTTCGGGGCGTGACAGAAGTGGTATTAGAGCCTAGGTTTATTAAACCCTAGGTCTTGACTAAAGGTTTCCATATGCTATAGGTTCAATCCTATTATTACCCGGTGCGATTGGGTAGAACCATGGATTAAGTGCTAAAAATTGGCTTATAAGAAAAAAATGGCTTAACAATTTTTATGAGAATAATTTGCCTAATCTTGCATGGTTTGTCTTGTAGGGTTAGATAGCTAGCAATGGCGGCCGAGCGTGCGCAATGGCGGGAGATGCAAAGGATGATCCAGGGTTTGACTCAGGCGCTTCAGCAGGTATCGCAAGGTGGGGCGCATCGTGGTGTTGGAGAATTGCATCGAGAGTTTCAGAGTCTCAATCCCCCTAGGTTTAGTGGAACCCCTGATCCCGATGTGGCGGAAGAATGGACTAAGGCGATGGAGAGAATTTTTCGGGTAATGCAATGTTCGGACCAAGATAAGGTCCTTTTGGCAACTTTCTAATTAGAGAAGGATGCGAGAGCTTGGTGGGAGTCAGTGGAAATAACCTTGTCAAACGATCAGGTAGCATGGGCAGAATTTTTAGAGTACTTTAATGATAAGTATTTCTTGGAGAGAGTTCAAGAGAGAAAGGTCAGAGAATTTGCCTCACTCAAGCAAAGAAGTATATCAGTGGCGAAGTATGAGGCCCAATTTTTTAGATTATCTTGGTATGCGCCTCACTTGATAATAATTGAGAAGATGAAGGCCAAGCGATTTTTGAATAGATTGCGGTTGCAATACATACCCCAATTGGCGCCGATGGACATCCAATCTTACGCTGAGATGGTTAGGAGAGGTCAATTATTGGAGGATGCCATGGAATTATTCGACAAAGTTAAGGCAAGGATGGAAAAGAAGAAGCTAGGCAATGATAACAAGAGGTCTAATGAGGGGAATGGTGTTCCGAACGGCAAGAAGTTTAAGGAAGAGAAGTGCAAGCATTATGGGAATGAAGGTCATCGATCCGAGAAGTGTCGTTGGGAGAACGGAGCTTGTTTTCGCTGTGGAAGCCGGGAGCATAAAATAGCCGACTATCCTTTCCCAAAACAAGGACGATTACAAGCAATAAGATGAGTCGAGCGTGCTAATGGCGAAGAAGTATCTAGAGGTGCCCCTTAACTCTAGCCTAGCCTTCCTTCCTTAGATTGTATATTGCTTTGCAAGCATGCTTATGTGATCTTGTTGATGCTTAAAGAATAGGATTAGATACCCCACTATTGTTTTGGAAATGAATTTCATGTGAATTTGGGAATCAAATTCTTTTAAGTGGGGGAGGGTATAGCACCCCGATAAATTATGGAAAATAAAATTCATAGAAAAAATTGAAATGATAATTTTTTAAAATATATATATATAAACCCAACCCAATTAATATTACGACACAAAAAAGGCCTTAAACTCAAAATGGACCTTTAACAAATATAACTAGCTATAGATAACGGGCTTTAAAAAAACATAAAGGCTTTTGGGGGCCTTAAGAGAGCTACGTCTAACACATATAATGGGTTATATATATAAATATATTAACAATAGGTTTTTCTCGTAAGGCCAAACCCTTATCACGTTCAAAGACGTGCATGGGCTTTAGGGCTTCAGGAACCTAACAGGAAAGCGGTGATAAACGGGGCAGGTTGGGCTCGAATAGAGGAAGGAGGTGTTTTCATGGAACTTGGAAATTCAAAGTAGGATTCCTTAATCACGTACGTCTCTATTAAGATTCCTTCTCCTATAAGATACCCAGCCCGTCGAACGAGCATGGGTTACCGCTGCTTGTTTGAAGGCGTCCTGCTACCGCTACGTCTTGCTACTTCAGCTTCGTGCTTCTCCCTCCGGCATCTATTTCTTCTTTCTCTTCCGCCTGCTGCCGTACGTGGAGAAGGAGCGTCGCTGCTTTCTCCTATTTTTTCTTCCCTGGGTGCTGTCGTTCATCCTCTTCTTCCCCGTTAGTTCCCTCTTCCTCCGTTGGATCACGTCGAGGTAGGTGTTCTCTCCCAAGCAAAACTTGTTAGTAATTAAATCTTGCATGATCTCTACATGTTTCATGATTCCTTATAGCATGTCCTCTGTTAGTTTTACGTAGGTTATCCCAGTGACTAAGCCTAAGATAATCATTAAATTGATTGCATGCATAAATCCTTGTTCCAAGTTTTAACGTTTCCTGTGTTACGTGAAATAAACCACCGCATGGATTAAAAATTTATAATCATGTAAACAAATGCCTAAAATTTTGGATATGCATATTTTTGAAATGCCCATAATTTTCTCTTAATTTCCATGTATTTAGATCTAGGAAAAGTTTAATATTTAAAAAGTGGCACTGTTCATTGGTTAACATGTCGTACCACCTTTAAAGATTTTTATATTTTAAACCAGATAAAATATAATTATGATATTTCATGATTAAAGATCTTAGATTTTTCTCTTAATTATCATATAATTTGTTTTGTTAAATTCCTCTTAAACGAAAAGTGGCATTGTTCATGCGTTAAAACTCCGTGTGAATCTTAGGGATTTTTATCTTTAAACCAGACAAAATAAAATTATGATATTTCATGGTTAAAATCTTTAGATTTTTCTCTTATTTTTCATAGAATTTATTTTGCTAAATTCTTATTAAATAAAAAGTGACATTGTTCATGTCTTAAATGAATAGTAACACCTTAAAATGAACTATAATTGTTTTCCCTGATCGCCTGTGAACCGTGGGATGCATGGAAATTGGCGTCCATATCCAAGATGCCAATTAAATAATCAGAGCCTTTTTGAAAGGATGCTATTTCCTACAAATAAAATACATAAAGAATTGGCGTCTCTGCTAAGAGACACAGATTTTTAAAAATTCGTTACAAAATAAAATAAATCATGAATTAACGTCCATTCACACGGACGCAAATTATAATTAATTTTATCAAATTATCAGAAAAGCCACGAATTGGCCCCTCTTCATAGAGACGCTAATTTGGAATTTATTTTAAATAAAATCTACCAATAAAAGAATTGACGTCGCTTCTGAGTGACCCCAATTCTGAAATTAATGTCACCTATACCTGACGCTATTTCTCGTCGCTAATGTTTTATCGCATTTTGAACCATACCACGGGTCTTCTGGCACTCCTGTCTCATAGTCGAGATAGAGTCCCTATTTCACGAGGTTTCACGTTTACACCCAAATTCTTGGAGATTGAATGAACCTCCGTCGGATATTCCTTCCGCCGAATTGAACTTTCTTTCTCTAAGGCCTCTGTAAGTCTCCGCTAGCCTTGGAATCCCTCAAGACAGCCGAGTTGGTTGAACCCTAAAAGCCTAGAAACCCGTGATTGTCGTGTCACTCTAAAAAAACATGATGCCTCAGCCATCATAGAACGTTGTTCTAGTGTTCTGTGAGAGTTCTGATTCTGCATGGAATTGGCGTCTGGCACAGACGTCGCTATTTTATGAATCAGCATCCAGACCAGGTGATGCTATTTTGTTCATGCCTACCCATTCTGTGTAATTAGCGCCCACCCTAGTGGACGCGAATTCTTTAATTCACAGCATCCTGAGTGGACGCCAATTTCCTAGATTTATGTGTCTCCCGAATTTTTATGACTGATATCTACCCAAGTTATCCCTATACGTTATTTAGTCCCTGATCTCCACTATATCATGGATCTTCCTTATTGCCATCTGCATTAGTTATGACATGCTATTCCTTTTGACCAATTCATTGTCAATATTTCTGGAACATAACCCTTTTGACTCTATATTGGCCATATATGCAAATTCTGAAATATTAAGTGTTGTGGGTCCGCGACAACTAATGCCGGGTAGGACAGAAGTCCATTCTGTAAACCATGGGAAATTCTGGGTGTGGCATTGCACCAAATTCTGTTATTCTGCAAATTCTGTTATTCTGCAAATTTTGTTATTCTGGAAATTCTATTATTTTGAAATTCTGATATTCTGTTATTTTGTTCATTCTGATAATTTAGATATTCTGCTAGACTGATTATTTCTATTTATCATTATTAAAATTCTAATATATTCTGGCCAAATTCTAAAGTTATGTTCATCTGAAATATCTGTCTTTGTTTTTCATACTAGCATCTTGTCCTTGGTTATGCATGGGAATTACTGCCCTTTTCTCTTGAGCTTATATCTGCCCTTGGTTTGATGTCTGTTAATGATCATCCTTTCTGCTAGATATAGTGTCATGTTATATCATTCATACATTACATGCTCATGTACATGATTAATTTGGCTAATCACTTATATCCTGCTTGATGAGAGATGTAATTCCTACTGATCTTTTCGCTCATCCAGCTTATTTTAACATTTTTCAGGTAATAATGTCGAAGACAATCAATCAGACGGGGAAGGGCAAGAGTGATGAGTGCTCTGGAGAATCGAGTCGGTGTGTTTTATTTTCTTGAGTCTTGTCCTGTCTTTGAGTCTTATCCTTTTATTAAGTGTAATATTGAGTCTTTTTCTTTTACTTATGTAAGTTGAGTCAAGATATGTAACTTTGACATTTGATTATTAATAAGAATCATATTTTGTCAACATTGTCTGGCCTTGTATTTGTGTCTTATGGTCTGCTCTGATTATTCATGACGGTTCGCTGTCACGTTCTGAGCAATGCGTTCCGCTACTATCGGTTCGGGGCGTGACATTCCCTCTCTACCTCCTTCTTCTATCTCTTATTTTTCACTTTATGCAATTGCTTTCTATAGCGTAGGTGCATAGTTATCGGTGCTCTTAATTAAATAGGACCGTTTATTGTTTCATCATTCTCTTCGATTAACAAAATCACAAGTGTTTGCTAAGGAAAGCTAAGGTTCTTGATCTAAAAATCTCTTCTTGCATGTGGATTCGACCCGTGCTTGTCATAATACTACGTTCTCTTTTGATCATTTTATGCGAGTTCGGTTTTAAGATTGTTAGCGCGTGTGTAGTAACGACATATGCTTCCACGTTATCAATTTTTGGCACCGTTGCTGCTGAAGAATGATGATTTTTGATTTAAGAACTTTATTTTCCTTGTGTATATAGTGTACTAATAAAGTTATCTTTTCTTATTTTTATAAGAAAAAGGAAAAAAATAAAAAAATTAGATCTAAAAATCCAAAAAAGAAAATCTGTCAGAAAAAATTTGTCGCAGAAAGCTGAAGCCTAGGTGTAGAGGACATAAAGCGGAAAATTCAGAGAAAATATTTGTCGCAGGAAGCATAAATCTGTAAGCAAATGTCATGTTCTAAACAAAGGAAGTCCAAAACTAGAAAAACAAAATCTAAAAATCAAAAAACATTCAAAAGTAAGTTCTCCTTCCTCTTTTTAGTCTTGTGATTGAGTCATTTATTTAAAAAAAATGAATGATCGCTCTTCAAGTAACTATCCAAACTTTCCCTCTTTCATTTTAGTTTTATTTCTCCACTTTCCATATTTTATGCCTAGATAGGTTCATTAAAAAAAATCACTTGAACTTCAATAAAAACCTTCATTGCAAAAGTAGAACCCACACTTGCATGTTTTAGGTCATGCATCATTTAGGATAGAATTCTTCTTGTTGTTTAATTTTTGTTAATTGCATTATTGAAGATTGCGGGTGCAAGGTGAGTTCTTCCAAACTTTTCCTTAATCACATGCTCGTGCATATTTGCATAGAATCTCTTGTTTGAATTTGTGGTGTGCGTTCCATTCTAAATTATCTTAAGGGCAAAACCATAATCACATAAGGTGGAGATTTAATCACCCTTCCTTGGCCCACAAATCACAATTCATGCATCTTGCATTTCCTAAGCCCAATAAAATCTAGTAGACATTGGCCCTAGGCTTCACATTGAGATTTGGGCCACTTAGGCCCATTATCAATTTAGAAACTGGTGTCTAGGCTACAAGTCTAATGGCAGACACCTTAAGAGGGTTTGTGGTTATTTAATTAGGTCCTTACGAAAGTAGGGGGAGCCTCCCACAACCCCACCTCTTACCTGGCTGGTGGACAATTTTGATAGTAGACTTGGGTTGGGCTTAAGTCGAATTGTGAGAAATTAAACTTCTTGGTCCAAGGATCCCTAGGTATCATAGGTAAAATTGTTTGGTAACTTGTTTGTGCTTGTTAAAAAAAAAACAACAACAAAAAATTAAAAATATTTTAGGCATTTTTCAATTGTGTGTTTGAAAAAAAAGCAACAAATCAAAAAAGAAAAAAATCAAAAAAGAAGACATCTAAAAAAATGGAGAGGGAATAATACACATTCTTGGCATGTGGACCAAGCCAGCCCATTATGTAGATGAGTGCTCAACCCAACTTTCACATCTCACCAAACATACTCCGACCCACTATGAAAGCATAAATTTTTGGCCGACCCAAAATGAGAGCCCATTGCATATGGGGAGCCAATTTTCACCCTTTACTCAAAATCATGCCCAAACCTCTCAGTTCTTCCATAGGACCCATGATTTATCTCTCACCCAAGGACAAGTCCAAAATTCTCAAGATTTTTCACACCATACTTTGACCCATGTCCACATGCCTTTACTTTGATTGGAGAGACCAACACAACTTTTCTTGGGGATCCTATCAAGACCGGGCCCACAGTCCTCCAGAACCAAATTTCAAAATTGGACTCAATTTCCAAATCAACCTTATGATCAAGCCCAGTATAGAGGGAAAGCCCACATACTCCCCACCAGCATACTATCAAACTGATTGCCCTCTAGATTACTATCCACCATAGTCTGACTCTCAGCCCATTTATCGATCTCACCATACACTGATCTCAATGAGGAGGATAGATTCGATCAATTGCATCAACTCGTCATAGATAGACAACAATCCTTTGAGGCTCAATGTCAATCCATCCAAACCCTATTAGATCAGTTTGCCAAAACCATTAAGGGACAGGAAATGGACCAATTGTCTAGCCACACTAATACAAGTTTTGAAAATCAACTTCCTATACTTAATCAACATATACATCCTCATGATCAACCCGTGGTTTCTCCATTCAATGACACGCTTGACCTTGATAATGGGGAGATTGTAGAAATGACACACCAGGAAGCAGTAGAGGGAGCTAGCAATATGGAGCATCAAATTGAGGAGCTCAAGCCCAATTCCATCTGTGAAGAGGGTAATGATGAGTTTGGAGATCTTAAGTTGGGGGGAGAGGAAGAGGAAGAGGATTTGCTAGCTAATGATCAAATTTCATTAATTTCTCTTCTTGCATTTGATGAGTCCTTGTTCCAAGTGAAGGACGAAGAAGATGTGAGGGTGGAGAAAGAACTGAGTGAACTCATGAAGCATTTTTTTGGGGTTAAGGAGGGACCAGATATCCCGCATGAACTTCATCTTGACCGGGCATCTCTTGATCTAGGAGAGGGTGTTAATCTTTTACACATTCCTGACCTTGGTGAATCTAAACTCACCTTGGACACATTACAATTAGCTAATTGGCCAGACCCACTTGAACCCAATGAGCATCCTTGTGTTGAGGAGCATATTTCTTTCATTCCTGATATTTCTTATCTCCTTGACACTAATCATTTGGTGGAAGCCCCAAAAGTCTCTCACCCTCGAAGCTATTCTCACCTCCACCATATGCAAGTAAATTTTAAAATTGAGGTTGTAGAAGAAAATTTGGGGAACAATAAGGTCTACATTAACATGTTCAACACTTATAAAGACCATATGTTTGAAGATGAATATTTTATAATTAATGACATGATCATTCCTCTTCCACTTTCTGACCGGGGGGTCCGTTTGGTCTGTTAAACCCATCTTGGTATGCAATGCCGGCCAGACCCAAAATAATGGATGTTGATTTTTACATGACCCTAAAGGAAAAGAAGTTGTTAACCTATGCAATTAATGACAAAATCAATCATGATAACAACCAACATACTTCTAGCCCCCATATTTACATGGTAAATCGTGTCTTCCAGTGGCACAAGGGTTGGAAATTAAAAGAAGATCAGATAGCATGGTGACTCATTCTTAACGCAACTAGTTAGTTATAGAGTTTATTGTGTCTGGCTAAAGACGATAAACTTAGTGCTCGTTGGGAGGCAACCTAACTTTTTTTTTCACTAAAAATCTTATTAAGTCATTTGTATTTTTGTGTCCTTAGGAGTTTGGAGCACCATTTTTTAAGGAGGCGCCGCCCCCCTTATGTCAAGTTGTATCTATCCTTCCCTAGCTTATTTTGACAGCATATCTCATATTTCATATCTTTCATGCCATTGAGGACAATGTCACTTAAGTTGGGGAGAGAGTTGATTTTTTTATATAAAAAAATCCCCTAACAAGTGCTTCATGTTCATATTTCATGATGAGAAACTTTTCTTAGAATGATAGGGCTTAGAGTGTTACTTGTGAGAGTAGCAAATTAAAAGGGTGAATTAATTGGTTATGTCTTTAGTATTTTTCTCAGAATACACCTGAAATTCTATTGAACTTGCACACATGTGCACAATAATGAGATTATTGGACTTCAAACATACGGGTGACGGGAATTTTGCTGAGCACTTAGGGATGATTTATTTTCTGCATACTCTTTGAAGAGAAATTGTGAGCAAAAAGCTACCTGCCGAAAAAAAATATATGAAAAATACCCCTGATCTTAGTAACCAGGCCTGTTGCACCTAACAAGTGTTGAGGTTCGTGTCAAACGGAAAAGAGACCCCTGATCTTAGTAACCGGGCATGTTTCACCTAACAAGTGTTAAGATTTGCGTCAAACGGTGAAAGAGGTGTGCAAAATTATGTGTAAAAAAAAAGGAAAAGGTAGGGTAAAGCTACCAAAAGTCTAAGATCTGATTGGAAGTGTGCAGAATTAAAAATCATCTTTAAATGAGAGGTAGAAAACGCATCCATCTAGATTGTTTGATAACCACTAGTCAAGTTATATCACTTCTACACAAAGGGGTATTTAATTTTGAGTGTATCCAGAGGAAAGGTCAAAACACATGGACTAATGAAAATTGTTCCGAACACATACTACTTGAACTTGTAATAATCCAAAGTCTAAATCATTATGCATAATGTTTTTGCCATGAACTGTGACACATGAGTTCTTGCTAATCATGATTCTATAATTGTTTACATTACTAAGGGACTAGCAATGTTCAAGTTGGCGGGTGTGATAAGTGTCTATTTTCTATGATAATTCATTTCACACACACCATTTTATGTGCATATAATTAGGCAATTATGCATATTTCATAGTTAATCTCAACTTCGCATATAAATTGGGCCTTTCACGCAAATTGATTAATTTGGTGATATCATTCAATAAAATGGAGTTGAGGGCCTTGAGCATTAATTCTACATTACATAATTATGAGCATTTGTGATTTATGTATAAATTATGGTAATTTGCATAGACTAAATTAAAATTATGTGTGTGCAGGACACTGATGGTATATGCAGAAAAAGCCAGGGGCAAAGTGGTCACAGACAACTAGGGAGAAGCCCTAGGGTGCCCTCTCCATCTCCTTTCAAGGTTGACCAAGTCAAATGTAGTCGCCACCTATTTTTGTTCGAGGGAAAAGAAAATTCAAAGATTTAAATAGAGAGAATCAAAGAAAAATTGAGGAGAAAATCAAGGAGGAGAATGGGGGGGAGAATCCCACCCAAATAAAACCATGGAGGAGACGTCCAAAACCCTAGGGAAGGGGGCGCCCACCTCCTCTCTCTCTCTCTCCCCCTCATCTCATTCTCCTAAATCTAACCCTCCATCTTCTTCTAATGCAATCTCCACCTTCCATTAACCTCATTTTACCTATAAATACCCCGTTCCATAGAGAGAAGAGGATCTTTTTTAGACTTTTTGCTAGAGAATTTTCTTAGCCCTTAGCCTCTGTCTCTCTCTCTCACCCCTAGTGCGTCGTAGCCCTCTTCTCCTCACCTTAGGTCGCCCTAGCCTCACCCCCGTTCAGCTCTCTCCTTCCTCTCTCTTGTGCCCCCACCTAGCCTCTCTTCTTTTCTCCCTTAATCACCATCTCCCTCTCCCTCTACTTCTCTTCTAGTCATCCCCACTTCCCATAGATCTAGGTCTCCCTAGCCTCACTTCTACCTCTCCTTTTCCTCCCTAGATTCTCCTCCCTTCCTCCTCCTAGATCTCTCTCTCCTTCCTCTACACAACATCCTCCGAAGGTGGCTTCAAGGGAAAGGCGACTTTCACCCGGCATAGATGACATCCTCCGCGAGGTGGTTCGTGATCCAAGGCCAAGTGTGAAGCTATCAAAAGTCAAATATCTGATTAGAATTGTGCAGAATTGAAAATCATCTTTAAATGAGAGGTAGAAAACTCATTCATCTAGATTGTTTGATAATCACTAGTCAAGTTATATCACTTCTACACAAAGGGGTATTTAATTTTGAGTGTATCCTGAGGAAAGGTCAAAACACATGGACTGGTGAAATTTGTTCCGAACACATACTATATGAACTTGTAATACTCCAAAGTCTGCATCATTATGCATATGTTCTTGCCATGAACTGTGACACATGAGTTCTTGCTAATCATGATTCTATAATTGTTTACATTGCTAAGGGACTAGCAATATTCAAGTTGACGGGTGTGATAAGTGTCAATTTTCTATGATAATTCATTTCACACACATCATTTTATGTGCATATAATTAGGCAATTATGCATATTTCATAGTTAATCTCAACTTCGCATATAAATTGGGCCTTTCACACAAAATGATTAATTTGGTAATATCATTCAATAAAATAGAGTTGAGGGTCATGAGCATTAATTCTACATTGCATAATTATGAGCATTTGTGATTTATGTACACATTATGATAATTTTTACGGACTAAATTAAAATTATGTGTGTACAGGACACTGAAGGTATATGCAGGAAAAGCCAGGGGAAAAGTGGTCACAGGACAACTAGGGAGAAGCCCAAGGGTGCCCTCTCCATCTCCTTTCAAGGTTGACCAAGTCAAATGCAGTCACCACCTATTTTTGTTGGAGGGAAAAGAAAATTCAAAGATTTAAATGGAGAGAATCAAGGAGAAAAATGAGGAGGAAATCATGGAGGAGAATGGGGGGAGAATCCCACCCAAATAGGAAACCATGGAGGGGACGCCCAAAACCCTAGGGAAGGGGGCGCCCACCTCCTCTCTCTCTCTCCCTCATCTCATTCTCCCTAAATCTAATCCCTCCATCTTCTTCTAATGCAATCTCCACCTTCCATTAACCTCATTTTGCTTATAAATACCCCATTCCATGGAGAGAAGAGGATCTTTTTTAGACTTTTTGCTAGAGAATTTTCTTAGCCCTTAGCCTCTCTCTCTCTCTCTCACCCCTAGTGCGTCGTAGCCCTCTTCTCCTCACCTTAGGTCGCCCTAGTCTCACCCCCATTCACCTCTCTCCTTCCTCTCTCTTGCGCCCCCACCTAGCCTCTCTTCTTTTCTCCCTTAATCACCATCTCCCTCTCCCTCTACTTCTCTTCTAGTCATCCCCACTTCCCTTAGATCTAGGTCTCCCTAGCCTCACTTCTACCTCTCCTTTTCCTCCCTAGATTCTCCTCACTTCCTCCTCCTAGATCTCTCTCTCCTTCCTCTACACAACATCCTCCGAAGGTGGCTTCAAGGGAAAGGTGACTTTCACCCGACATAGATGACATCCTCTGCGAGGTGGTTCGTGATCTAAGGCCAAGTGTGAATCTACCAAAAGTCAAAGATATGATTAGAATTGTGCAGAATTAAAAATCATCTTTAAATGAGAGGTAGAAAACTCATTCATCTAGATTGTTTGATAACCACTAGTCAAGTTATATCACTTCTACACAAAGGGATATTTAATTTTGAGTGTATCTTGAGGAAAGGTCTAAACACATGACTGATGAAATTTGTTCCGAACACATACTACTTGAACTTGTAATACTCCAAAGTCTAAATCATTATGCATATGTTCTTGCCATGAACTGTGACACATGAGTTCTTGCTAATCATGATTCTATAATTGTTTACATTGCTAAGGGACTAGCAATATTCAAGTTGACGGGTGTGATAAGTGTCAATTTTCTATGATAATTCATTTCACACACACCATTTTATGTGCATATAATTAGGCAATTATGCATATTTCATAGTTAATCTCAACTTCGCATATAAATTGGGCCTTTCACACAAAATGATTAATTTGGTAATATCATTCAATAAAATAGAGTTGAGGGTCATGAGCATTAATTCTACATTGCATAATTATGAGCATTTGTGATTTATGTACACATTATGATAATTTTTACGGACTAAATTAAAATTATGTGTGTACAGGACACTGAAGGTATATGCAGGAAAAGCCAGGGGAAAAGTGGTCACAGGACAACTAGGGAGAAGCCCAAGGGTGCCCTCTCCATCTCCTTTCAAGGTTGACCAAGTCAAATGCAGCCGCTACCTATTTTTGTTGGAAGGAAAAGAAAATCTAAAGATTTAAATGGAGAGAATCAAGGAGAAAAATGAGGAGAAAATCAAGGAGGAGAATGGGGAGAGAATCCCACCCAAATAGGAAACCTTGGAGGGGGCGCCCAAAACCCTAGGGAAGGGGGTGCCCACCTCCTCTCTCTCTCTCTCTCTCCCTCATCTCATTCTCCCTAAATCTAAGCCCTCCATCTTCTTCTTATGCAATCTCCACCTTTCATTAACCCCATTTTGCCTATAAATACCCCATTCTATAGAGAGAAGAGGATCTTTTTTAGACTTTTTGCTAGAGAATTTTCTTGGCCCTTAGCCTCTCTCTCTCTCTCTCTCTCACCCCTAGTGCACCCTAGCCCTCTTCTCCTCACTTTAGGTCGCCCTAGCCTCACCCCCCTTCACCTCTCTCCTTCCTCTCTCTTGCGCCCCCACCTAGCCTCTCTTCTTTTCTCCCTTAATCACCATCTCCCTCTCCCTCTACTTCTCTTCTAGTCATCCCCACTTCCCTTAGATCTAGGTCTCCCTAGCCTCACTTCTACCTCTCCTTTTCCTCCCTAGATTCTCCTCACTTCCTCCTCCTAGATCTCTCTCTCCTTCCTCTACACAACATCCTCCGAAGGTGGCTTCAAGGGAAAGGTGACTTTCACCCGACATAGATAACATCCTCTGCGAGGTGGTTCGTGATCCAAGGCCAAGTGTGAATCTACCAAAAGTCAAAGATATGATTAGAATTGTGCAGAATTAAAAATCATCTTTAAATGAGAGGTAGAAAACTCATTCATCTAGATTGTTTGATAACCACTAGTCAAGTTATATCACTTCTACACAAAGGGATATTTAATTTTGAGTGTATCTTGAGGAAAGGTCTAAACACATGACTGATGAAATTTGTTCCGAACACATACTACTTGAACTTGTAATACTCCAAAGTCTAAATCATTATGCATATGTTCTTGCCATGAACTGTGACACATGAGTTCTTGCTAATCATGATTCTATAATTGTTTACATTGCTAAGGGACTAGCAATATTCAAGTTGACGGGTGTGATAAGTGTCAATTTTCTATGATAATTCATTTCACACACACCATTTTATGTGCATATAATTAGGCAATTATGCATATTTCATAGTTAATCTCAACTTCGCATATAAATTGGGCCTTTCACACAAAATGATTAATTTGGTAATATCATTCAATAAAATAGAGTTGAGGGTCATGAGCATTAATTCTACATTGCATAATTATGAGCATTTGTGATTTATGTACACATTATGATAATTTTTACGGACTAAATTAAAATTATGTGTGTACAGGACACTGAAGGTATATGCAGGAAAAGCAGGGGAAAAGTGGTCACAGGACAACTAGGGAGAAGCCAAGGGTGCCCTCTCCATCTCCTTTCAAGGTTGACCAAGTCAAATGCAGCCGCTACCTATTTTTGTTGGAAGGAAAAGAAAATCTAAAGATTTAAATGGAGAGAATCAAGGAGAAAAATGAGGAGAAAATCAAGGAGGAGAATGGGGAGAGAATCCCACCCAAATAGGAAACCTTGGAGGGGGCGCCCAAAACCCTAGGGAAGGGGGTGCCCACCTCCTCTCTCTCTCTCTCTCTCCCTCATCTCATTCTCCCTAAATCTAAGCCCTCCATCTTCTTCTTATGCAATCTCCACCTTTCATTAACCCCATTTTGCCTATAAATACCCCATTCTATAGAGAGAAGAGGATCTTTTTTAGACTTTTTGCTAGAGAATTTTCTTGGCCCTTAGCCTCTCTCTCTCTCTCTCACCCCTAGTGCACCCTAGCCCTCTTCTCCTCACTTTAGGTCGCCCTAGCCTCACCCCCCTTCACCTCTCTCCTTCCTCTCTCTTGCGCCCCCACCTAGCCTCTCTTCTTTTCTCCCTTAATCACCATCTCCCTCTCCCTCTACTTCTCTTCTAGTCATCCCCACTTCCCTTAGATCTAGGTCTCCCTAGCCTCACTTCTACCTCTCCTTTTTCTCCCTATATTCTCTTCTCTTCCTCCTCCCAGATCTCTCTCTCCTTCCTCTACACAACATCCTCCGAAGGCAGCTTCAAGGGAAAGGCGACTTCAACCCAGCGTAGACGACATCCTCCGCTAGATGGTTCGTGATCCAAAGCAAAGAGGGGATGGCGCCGTCATCACCATTACTGCCACCATCTTCACACTCCAGGCTCTTCATATTTTTATTATTTTATGTCATTTAATTCCATTGTCATCCCCACTTCCCTTAGATCTAGGTCTCCCTAGCCTCACTTCTACCTCTCCTTTTTCTCCCTAGATTCTCCTTTCTTCCTCCTCCTAGATCTCTCTCTCCTTCCTCTACACAACATCCTCCGAAGGCGACTTCAAGGGAAAGGCGACTTCCACCCGACGTAGACGACATCCTCCGCGAGGTGGTTCGTGATCCAAAGTCAAGAGGGGACGGCGCCGTCATCACCATTACTGCCACCATCTTCACACTCCAGGCTCTTCATGTTTTTATTGTTTTGTGTCATTTAATTCCATTGTAATCTCGTTGCGTCTTTAGTGTAATCTTGTCTCGCATTTGATGTACTCTTTCCTTAAAGTTAATGACAGAAGTTGTTCATTTGATCTAGGTCTTGCTCATCTTCCCTCTCTACCTCCTTATTCTATCTCTTCTTTTCCATTTTATGCAATTATTTTCTATAGCATAGGTGCACTTAATTAATTAGGACCGTTTATCATTTCATCATTTTCTTCAATCAACAAAATCACAAATGTTTGCTAAGGAAAGCTAAGGTTCTTGATCTAAAAATCTCTTCTTCCCTGTGGATTCGACCCATGCTTGCCATAATACTACGTTCTCTTTTGATCATTTTGTGCGAGTTCGGTTTTAAGATTATTAGCGCACGTGTAGTAACGACATACGCTTCCGCGTTATCACTCGGCCTAGACATTCTGTCAAAGCCGCTCTCCTACTTTCGGCCTCGACGTACCGTCAATTTTTGCTCTTCTATGCTCAGCCTAGACCTTCCGTCAAAGCCGTTCTTCTATTTTTAGCCTTGACATTTCGTCAAAGCCGCTCTTCTGCTCGGCCTAGACATTCCGTCAAAGCCGCTCTCCTGCTTTCGGCCTCGACATACCGTCAATGTCCGCTCTTCTATGCTCGGCCTAGACCTTCCGTCAAAGCCATTCTTCTATTTTCGGCCTCAACACTTCATCAAAGCTGCTCTTCTGCTCGGCTTAGTGCTACTGTCGAAGCCCGCTATCCCACTATTCTTTGGCTTAGACCTACCGTTGAAGCCCGCTATCTCGCTATTCTTCGGCTTAGTCATACCGTCAAAGCCCGCTGTCCTACTTTCAACTTAGACACATCGTCGAAGCCCATTGTCCCGCTATTCTTCGGCTTAGACATACCGTTGAACCTTGCTATCCCGCTATCTTTTGGCCTAGACATACCGTCAAAGCCTGCTGTCCCACTATCTTTCGGCCTAGACATCCAGTCGAGCCCGCTATCTTTCGGCTCAGACATTCAGTCAAAGCCCATTGTCCTGCTATCCTTCTGTTTAGGCATTCCGTCGAGGCCCGCTATCCTACCTTCAGCTCAGACATTCCATCGAGGCCCGCTATCCTACCTTTGGCTTAGACATTCCGTCGAGGCCCGTTATCCTACCTTTGGCTCAGACATTCCATCGAGGCCCGCTATCCTACCTTCGGCTCAAACATTCGGTCAAAGCCCGCTATCCTATCTTTTGGCTTAGACATATCATCAAAGCCCACTATCCCGCTATTCTTTCGGCCTAGACATACCGTCAAAGCCCACTGTCCTGCTATCTTTCGGCTTAGACATCCCATCAATGCCCGCTATCTTTCGTCTCAGACATTCAGTCAAAGCCCGTTGTCCTGCTATCCTTCGACTTAGACATTCCATCGAGGCCCACTATCCTACCTTTGGATCAGACATTCCGTCGAGGCCCACTATCCTACCTTTGGATCAGACATTCCGTCGAGGCCCACTATCCTACCTTTGGCTCAAACATTCGGTCAAAGCCCGCTATCCTATCTTTCGGCTTAGACATACCATCAAACCCCGATATCCCGCTATTCTTTGGCTTAGACCTACCGTCGAAGCCCGCTATCCCACTATTCTTCAGCTTAGACCTCCCATCGAAGCTTGTTGTCCCCCTATCTTTCAGCTTAGACATATCGTCGAAGCCCGCGATCCCACTATTCTTCGGCTTAGACCTACTGTCAAAGCCTGCTATCCCGCTATTCTTTAGCTTAGACCTCCCGTCAAAGCCCGTTGTCCCGATTTCAACTTAGACATTCTGTCAAAGCCTGCTGTCTTCCCTTTGGCCCGACCCCCCATCTGAGTCAATGAATAAAATGACTCCCCTTTGCTTAACATCAACCCCTTGTCCCATCGGGACTCACCCCAATACATAAAACTCTTCCTCCCTTGCTTCGGCATTGATTCTATACCTACAAGCAACCAAATTGCAGATGCTCCCATCAGACCCTTACCATACATACCGTAAAATATATGTATATAATATATATATATATAGCAATAATAATAATAATATATTTAAAAAAACCTCACTTGCATGACCTTGATTTTGAATGCTTTCTCACTCTACTTGCATGCTTGCCTATAATATAGTTTTAATACACTTCCTTCGAATTTTCTAAGACCATACCTCCTTGAATAAATAATGCTACCCTGATTCTGGATATGTGTGCATCATGGCATACACTAAGGGGGAGAAGCCAATTTTTTCTTGGTGCATACGTTAAGGGGAAGAGTCATAGCTATGTCTTTAGCGTAACTCACAAAATACACCCGAAACAAAACTCCCACACTTCGCACATAATGTGATCAATGATTTCTTACCATAGGGATTCCAGAAGTTCTTCCTAACACTTTATGGATGCTCGAATTCTTACACTCACGCGAAAGATAATCGTGAGGGAAAAACTGCTTGCCCAATTTATACAAAAAAAGAGAGAGAGAAAAATGAATGATGAATAAGTGGAATGTGAATCCAAGTAGTCGGGAATCCCCACTGAAATAAATGAAGAGACTCGTGTGAAATGGTGAAGAAAAATTTCACAATAAAATCATAATAAGGGCTGAATCCTAGTAACCGGGAATCTCCATTGAGACACATGAGAAAACTCGCATCAAACAATGAAGGCCAAAATTCAAAATAAACAAGGGGGCTATGTGGAGCTACCGAAAGTTGAAAGTCTGAAATGCATGTGTAGGCGATAGAGTAATCTTCTAGTGTTACTTAGAAAGTCTGCACATCCCTATGTTTTGGGCTCATTGCCCACACACCTACACTTCCGCACTACAGAGAAGCTATCTTGGGTGTAGATTGTGATTTTAACTACATACATAGACTATGCGGTGTCCTCTTTACGAATGAACATCTCCTTTAGTTATGCTTCATGAACTGCACTCTCCCTGTGAATCATGGGCGTTGTTCTTATCCCACTCCCAATAAGGAGGAATTATGCTACACATCTACTCTATGCTTGCTCATGATGAATGCTTGCATGCTTGGGTAAAATTCCATAAAATGATCAATAACTGAACTCAAAAAAAAAAAGAGGAATAAAAAATGAAATGATGAATGAATGGTATTTTCACTAACTATTTGTTCAGATGGTGTGTCACAGTGACAGCTACTGTACAAACATGAAGGAAGATATTTGGTCCCACCGTCTGAACATCCTTCAAGAAAGGAAGGAAGCTACACCCGCAGACCCCGCTCAGTCGCTCCTCATTCGCGACACCTGTGGGTGGGGGGCATTTGCTGATGCCTAAAATTTGCCATCAAGAGTGACAAGCCTCACCGGGCTGAGCAAGGGCAGTAAAAAAAAGTAGGACGAGATGACAGCATGAATATTTCTACAATGCTCGGGCATCGAAGAGAAAGGGGAAAAGAAAAAGAAGAGAAGAAGAGAAAAAGAAGAAGAAGAGGAACAAGGGGCTGAACCGGTAGCCCTCCATGGGCTGAACTGGCAGCCCCTTAAGCCACATCTGGCAGGGCTTCCTCAACACTCATCCAGCAGGATCCAAAGGCCATCCGACAGCCCCATGCCCATCCGGCAAGCCCCGAGCTTCCCCCCTCATCCGGCAGTTACGGCATACTCACCCGGTGGCCTCCTCCAACCGGTAGCGCCTGCAGAAGCAGCTCCGATTGATGAGCACATGCCCCATCTGGCGTGAGCATCAAATCGGTAGCACCCTCCCTTCAACCGTCAGCTCCGCTCAATCCAGCAGCCCAGGGCCCCATCCGGTAGGGCTCTAGCACCCTCATCCGGCAGGCCCTTCGACCGGCAGACCCTGATGCCCCTCCAGCAGCGTGAACCCGCGGGTTCCGTCACCCCCCATCCTGTTGGGCCTCTGATCCGACAGTGTTTTTGGCTGAACCGGCAGGGGTTCCCCCATCTGGCGGCGTCTCTACGCACCTAGGTGGCCTACCACCTCTACTCCACCCATAAAATAGGGCCTCCAGGGCCAAAAGAAGGACAGAGGATGGACAGGTACACTATACATGCATGTCCATGCTCCCATACGGCACATGATAGGAAGCCTCATCACATGTGCCACCACGCATGATCCCTGTGGCGCGAGAAGGTCACACACGCCAGTGACGTGCTGCATGCATAAAAGGAAAAGAAGACGAAGAGGAAAGAGGGGAGGGAGGCTGAACATCCGAACAAATTCCACTCCCGAGAGAGATCCGCGGCCGGCCCGAAGAAATCAATAGGGGGTGAGAAAGAGAGTAAGAGAGAAAAGAGAGGTGAGGAAGGGAGAACCAAGAGTGATTGCTCTCGTTCTCCCCTTGTATTTCTTTTTTTGTTTTCTTCCTTGTATTCTAACTCTTTTACTGTTGAGAAGTGAAAATGAACACTCCTTTGAGAGATTTTGATGTTGCAATGGTTGTGGCTTCTAATTTTTAGTGATTGCAGTCTTGTCCCCTTCACCCCGAATAGATGATACAAGCTTCCCCATTGACAATATGCCCCCCGAATGCCTATTTTGTTTTTGCCATGACGATTAGTACCCTGGAGTATGCTCAAGGCAATGAGTAGGACACTGGGTTGTAAATCGTCTGAAATTCCTCTTTATTTCTCTCCTTGCTGTGAGTTCTGCATCTGCCAAAGGAGGAGCGTTAGGCCAAAATCTCTTCCTCTGTACTTCATCAGAGTGAAGGGAGGAATGGCTAATAATGGAGGGTTAGCCTTGCGCATCTTTATGATATCCCACTCTCCCTCATATTAACTAGCAGCACAGTAAGCTGTTGTGACAGCCATCCCTTGCATCTAGAGGCTCATTGATGAGTAGGTCTTGCATCCCATTTCAGTGGATTGGCAAGCTCTACCCGTGCTCCAGCCCCTCCGAGCTTTCTGAATGATCTGTGTTTCGATTTTAATCTGCCCGTTTCCTCGAGCATGTGATGAGACCGTTGGGGATGTTACCGCTTTTGTGCGCATCTGTACGATTAAGATACCATCTCAGACTCTCCGTGGACGAGCTCCCGCTTTCTACCCCCAAAACACTCCGGGTCTAGGGGAGATGCTGTCGAAATTTCGTCAGACACTTGGACTAAGTATAAAAATTAGTAATAATAAACAAAATAATAGAACAAAATGATGATAAAGATGTGTGATAAAACAATGAGGATGACAATACAAAAATGGCATAATGACAATAATCAAAAGATAGATAAAGAAAAAAAGGATGAAACAAAAAAAGAAGAGATAGGAATCTCGCAGGTGAAATGACAAGATAAAAAAACAATAATCATGTGAAACACATGCTTATGTATGTATACATACATATATATATATATATATATATATATATATATATATATATATATATATATGATTTCTGGGTCTGGTTGGAGGCCTGATGTAGTGTGGGTCGACCCTAGGCCTCCTGCAGTGTGGGTCGACCCCTTTCTGCTCTTGTTATGTCCGGACGTTCTGTACGGAGGAGCTTCTCAGGAGTCGACTCCAAGAGTCGACCCCCCCTGGGCCCTGATCGTCCAGGGATAGTTTCTTCGGTGAGTAAGGTCGAACACTTCATATGCATGATAAGATCATACAAGATTCCAACTGAGATTTCATGAACATAATTAAGCCTACTCCTCTACTCATTTTCAAAAAAATTGAGCATACCATTCGTATCCTTCTTACACATATTGGATCATGCATGCATCATGAGTGCGAATTATACCTTATACATATTCTGATCTGTGAATGCTTGTCCAGCTTGATTTGTTGGTATATCGAATGGTGAGCTGTGGAAAGCGGGATTATGTCCAGCTGGAAGCTCTCACTATGCGTGAGACAATACTCCGCCTCATACCAGATATCACCTTGCATGAATATACAATCAAACCCTTGTATGTCGTGTGTAAAGAATTTGCAAAGCCATTTCCTACATTTTCTAAGGTCATAGGTTTCTTGATGCATGAATGGTGCATTGATTCATTTCATGATGTCACAAGGTATACTTAAAAGGGAGCAACATAAATTTGATGTCAGGCGTGGGGTGGGTCGACCCACCCAAGCTGTAGGTCGACTTACTCATGGGTCCCCCATTTTCTCCCCATATATATATAATCATGTGAAACACATGCTTATGTATGTACACACACACACACACACACACACACACACACACACACACACACACACACACACACACACACATATATATATATATATATATATATATATGATTTCTGGGTCTGGTTGGAGGCCTGATGTAGTGTGGGTCGACCCTAGGCCTCCTGCAGTGTGGGTCGACCCCTTTCTGCTCTTGTTATGTCCGGACGTTCTGTACGGAGGAGCTTCTCAGGAGTCGACTCCAAGAGTCGACCCCCCCTGGGCCCTGATCGTCCAGGGATAGTTTCTTCGGTGAGTAAGGTCGAACACTTCATATGCATGATAAGATCATACAAGATTCCAACTGAGATTTCATGAACATAATTAAGCCTACTCCTCTACTCATTTTCAAAAAAATTGAGCATACCATTCGTATCCTTCTAACACATATTGGATCATGCATGCATCATGAGTGCAAATTATACCTTATACATATTTTGATCTGTGAATGCTTGTCCGCCTTGATTTGTTGGTATATCGAATGGTGAGCTGTGGAAAGCGGGATTATATATATATATATATATATACATGCAGACTTTGCCCATATGCAAAGAAGGAAAGGAAAGGATAAAACAAACCAAACAAACAAAATGAAGCCGAAATAATAAAAATAATAATAATAAAGAAGTAAAGTAATAATAAATAATAAAAGAAGAGAGCATAAGGGAGGAGAGAATGCCCAGGTCGACTTGCCCTTGGAGCAAGTTGACTTGCTCTTCAGCAATTCAACCTGCCCCTTGGAGCAAGTCGACTTGCTCTTTAGCAAGTCGACTTGTTCCCTGGTTCCGGTCGACCCCTTTTGTAGCGACTCGGATCCCGGATACCAGATGTACCCGGTAGAACCACCAAATACACGTGATACCACTTGGAACCCGCGAGGCCTCCCAAGAGCGGGAAAGCTCCGAAGGGAAAAAGGCATGTGTAGAGTACATTGAAGCCATAGAGATATAACAGAAGTAATTAAATTTCATTAGATCGGTTTGCTAAAGTAGCAGAAATAAAATTACATTTTTAATTAACAGTTCAATTCAACAATTATATACCAGAGTCAAGTCCAAAGCTAAAGACAGCAAGTCTAGCACAGTACAGTCGACAGAAAAGAAAGACGTACCGCGAAGTCGGGGGAAACCCGACGCAGGTACCAGCTGGCCACAACGACACGCAACGAGCAAGCGCTCCAGGAACCACACGGAAGCAGAACGAACGACGTCACCCCACCTGAAAAGCAGGGGTGAGCCTCGTGTCACTGGCTCAGTAGGGGTCACGCGGATCCCCAATGAAAAACATGAAATAACACGGAACAACAAAACAACAGGAAGAACAGCAGGTGTAGCAAAGCAGGAAAACTACGCTACAAAGCTGTAAAGCTACTCTAGAAGCCGTAGAGAACAGACGGGGAGTAGGAGTAGGGAGCAAGTAAGAAAGGGGAAGAACCAGTGCCAGACAAGTGGCGGCCGAACTAACCTCGGCACCCCAAACTACTCCAAACAGTGACAGAAGGGCGACTCTGATCTAATAAAGTCAGAAGTTACCGATCTGCTAACACGACACCAGGCCTAAGACGAAGACCTGCAAGGACCGACAAAAGGTCTAGAAAAGACCCACGCAGACGACCGACAGACTCGACGACACACCCACGACTAGAAAGTCATGCACACCACGCTGACCTCGAGTAGGGCCACGAGAGGGCTAACTCGGAAAGGTCACGACGCACAAAAAACGCCGAGAGTCACGTGTCACGTGACGGAAGGACCCCCCTACACGAAGAATAGCCAGCTGCGTCCACTGACGTCTTATGCTGCGCCACAAGCGTCTCGTCAACACTGTCGTCACAAGGACAGACAGGGACAAGACACCCTCAGATCCAGGTCCAAGGAACCACCGTTTCTAGTCCGAGGAAGAACAACGGTACCCACGGGAAGCGGAACCGCGGTACCAAATCAACGAGTACTAGTCAGGGTCACGCCCGTTGGCATCAGTCCCAACGCCCCAGACCATGTGTGAACACACAAGCATTATGCCCAAGCCAGGCCTCTAGCTAGTTTTCTCCTCGTAGCGGATGCTACTACCACACAGGAGCCCACGGAACTAGCTTACAAACCGTTTGTCGGGAACACCCCTCCGCCATCCGCAGGCGGGTCGACAACTCAAAGGCCTTAGGGTTACAATAAATGGAGGCTCACAAGACACAGAGACTCAGAAACACGAGTGCTAGAGTACAGACAGTCTAATAAAGCCCTGTCACGCGTACTGCAAAGCACCAAGCAGCCAACCAACTGCCCCACAGACTCAGGGCTAGGCAACTAGACCTACCACGTAATGATCCTTGAGTCGGACGACTCAAAGGCAAGATCATCACAAACGGCGGAACAAGCCGCCAATCGGTCTAATCCGAAGCCACGGGAAGCAACGCTCGGCAGAAAATGACTCACGGAGACCTGAGGGAACACCGGAGACCCTCAGACCCTCAGGTAAAATAGTACCTCGAGGTATTCAGAACCAGTGTCTCGGACTGGACAGATCTGCCAAGACACCCACACAAGGTCGCCTGTCAACCCCTGGGTCACCCCGGGTTGACCGGAACCAAACGACGATGACTCAACAGTAGGAAAGAGAATCCTACCTCAAGCAAGAAGACCCCTGGCCACCTTACGACGTAGTCTTAGCCCTCATAGGGTGTCGGGAGACATCCACGGGAAAGCGGGCAGACCACAAGGATAAGCCAAGACAGTCAGAAATCAAAACGACGGAAATCGGAGCCCAAAGGCTGTAACGCACCACCCCTAGACCGTTATACGAACGTGACGGTCTAGCGCTGGGCCGTTACACTCCAACTATGGCGGTCTACAACAGACGCGCTACAGAAACGTGACGGTCGCCGGGGGAGCCGTCACACTCATCGCCCTAACCAACATCTAAAACACACAAGGCACGTAACGGCCTACACCAGGCGTGTTACACCGCTCTGACGCGCCCGACCTGGGCTGTCAGGGCCAACAGACCTCAAACACACTACAAAACTCAAGGCACGTAATGCATGAGACCAAGCGCGTTACAGCGCCTAACGCATCAGGGCAGACGCGTCAGGGCCAACAGGCTCCAGCCAAGAAACCACTGGCCAACAGGCATGTAACGGTCCCGATCGGAAGCGTTACATACGCCTAACGCATGGGGGCGTGACCGTTAGAGCCAACGACACAGCCACCCACACTCAGCCAAAACAACACGTAACGGCCTGGGGCAGGCGCGTTACACTGCTGTGACGCACGGGGACACCACCGTTACACAAACCGACTCAAACGGTCAAAGCTGGTCAGACGGAACGTAACGACCTAGCTCAGGCGTGTTACACACACCTGACGCACTAGGGCAGGCGCGTCAGGGGAACCGACTTAACCAAACTACTAAACGACAAAATAAGCGTAACGCATCACACCGGACGCGTCAGGAGGCTGTGACGTGCCACCCCTGGGCCGTCACACTCCCAAAACCACGAAAAGCTTAAAAATGCCCAGACGCTGTGACGGTCTGTCATAGGGCCGTCAGGGACCTCTGGCGGTCACTGAAACGACCGCTACACCGGTCACGGCGGGAAAATAGTGGATTGGCCAAATCGAGCCGTTCCACGCCCCATTCACGCCGAAGCGCAGGGGAAACAAAGCTAGATGATGAAAAATAACACTAGGAGGCTAAAAAGCCCACATGCATGCATTAAAACGCTAGATCGGGGCGATTTAGACAAATCGACCCTAAACAAGTCACCGAGGTTCCCGGACTCCTACCGGCCTCGACTGACAACCGATCAACACGAAACTAGCATGGATGGGATCCAGATATCCCATCGGTCAATTCAACACTAACCACACCACAAATGGTTGCCGTTTTTCGGCGAACCCTGAAAACCCCAAAAACCACGATTTTCACAAAACCGGCCCGATCTCCCCCGATCGAGCACCAAATCATGCACGGAAACAGAGGAAACGTGTAGAACAAGGTGGCGGTCCGTCTCCCTACCTCCACCGAAGAATCCGTGCCCCAAAGGGACTAAATCACACCGAAAACCACGCCGCTAGCTCAAACACCGGCTTTGAATCTACCGTTCGGGATCGCGCCAAAACCACTCCATCCTCGCCCTGTCGCACACCCAGTCAGCTCCACAGCATCCCCAACACTCGCTCCTAGGTCCTCCATCCGCAGCCGGAGCTGAAGAAGCTCGAGAGGAGAGAAAATGGGAGAGCGAGACGACGGCGGCGAAAATGAGAAGGGAGGAGAGAGGAAGGAAAAGAAAAAGGAAAAGATATTAGGAATTTTCCTAATTTTCAAAAAATCCGATTTCTGGCCCTATCTCCGAAAAATACGCAAAAATAGTCGAAACGACCGGCTCGAAGAGTACATCGTCGCTGCAGCATTCACGAGTCGAGGAACTGACAACTAAACTCATCGTAGGGTTCCGTAACTAGTACGAGAGAAAAACCCACACGGATCGTAAAGCTCAACTTGGAAGCCACAAAAGCGAACCGAAACTCACCGAAACAGATCCGAAAGATCCAATGAGGATCCAGCAAGACCTACCAAGGATCCAGGGCATTACATCCTCCCCTCCTTTAAGAAATTTTATCCTCAAAATTTAAGGACTAACAAAGGAGAAGCAGGGGAGAACAACCCAACAACACAAACACGGAAATGACACAAATCTCGAGAAGCACAGCTCAGAGGAATATTGTCAGAACACAATCACGAGCACATGCTCTGGATCATGCACGACACAAGTGGACATAAGTCCGACACCTCCGAAACAAGGCAACGTCGCTCACGTCTCGCAGGGAAAGAGACACGACTGCCACAACCATAGACATCGAAGAAGCGAAACGACATACACGGCGAGTATCAGCTTAAACAAGGAGACACAGTCCTCACAGCTGATCGCTCGACCACATCATCGGCTCCAGTGCCAAAGGCAACGGGGAACACCTGGCACACAGGACACCAATGACAACATTGGACCACAAACACAATCACGTCAGTCCTCACTCAGATATTACATCTGATCGAGTCGCAAGCTAACTCTAAGGAAAAAGAGTACAACAAAGCTAACTGACAAGACCTGGTCCAAAATAGAAGCACAAAATCATAGAGAAACAGCGCCAAAACACCAACAGCAACAGCAGCACTTGCAGAATTCTAGCTCCGCACGAAACACAGAACCATGTAACACAACTGCAAGTAGGGTCACATCAAGGCACAGGAACAGCTGAGCACACGACCACAAGGGATGGGTCACGCATTAGACTGCTCACCAAGGAGAGACCCACGACAACAAAAAATGACAATCTCAGGGAACGCAACTCAAGGACTACGAACACGCCTCGAGAGCATAACACTTAAGAAAAGGAAATGCAGAGTAGAGGGTACTCAATCAGCAGGAATGCCGATAAATTCCCCAATACTCACAAATGCCAATGCTAACCGCAGAAAATCACCAGCAACAGCATGGCAACAGACGACATCGAGGCACAGGAAGCCAAGATGAAGTCACATCGAGAAGAAGCAAATCTCTCGACCAGTGAGTAGCTAACTCACAAGCTTCAGCTGCACACTCAACAACGCACACGGGCATCAGAATAACCTCGGTAGTCGCATCTCAGCATACACCAGATGCCTTCACAACCAATGAAGATCACAAATAACACGCCACAAGTACCGATCTCGCGAGCAACCGATCACTAGGAGCCCAAGTGCAACAGGAGAAGAGTACCAGCTTCAGCACAAAGCACAAGGAAAAGCATTAATCTCAGCTTACCTTCACGTCCTGAAAATGATAAATGAGCCTTCACAATACATCGGCCGCTGGACACGGCACGACAAATACGGTACACAACAGCTCTTAACACCCTTATGGAGTCCAAAGCCAAGCAACCGTATAGCAAAAAGCAGATCAGGCTCAGAACAAAGCTGTCCACACTTAAGCAGACACAGGACAAAGGCATCACTAAGACAGCAATTCCAAGGCAAATCTCGAAAAGATTTCACCAGAAGGGACGAGAAGCAAGAAGCTCAACCACGAAAGCTCACCAGGAAAGGGAAATCCTAGCTTGCCTGAGCAACTTCTCTAACACGGAATCTAATCGAGCACTTCAACAGAAGCGAAACACGTCAGGAGCTGAACAGACTCAAGCCGGGACGACCAAGACAACGTGAGAACGTGTACGGTCATCAGACCAAGGTTAAAGGTCAACAGCAACCTGAACAACATACAAAGAAAACCTCGAACAATGTACTGTAGATTCAAGCCTTCCGGTGAACACTGCCAAGTACAACATGATCGAAACAAACACAACGACGAAAAAGAAACACCTCGTCACAACCTGACGAGAGTAGATCCATCTCGTACAGTGCCAGGACAGCACGCACAAGACTACATATGAAGAAAACAACGCGATAAATCATCGCAACACCAAAGCCAGCTGA
This sequence comes from Amorphophallus konjac, assembly GCA_022559845.1. NCBI lineage: Eukaryota > Viridiplantae > Streptophyta > Magnoliopsida > Alismatales > Araceae > Amorphophallus > Amorphophallus konjac. Next base: position 42,925,327 of record CM040118.1, on the reverse strand, counting down.
AGACTATACTGGACTCTCACGACCCTGGTACTGTATATCTCGGATTCCCATGTACTTCACACAACAATGCTCTGATAGCTCAAAAAAGAACTTCGAACATCTCAGAACACTGCTCTGATACCAGCTGTAGCGACCCGGATCCCGGATACCAGATGTACCCGGTAGAACTACCGAATACACGTGATACCACTTGGAACCCGCGAAGCCTCCCAAGAGCGAGAAAGCTCCGAAGGGAAAAAGACATGTGTAGAGTACATTGAAGCCACATAGATATAACAGAAGTAATTAAATTTCATTAGATCGATTTGCTAAAGTAGCAGAAATAAAATTACTATTTTAATTAACAGTTCAATTCAACAATTATATACCAGAGTCAAGTCCAAAGCTAAAGACAGCAAGTCTAGCACAGTACAGTCGACAGAAAAGAAAGACGTACCGCGAAGTCGGGGGAAACCCGACGCAGGTACCAGCTGGCTACAACGACACGCAACGAGCAAGCGCTCTAGGAACCACGCGGAAGTAGAACGAACGACGTCACCCCACCTGAAAAGCAGGGGTGAGCCTCATGTCACTGGCTCAGTAGGGGTCACGCGGATCCCCACTGAAAAACATGCAGTAACATGGAACAACAAAACAACAGGAAGAACAGCAGGTGTAGCAAAGCGGGAAAACTATGCTACAAAGCTGTAAAGCTACTCTAGAAGCTGTAGAGAACAGACGGGGAGTAGGAGTAGGGAGCAAGTAAGAAAGGGGAAGAACCCGTGCCAGACAAGTGGCGGCCGAACTAACCTCGACACCCCAAACTACTCCAAACAGTGACAGAAGGGCGACTTGTTGTGCCCCTTGTGCTTTGATGATTATGTGGTGTTTTAATGATAGCAACATGAATGAGTCACCATATTACTTTGCTAAGAAAATCACATTGAATGACAGCAACATGAATGCATATGACTGATATATCTGGAGATTGCATGAGTGTGCCATGTCTGATTGTGAAGAATGCATGTGTATGCTTAAGTCATGCTGTGATAAATGGGTTTGTGCTTGATTTCTGTTCTGTGCATTGCTTCTCTGTTGATATGTTCATGCTGTAGTTCATCAAGTCTTGAAGTCTATACACTCGTCTTCATGCATAGCAGAGTCTAAGGCAATGTCTATACACTGGACTTGAAGTGTGTACATTGAGCGTCTCATTGAGCGTCTCATGAAAGTCTATACATTGGTTCAGGCTAAGTGTGTACATCATCCATCTTAGTTGAAGTCATTGCATTGGCTAAGTATGTACAATGGATTGTTCATGCATCAGTCTTCATAAGTCCATACATTGGACTGTAGCATGTATGTGTCGAAGGCATCGCAAGTCTATACACTGGACCGTCTCACTTAGCGTCTTATGCATAGGCTAAGTCTCCAAGTCTGTATAGTGTTCAGCGTCTTATGCAACATCTTATGTCAAGTCCATATATTGGTCGGTGGCAAGTCTGTACACTGGTCGAGCTTTCAAGTATATACATTGGCATATGCATTCACTGTAAAGTCTAGACAGTGGACCGTCTTATTCAGCGTCTCACATGCATATTTGAGTCAAAGTCTGTACAGCGTCATGCATTGCTCTTCAAGTCCACACACTGCACTGTAGATGCTCGAAGTGAAGTCTGTACATCCATATGTGAACTTCAAGTCTGTACATCCAACTGTTCAACTTCGAAGTCTGTACATCGGTAGCTTTACCGACGTTGCCTTCAAAGTCTATACACTGATGGCTTTACCGTCGTTTCACTTGAAGTCTATACACTCGACTGCCTTGTCTTGTTCAAGTCTATACAGCCTTTCACTTGGAAAGTCTATACATCGTGAAGTCTTCACACTGGCCTTTGAATGATGTCTGTACATTGTACATCTCTTCGTTGAAGTCTGTACAGCCTTCGCTGAGCCTTCCAAGTCTGTACAGTCACTAAGTCTGTACATCCTCCAGGCGCTCACGAAGTCTATACATTGGTTTTCTTTTCAAGTCTATACAGACTTCGGTTTATGCAAGTCTATACATCCTCCCGTTCAGATTTCCAAGTCTATACAACGTTGTTGAGTGGAAGTCTGTATAGCCGGTGGGTTGCCAAAGTCCATACATTGTGAACCTCAAAGCCTGTACAGACCTTGCCTTGTTCAAGTCTGTACATCGTTCATTTGTCTTGGCAAGTCTACACATTGGTAGTCTGTACATCATTCGTGAAGATTGAACATTGAGCAAGTATATACATTGGACGAGTCTGCATCGTGCCTCAGTCATGAAGTCTATACATCGTCTGTCTTCATTGAAGTCTCACGAAGTCTGTACATTGCATGAAGTATATACATTACACGAGCTGAATGCTTACAAAGTCTATACATTCACTAAGTGCTCACACTTGCTCATCTGCTGCTGATAAAGTCTATACACTGTCATCAGATGATGACAACAATGAAGAACAGGGTTGACGCTGGGAGTTCAATGCGTCCACGCTTCAGTTGAAGAGGATTTCAGAGCTTCACCTGGCTGCGTCAACTCCATGCTACAGCAGCGTCGACGCAGTAGTTAATGAGGCAGAGTCCATAGCTCACTGGAATACTGCAGTGCGTCAACGCCATTGCAAGACAGCATCCACGCAGCAATTGAGTCTGATATACATTCAGCTCTGGAACACCACTGCGTCAACGCTATGGATTAGCAACGTCGACGCAGCATGGTTATCTGCCGAAGACCTTGATCACTAGATTGCCGATGCGTTAACGCAGCTGGCTGATGGAGTCAACGCATCAGACTTGAGTTTCGTAGGAAGAAGATATCAGAAGGCTGCGTCAACTCCTTGGAGCAAGAGGGTTGACGCCATCTAATTCCAGTTGCTGAGCACGTTAAGGAAATCCCACTTTCAGTCGTCAACTGCCACATCAGTCACAAGCGGATAAGCTTTCGTACCTTCCCCCACTCCATTAATGAAGGCACGTGATCCGAGGATAAGAACAGTGTCCAGATGAGGACACGTGTACTGACAGCCTGCTGGATGCTGCCACGTGGTCCGAAATTTTAGGGCGGGAACTGTGGAAGCCACACGCGCCCTTATCCACCTGCTGCTGCTATATATTGAAACCTTCGTCCTCAGTTGAAGGTTGATCGAAGCCTTGAGAGCAGAAGCAGAAGAGCAGAGTGCAGAGACTTCGATCCAGCAGAAGAGAAGAAGAAAAGAGTGAAGAAAAGAAAGAGAGATAGAGAGCAGAGAAGAAGAAGAGAAAGAGGAGAAAGAAGAGAAAGAGAGAAATAGAGAGCTCGAGCTGAGAGAGTGAGAGAGATTGGGTTGTCTAGCTTTTTGGATCAAGTCCAAGCCAGAAGTGCTCATCGAGAGCTATATTTTGTGCTTTATTGTTTCAGCTTTCCGTTGCTATCTTGTTCTATCTTTCATTTTCCTTTATACATTTCTTCAAGCTGTTTGTCAGCGGAGTAAGCTGTGAGGCTCAGCGTTTGCAGTGGAGGATTCCACTGGACAGGTTAAGCTGTAATCCCCAGCAGGTTCAAGCTGTGAGTCAGTGATGGCTAAGCTGTATTGCCCAGCGGAAGCAAGCTGTGATGCTTAGCGGATGGCAAGCTGTGAGGCCCAGCTGATGTATGGCAAGTTGTGATGCCCAGCTGTTCAAGCTGTGAGTCAGCAGGAAGCCACACTCGGGTTGAGTGTGGGGTGGATGTAGGTCTGCTGGACCGAACCACCTAAAAACCCTCTTGCATTGTGGTTTGTTTTGTTCTATTTGTGCTTCCGCTAGATGAATGCATAGGGGCGCTCAACTGTCTGATTATAGGTTCAGTAGATGAGTGTTTTAATTTGTCTTGTTAGCATTCCAGTTTTTAAGTGAGTGAAATCTTATTTTGGGTGAAGGTTTTTAATTGGGCGAGTTTTTAAAGGGCTATATTCATTCACCCCCCCCCCTCTGAATACTGCACCGAACCCAACACTTGGTATCAGAGCAGGTCTCTGATCTATCAGATCTAACAATCTGCAGAGGATCCTGCTAGTTTTGGTGCACATCAGAGTAGGCTTCTTCTGCTCGTTGATTTGTTTCACTATCTTACCGATTTACTTTGATCATCTGGTTTTGCGCATTTCTGTTTGGTGCATTTCATAGTGTGCTTTTTGTGTTAGTTATTTTGTTTCTCCGACTTAGTGCCTTGCCTTGCTCATTTGGTCTAGGTCCTTCAGTTTTTATGTGCTTTCAGATTGTTTGCAATGGAACCAATCGTGCTGAAGGATAGCTCCATCAAAGCAAACAGATCTAGCCATAGTGGATCATTAAGCGAGAAAAGCAGCCTCTCGCGGTCTGAAATTGATGGAGACATTGAAAGGGTGACAAGTGAATTCAGGAAATTTCTGAGAGAAAGAGAAGGAAAGTTTGGTGAAGCAGAAAGCAAACAAGGTATAATTCTAATCCTGCCAAGAATATTGACGTTAACATCTGCTACAAATGCAGGAAGGCTGGCCACACGAAGGTTGACTGTCCAGAATTCTCAAAACTCAAAGGGAACACCGAAGATAGTGATAAAGAAGGAGGAAAGTCAATATGCTTAATGGCCAATCGGGGAAATGATGATGAGGAAACCTCATCTCAGGTAAGTTCTGAATCAGATGGATACTCTTTCGATGAATTGATAGAGATGTATGAAAATTTGTTAGAAGTATCCAAGAAATTGAAATCTGAGAATAAAAGGTTGAAAAAGAAATGTGATAGAATAAATCTGAAAGATTCCTGTGAAAACAGTCCAAATATGAAAAAGTCTTATGATGCATGCATGCTAGATGTTCAGAATCTTAAAAAATAAAATGATTCTCTAAAAATTGAAAAATAAACATGCTTGGATAAAATGTCAAAAATAGAGAATCAGCTGAATGTTAAGAAAAATGAACATCTAAAAAACATGCAAGAATTGACTCAAGTTAATTCTGAATTGGATAAACTGAAACATTAGGGGTCAAAAGAAATTGAAGAACTCTATGGCTAGAATAAATGAAATCAATGGGGAGGCTTCACACTCTTCTTTTGCTAAATCAAACTGTGATATGTGCTCAGCTCTAAGAGAACGTAATGAAGATCTTTATAGTGAGAATGAGTGGCTGAGTAAACAAATTGTCTCACTTAAAGAGGATCACAAAAACTTGGTGGCTGAGAAAATTAAAGTGGAGGAAAGAGAAGAGGAGCTAGTTGAAAAGCTGGAGCTGATCTATGGAAGTCGAAAATATAATGAAGGAGTCATGAAGCTATCTGAAGAAAACAAAGAATTGAGGGAACAAAATAAAAAACTGATGGTTTTAAATACTATTTTCTCACAGAGGTTTCTGACTATAGAAAAGGAGAAATCGGTTTTTAAAGAAGCTCAACCTCAAAAATTTGAGAAGGAAAACACTGAACTGAAAGCTGAAATTGAAAAATTAAAGTGTTTAAACACTGGCTTGTCTGAAAGACTCCTTACCACAGAAAAGGGAAAAGCTGTCTGTGATGATGAATTAAAAATCTTGAACAACTTGGAACAAGAAATTGAAAAGTATAAAATTGTAAACAAAGTTTTAAGTGAATGTGTTAATTGCAGTGAACAAGAAATAGCCAGTTATGAGCTTCATATAGCATCTTTGGAAGATAAAATTCATGATCTGGAAAACTTATCATCCAAGTCTGCAAAAATTGAAACAAAAATAAAAGCTGTTGTGAAAAGGAAGGATGATAATTCAAAAAGGAGAACAAACTGTAATTCTGATGTAAAGGAAATCTCTAAAAACCAGCTATATGCCACTTTTGTGAAAGGCTCTGATGTAGCTGGTACTTCAAGGCAATCCCCAAAACAAAATGAAAATCAGAAGTCACCTTCAAAATCTGTATTTCAGTTCAAAGCTCAGAAAATTGAAAAGCAAACAAAACCTGTTGAGAATAGTCAGAAATTGAAAAGAAAAAGTCAAACAAAGAAGGCAAAGAATAATTCTGGTTATACTCTGAAATTTATTAGCTCTGTTGAATCTGATGCTTCTTGTTCTCATTCGCATGCATCTAAGAAATCATATGATAGAAACCATGCTCCTAGGAAATCTGATGCCTCTTGCTACTATTGTGGTAGGCATGGTCATTATATGGATGACTGCAGTGTGATGAAAAGTGATGATATGATGCATGATAAATTTTTTTCAAATAATCATCACCACCCCAAAAGAAACATGTCTGCTTCAAACCAACACATCATTTGTTATAATTGTAACAAACGTGGTCATAAAGCTGTTGAGTGTTGGTTTAGGCCTTCATGGGGTTTTAATGGCTCCAGAGGTAAGCACCCAAGGTGCTTCGAATGTGGGAGGCATGGCCACAAAGTCAAAGACTGCTGGCATGCTCAGGGAAGTAGAATTAATTCTAAATCTGTAAAATTTCCTGCTCCCAATGCTGTTGATAAGAAGAAAATTGAATTCATGAAAAAGAATTGTTACTGCTTTGAATGTGGTAAGCTAGGCCACAAAGCTGCCAACTGTAGGCTGGCTGAGTATGAAAAGAAAAATTTTCATGTCAATAAAAGAAATACTCATGCTCATACACATAATTTTCATACTCATGTGCATGCACATGGGCATCATGTTTCTGCTAACATGAAGAATAAAAACAAAAAGTCTGTGGCTTCATGTTATTATTGTGGAAATTTTGGACACTCTATGTCTGATTGTTTTCTAATGGAATTTGATGATGATGCTGCAAAAGGAATATTTAGAACACCTGTCAGGGTAAATGCAGGACCCAAAGCTGCTTGGGTCCCTGCAGGATCAAAATGATCATAGTGTCACAGGTGTGCCTTGGGTCAAAGAATAAACAGGGGTTAACAAACCAAGGCACTCAAATGGAAACCCCAGGATCCTACCTTTCAGGTCAGTTCTGAACTTTGTTTAAATCTCATAATCTGAAAATGCTGATTTGTCTGTTTTAATTTCATTATCTGAAATTGTTGTTTTGCTTGGTTGATTTTTGATGCTCTTCTCATGCTGTTGTTTGCACTAAATAAATGAGATTGCTTTGCACTGCATATGTCATTTGCATGACCATCATGGTATATTAAATGGAACAGTGCTGAAGGGCATATGGAGTATGTCTGGATACTACTGCCATGTGTGAGGTGGTCCTTGGACCGAGTCCTCCGCCTAGTACCATGGGTCTAGTTTTCATATAGAGCAGTGTATTGCATATCATAAATTTGAAGAAAATAAAATTCGAAAAGAAATGATTCATTGCACATCATGCATTTTGTCAGGGGGAGCTTGTTTGCTGTTGATTGATCATCATGCTCTCCTTGTTAGAATTGTTGCATACTGCATATGTAGGATAGTGCATATCATAAAATTTTGAAAAATCTAAAAAGAAACTCATTGCACTTAGACAGGGGGAGCATTCCTATTTCATATCTTCTTCACCTCATGAACTCCCTTTGTTTAAGTAACCTGATTCATTCTCTTGACTATGCGCTATTCAACCGAATTCTCTGCTGGTATCTCTAAAATAGCTGATCAGTCTGTATTCCAGACTCAGCTACTGTCTGATGATAAAATCTCTTCTGATGCTCTTCTCTATTGCTGATTTACTCTTGCACCAGCCTATACTCACCTTTCACATTCTTCTCAGCTGGTGTGACTGAATTGGCTCTACTATTGATTTGTTGGTCAGCTAAACTTATTTTTCTGATCTGAGGAACTTAAGCTGCATGTCATGCAATTCAGTCTGAGAACATTGTAGAAATTTCTATCATATAGGTTTAAGAATTATCACTGAATCAGACTGATATAAGATTAATGTATTCTCAGATTTGTAGTTAAATGAATTGAAAATATCTGAATGATAAGGTTTAATAAACTTTAACCACTTGTGTCATGTAATCCTTAAACTCTCTCATCTGATATCTGAAAATTTGATATTAAGGCTCTTTGGTAGAGATACATAGAGTGAGTGATGTGGTTAAACATTAACTTGAAAAATGTTGATTAAATGAAATAATTGTGATTTCAGAGCAATGACTCGGTCACTGAGAAACTGAGTTCTTTATCAATGAAATAAAGTAACTCATGTCATGAGGTGCCATAGTTATCTCTGATAAAAATTTTGTGAAATAAAACCTGACAGAGCAATGACTTATTGGTGTTGAGTAACTGGGGAGTCTGGCCTCTGATCAAGGTGTCTTCTCATGTAAAAAGACACTCATATTACTAACTCTGTTCTCAAAGTGAAAGGCAATGATAGTTATCACTTTGAGTAACTGGGTCACTTCAACTAAGACTTGTTGTGCCTCATGTAAAAAGGTGTTGATCAACTTAAATTGCTCAGGAAAAATATAATGTGCTTCAAATAAAAATATTGAAAAGTCTGTCAACTCATATTCTTGAAAAGGTGTTTAACATCAATACTAACCTGTGTAACTCTTGAAAGAGTCATTGAGATCATATGTGTAAGATAAAAGGTGATTGATTTTGAGTATTTTCTGACTATTTGGTTCACTTTTATTAAAACTTGGATTCAGATATGAGTATTGAGTTTAATTTTAAAAATTTGGTATACATTAAAATTAAATCAGATTGGTTAAGCTGCAAATTCATAACCCCTTATGATAGAAGAGTCTAATCTTCTTAAGACTTATTGTTGTGATGGATGCTTTTTTCAGATAGCCTGACCAATATAAATCTTACTATTGATTGATTCATTGAGATATATTGTGCTTTGACCATTTCTCACCCTTACCCATGGCTAATCTTACATTATCAGTTGATCCACACTGTTGGAATCTTCCATCCTGTTTCACAATCAGCATTGGTTCTGTTTCATTCTGTTCATGTAACCAGAATTCAGATTCTTTGTAATGGCAGAATTTAGCTTGATTTATTGGATAACCAGAGTTCATTCCTATGCTTCAGGGGGAGTTATGGGTCATCTGATTTTAAGGGGAGAATAGCTAATATTGCATCTTGATAGGGGGAGTGCTGCTTCATTGTCTTAAAGGAGTGCTGATAGTTAATGAACCATGTTTTATTATGTGTCTTTGTTTGCTGCATTTTGTCTCTCAAACCATTCCCTTCTTTTTGCTTATGTCAAAGGGGGATAATAGTTTGACGAGTCAGTGTGACTCATCATGTTGCCATCATCAAAAAGGGGGAGATTGTTGTGCCCCTTGTGCTTTGATGATTATGTGGTGTTTTAATGATAGCAACATGAATGAGTCACCATATTACTTTGCTAAGAAAATCACATTGAATGACAGCAACATGAATGCATATGACTGATATATATGGAGATTGCATGAGTGTGCCATGTCTGATTTGTGAAGAATGCATGTGTATGCTTAAGTCATGCTGTGATAAATGGGTTTGTGCTTGATTTATGTTCTGTGCATTGCTTCTCTGTTGATATGTTCATGCTGTAGTTCATCAAGTCTTGAAGTCTATACACTCGTCTTCATGCATAGCAGAGTCCAAGGCAATGTCTATACACTGGACTTGAAGTGTGTACATTGAGCGTCTCATTGAGCGTCTCATGAAAGTCTATACATTGGTTCAGGCTAAGTGTGTACATCATCCATCTTAGTTGAAGTCATTGCATTGGCTAAGTATGTACAATGGATTGTTCATGCATCAGTCTTCATAAGTCCATACATTGGACTGTAGCATGTATGTGTCGAAGGCATCGCAAGTCTATACACTGGACCGTCTCACTTAGCGTCTTATGCATAGGCTAAGTCTCCAAGTCTGTATAGTGTCCAGCGTCTTATGCAGCGTCTTATGTCAAGTCCATACATTGGTCGGTGGCAAGTCTGTACACTGGTCGAGCTTTCAAGTATATACATTGGCATATGCATTCACTGTAAAGTCTAGACAGTGGACCGTCTTATTCAGCGTCTCACATGCATATTTGAGTCAAAGTCTGTACAGCGTCATGCATTGCTCTTCAAGTCCACACACTGCACTGTAGATGCTCGAAGTGAAGTCAGTACATCCATCTGTGAACTTCCAAGTCTGTACATCCAACTGTTCAACTTCGAAGTCTGTACATCGGTAGCTTTACCGACGTTGCCTTCAAAGTCTATACACTGATGGCTTTACCGTCGTTTCACTTGAAGTCTATACACTCGATTGCCTTGTCTTGTTCAAGTCTATACAGCCTTTCACTTGGAAAGTCTATACATCGTGAAGTTTTCACACTGGCCTTTGAATGATGTCTGTACATTGTACATCTCTTCGTTGAAGTCTGTACAGCCTTCGCTGAGCCTTCCAAGTCTGTACAGTCACTAAGTCTGTACATCCTCCAGGTGCTCACGAAGTCTATACATTGGTTTTCTTTTCAAGTCTGTATAGACTTCGGTTTATGCAAGTCTATACATCCTCCCGTTCAGATTTCCAAGTCTATACAACGTTGTTGAGTGGAAGTCTGTACAGCCGGTGGGTTGCCAAAGTCCATACATTGTGAACCTCAAAGCCTGTACAGACCTTGCCTTGTTCAAGTCTGTACATCGTTCATTTGTCTTGGCAAGTCTACACATTGGTAGTCTGTACATCATTCGTGAAGATTGAACATTGAGCAAGTATATACATTGGACGAGTCTGCATCATGCCTCAGTCATGAAGTCTATACATCGTCTGTCTTCATTGAAGTCTCACGAAGTCTGTACATTGCATGAAGTATATACATTACACGAGCTGAATGCTTACAAAGTCTATACATTCACTCAGTGCTCACACTTGCTCATCTGCTGCTGATAAAGTCTATACACTGTCTTCAGATGATGACAACAATGAAGAATAGGGTTGACGCTGGGAGTTCAATGCGTCCACGCTTCAGTTGAAGAGGATTTCAGAGCTTCACCTGGCTGCGTCAACTCCATGCTACAGCAGCGTCGACGCAGTAGTTAATGAGGCAGAGTCCATAGCTCACTGGAATACTGCAGTGCGTCAATGCCATTGCAAGATAGCGTCCACGCAGCAATTGAGTCTGATATACATTCAGCTCTGGAACAACACTGCGTCAACGCTATGGATTAGCAGCGTCGACGCAGCACGGTTATCTACCGAAGACCTTGATCACTGGATTGCCGATGCGTTAACGCAGCTGGCTGATGGAGTCAACGCATCAGACTTGAGTTTCGTAGGAAGAAGATATCAGAAGGCTGCGTCAACTCCTTGGAGCAAGAGGGTTGACGCCATCTAATTCCAGTTGCTGAGCACGTTAAGGTAATCCCACCTTCAGTCGTCAACTGCCACATCAGTCACAAGCGGATAAGCTTTCGTACCTTCCCCCACTCCATTAATGAAGGCACGTGATCCAAGGATAAGAACAGTGTCCAGATGAGGACACGTGTACTGACAGCCTGCTGGATGCTGCCACGTGGTCCGAAATTTTAGGGCGGGAACTGTGGAAGCCACATGCGCCCTTATCCACCTGCTGCTCCTATATATTGAAACCTTCGTCCTCAGTTGAAGGTTGATCGAAGCCTTGAGAGCAGAAGCAGAAGAGCAGAGTGCAGAGACTTCGATCCAGCAGAAGAGAAGAAGAAAAGAGTGAAGAAAAGAAAGAGAGACAGAGAGCAGAGAAGAAGAAGAGAAAGAGGAGAAAGAAGAGAAAGAGAGAAATAGAGAGCTCGAGCTGAGAGAGTGAGAGAGATTGGGTTGTCTGGCTTTTTGGATCAAATCCAAGCCAGAAGTGCTCATCGAGAGCTATATTTTGTGCTTTATTGTTTCAGCTTTCCGTTGCTGTCTTGTTCTATCTTTCATTTTCCTTTATACATTTCTTCAAGCTGTTTGTCAGCGGAGTAAGCTGTGAGGCTCAGCGTTTGCAGTGGAGGATTCCACTGGACGGGTTAAGCTGTAATCCCCAGCAGGTTCAAGCTGTGAGTCAGCGATGGCTAAGCTGTATTGCCCAGCGGAAGCAAGCTGTGATGCTCAGCGGATGGCAAGCTGTGAGGACCATCTGATGTATGGCAAGCTGTGATGCCCAGTTGTTCAAGCTGTGAGTCAGCAGAAAGCCACACTCGGGTTGAGTGTGGGGTGGATGTAGGTCTGCTGGACCGAACCACCTAAAAATCCTCTTGCATTGTGGTTTGTTTTGTTCTATTTGTGCTTCCGCTAGATGAATGCATAGGGGCGCTCAACTGTCTGATTATAGGTTCAGTAGATGAGTGTTTTAATTTGTCTTGTTAGCATTCCAGTTTTTAAGTGAGCGAAATCTTATTTTGGGTGAAGGTTTTTAATTGGGCGAGTTTTTAAAGGGCTATATTCATTCACCCCCCCTCTGAATACTGCACCGAACCCAACACGACTCTGATCTAACAAAGTTAGAAGTTACCGATCTGCCAACACAGCACCAGGCCTAAGACGAAGACCTGTAAGGACCGACAAAAGGTCTAGAAAAGACCCACGCAGACGACCGACAGACTCGACGACACACCCACGACTAGAAAGTCATGCACACCACGCTGACCTCGAGTAGGGCCACGAGAGGGCTAACTCGGAAAGGTCACGACGCACAAGAAACGCCGAGAGTCACGTGTCACGTGACGGAAGCACCCCCTCACACGAAGAATAGCCAGCTGCGTCCACTGACATCTTATGTTGCGCCACAAGCGTCTCGTCAACGCTGTCATCATAAGGACAGACAGGGACAAGACACCCTCAGATCCAGGTCCAAGGAACCACCGTTCCTAGTCCGAGGAAGAACAATGGTACCCACGGGAAGCGGAACCACGGTACCAAATCAACGAGTACTAGTCAGGGTCACGCCCGTCGACGTCAGTCCCAACGCCCCTGACCATGTCTGCACACACAAGCTTTATGCCCAAGCCAAGTCTCTAGCTAGTTTTCTCCTCGTAGCGGACGCTACTACCACACAGGAGCCCACGGAACTAGCTTACAAACCGTTTGTCGGGAACACCCCTCCGCCATCCGCAGGCGGGTCGGCAACTCAAAGGCCTTAGGGTTACAATAAATGGAGGCTCACAAGACACAAAGGCTCAGAAACACGAGTGCTAGAGTACAGACAGTCTAATAAAGTCCTGTCACGCGTACTATAAAGCACCAAGCAGCCAACCAACTGCCCCACAGACTCAGGGCTAGGCAACTAGACCTACCACGTAACGATCCTTGAGTCGGACGACTCAAAGGCAAGATCGTCACAAACGGTGGAACAAGCCGCCAATCGGTCTAATCCGAAGCCACGGGAAGCAACGCTCCGCAGAAAATGACTCACGGAGACCTGAGGAAACATCGGAGACCCTCAGACACGCCCGGACACGCAAACCAAGGTAAAATAGTACCTCGAGGAATCTAGAACCAGTGTCTCAGACTGGACAGATCCGCCAGGACACCCTCACAAGGTCGCCTGTCAACCCCTGGGTCACCCCGGGTTGACCGGAACCAAACGACGACGACTCAACAGTAGGAAAGAGAATCCTACCTCAAGCAAAAAGACCCCTGGCCACCTTACGACGTAGTCTTAGCCCTCATAGGGTGTCGGGAGACATCCACTGGAAAGCGGGCAGACCACAAGGATAAGCCAAGACAGTCAGAAATCAAAACGACGAAAATCGGAGCCCAAAGGCTGTAACGCACCACCCCTAGACCGTTATACGAACGTGACGGTCTAGCGCTGGGCCGTTACACTCCAACTATGGCGGTCTACAACAGACGCGCTACAGCAACGTGACGGTCGCCGGGGGAGCCGTCACACTCACCGCCCTAACCAACATCTAAAACACACAAGGCACTTAACGGCCTACACCAGGCGCGTTACACCGCTCTGACGCGCCCGACCTGGGCCGTCAGGGCCAACAGACCTCAAACACACTACAAAACTCAAGGCACGTAATGCATGAGACCAAGCGCGTTACAGCGCCTAACGCATCAGGGCAGACGCGTCAGGGCCAACAGGCTCCAGTCAAACACCGGCTTTGAATCCACCGTTCGGGATCGCGCCAAAACCACTCCATCCTCGCCCTGTCGCACACCCAGTCAGCTCCACAGCATCCCCAACACTCGCTCCTAGGTCCTCCGTCTGCAGCCGGAGCCGAGGAAGCTCGAGAGGAGAGAAAATGGGAGAGAGAGACGGCGGCGGCGAAAATGAGAAGGGAGGTGAGAGGAAGGAAAAGAAATTAGGAATTTTCCTAATTTTCGAAAAATCCGATTTCTGGCCCTATCTCCGAAAAATACGTAAAAATAGTCGAAACGACCGGCTCGAAGAGTACATCGTCGCTGCAGCATTCACGAGTTGAGGAACTGACAACTAAACTCACCGTAGGGTTCCGTAATTAGTACGAGAGAAAAACCCACACGGATCGTAAAGCTCAACTCGGAAGCCACAAAAGCGAACCGAAACTCACCGAAACAGATCCGAAAGATCCAATGAGGATCCAGCAAGACCTACCAAGGATCCAGGGTATTACACCTTTAACCCACGCCGACCCCCTTGTGGGTCTTGTGCATTAAAAAGAAATGAATGATGAAGAAAACGAATCAAATGAAATGATATGGCAGACCTAAACAAAATAACAAACAAACATAAAAATAAAAATGAACAAGCAGTACAACAAAAAAATAAAAAAATGAAAAGATCAAGGTCAGGCCGACTGAATTTACCTGACTGAATTGCAAATTCAGTCGACCTAAGGTCGACTGATTTACGAAATCAGGTAACCTAGGTTGACTGAACCCGCAAGTTCAGTCGACGTAGGCTGAATAACCTATCTGTCCCGCCTGACCTCTTCAAAGAAAAATAATTAGATAATAATAATAAGTAATAGTAATAATAAAGTAATAATAATAATAATGACAAAGGGGGTAATAGTATCCAAAGAGCAACCAATGGCGTTTGACCCGGGGCTCCTCACCCCCCCTAGACCTGGTGTGAAGGGAATATCAATGACGCCCCTACAAGCTAGGCTTGGGCCTCGGGGATCCCCCATCATGGTCATGGCCTGACCTTGCCTTAGGACCAATAGCCCACTAAGTCTGACCCATTTTTACTGGGATCTAATCCCACTTCTTTAATTCTCCAATATCAAACTTGTCACACCCTTGGCAGACATTTGCTCAAAGATTATTTACATCGTTGTTATGCTCTCAACCCGGATTCCTATCCGAACATGAAAAGGTCGATGAATGACCGACATGATTTGAACGCTTTCGCCTTGTTACGGGACAATTTGATGCGTTTCAACTTACCATTTACCTATTTCATTAATGCTAATTTCAGGCCATATAGCCCCTCTTCTTGGCGATTAATCAAAGGTTTTCTCCTCTCCGAAAAGATATAATTAACGTCGTGGTCTTTATAGCATGGCGGGTCTCAGTCCTGACACAATACCCACCATTGTCTGATTAGTCAGATGGCATGCACCAACGGTTCCAGACCACCTCGGTATCTGGAGTCCGAATAAATCGTCACTCTGTGATTGGCACGCCCACGCACTAAATAAACAAACAAAATAAATCAATAAATAAATCAAAATTTAAGTGTGTCCACAGTTACCTACGGTTAGTACAAGTTACCTATAGTTCGTTCACGTTACCTACGATTTTACAAGAATATTACGGTCATCGGGAAAAATTGTGTAGGTAAAGTTTTACCTACACGATATAAATTCGTAGGAAATTACCTATGCAAATAATCATAGGAAATTACCTATCACACTAAAATCGTAAGAATAGAGAAATCCTATACATACGGATACTTATCGTAGGTAATTACTGACGCCAAGTAACTGTAGGTGTTGACGTCCCAATTCTTACGCTTTTTCGTCGCGTAGGTAAAACTTTACCGACACAGTTTTTACCAATGACACAAAAGCGTAGGGAGTGTCGTAGGTAAAACCTATACCTACGGTTTTTGTGTCTTTACCTATGACATTCGCCGTAGGTATATGTTCTTCTTGGTGTAGCGCCACTAGACCCCTCCACCACTAGAGCCCCTTCCCTCCCCCACCAGACCCTCCCCCCCCCCCCCCACTGAACCCCCCACCTGAGATCCTCCCCCACCAGACCCCCCTGTCGTCGTCCCTCATCGGCCCGACCATGCAACAAAGCAACACAAAGAGAGAGAGGGTGGGGAGGACCTATCGGGTGTAGAGATGTCTAGGCGTGCAGCTCTAGTGTGGAGGTGGACGACGTCAACGGTGATGGCGGAAAGAGGAGGTGGATGGCGGTGGCCCATGGTGGTGGATGGTGGTCATAATGTGTGTGAGGAGGTGGATGGCGGTGGCCCATGGTGGTGGATGGTGGTCATAATGTGTGTGTGTGTGTGTGTGTGTGTGTGTGTGTGTGTGTGTGTGTGTGTGAGAGAGAGAGAGAGAGAGAGAGGAGTGCACTGTGCTAGTGAGGAAATTGGGAGTTATCGTGGAAGGAAATTAGAGTTTAAGGACGGAATAATTTCCATCTGATTTCATCCAAAATTCTATCGTAGATCCCTATTTTCTCATCAAATGAAAATTCAATTTGTCTATTTCCGTCACAAATCCATCCCAAAACCTGTCTCTAATCCTTATCATTATCATAATAATAAATATAAATATATTTTAAAATATAACCTATGTTATTATCTTAAAATTCTTTATAAAATTAAAAATATATAAATAATAATTATAATAATCTACAAGCTTGGCCCCAAGCTTAAGTCAGTCCGGCCCTAGCCTGACTCTTTAATATTAAAGCCTAAGTCCAGCCCGAGCCTGAGCTATGTCGGGCTAGGTCGGGTAGGGCCCGACACTTTTAAAAAATTGTAAAGTTTGACTAAGGTCGGGTCGAGCTTTTCGGCTCAACTAAGGGTTCGCAAGTAGAAAAGGGCCATGCAGCCCGGCCAAAAATCAAGTGAGGTCTGCGGGCCTGTCCGACCAGCCCAACTCATTGACAGCTCTAATTTGTACCAATCGTAAATATGTCACAAAATCTTTTTTCCAGTATTTTATATTTAGACAGTTAAATAACATAAACTTGAACTTGCCCATCTTGGCAAACGATACCCAACTCAGCATTGCGATGATCCAACTGTTGAATTTGTTGCCAAGTACGAACATCCGACCGTATGTTTTAACTTTGATCAAGATATGATCATTGGATTAACATCCGAATGAAAATTTGACTGTTATATTTAAGTTTGATGAAGATACAACTGTTGAATTTGCTCCCGATCTAAACTTGACAATTAGATTTAAGTTGTTTGATGAAGATCCAACTGTTAGATTTTCTCCCGATCTAGATCTATCTAGTCCCGATCAAATTCTGATCAAGATCTAATAGTTAAATTTAATCATGATCTAAATCTGACAATTGTATTTAAATTTTGATGAAGATTCAACTATTAAATTTGCTCATGATATAGGTCAAAAGGACTTTTGATTAATTCCGTCATAAAACCGTCACAAATTCATCACTATTTTGAGGCGAAAATAATTTCATCACAAATCTATCCCCAATTAATGACATATATTGAGATTGAAATCTAAATTATCGCTAATTTGGGACAGATTTTGGAGGAAAATATTTCCATCTCAAAATAGCGACGATTTTACGACGGAATTAAACAAAAGTCTTTTTGGCCTACATCGGGAGCAAATTTAATGGTCAAACTTTTATCAAAATTTAAATCCAATAGTTAGAGTTAGATCAATAATAAATCAATCTATCAGATCTTGATCAGATTTCGATCGGAACTAAATAGATTTAGATCGAGAGCAAATTTAATAGTTAGATCTTCATCAAATAGCTTAAATCCAATGGTCAAATTTACATCGAGAGTAAATTTAATAGCTACATCTTTATCAAACTTAAATCTAACAGTCCAATTTTCGTTCAGGTGTTAATCCAACAGCCAGATCTTGATCAAAGTTAAAACGTACAGTCGGATGTTAGTACTCGACAATAAATCTAACGGTTAGATCTTTGTAATGTTGAGTTGGGTATAGTTTGCCAACGGTGGCAAATTTAAGTTTACACTATTTAAATGTATAAATTTAAAATACTGAAAAAAGATTTTGCAATGTATTTACAACTAGTACAAATTAGGGCAGTCAATGGGCTGGCCGGCCCGACAGGCCGATAATCCTGGCCCGATTTCGAGCGGAGCTTCAAAGCGCTTTTCGGCTTGTAGACTCTTGGTCTGACCTAAAATCTTGATCTGACTAGGCCCACAGGTCAGACTCGGTCTTTGAGTTCGACCCGCTCGCTGGCCCTACCCATTCTATTTTATTCCCTCTCAATTATTTTTTAGTATTTTTAAAAATAAATTAAGTTAATAAATTTAGAGACGGAATTATTTTTTGTCCCAAAATCCATCATATTTTTTGACAGATTTTGGGATGGATTGTAACTCTGTCATAATTTTTTAAGTTTTTTAAATATAAATAGTGTTAATAAATTTAGAGATAGAATTGTTTTCCATCCCAAAATCCATCACAATTTCAAACGGATTTTGAGATGGATCGTGATTCTATCGTACTTTTTAAAATTTTAAATAAATATATTTAATTAATTTAGATATAGAATTATTTTCTGACCCAAAATTCATCACAATTTCTGATGAATTTTAGGACGAATTGTAATTTTGATGTAATTATTTTTAATTTTTTAAAAATAAATAGTGTTAATAACATTAGAGATAGAATTATTTTCCATCCTAAAATCCATCACAATTTATGATGAATTTTGGGATGGATTTTAATTCCATCGTAATTATTTTTGGCCTTTTAAAAAATATCGTTAATAACTTTTAAGACGGAATTACATTAAGTCCCAAAAACTATCAGAAATTGTGACAGATTTTGGGATGGAATTACATTTTGTCTAATTGTGACGATTATTTTGACCGTCGAAATTCCGTCACTATTGACGATGAATTTTGGGATGGAAATATTCCATCACAAAAATTCGTTCTTAATCCAACATTTTCTTATAGTGGGGGTAGGGGTGCCAACAGTAGAGGGGAGTCATGACGCCCTCCCCACTCTCTTGCACTCTCTCCCTCTCTATCTCTCTTTCTCTCTCCCCCTCTCTCTCTCTCTCTGACTCTATCCCCCCTTCTCTTTCTACGACCCCCACCCCACTAGGTGGAAGTGTCGACACTAGAGGAGTAGGCCCTCTCTCTCTCTCTCTCTCTCTCTTTGCGACTCCCACCCCACTAGGTGAGGGAGCTGACACTAGAGCGGGAGACCACCTCTGGCACCCTCTCCCCTCTCTTTTGCACTCTCTCTCTTGCACTCTCCCCCAATTGTCTCTCTTTCTCTCTCCCCCTCTCTCTCCTCGCCTCTTCCACCATGTGCTCCCTCCCTACCATGCCATCGACCACCTCCTTGATGTTCTCCAGCATGTCCGATGGTTGATAAGCTTCGCCAAGGCCCATTCCACTGTCACCGCCGATGAGTCAGACCCCACCGTGAAGACGTCCTGCATGCAGCTCAAGAGGGGGGTGGGTGCGTGGGTGTGTGTGTGGTGGTTGATGAGCTCCACCAGGGCCCATTCCACTGTCACTGTCGATGAGTCAGACCCCGTCGTGAAGACATCCTGCATGTAGCACAAGAGGGTGTGTGTGGGTGTGTGTGTGTGTGTGTGTGTGTGTGTGTGTGTGTGTGTGTGTGTGTGTGTGTGTGTGTGGGTGTGTGATGCGGATGTCAAAAATATCTGTAAACCCGATTACCTGCATCTGTGTGTGTATGCGTGATAGGGATGTCAAAAATACCCGTAAATTTGATTATCACATCACCCGACCCATGATGGTCAGGTAATACTCGAATAAACGGATATGGATTCGGATTTGAATATTTTTAAAATACTTGTTTCATATTCGGATCAGGTGTGGATTTAGTGCACCTAAACTCATACTCGATCCTAGCCCATTCTTAATAACTCACCGTGCTTGTTGGATCTATGACTGTAGCATGAACTCAGCCTGTTGCCCGCCTTAATAGGTTTGTGAGTTTGGTATTCTTGCTAAAATTGTAAGGATGTTTTTATAAAATATAAAAATTACTTTGGAAAGAAAAGAATTGACCGGACTTCTCTTTTCCACTTCCAATGAATATTCCCACAATTTCTTGGATGTGGGCGTAGACTCATGTTTTATAGATGAATACGGATATCCGTAGATATATCCATACCTGTGACGGATATGTATGTATCAATACCCGCAAAAATAATAAGGTACTATCCAGGTATGGTATTTGTAAAATTTTCACGGATAGGATATGGTATTGATCTACGCGAGCCAAACCCAAGCCATTTACATCTCTGGTGTGTGTGTGTGTGTGTGTGTGTGTGTGTGTGAGAGAGAGAGAGAGAGAGAGAGAGAGAGAGAACAAGGGCACAGTACAGCAAAACACCATGTAGGGTGGCAACCATGCTTGCACTACAAGAAAAGGAGGAGTTTATGATGGCACCTTTTCGTCACAAAATCGTTGCAGATTCCATCGGAAATAACTTTTGAGACGGATTACAGACGGATTTGGGATGGAATATGGCCGTCTTATATTCCTAGTCATAAATTTCAGACAGATAAAATTCTGTCCAAAATTTCGTCTTAAATTTCAGACGAAAAAGTTTCCGTCTGAAATTCCGTCGCAAATAGTCCGTCTGAAATAGCGTCCCCAAATCCGTCTGAACATTCAGACAAAATTATTCCGTCCTTAGTTCCGTCAAAAACTTCAGATTTGGAATTTTAGACGGAATTAGTGCGTCACTTTTTCCGTCACAAATTTCAAATGGATCCGTCATGAAATCCGTCTGAAACATTTTTTACATTTTATATAAAAAACATGGGTTTCAGACGGGCTGAGCCTCATCTCTATTTCCGTCGCAAACTACAGAAGGATCCGTCTCAAAATCCGTTCGAAATATTTTTATTAATTTTTTTTTAAAATTACAAAAATTTAGTAAAAAATATGTTTAATTAAAAGTGCATATCACAATCAAACCAACGTACAGAAAACAAAACACATAAGAAACTCAACAAATATCCTCCAGATCGTCCATATCCTCATCCTCCCCGCCTTGCTCATCTCCTCTATCGCCGCACGCAGAAGGATCCTCCTATATTAAAAAAATAATAACATTCATTCAAAGATAAAAAAATTAGAGTGAACATAAATTAAATATTTTATTAGATTGCATAAATTCAAATCAAACATAATATCAAATCAATAACTACATATATTTTATAGACCCCAACTAACCTAGTTCTCATCAGTATTTTAAATTAATTACATTTAGATAATGCAATTCTGAGCGCCGAGTTCAAACCGGATATCCGAATTGAAATCTGTCAGTTCTGACAAGTCGCTTTCATCTCCCAGGTCGTGCTAGAATGATCAACATGTAGATCAGACAGATATTTCAGATTTTAGATCCCCTAACCCAACTTCTTTAATTTTTAACTAACTGTATTTATAAAATACACTTTTGAGCGTCGGACCCAAACCGAGTATCCGATTTGGATTCCGCCAGTTCTGACAAGTCACTTTTACCTCCCAGATTGTGTTGGAACGATCGGCATGTCGATCAGACAGGTATTTAAGATTTTAGACCCCCCAACCCCTAGTTATCTGTCTTTTAAATTAATTACATTCAAAGAATGCACTTTTGAGCATCGGGCCCAAATCAGATATCCAATTTGGATTCCGTCAGTTCTCACAAGTCACTTTCATCTCCCAGGTCGTGTTGGAACGATCGGCACGTCGATCAGACTGGTATTTCATATTTTAGACCCCCCAACCCCTAGTTATCTGTCTTTTAAAATAATTACATTTAGATAATGTACTTTTGAGCGCTGGGCCCAAACCGGGTATCCAATTTAGATTCTGTCAGTTATCACAAGTCACTTTCATCTCTCAAGTCATGTTGGAATGATCGACATGCCGATCAGACCGGTATTTCAGATTTTAGACCCCCGAACCCAACTTCTTTAATTTTAAACTAAGTGCATTTACAAAATACACTTTTGAGCGCTAGGCCCAAACCGGTATCCAATTTGGATTCCGCCAGTTCTTACAAGTCACTTTTATCTCCCAGGTCGTGTTGGAAGAATCGGCACGCCGATCAGACTGGTATTTCAGATTTTAGACCCCCGGACCCGACTTCTTTAATTTTAAACTAAGCACATTTACAAAATGTAGTTTTGAGCGCCGGGCCCAAACCGGATATTCGATTTGGATTCCGCCAGTTCTCACAAGTCACTTTTATCTCCCAAGCCACGTTGGAATGATCGGTAGGCCGATCAGGCTAATATTTTACATTTTGGATCCCCGCACCCCGAATTTTCTGAATTCTTCTAAACTAAGTTAGTTTTGAAAACACACTTAGTTTTGAATTGAGTTATTTTAGCGTCGTGCTCAAACCAGATATCTGATTTGGAATCCGTCAGCTATCACAACTCACGTTTACCTCCCAGGTCATGTTGGAACGATCGGCACGCCGATCAGGCCAGTATTTTACATTTGGACCCCCGAACGTCGAATTTTCTGAATTCTTCTAAACTAAGTTACTTTTGAAAACTAACTTAGTTATTTGAGTGTCGTGTTCAAACTGGATATCGGATTTAGATTCCGTCAGCTCTCACAAGTCACGTCTACCTCCCAAATCCTGTTGGAATGATCGACATGCCGATCTGGCTAATATTTTATATTTTGGACCCCCGAACCTCAAATTTTCTGAATTCTTCTAAACTAAGTTACTTTTGAAAACTAACTTACTTATTTGAGCGTCGGGTTCAAACCGGATATCCGATTTGGGTTCCGTCAGCTCTCACAAGTCACGTCTACCTCCCAAGTCCTGTTAGAACAATCGGCACGCCGATCAGGCCAATATTTACATTTTGGACTCCCGAACCCCTAATTATATGAATTCTTCTAAACTAAGTTAATTTTGAAAACTAACTTAGTTATTTGAGAGTCGGGCTCACATCGGAGATCCGATTTGGAATACACCAGCTCTCACAACTCACGTCTATCTCCCAGGTCGTGTTGGAATGATCGGCACGCCGATCAGGCCAGTATTTTACATTTTGTAGCCTTGAACCCCGAATGAAATGAATTCTTCTAAACAAAGTTAGTTTTGAAAGCACACTTAGTTTTGAATTGAGTTATTTTAGCGTCGGGCTCAAATCGGATATCCGATTTGGAATCCGTCAGCTCTCACAACTCACGTCTACCTCCCAAGTCGTGTTGGAATGATCGGCACGCCGATCATGTCAGTATTTTACATTTTGGACCCCCGAACTCTGAATTTTCTGAATTCTTCTAAACTAAGTTACTTTTGAAAACCAACTTAGTTATTTGAGCGTCGGGTTCAAACCGGATATCCGATTTGGATTCCGCCAGCTCTCACAAGTCACGTCTACCTCCTAAGTCCTGTTGGAATGATCGACACGCCGATCAGGTCAGTATTTTACATTTTGGACCCTCGAACCCCTAATTATCCGAATTCTTCTAAACTAAGTTAGTTTTGAAAACTAACTTAGTTATTTAAGAGTCAGGCTCACAGCAGATATCCGATTTGGAATCTGTCAGCTCTCACAACTCACGTCTACCTCTCAGGTCGTGATGGAACGATCGGCACGCCGATCAGGACAGTATTTTACATTTTGGACCCCCGAACCCCGAATTTTATGAATTCTTCTAAACTAAGTTGCTTTTAAAAACACACTTAGTTTTGAATTGAGTTATTTGAGCGTCGGACTCGAACCCCGAATTTTCTGAATTCTTATAAACTAAGTTACTTTTGAAAACTAACTTAGTTATTTGAGCGTCGGGTTCAAACTGAATATCCGATTTGGATTCTGTTAGCTCTCACAAGTCACGTTTACCTCCCAAGTCCTATTGGAACGATCTGTTGAGTATATCCAGGTTGATTTTGATGATAACAAAACCCAGATTATATGTTTTATCACATGCAATGTTTTAACTATCAAGTTCGAATTTAACACGCATTCAAAGCCTACTTCACCATGTAATAAGCTTAATTGTTTAAACCCGTCCAAATGCATAAATCCTTGTTTTGGTTTCTGAACCACCCAGGCTAAGCTTAAACCCACTCACCTTGGTTGGAACAAGATATCCATAAACTGTTTCATTCATATATTATATTGCATTGGCTAACCTTTTATTTTTTTGCAGAAACCCCAGCCAGCGATCGACCGCCAGCTTTTAGTGGTCGACCAATTTTCCCAGCAATGAATGGGCAATTCCCTGTAAAATTCCGGTCGACCGCCCCTATGCACAGGTCGACCGCCAGCTTCGAAAAGCCCCTATTGTTGACTTTTTATTCTCAACGTGGGAAGTCTCTCTTCAAGGATTTGTTTAATCCCAAAGCCACCAATCTTCCCATGATTTGTGGATCTAGTTCCTGGCTTGTCTCTTGACCATTCAAGAGTTATAAAAACATCGCATTGAGGCTTGTAACTCTAATCAATCAAAGGAGGCCAAGGGAGTCTATCAAGGGGAGATTCAAGAGCTGGTACGATAGCCGTGAATAGTGCTCCGAGAAGGAAGATCTTCATCCATCTTCAAGCAACATCTAGAGCAGATCAACCCCAAGCCAAGTGAAGATCAAGCTGCATCCAAAACATTCTTCATCAACTAAGGGGGAGCTTGAATCTGAAGTTTTCTTTTTGTGTCCTTCATTCCAATCTTAATTGCTGGGCTTTAATTTTTGTGTTCTTGTAATATTGAAACACATGTGTGTGTGTGGATCTATGTAGATCCGTGTGTGTGTGTGGGTGATCTCTTTGTTCTTCACCTTTTCTTTGTGTTTCGGTGCTTGTGCACATTCGTAGGAGTTCTTAACTCACACGAGTGTGTGTGTGTGTGCCTTGATCTTGTAACCTTCTACAAGATAGTGTGTGAATCCTCACAGTTGGTGAGGGGTAGACGTAGGTTGCAGTTGTTTCATCCGAACCACCTAAAAATCGTAGTGTTCTGTGTGATTTGCTCCTTATCTTCTACCTCCAATTCTGCTCTAGCTTGTCTGCTTATTGCATCATTATCTAGTTTCCTTGTTTAGATCGAGCTGTCTTAACCCTTCTACGCGAGATCCTTGGTATATCAAAAGGTAGTTTCTGATCGACACGGTCAATCCTGTTGGGAGGAAAATACCTTGTGTGAGAGAATCTTCAGATTTTTGAACTCCGCCTGGTACCAAGGAACTGCTGTAAGGGTTGTTTTAGCCAGATTCATTTTGTTATTCATTAGATCTATTCTTGTTTGTTGCTTGCTCTTTATACTTCTCTTAAATTTTTTAAAAGTTCTTAAAATCTGTCATCACCCAATTCACCGCCCCCCTCTTGGGTGTTATTGATCGTGGGACTTCATTTGGTATCAGAGCTAAGGCTCTATTTCTTTCAGATCTAACGATCTAAAGTAAGATCCAGATCAATGGCAAACAAGGGTATGATGCTTGAGGGCCACTCCATTCATCATCCTCCTTACTTCGATGGATCAAATTACTCCTATTGGAAAAACAGAATGCATGTTTTCTTAAGAGCCTAGGATTATGAGATCTGGAGAGTTGTGGACAAGGGTCCTTACAAACTCTGTGACGATGAAGAAAAATGGACACTCGAGGAAATTAAAAAATGCACTGTCAATTTTAATGCTATGAATATTATGCAATGTGCTATACATCCTAATGAATTTTCTCGTGTATCTATGTGCAGCTCAGCTAAGGAAATGTGGGACAAGTTGCATCTCATATATGAGGGAACTTCCGAGGTCAAGGAAACCAAGGCGAACCTTCTAGTCAGAGATTACGAGCTGTTCAAAATGAAGCCCGAAGAAATAATTTCAGAAATGTTCGCAAGGCTAACTGAGATCACGAATGGTCTCAAAAGCCTTGGAAAGAAGTACACAAACTCCGACCTGGTGAGGAAAGTTCTGAGGTCACTTCCGTCCGCGTGGCACACAAAAGCCACAGTGATTGAAGATTCCAAAAATCTGTCTACACTTTCCCTGGATGAACTCATAGGGTCGCTCATGACCTATGAGACAAATATGAAGAGAACAACCGAGGAAGGACTGGGATACACTCCTCAAAACAAAAATCTTTTGAGCATAAGATCACCACATCCTTTGTTCATGAAAAAGAAAATAAACATGCTTCATGTTCTAACTCTAAGCCAAAGCATGTCCAACCCAAACCATGACAATTTTAAAGAAAATTTGCATCTGTTAATTGCTGTCATTGTGGTAAATTTGGTCATGTTGTTGTAAATTGTTGATTCAAACAAAACTCACCAATAAATCATATTTTTTGGACCAAGAAAAGATATGCACAGAATTGGACTAACTCCTACGGACCCAAACTAGCTTGGGTACCAAAATCATTTGCATGAGAATGTTGTTTCTTGCAGATATGTCTTGAAGCCAGGGGGAGCAAGTGGTACTTGGACAGCGGCTGCTCAAGGCATATGACATGGGACAGAAAAGCGTTCTCTATGCTGCAAGATAAGGATGGAGACTTAGTTGCTTTTGGTGGAAAAGACAAAGGTAAAATAATTGGAATTGGCAACATAAGTAAGAATTCTGAAACCTTGATTGAAAATGTTCTTTTGGTGAAAGGTTTGAATCATAACTTGCTGAGCATAAGCCAACTGTGTGACAAAGGCTTTAAGATTATTTTTGATGAAACCCATTGCCTTGTCATAAATAAAACTTTCAATGAAATCAGATTCATCGGCAAGAGAAGCAACAATGTATATACTATTGATATTGATGATGTTTCTTGTGATGATATGTGTTTGGTAGCTAACAATCATGATAATGCATGGATATGGCACCGAAGACTAGGTCATACTAGTTTTGGAGTAATCTCCAAATTATCTAAATATGACTTGGTGAATGATTTGCCAAAATTAAAGTTTGAAAGTGATAAAATTTGTGAGACTTGCACAAAAGGCAAGCAAACACGCATATCCTTCAAAAACAAGAACATTGTTTCTACCTCCCGGCCTTTGGAATTGTTGCATCTTGATTTGTTTGGCCCAACTAGGACATCCAGCCTAGGAGGAAAATCCTATGGTTTTGTGATTGTTGATGATTATTCCAGATTCACTTGGGTGCTATTTCTATCAAATACAAATGATGCATTGATGGAATTTCAAGTGTTTTGCAGGAAAATCCAAAATGATAGAGGCTACCTTATCACCACTATTTAAAGTGATCATGGTGGCGAATTTGAAAATCATGAGTTCAGCAATTTCTGTGAAGAGCACGGGTATACACATAACTTCTCATCACCAAGGACACCCCAACAAAATGGAGTGGTGGAGAGAAAAAATAGAACATTGATAGACATGGCACGGACCATGTTAAGTGAAAACTCTCTACCAAAATATTTTTGGGCTGAGACGGTAAGTACATCATGTTACATCATCAACATGGCAATAGTAAGGCCCATTTTGAAGAAAACTCCATATGAGCTCTACAAGGGTAAAAAATCGAATATTTCCTATCTTAAACCCTTTGGTTATTCATGTTTCATCCTGAACAATGGTAAGTCAAATCTAGATAAGTTTGATGAGAAAAGTGACAAGGGAACTTTCCTAGGTTATGCACTTAACTCTAGAGCTTATCGAGTGTTCAATAAACGGACTTTGGTTGTTGAAGAAAGACCTCATGTGATTTTTGATGAATCTTAACTAAAACTGACTATGTAAATTGTGGATGCAGGAGAAGCCCCCAAAGATTCAACTAATGTTGGGACATCCAAAGCCATGGATGAACCAAAGGAAGGAACACCCAGCAAGAGTGAAGAAGATGAAGATCCTTCAATTGAAACACTGCAAGAGCAGCAAGTGCAGCACCCCGACTTGCCAAGCACCTCCACATTCTTAAAGGATCATCCAGTTGAAAACATAATCGATAATCCTCAAGATGAGGTAAGAACTCGAGCATCTCTAAGGCAAGTAGAAGAAGAAGATTTGATAGCCTTAATCTCACAGGAAGAGCCTAAGGATATCCTTGAAGCTCTTCAAAATGAATCCTGGATCCAGGCTATGCATGAAGAGTTGCACCAGTTCGAAAGAAACCATGTGTGGACTCTAGTGCCACGACCTAAGAATCAATCCATTATCGGAACCCGATAGATTTTCAGAAATAAGCTAAATGATACGGGATTGGTTGTTAGGAACAAGGCCCGGCTTGTGGCCAAGGGGTATAACCAGGAGATGGGTATTGATTTTGATGAGTCTTTTGCACCGGTTGCTCGTCTAGAAGCAGTCCAGATTTTATTATCTTATGCTTGCTTATCTAACTTTAAATTATTTCAAATGGATGTTAAATCTGCATTTCTAAATGGGTATATCAAAGAGGATATTTTTGTAGAACAACCTCCAGGCATTGAAGACCCCAAACATCCACAACATGTGTACAAGCTCCAGAAGGCCTTGTACGGACTGAAGCAAGCACCAAGGGCATGGTATGAATGGCTCACATCATTTCTAATTGAAAATGACTTCAAGAGAGGTAAGGTGGATCAAACACTTTTCACAAAGAAATCAGGTAAAGATATATTGATAGTTCAAGTGTATGTGGATGATATAATTTTTGGAGCTACTAATAATGTGCTATGTGATGAATTTGCAGAAATCATGCAAGGTGAATTTAAGATGAGCCTAATGGGTGAACTAACATTCTTTCTTGGACTACAGGTGAAGCAAACACCTGAGGAGATTTTCATAAGCCAAGCCAAGTATACAATGGAGCTTTTGAAGAAATATGGGATGGCTGAAGCAAAACCTCTGTCAACTCCAATGGCCACAACTTCGAAGTTAGACAAAGATGAAAATGGTAAAACAGTAGATCCTACACTGTTTCGAGATATGATCGGATCACTACTGTATCTCACAGCTTGTCGCCCTGACATCCAATTCAGTGTATGTCTTTGTGCCCGTTTTCAGTCATGCCCTAAAGAATCTCATTTATCGACTGTTAAACGCATCTTTAGATATCTACTTGGCACAATAGATTTTGGCTTGTGATTTCCCATCGGTAGTTCTTTTGATTTGATTGCATATACCGATGCGGATTATGCTGGATGCATTGTAGATCATAAAAGTACTAGTGGGTACTGTCAGTTTCTTGGTGGGTGTTGGCACTCAAAATATGATCCCTGGCGACCAAGCCGCAAAGACGAATGATACGGCCCACTGAAGCACAGAAGCCGATGAAAATCAACTTATCGAGGGTCCCTCGAGCTGACGAAGCCCCAAGCCACCTTGAAGGGAACACCGGGGACCTCACCTCAGGAGAGTCAAAGTCAACCCGCAACCAATCGGCAGTGCGATCAAGCCTGCCCAATGATCCGGCATCGACTCTGTCATGCCACTACCCCACATCCGACGTCCGATCAAGGACGACGGTCTACCTTATGATTCTCCGAAAGAGGAAGAATGCCCTCGGCCATCCACAACAAGGGGCCGGAGGTTCTGTCAGCAAGAAGATCCCGATCACCCGACACGGGTTCAGCTTCTCGCCCTAGTGAGCCCATTAGCGGCCGATGGATCACCGTTCAAGGCGGAATTACCCAGGATGCAATGCCATCCTGCAAGGAAGCTTCGGACACAGGTCCGTCTTGATGAGAGGCACCAATCACAGTGCCGAAAGTCGTACCGACGGGACACCCGTGTGTCCGGACCGGAAGCACACGAAGTTCTGATCAAGGCCGTTCGTCGCGTCAAGAGCTTCGTCAACACCCCGTCAAGGTTCCCCGAGAGCCAGTACGAGAGGAACAGTCAACTGGAGTCTCCGGAACCATCCCCGGACCCACTGGCCTGGCCGTGCCTGGCAAACAGGTTAAAACGGCGCCGCTTAAAACGGCGCCGTCAAACCGGCGCGCAAAGATCAAATGGGGGCCTTCCCCGGCGCCGTCTATCCGGCGCGCAAAGACCAAATAGGGGCCTTCCCCGGCGCCGTCAACCCGGCGCGCTTCCTGGGGCGCCGTTTTAACCCAAGGCTATATATAGCCTGTCGAGAAGAAGATCAAGAGAGATCCGATCGGGAGAGGAGGCGGATTTTTTTTTTAAAAAAAAAAAAGGGAGAAACTCAATAGAAAGAAAGAGAGCCAATCGTCCGAGAGGGAGAAGTCTTGGGGGAGAAGAAAGGGTTTCCGCTGAGGGCCGCCCCGACCCTTCCCGGTCTGTTCGCTCGAAGCCCTCCGCAGTCGGAGAAGAGGAGTTAGTTCCGATACTCTGCTTTGGAGAAGAAGTTTAGGTGGGTTTCGTGATTTGCTTCCGACGATTCTCTCCGTTTTTTTTTTATCTTCTGATGCAATGTAAATGGAGCGGGCAGGGCAATGATACGAGCCCTTTCCTCCTTCATCATTTATTTCCTCCCTTTTTTTTTTCCTCGGAAAGCCCCTGCGCGGGTATGACGCCGTAGCATCCTGGGCGATGATATGAGCCCACGATGCCCTGTTTCTTCTAACTTTATTTACCCGTCTTATTTCCGGCTTGAATGCCGACTGTGAGATGCGGACCATTTGTAATGAACCCTTTGGGCATTTGCCCTTTCTATATCTGAATAAAATCACCAGTGTCTATCTGCATATTCGAGGAGTCGTTGCCATATACTGGATCGAGGTTTCTTTCCGCGGTTTCTCTGATGCACACGCCCTGATGATTCCAAGGGCAACAGTGATATCACCCTCTCCCCAAGGGTTTTCTTCTCGCATCTATTTTTATTCCGTGGAGGGTCATTGGCCAGAGGAAGGCACCTCGATGCTCCTCTGGTCAGAACCACGGGACCTTCTCCCATCGCTCTCCTTCTGTTCCCAGTCATGAATGGAGGGGGATGGGGGTATCCCCATAATAAAAACGCAATGCCTGTAGGTATTATTATCTTTCTGTTCGTTATTCCGAGCGCTCAATGGCATGCCCTCCCCCGGTTGTGGAAAGCCACAAGCCAACAAGCTACTGTCTATGCTGACAGGCTAACCCCGATATCAACATAATCCCCCTTGCTAACTAGTCAACCGGCGGGTTTATTACGCGCATAGGCCAATTAACTCCCTTCTACCGAATGCATCCTGTCTTGTCTTATTCATGACGATTTTCTCGAAGAATTTGTCCGACGGGGAGAGGGGACATTCCCCCATGAATCACCAGGGGATCACGGGGTCATACCCCTTCGTGGTATGTATCCTCATGGTCCGTTCGGTGAATATAAACAGGGGCTTTGGCCCAACAATAAATCCACTATCCTCAATGGCATTGTGGTGGCCACGGGTTGGAAACCTCTCACAGGCTAGTCCTCAAGGGCTTCTCCTCCCTATTGGCTGTCCCTTCTGATCATGATTTGGCTATGAGTCGAGTGCCCCTCGTAGGCTAGCCCTCGGGGTTTACCTTCTCTTATTGGTCACTTCGTCTGATCACCTTTCAACCCACGGAATGATGGTGCCCCTCGTAGGCTAGCCCTCGGGGTTTCCTATCCGTTCGGGTCTGCCGGCCGCCGTGCGCCACCCGGCTTTTAGGGGTGTACTCCGCCACGTGAGTACTCCCTGCGTCTCCCCGACAATCCTTTGGGATGGGGATATGCTGCCGAAATTTCGGCTCGAACGAGTTAAGCTCGGAACAATCGCCTCACGCGAGCCCATGACTCGGCACCGATTCCGATGAATAATCAACTTAATAAAATTCTCAAAACCATCCAAAATCTTAATAAATCTATGAATAAACCAACGAGGCCCCTGCCTCCTTGAAATCGGGCTAATTCAGCGCGTTCATGCGCGATCACGCTTTAAAACGGCGCGCCCTTCCCGGCGCGGTCTTCCCGGCGCGGCCTTCCCGGCGCGCCCTTTCCGGCGCGCCCTATCCGGCGCGCCCTTTCCGGCGCGCCCTTCCCGGCGCGCCCCAGCTCCCCACGCCGTTTTAACGGCCTGCCCCTTTACCTACGGTTATGGCGCCGTTTTAAGCTTTTTACCTACGTTTCAGGGCGCCGTTTCAAGCGTTTTGATCCCTGTCTTCGCATGCATTGCACCGGTTTCGTTCCGAATCGTGTCGTCGCATCATTCTAACCCCTTTCCCACTTATGGGATGATTTCTTATGCTAATCACAGAGGGGTGCAAGTCCTTCAACTAATAATCATCATGTAGTTCCCTTTTCCGGCTTCGACAGCCCGATATCTCGGCAATTAATCAAAGGTGTTCCCTCCTCGTGGGGGATGTAATTAACGCCATAGCCTTTATGGTATGGCGGACTGCTGGTCCCGACCGAACCTCACATTCGCCCTACATGGGTCAGGATGAGCGCATCATAAATCGTCACGCATGTGACTGGCACGCCCGCGTCGTCAATCAGTCAGTTGACTACAAGTCAGTCAATTGGTCGATCGACCCGCGAAATAAATGAATGAAAAATACCAACGAAAAGGAGCGAAGGAAAAGACGGTCGAAACAGTCTGGCACGCCCGGTGGGACCGGTGTCACCTTTCATCTCTTTGCCGAGATATTCGGGCTTCGAAGCCCTTTCAAAGACTACTGATTGTTTTCCTGTCTATCTTTTCAGTGCAAACAATGACGACTCATGGAATAGCTGGCGTCGACTTCGACCAATCGATAGTCGCCGGACACGCGCAAGGGTACCTGGCGGTGCCCATGGAATTTGGTAGCTTTCCTCCTGCTGTGGGCTTCCCCAACTTCTTGGGGTTGGCCTTTGTCGACATGCTGGAAGTCGAGGCCATGGAACCCGTCAAGGAAGATGTGAAGGAAATGGAGCCTCTGAAGGCCCCCTGCCGCGGTGATTCGCTCAAGAACCCGGTTCCGGCCGCTAGCTGCCTGGTGCACCACCTGGTACGGGTGATGCATCCCACTGATATCAACAAGCCCCCTGGAGGACGTCAGCGTCGCCAGGCTCGCAAGAACCCTGCCGTGATCACCGGAACTGTCTCTCAGTCCGGAAAATCAATGCTGGTGGGAGGTATGCGTGTCTTCCTCAACGGGCGCGCGGCACGGGTGACCCCAGATCGCGTCATCCCAAACGTCCCTGTCTACAACAACTATCAAGCTCTCGCTGGAAGGAGGGCAGAAAGAGAAGAAGCCGGCCACCATGGCCAAGAAAACCCGGCGCTCAGGCCGAGGAAATTCAAACAGGTGTGGGTTCCCAAGCGGACCCAACCTGCCTACCATCCAACACCCACCCGCCATCGTCCTATGAACGACGAGGCGAGAGCGAGAAGAGAAAGGGGCTTGTCCCTGATGAATGAAGAAGAGGTGGTTGCGGATCCTCCGCGTCACAGAAGTTTTCGGGCTATGGCCCGTCAAGCCAACGTCCCTGCCACGGGGCGAAGGTTCCAACAGCCAGGTGACAGAGCTCGACTGGCCTACATTCCTCCTGCTGGAGGTCGACCACTCTCCCCCATGCTACATCAAGAACGGGGTCAAGAAGAAATGGCCTGCCTGGTCAGAAGCTATTTCCGAGGATTGGGTAACACCTCACTCGGACAGCAGCGGCTGATGCAGACAGTCGCCACTGAAGAAAATTACTGCCCTTCAACGGCAGATGAAGAAGAAATAGAGGATATAATAAGGATGTCGTCGGTCGATGACAACGGACATAATGACGGCTCTGAGATCAAAGCCGATGAAGCCTTCCCCGAGCGGGAAGAAAGAAGAAGAATTTCTGTGTTCGAGAGGCTGACCTTCCCGCAACAAGCAAGGCGGAGGGTCCATCGACAAAGAAGGAGGATGCAGGTTTTCACTTGCAACATGGCTGGCGTGTCCAGCCGATATGGGAAGCTTCCTGAAAACTCCCAAGAACTGGCTCAGTTGGCCGTACGGCCGGGACCAGCTACCCGCAGGACAGAAGCAGCAAGAGGGCTTCTGACAGCGATGAAAGAGAAACAGCCCCAGTCATACCTCCACTGGGATGACAAAGCCCCCGTCTTGACCGCTAATGTGGTAACAACGGAAGAAGAAGACGACGTACTCCTCGATATCCTGCCCGAGGGTACGTCCGGGGAAACAACAAAAGGTGTCCCCACCACTATAGACCCGTCAGTCTTGATGCTGCTGCAAAGATATCAACGGGAAATAGATTCCCTGAAGAAACAGCTGATGGAGAAAACTGAACACTCATCAGCCTCCAAACCACCCGAAGTCCAAGGTGAATCATCCCGGGGAGCGGCTCGTCGAGACGACCCTCCACCACTTTGCACACTACCCCAGCCGTCAGAGCCAACTGTGACGACAGCACAACAGCGGCCACCACAGCCTCAGTCGCTGCTGCCTCCGGTGCTTCCTCAGGTGCACCCAACACCCCCGCTGCTGCATCCTCCACAGGCGACCACCCTGGTCACCCCGTACCTGCAGCCAGCACACTTCTATCCGGAGCCAGTCGACCCCACGGTCGTGAGCCGGATGATGGTGGAAAGGATGATCGAGCTGAAGCTCGCAGAGAAGAGCGAAGGCGACTACGTCGCATTCGATGCCTACCGGGTGCCCTACCCGCAACACCATGCGGCTAAGCGACTTCCCCCGGGAGTCAACAAGCCGCCCAAATTTGACAAATTCAATGGGAAAGGTTCTCCAAAAGAACATATTGCATATTATATGACCGTTATGGGTGATCTGTCCACCGACGAGTCATATCTGCTGAAATTCTTCGGGTCCTCGCTGACGGGGCTCGCATTTGAATGGTACTCCAGCCTCTCGGCCGGGTCAATCAATGACTGGTCAGATATGCAGAGGAAATTCAGGGAAAGATTCCATGTCACAGAGAGGGAGGTCACAGTGGCCGAACTCTATTCGACAAAACAAAGGGCAGATGAGACCGCCCTTGACTACATCAAGAGGTGGAGGAACCTCGGAATGAGATGTAAGCGGCCCCCGCATCAGGAGGACGCTGTGCAAATATGTAAGCAAAATCTCAGGAGGGAGGTCTTGGAAAAAATGATCGGGATGGAAATACGGTCGTTCGACCGGCTGAATAATGTGGTGGCCGAGGTAGAGGCTTTTCTAGCCAAGCCCGTCCCGCCGTCAGCTGCCAGCACAGCCCAGAAAGGCAAGGCGGCGGAACGGCGCCCCACACCTAAAGAAGCGAATGCGCTTGATATCAAGGCGTTCGAACAACAGAAGGAGAAAGGCAAGAAAGCGGCTCCCCCGCAACCTGCGAAAGCTCCAGATGACAAAGAAGGTCCTTCGTTGAGGGACAAAATGAAGAAGGCTTATTCCTTTCCTAAGGATAAGACCCGAATCCTATTTGACTGGGTAACAGAATACAGTATGGTCACTCTGCCTGAGCCAAGAAGACCAGAGGACCTCAAAAGAAGAGACAGTCCAAGATTCTGCCCCTATCACCAGATGCTGGGACATTCAATCGAAGACTGTTATGTTTTCAAAGACATCATTGAAGGGATGGTGAAGAAAAATGAGATAGAGCTGGGAGAGTACAAAGTAGACCCTCCTCAGCCACATGAAGCTCCTCCCCGAAGAGCAGCAGTCAACACGATCTCCCTCTACCAGGCGTTACCTGAGGAGATCTCTGAAGCAAGCACACGGAGCACCTACGAAATCCATTTCCTGGAGCCCGTGAAGGAACAGCAGGGGTGGCAGCAAGTCCCTGTGAAGCACAATAAGAAGAGGGCACCCTGCCCGAAAGAGGGGGCACTTATCCGTGGCGTCACGCCCCGGCCTGCTCCGCCAGTGATAGCGCCTACGTGGATTACTCCATCTGCAGCTATCAGAATACATGCACCCAACAGAAGGAGACAGACTCCCCTGCCAGTGGTCAAGGAAACCAACCCCGGGGTCCTTCGACTGCAACACCTGATTGAAGGGCTAGATGAATATGTACAGCCCGAATTGAAACCCCTGCTCGTACGGGACTACGTCCCATGGCAGGAGCTGGAGCAACTCTCACTCAAGCAGACGGAGGAAGCTGAAGCAGCACCCCCTGAAGCGAGCAGTCTATTCTGGGGGCAGGTGCCCGCAGAAGCAAAAAGGAAAAAGAAGCAAAAGAAGAAGAAAAGAAAGGCCGTTGGCGCCAATAAAGCACAGGTTGTCTCCTGTAATACACTATCAGCCCTCTTCAACCTACCCGGGGAAGAGGAAGAAGAAGAAATATGCTTTACACCCCACACTGGGGAAAGCAAGGTCGAGGCCGCCACTGCTGCACATGCCACGCGGTCAGGCCGAAAATGGGGGCGCCAACCCCCACCCAACCACAATATTGTGTTCAGAGGGGAACAACCCTACAAGACACCTCCGCCGGAGGTCAAGGGAGTTCAAATCCCTCCTCCGTCCGGTCTATACAACAAGAGCGGGGGCAAGGCTGTCCCCTCATTTCTTGAATTTATGAAGATGTCAAAGGGGAAACAGCCTTGTCAAGACGCCAACCCTACACCCGGGGTCAATCACCCTCGGCCAGTGCAATCTACTGAGGATGCAAATGCAGATGGGGCTTGCCCTGCAGCAACCAATAAAGAAGACTCGACAGTCGGTGCCAGTCGAGAGGGTGTCGAGTCCGAGGAAGATGAAGCAGGTCCGTCTGGACCCACAAATCAAAACCCTCCTAAGCCCAGATGGGTTGAGGAGATGAAGCTCTGCAATGTCCGGGCTGGAAGCCGAATAATGAAGCTGCTCAAGAAGCTCCCTGCTCGTTTTACGATCTGGGAAATTCTCTCTTTGAGTGAAGAAACTAGACAGGCAATCATCACTGCTCTGCAGACGCCTGCCCAGTTTGAAACCTGCATAGCTGAGGCTATACCAGAAGCCAGTATGACCTTCTCTCCAGAAGACATGCTACTGCCTACGGCCAGTCACAACAGGCCGCTATATATGAAAGGGCACCTGAATGGAAGAGAACTGAACCGGATTCTGGTCGATCCTGGCGCAGCAGTCAACATCCTGCCATATAGAATATACGAGAGGTACCACTTCAATGTGCATCTCGAAAAGGCCGGGGATATGCGTATCGCGGGCTTCAACCAGAAATGTGAAGTATCTATGGGGGTGGCAGAATTCACACTGACTCTGGCAGATTTCACTACAACGGTGCAGTTTCACGTCATTGACTCTCGCACCTCCTACAAAGCACTGCTCGGCCGCCCATGGCTGCATGAAAACTTGGTGGTGCCCTCCACGCTCCACCAATGCATCAAATACAGCCTCCAGGGGAAGGAGGAAAGGATATTTGCTGACATCCACCCATTCGAGGTGTTTGAGTGTCACTTGGCGGACGCCAATCTGTATACGGGGTCTCCCCGGAAGACTTCTAAAACTGAAGCCCCCGTAGGGGCATCGAAGAATAGATCGGGTGACGGTTGGTATCCACCACCGCCGCGCGGATATGTCAAGCCGAAGGTGGTCTCCCACATCACGGCTTCTGGAAATGTCGGCAGGGTGACACCCCCAGCATTATACCCCAAAGCTAAGGAAGTGCATGTTGACCGACAACACGACCGCATCGGAGTCCCGGCCGGCCTCACCAAGCCTGTCTCCGGCCTCGATGGTCCCACCGTCGAACCTTTCAAAGCTTGGGAAGTGGCACAGGAAGATGGGCACAGCAGCTTATTCTATACAGCTGAGGAGCATCCTACTCAGGAAGACACGGATTGTAGCCTCCCTGAAGATCTAGCCAACCCACGGGTTCCTGTGCAGGGCCTGGCATTCACCACTGATCGGACGGCCAGGATGTTTCAAAAGCAACACATCCCTCCCGATCAGCCTCAAAAACGCAAGGAAGCTTTCCAGAAGATGTGGTATCCTGTAAATCTGGACAAAGAAATGAGACGTGTCTCTCAACACCCGGGTCTGGGTTTCACCCTGGAAGACTACTATTACAGTGGGCAGTACGAGGTGGACACCATCTCCACCTTCTATCCAACTGAAGACAGCCCCCTGGGGGCAACCTTTGATGAATATCCGGCGGAAGCCGAACATGCTGAATTAACCATATCCGAGAATCAACAAATGGAGACCTTGATCTCATGCCGATGCTGGGAGCAGGTCCATCCTGAAGGAGCGGCCTTTCAGGCCGAATTTGATACAGCTAGCAGCAGCGGAGCCGAAGATGCTCAAGGAGCAGAAGTCTCTCCCTCCGCATGGGTCATGCTAATGACGACTTCAACACCCTTTCTGACAGTCAACAGAGCCTCGGTTTACTCCAATCAAGGGGAGCCGGCTACCAGAAAAGAAAAAGCCACTTCTGTGGAAGACACAACTGTCCCAGAAGGCGAGACTCCCTCAACTCCTGCTACCAACCCAATAGGCTGTCCGAGTCCGGCGGCAAATAACTGCTGGCCTGTCATGGCTGCAACCTCACCTACAAGCACTGAAGCTGTCCTCTCGCCCTCGGGAACTGCACCGGCAATGGATCTTCTAATAGAACAATCCGCCCAGCCGCTAGCACAAGAGATCAAGAGACCC
Source organism: Amorphophallus konjac (assembly GCA_022559845.1). Classification (NCBI taxonomy): domain Eukaryota; kingdom Viridiplantae; phylum Streptophyta; class Magnoliopsida; order Alismatales; family Araceae; genus Amorphophallus; species Amorphophallus konjac. The sequence continues at coordinate 42,886,927 of CM040118.1, read as the reverse complement.
CATGAAGCTCTGGCGGTGTCTGACGAGGAAGTCGAAGTACTCGACCCTCAAGATGGTATTCCAGACTTCGTCGACCTCCAGCCGGCACCTCCGGAAATAGAAGACGGAGGCCAAGCCACAGTCGATGAACTAATAGAAGTCAACCTGGGAAATGAGAAGGACCCTAGGCCTACCTTCCTCAGTGCCCAACTGTCCCCAGAAGAACGGGAGCTGTACATCCAGCTGCTGCTAGAATACCGGGATTGCTTCGCCTGGACTTATAAAGAGATGCCAGGTCTAAACCCTGCTGTCTCACAACATGAGCTAACAATCAGTCCCGAAGCCGAGCCGGTGAAACAACCACCGCGGCGTATGAGGCCAGAGCTCATCACCCGAATCTGTGCTGAAGTTGACAAGCTCATTGATGTGGGATTTGTTGAAGAAAATCAGTACACCACATGGCTGGCAAATATCGTCCCTGTGAAAAAGAAGAATGGACAGATCCGGATTTGTGTTGACTTCCGGGATCTAAATAAAGCTTGCCCTAAAGATGACTTCCCGGTGCCAATAACCGAGGTAATGATCGATGCTACAACCGGCCATGAAGCCCTGTCATTCATGGATGGGTCGTCCGGCTACAATCAGATTTGGATTGCGGAGCACGACCGGGTCCATACTGCTTTCCGAACTCCCAAAGGCATTTATCATTACAAGAGAATGCCATTTGGACTGAAGAATGCTGGCGCAACCTATCAGCGCGCAATGACTAAAATTTTTGATGAATTGCTCTACCACAAGGTCGAGTGCTACATAGATGACCTGGTGGTCAAAACCAGAAGAAAAGAAGATCACCTGCAAGACCTCCGGATTGTTTTTCAGAGGCTGAGGCAGCATGAGCTAAAAATGAATCCTATGAAATGTGCGTTCGGAGTGTCGAGCGGAAAATTCTTGGGCTTCATCGTCCGACATCGGGGAATCGAGATAGACCCCGCAAAGATCAGGGCGATTCAGGGGTTACCTCCACCAAGGAACATCTCCGAGCTGAGGTCACTACAAGGCCGCTTGGCTTATATCCGGCGGTTCATTTCCAATTTGTCAGGGCGATGCCAGCCTTTTCACAAGTTGATGATGAAAGATGTCCCCTTCTATTGGGATGAAGATTGCCAGACAGCCTTTGACAAACTAAAGGATTATCTGAAGACTCCTCCAGTATTAGGCGCACCGGTGAAAGGACGGCCGTTGATGCTGTATATAGCAGCTACACACAACTCTCTGGGGGCAATGCTAGCCCAGAATAATGAAGAAGGGAAAGAGCAAGCCCTCTATTACCTCAGTCGGAGACTGGTCAGAACTGAAGAAAAATACACTTATATTGAGAAGATTTGCTTGGCACTAGTCTTCGCAGTTAAGAAACTCCGACACTATATGTTGTCGCATGAAATCAGCTCGGTATCCAAGGAGGATCCCCTGAAATATATCATGTCCCAGCCAGCACTCAGAGGCCGTCTGGGCAAATGGGCGGTGATCCTTATGGAGTTTGATATCTCCTACGTCCCGCGCAAGGCCATTAAAGGTCAAGCTATCGCAGACTTCTTTGCTGCGCATCCGGTACCCGGAAACTGCCCGTGGGAACCAGAACTCCCCGAAGATGAAACTTTGGAAGCCGCTCAAGTACAGCCGTCCCCGTGGCAGCTATATTTTGATGGCGCTTCTAGAATTGACATCTCTGCCACTGGATCGGTCAGAGTCAGAGCAGGGGCAGGCATAGTCCTGAAATCCCCAGAAGGAGAAGTGGTGCATACATCCTGCTCCATAAATAAACCATGCACCAACAATGAAGCAGAATATGAAGCCCTGATAATCGGGTTACAAATTGCTCTGTCCATGGGAATTCAGATGCTGGAAGCATCTGGAGACTCCATGCTAGTTATAAAACAGCTGGAAGGAGAGTTTGAAGTGCGAAAACAAGAACTCATCCCCTATCACCAGTTGGCAACTTGCCTGATGTCAAGATTTTACTTCATCAGCATCAAGCACATCAAGCGAGGCCAAAATGCTCAGGCGGACGCCCTCGCTAAGCTGGCTAGTTCGTTGGCAGTCCCGCCAGACATAAGCCTGAATATAACAGTAATCAACCGTCGACAGGTCCCCAGTGTAACAGAGGATCTGACCGACGAACGGGAGATAGAAGTAGCAGTCGCTGAAAGGGTCCAGCAACCCGATTGGCGGGAACATCTTCTACGCTGGTTTCAACACCAGCAACTTCCAAAAGAAAAAGAACAGAGAATGAAGCTCCTAAGGATCAAGGATTCTTATGAGATGAGAAGCGGAACTTTGTTCCGGATTATGGCAGACGCCCGAAGGAAAATCCTACTCCGTTGCTTGTCATCAGCAGAAGCGGAACAAGTAATGCAAGAAGTTCATGCAGGATCGGCTGGAGCACACCAGGCCGGTCCGAAAATGAAGATAGAAATAAAGAAATTGGGCTATTATTGGCCCACTATATTCAATGACTGCTGCAGGTTTGCCAAAGCCTGTCAGAAATGTCAAGAACATGCCAATGTGGCGAGGAGACCTCCAGTGCCGCTGCATCCCACTCTACCAAGTTGGCCGTTTGCTCAGTGGGGCACGGACGTGGTGGGGCCACTACCAGCATCTTCATCAGGGTGCAAATACATCTTAGCAGCTACAGACTACTTTTCCAGATGGGCAGAGGCAGTAGCACTAAGAGATGTGACGGGAGAACTAGTTGCAAGGTTCTTCCGACAAAATGTAATATTCCGGTTTGGGATTCCCAGCCGAATCATCTCTGATAATGGCAGCCATTTCAGAAATCAGAAGATTTATCGGCTAGCCGACAAATACAAAATTGACTGGAGGACATCGTCCCCCTACAACCCTCAAGCCAATGGATTAGCAGAAGCCTTTAACAAGACTTTATGCACGTTGCTGGCAAAGACTGTCAAGTCTAATAAGAAAGATTGGGAAGAAAGGATGTACGAGGCACTTTGGGCCTATCGTACCGTCTATAAAACCCCAACCGGCTGTTCACCTTTCTCCCTCGTCTATGGGTCGGAAGCTGTGGTGCCAATCGAACTTGAGGTGCCCTCGTTGCGAGTTGCCATCCAGCACGGACTAGTCAGTGGTGAGCAAGACAATGCAGAAAGAAGACTGGAAGAGCTCGCTGAGCTCGAAGGAAAACGCCTCCTGGCGCAACAAAACATCCAACTCTATCAAGCTCGCATGGCCCGCGCTTTTGACAAGTTAGTCAAGGGTCGAGAGTTCAAGAAAGGAGACCTGGTAATGGTCAAAAGAAGAGAAGTAATGGCCTCTAACCCCAAAGGGAAGTTGGTCGAAAACTGGGTCGGACCGTATATCGTCCGCCGAGTATATGAAGGAGGAGCCTACGTCCTGGTGGACCACAAAGGAGTCATCCAGTTCTCTCCCCTCAATGGAAAACATATTAAGCTGTATCACGCAGCGCAACCAACCCTCCCCGAGTGATCGGACGGAGCTACCTTTTTCCTTGATTAGCGGCATTCCGCCCCAATCAAGCTACCCTTTCCTTGATTAGCGGCATTCCGCCCTGATCAAGCTACCTTTCCTTGGTTAACGGCATTCCGCCCTAATCAAGCTACCCTTTATCTTGGTTAGCGGCACTCCGCCCTAATCGAGCTACCTCATCTTGGTTAGTGGCATTCCGCCCTAACCGAGCTACCCTTTCCTTGATTAGCGGCATTCCGCCCTGATCAAGCTACCTTTCCTTGGTTAACGGCACTCCGCCCTAATCAAGCTACCCTTTATCTTGGTTAGCGGCACTCCGCCCTAATCAAGCTACCCTTTATCTTGGTTAGCGGCACTCCGCCCTAATCGAGCTACCTCATCTTGGTTAGTGGCATTCCGCCCTAACAGAGCTACCCTTTCCTTGATTAGCGGCATTCCGCCCTGATCAAGCTACCTTTCCTTGGTTAACGGCATTCCGCCTTAATCAAGCTACCTTTCCTCGGTTAGCGGCACTCCGCCCTAATCGAGCTACACTTTTCCTTGGTTAGTGGCACTCTGCCCTAATCGAGCTACCCTATCTTGGGTAGTGGCATTCCGCTCTAATCAAGCTACCCTTCTTTATCTCGGTTAGTGGCATTCCGCCCTAGTCAAGCTATCCCTGCCCTTGGTCAGCGGCATTCCGTCCTGATCGAGCTACGTTTTCCTTGGTTAGCGACACTCCGTCCTGATCAAGCTATCCTTCTTTGGCTCTCATTCCGAATAAAAAAAATAATAATAATAATAATAAAAAATTAAATAAATAAATAAAAGAAAATAATAATAAATAAAATAAAAATGGGGTTAAAAATAGAGATACCCCGCCAGACTTGCTCCTCTATCGGGACGAGTGCAAAAATGGCTATAACCCAGCTGTGGCGAAAACCCGAAAGGGCGTCGCAGGCAAAATCGGGTACCCCGTCACGTGAAAACCCGAAAGGGCGCGTGGGCAAAAGCAAGAGGGGGCTGACTTCGGCGAAAACCCGAAAGGGCGCTTGAGTCGGTAAAGTGGTAATTTCCAAATCCCTCTCCTATTCTCCACCTAACAAACCCCGAGAGGGACAATCATCAAAGTCTCGCCGGTAATCCGTGAACAAACCATTTTCGACCCTCGTCATCATCGGCGAGATCGGTCGATCTCTACCCTCAACTTGGACCCTACGTCCCTGTTGACAACCCCATCCTTGTTTTGGCAATATCTCATGTCGACGAACAAACCCGTGGTCGACCCTCGTCATCATCGGCGAGATCGGTCGATCTTCATCTTTGACTCGGATCTTACATCCTTGTTAACAAACCATATCCTTTGCTTCGACATCTAGCCAGTGTCGACGAAATGAACTAAAATCCGAGCCTTGTCATCATCAACAAGGCCGATCAACACTCTCGCGGTCCAGCTCTTCTGCACCTCGAACTCAAAAAATAATAAAATAAAAAAGGGGGTTAAAAATAGAGATACCCCGCCAGACTTGCTCCTCTATCGGGACGAGTGCAAAAATGGCTATAACCCAGCTGGGGCGAAAACTCGAAAGGGCGTCGCAGGCAAAATCGGGTACCCCGCCACGTGAAAACCCGAAAGGGCGCGTGGGCAAAAGCAAGAGGGGGCTGGTCTCGGTGAAAACCCGAAAGGGCACTTAGGCCGGTAATGTGAATAAAAAAAAAAATGATGAATAGTGATGAACCATCCTCCATCCGAAAGGCCACTTTCAAGGTCGTGACGAGGATCTTCATCCGATATCCCACTTATACACGTCCAGTGTCTACCCCTTTCGACCCTTGTCACCATCGGCAAGATCGGTCACTACCCTATCCGGTTTTTGTCACCATCGGCAAGACCGTCTACCCTTTCGACCCTTGTCACCATCGACAAGATCGGTCACTACCCTATCCGATTTTTGTCACCATCGGCAAGACCGTCTACCCTTTCGACCCTTGTCACCATCGGCAAGATCGGTCACTACCCTATCCGGTTTTTGTCACCATCGGCAAGACCGTCTACCCTTTCGACCCTTGTCACCATCGGCAAGATCGGTCACTACCCTATCCGGTTTTTGTCATTATCGGCAATACCGTCTACCCTTTTCGACCCTTGTCATCATCGGCAAGATCGGTCGCTACCTATAACGGTTTTTGTCATCATCGGCAAGACCGTCTACCTTTTCGACCCTTGTCATCATCGGCAAGATCGGTCGCTACCTATAACGGTTTTTGTCATCATCGGCAAGACCGTCTACCCTTTTCGACCCTTGTCATCATCGGCAAGATCGGTCACTACCCTATCCGGTTTTTGTCACCATCGGCGAGACCGTCTACCCTTTCGACCCTTGTCACCATCGGCAAGATCGGTCACTACCCTATCCGGTTCTTGTCACCATCGGCAAGACCGTCTACCCCTTTCGACCCTTGTCACCATCGGCAAGATCGGTCGCTGCCTATAACGGTTTTTGCCATCATCGGCAAGACCGTCTACCCTTTTCGACCCTTGTCATCATCGGCAAGATCGGTCGCTACCTACCCGGTTCTTGTCACCATCGGCAAGACCATCTACCCTTTTCGACCCTTGTCATCATCGGCAAGATCGGTCGCTACCCTCCTGGTTTTTGTCATCATCGGCAAGACCATCTACCCTTTTCGACCCTTGCCACCATCGGCAAGATCAGTCGCTTTCCCCCCAAACCTGGCAAAGGCCCTGTCCCAGGAACGGCTACACCGCGGTGGAGCGAACACCTCATCCCTTCCCTGAAGGCGTGAGCGCTCTCCTGCATTATTGACACTCGTTCCCGGGTTCAGGTGATTAGCCGAAAGAAAGAAAAGACGAAAAGAAGTCGTGGTCAAGACTACAAAGAGAAACGCTTCCATTTAATGAAAGTGGAGAATACATTCTTTTGCCCAGGGCATCCCCCAGGGTACATAAACTCCAAAGACAAAAAAAAAAGGAACAGAGCTTCCAAAAGGAAAGGAAACAAAAAGCAAAGGGAAACCAAGACTACGGCAGAGGACGCCGGAAGATGTCCCCTAGTTCCAAAAGGCCCAGCGAGGGGTACTGGGTCAATTCCTCCAGACGAGTCTCGGTGGCTGTCAGCTGCAATAACCTCTCGTCGAGTGAAGCAAGTCGTCCTTCAGCCAGGTCGGCCTCCTCTGTCGTCTGGACTTCTAGGCGCTCGCCTTCCCGCAGCTCGGCCTCGGCCTTAGCTAGTTCCGCACGCAATTCATCTATCCGTGCCCTGAGGAGCAGCTGACGTTCCGAGATATTCTCAGCGGCGTCCCTCAGCTGTCCCACCGTCACCTTCAGTGAACTGACGGTAGTGCGGCAATCTGCCCTCTCCAACTTCACAGCAGCGAGCTGATCGGAAACCTCCCGGCTCAGGAAATCCCGCCTGTTGGCGTGCTTCAGCAGCATTACAACCCGCGGAGTCCAATCATCCATGGGGCAGCTGAATGCTAAAAGCGGTCGGGAGAGATGGTCCACCAAGCTCCTCAGCTGCACATAGGTCAGGTCCGGAGAAGCTAACATGGCTCGCTGGAGATTATCCAGAGACTGCCATACCATGTCACCAGAAAATTGTAGGCCTAATGGCGAAGTCTCGGGGAGCTGAAAGTCTACCCTGCTATCTACCTCGGCCCAAATGTCATCGGCCACCCCGAGGGACGACGACGGCATAGTCTGCACGACGCCTACACCCGGCCCGATTATTGCAGCAGTAGCAGCTAAAGGGGCCTCCATGGTGACAATTTCCTTGCCCGCCCATCGGGGTGAGGCTACAGCACCTGCATCGGCAACGGAAGGCGCTTGCTCCTCTTGAGTAGTCTTACCGGCCGCCGAAGGAGGAGAGCCCTCTACGACCGACAAGGTCTGAATAACATCGGCCTCGTCTGTAATAATTTCTCCTGCTTCTATATCCGGAGGACCACTTGGCAACGGCAATGATTTTGCACCGGTCGCCAAGGTTTGAACCCTTGCAACCTCGGTCGGAGCGCTAACTTCGACGGTCACGCCAGGCTCCTGTGAGACCGCTGCAGCAGCATAGGTCCGTGGAAGCCGCAGGGCAATGGGCCGTACAATAGGCGGGAAGGCTGACTGACCCACATCCGTGCCAGGAAGGGGTATGCGGATCATTATAGCTGGCGGTATCACCTCAACCTGCATTCCATGTATATACATCAGCCAGCTGGCTTGAAAATTAAAAGAAGTGCTGCAAGTGGGAATCAGAAAGCTCCATACCTCGACTGGCACTATATTTAGGCCTCCCAGAGTTGCCTCTGAAGATACTGGCCCTTCTCCTGCAATCGGGTATGGTAGCCCATGCTCGGCTACCAATAGCCTCGGAGGGCTAAATGTTGAAAAGTCGCTCTCGTAAGCTGAAGAAGCCCCGGCATCCTCAGCCTCGGTTTCCGCCATCGGGAACCCCTCATCATCGCCGGAGCCGCCGCCATAATCAACTTGTTCGGAGGAAGAGGAGTCTTCTGCTTGCTCTCGAACCTCTGATACCAGAGCAGGAACCAGGCTGCTAGGAGGATGCCCTCTAGCCTGAACCTCCTCAGGGGTCTCCGCCTCGGGGACATCCGTTGGCGGAGTATCTAAGGGTTGGTCCCTCGGAAGCCCTTGCTCGCCGACGACAATCCTTGCTGCGGCACCCACCTCGGGAAGTAGCGTGGGTCGAACATCGACTGAAGTCAAAAGATAGCAAACAGTCAGGCCTTGACTGAAAATAGAATATGCCAACAAGCCCTGCGGGCGAACTACAAATTACCTTCTGTTTCTCGATGAGGTGTCGGTGAAGGTAAGTCGCCCTCAACAGAGGTCAAGGGGACTTCCCTCTCCCCGGCGGCAGCTCCGGTTGCCGCCTCCAACCCAACAACGGCAGGGACAGTGCCGGCAGCTACTGAAAAGAAAGATGGTCAGCCCAGGCGGCCGAAACAAGCAAATAAGCCATGCAAGAATAAGAAGTCACCTTCGCCTTCAGGCCCTTGTGTCCGGGCAGCTTCAAATTCAGAAAATGACGGAACTCGTGGAAGGGGAGCCGTGGACCCTTCCTCAGCGACCTTCCTCCGACGTGCCCGAGTAGCACGGGAGTCTGCCCTCTTGGCTTTCTTAGCCCTGCTAATGGCCTCCCTGACCTGAGACCTGGTCCGCTTCCGCGAGTCCCCAGGGGGTAATGGCGTCGTGGTCGGAGCCGGCTCTGGAATGTTGAAGTATGAAGGCTTCTCCACCTTAGATATCAGCTCCCTACAGTGTCGAGTCGCTCCCGCAGAAAGGCGGGCTGCCAAAAAAAAAAAAAAAAACAACACATGAGTAAGAAGATGCACACTGAATATAGGAGAAGCAACTCCAGGGCTGAAGAAGAAAACAAGCATTACCTGGCATCCCCGTATATCGAGGACTGAGTGGCCAGTAAAGCAACACTGGCGCCTTGTCCCGGGAAGCCGCCTCGTGGATCAGCCAGCATACGTCACCAATTGTTTCACTTTTCTCCGTCAGTTGGGCCAAATCTTCATGGCCGCAGGAGGACAAGTGATGATATAAGCTCAAGTGGTCGAATCCCCAGCCGTCGACATACTTGAAGGATATTTGAAGCTGATGGTTCCGAATGGCTTCTAATGGACTGTCAACTGAAAGCCCATGAGAATGAAGTAGGGCGAATATCCAGGGGGTGGTGGTGTACAAGTCAGCCCGCCTATTTTCCCTCCCGATGAAGGTCCGATAAGGATGAAAATGGTCAATCTCCGGGCGCCAGCTCGCCACAGTAGGAAGAGGTTCTTCCACTGGAAGGGGAATTGTCTGAAGAGCAACCCGGTCACTGCTGACCCGACACAATCCCCAGAGGGTCTTCACATAGTCATCCTTCCTGATTTCAGGCATCTTCGGGTCGGACTTGGATGACTTGCCCTTCACAGCTTTCCTGGCCTCTATATATGCCGTCACCTCGGCATTGGACCAGGACTTCAGCTTCTTCAGATATGCGGGATCAATGTCCAGAATGGGCTCCCGCTGGGAATCTAGAAAGCGGCGTTCGGCAACGTGCCAGCAGTCTTTCCGGGAATTCCGATAAAAACCTGTTCGTGCATTCCACCACTTGATGAAGTCTGGAGTCACTCGGGGAAGACGAGCCGGGGTTGGCACCCTGAATGATACATCCTCCCGGCGATGAAAGTAATCCCACCATGTGCGGGCTTCCTCTGTAGTCGTCTGACCGGCCCGGTGCCTGTTTGGAAGATTGAACTGGGCCGCAGAAGAGGGAATTTGTTGGTCATACCCAAAATTCCGACTGAAGCGGAAAGGATAATACGGCTCCAGCCACAGCAAGCCGCTCTTTCTAAAAACAAGAACACTCGGGCGGATAGACAACGCCCAATCAACCAGTTCCGGTTCCAGGATGGGCCTTGTGCTCTTGCGCCCAGTCAACTCATGAATGAACTCCTCTGTCTCAAACAATCGGCACTGCCGCATCCTGTTTACCAGAGGACTAGAGCTGGCAGCCAAGCTCCAGAAATGAAGAACTCCCGGGGAATCTACTGGAACTGTAGTCAACTTCCCCCTGATGGCAAAAAGCTGATCCGCCAGTGAGGAGGCTTCAGCACTAGCAAATTCAATCATCCGCGGCAGCGGGCGATCTGACTGCATTGACCGGGGAGCCGCTTCCGGGAATAGGGTACAGACCCAAGCATTAAAGAAGTGGAGGGGACCAACTATCCTCGAATTCCGGGGAATACGTGATTTGTGCAAATCCCCCAACATTTTGTATATGAGGCATAAAGCCACGGGGCACAGGGACAGCTTCGTCCCCCAAGCCATCAAACAGGCGGGGTAAATCGCCTCCGGCCTAATCACCGTCTCATCTCCTTGGGGAAGGGCGAATGAACAAAGCCAATATGTCAAATACGCAGCACAATGTGTAACTGCGTCAACTCCCGTGGGATTCGGGCCGGCCTGTCGCCCTCTCCCTGAGATAGCAGGATATGTTGCTTGGCGCCGAGCCCTCTTCTTACGCACCACCACTGTCGGAACCACTGTGGGGAAGTCCTCATAGTGCTGTTCCCCACCAAAGAAATATTGAAGCCACGTGCCCATCCGCACGCGCCTCTTTTCGCCGGGCTTTCGCGCTTCCCGCGAGTCAAGTGTCAGGCGCAGCAGGGTGCGATACGCCTTCATCAGATAACGATAGGCGAAGCCCGTGAAGTAGTTGCCTTCACCATCTGTCTGGTCCTTCAGCCAATCTGCGAAGCAAACTTCTTCATACGGCTCTCCATCTATCGGCAGGCCGCTCAGCTGAGAAAGGCTCCATAAATCCAATGAAGTTTCACCTTCTGCGGTGTAGAAAGTATTGTACTCTGGGCAGAAGACTTCAATCATCCCGCAGCATAGGCCTCGGGAGATCGGGTATCTATACCGGGAAGCGTATACACTCTGATAAATTCCGGCGTGCACCAAGATGGGGGCGTATTGCCGCAACACAAAGTCAGTGAATTCAACCGCTCCCGGTCTGAAGGCGTGAGCATCGGTGGCTTTGAGCTCTCCAAACCACCCCACTGAAATTTGATGTTTGAACCGGACCGCCAAGCAGTCCAAAAGAAAAGGCTCATCTCGATATCCCCAATGGAGCGGTGCGAGGAACAGACCATATATGGGTTTCTCCCTGTCAACACGGCCGGCGGTCTCATTCCAGCGAGCTGGTGTGTATTGCGGTGCCCTCGTCAGCATCCCGGCTTCGGGAGATAATTCCTGCACTCCGAGCACGGCCCCCCATTTCCTGGGTTCCCCGGGGATGTACATGGGCATACCATATGTGACTGACTCAGTCAGGCTGTCCCGCTCCGCCAGCAGCGCTCCTTCAGCTCGGCGGACCAGGATTAAATCACGCTTCCCACCGAGGTTGAAGCGCTCGAGAAACGCCATCAGGTGCTTGTCTTTGGGGTGATCCCGTCTGATATTGCCCCCTCTGTCATATCTGAATTGGTTGCCGTCGAGGATCAACAAATGGCCGGTGTCGACTGTGTCGGTTTCTGAGTCCGAAGACTCAGCCACCACGGCTACACGTCGGAGCCCCCGATCAAGGGAATGGACGTTCCCCCATGTCACGGCGACCCGAGATACAGAGGAAGAAGAGCCGGAAGCCATGTTATCTGCAGAACAGCACCCGGAAAAGAACAAACAAAAGTCAGAAATTAGTGAATCGAAATAATATTTCTGACGAAATTTCGGCAGCATCTCCTCAGCTCGAGGGTTTGCCAAAAAGAGAGCGGAAGCCGTCCACGAAGGGAGCAGCCCCTAAAAGCAGCCATAGGCATTAAGCCAGAGCCGAATGGGACACCCGAGGGATCTAGCTCCGAGGACAAGTCCTACGAGAAGCCTCCCGGGGCCCGAAGAATGGGTTCAAAACCCAAAGAACAGCAACACTCAACTCACCCGCTCACAGGCGAAATCGCCCGAACCCGGGACTCACTCGGCGTCGCGAGAGGTGGATAGAGGAATGAGGAGAGAGAAAAAAATATTGCAAATGAAGACTGAAGAAGAAGAAATGGACTTATAGGGGGGGCTCCACGGTCGTTAAAACGGCGCGCCCCGGGGCGCGCCGTTTTAACTGTTTGGCGCGCCGTTTTAAGGAATTCTGGCGTGCCGTTTTAACCCTTTAAGGCCGCGCCGTTTTAACTCCAGAAAGGGGTAGGGCGCGCCGTAAAGGCCGCGCCGTTTTAACCCCGAAGGCCCAGGGCGCGCCGTAAAGGCCGCGCCGTTTTAACGTTCGAAGCAAAGGCCGCGCCGTTTTAAGCAACGCCGTCAGGCTTCCCGCCTCGTCCGACGGGCATCCGGAGCCAGAATTGAGCGCCGTTCGAGCTCTCGTCATCACACGAAGCTCATCCGTAGGCACTGCTGCACTCCTGCCTCGCTTGCACCACCCACGTCTGGGGGGCATTTGTTGGCACTCAAAATATGATCCCTGGCGACCAAGCCGCAAAGACGAATGATACGGCCCACTGAAGCACAGAAGCTGATGAAAATCAACTTATCGAGGGTCCCTCGAGCTGACGAAGCCCCAAGCCACCTTGAAGGGAACACCGGGGACCTCACCTCAGGAGAGTCAAAGTCAACCCGCAACCAATCGGCAGTGCGATCAAGCCTGCCCAATGATCCGGCATCGACTCTGTCATGCCACTACCCCACATCCGACGTCCGATCAAGGACGACGGTCTACCTTATGATTCTCCGAAAGAGGAAGAATGCCCTCGGCCATCCACAACAAGGGGCCGGAGGTTCTGTCAGCAAGAAGATCCCGATCACCCGACACGGGTTCAGCTTCTCGCCCTAGTGAGCCCATTAGCGGCCGATGGATCACCGTTCAAGGCGGAATTACCCAGGATGCAATGCCATCCTGCAAGGAAGCTTCGGACACAGGTCCGTCTTGATGAGAGGCACCAATCACAGTGCCGAAAGTCGTACCGACGGGACACCCGTGTGTCCGGACCGGAAGCACACGAAGTTCTGATCAAGGCCGTTCGTCGCGTCAAGAGCTTCGTCAACACCCCGTCAAGGCTCCCCGAGAGCCAGTACGAGAGGAACAGTCAACTGGAGTCTCCGGAACCATCCCCGGACCCACTGGCCTGGCCGTGCCTGGCAAACAGGTTAAAACGGCGCCGCTTAAAACGGCGCCGTCAAACCGGCGCGCAAAGATCAAATGGGGGCCTTCCCCGGCGCCGTCTATCCGGCGCGCAAAGACCAAATAGGGGCCTTCCCCGGCGCCGTCAACCCGGCGCGCTTCCTGGGGCGCCGTTTTAACCCAAGGCTATATATAGCCTGTCGAGAAGAAGATCAAGAGAGATCCGATCGGGAGAGGAGGCGGATTTTTTTTTTTTTAAAAAAAAGGGAGAAACTCAATAGAAAGAAAGAGAGCCAATCGTCCGAGAGGGAGAAGTCTTGGGGGAGAAGAAAGGGTTTCCGCTGAGGGCCGCCCCGACCCTTCCCGGTCTGTTCGCTCGAAGCCCTCCGCAGTCGGAGAAGAGGAGTTAGTTCCGATACTCTGCTTTGGAGAAGAAGTTTAGGTGGGTTTCGTGATTTGCTTCCGACGATTCTCTCCGTTTTTTTTTTATCTTCTGATGCAATGTAAATGGAGCGGGCAGGGCAATGATACGAGCCCTTTCCTCCTTCATCATTTATTTCCTCCCTTTTTTTTTTCCTCGGAAAGCCCCTGCGCGGGTATGACGCCGTAGCATCCTGGGCGATGATATGAGCCCACGATGCCCTGTTTCTTCTAACTTTATTTACCCGTCTTATTTCCGGCTTGAATGCCGACTGTGAGATGCGGACCATTTGTAATGAACCCTTTGGGCATTTGCCCTTTCTATATCTGAATAAAATCACCAGTGTCTATCTGCATATTCGAGGAGTCGTTGCCATATACTGGATCGAGGTTTCTTTCCGCGGTTTCTCTGATGCACACGCCCTGATGATTCCAAGGGCAACAGTGATATCACCCTCTCCCCAAGGGTTTTCTTCTCGCATCTATTTTTATTCCGTGGAGGGTCATTGGCCAGAGGAAGGCACCTCGATGCTCCTCTGGTCAGAACCACGGGACCTTCTCCCACCGCTCTCCTTCTGTTCCCAGTCATGAATGGAGGGGGATGGGGGTATCCCCATAATAAAAACGCAATGCCTGTAGGTATTATTATCTTTCTGTTCGTTATTCCGAGCGCTCAATGGCATGCCCTCCCCCGGTTGTGGAAAGCCACAAGCCAACAAGCTACTGTCTATGCTGACAGGCTAACCCCGATATCAACATAATCCCCCTTGCTAACTAGTCAACCGGCGGGTTTATTACGCGCATAGGCCAATTAACTCCCTTCTACCGAATGCATCCTGTCTTGTCTTATTCATGACGATTTTCTCGAAGAATTTGTCCGACGGGGAGAGGGGACATTCCCCCATGAATCACCAGGGGATCACGGGGTCATACCCCTTCGTGGTATGTATCCTCATGGTCCGTTCGGTGAATATAAACAGGGGCTTTGGCCCAACAATAAATCCACTATCCTCAATGGCATTGTGGTGGCCACGGGTTGGAAACCTCTCACAGGCTAGTCCTCAAGGGCTTCTCCTCCCTATTGGCTGTCCCTTCCGATCATGATTTGGCTATGAGTCGAGTGCCCCTCGTAGGCTAGCCCTCGGGGTTTACCTTCTCTTATTGGTCACTTCGTCTGATCACCTTTCAACCCACGGAATGATGGTGCCCCTCGTAGGCTAGCCCTCGGGGTTTCCTATCCGTTCGGGTCTGCCGGCCGCCGTGCGCCACCCGGCTTTTAGGGGTGTACTCCGCCACGTGAGTACTCCCTGCGTCTCCCCGACAATCCTTTGGGATGGGGATATGCTGCCGAAATTTCGGCTCGAACGAGTTAAGCTCGGAACAATCGCCTCACGCGAGCCCATGACTCGGCACCGATTCCGATGAATAATCAACTTAATAAAATTCTCAAAACCATCCAAAATCTTAATAAATCTATGAATAAACCAACGAGGCCCCTGCCTCCTTGAAATCGGGCTAATTCAGCGCGTTCATGCGCGATCACGCTTTAAAACGGCGCGCCCTTCCCGGCGCGGTCTTCCCGGCGCGGCCTTCCCGGCGCGCCCTTTCCGGCGCGCCCTATCCGGTGCGCCCTTTCCGGCGCGCCCTTCCCGGCGCGCCCCAGCTCCCCACGCCGTTTTAACGGCCTGCCCCTTTACCTACGGTTATGGCGCCGTTTTAAGCTTTTTACCTACGTTTCAGGGCGCCGTTTCAAGCGTTTTGATCCCTGTCTTCGCATGCATTGCACCGGTTTCGTTCCGAATCGTGTCGTCGCATCATTCTAACCCCTTTCCCACTTATGGGATGATTTCTTATGCTAATCACAGAGGGGTGCAAGTCCTTCAACTAATAATCATCATGTAGTTCCCTTTTCCGGCTTCGACAGTCCGATATCTCGGCAATTAATCAAAGGTGTTCCCTCCTCGTGGGGGATGTAATTAACGCCATAGCCTTTATGGTATGGCGGACTGCTGGTCCCGACCGAACCTCACATTCGCCCTACATGGGTCAGGATGAGCGCATCATAAATCGTCACGCATGTGACTGGCACGCCCGCGTCGTCAATCAGTCAGTTGACTACAAGTCAGTCAATTGGTCGATCGACCCGCGAAATAAATGAATGAAAAATACCAACGAAAAGGAGCGAAGGAAAAGACGGTCGAAACAGTGGGTGCCTAGTTTCATGGGCCTCCAAGAAATAATATTCAGTAACTCTCTCAACAGCCGAGGCCGAATATGTAGCCGCCGAAAGTTGTGGAGCCCAAGTACTTTGGATCAAAAATCAATTACTTAATTTAGATATTGAGATGAAATGTGTGCCAATCTTGTGTGATAATACCAGTGCAATCAGTTTGTCTAAAAATCTTGTTCAACATTCTAGAACCAAGCATATTGATATTCGTCATCACTTTTTAAGAGATCATGTAGGAAAAGGGGTTTTTGAATTGAACTTCATTGACACACACAATCAACTAGCTGATATTTTCACCAAACCCCTCAACCAGGATCAATTTAACAAGATAAGAAGAGAACTTGGGATGTGCAAGGGTGAGAGCATTCATGCATAAGCTTGCACTTAGGTTAAGTTCTGCATTTGTAGAAACTCATATGCATCAAGGGTAGGAAAACATGCATTTTATCTTTATTTTTAATACCTTGTGTGTTTACATACTTTCCTGCATGCTTGAATGTAATTATGTACAGCCCTCCTTGAAAAATTTTCTAAGGCCAGATATTCTTTGGATAAATATTTGTGGACTCAGTGATGTCGGACCTAAGGTACCCTCTGAGGGGGAGTAAGAAACTTTCCTCAAACCTGCATCTACTTCCATCCCTCCACTTCATGACGTTGGCTCAAATCAGAAAGTAGGTTGTTAGTCCCCCCCATTTTAAAAAAAAGGAAGCAAAAAAAAAGAAAAGAAAAGAAAAATAAACAAAAAATATAAAAATGGGGTTTTTGGGCTAGCGGTCGACCGCCAGCCCCGCACCGATCGACCGGTGGCGGTGAATCGGCCCGACCAGGTCGCACCCGAGCCAACTTATAAGGGGTCCTAAAACCCCCCATTCTCATTCTATCACTTCCATTCATCTTCCACCACCTTGCCCTAACCCTAGAACCCATTTTCTCCACCACCCAAACCTCTCAAACCCATCGTTCCTCCACCCGCACAAGATCCGGCATGTTCGTCATGATTTCGGGACGAACTCCATTCGGCCGTTCGTGCGCTCGTGGAGTTCCCACCTTGGTTCCAGTCAGTGGAGAAGGCTTTTGCAAGCCCATGGAGTGTTCGTAGATCTTTCTTCATCCCCCGGGACGAGGGTCTTATCTTCAAGGGTTTTCTATTGGGTTGCTAGTTCGGGATGCCGCCTAGAAGAAGTTCTCGGCGTTCTGCCCAATGGGAGGGGAGTGGACAGAGACACGAGGCACTGGCTCCCCCACCATAGCGGGAGCCTGCACCGCGTCGAGCACCTAGGTTGCTCATTCGCCCCATCATCGACCCTCGAATGGTTGATTTCAACGAGGTGAATCAGCTCTTCCCCGATATATGTACAGTCTTTGAGATTCAGCCGGGTTGGACTGACTTCGTCACTAGGTATAACCGTCATTACCCCAACCTAGTACAAAAGTTCTATGGGAACTTGGTTTCAAGGAATGATGAGCTTTATACTGTTGCTCGAGGGGTTGAGATTCACATTAACCCCAATCTGTTTGAGAGAAGCTTAGGGGTTGCGGCTAGAGGAGCCGACATGGTTTATGGTCATGGGGAGGTTGAAGATACTTTTATTGCTATGACCAACTGTGAGTACGTGCGTGGTGTCAGCAATTTGATTGAGTTAAATGCGAATTACTTCCCGCCACTGCAGCGTGTCTTACACCATATGTTTACCTCCCTTATTTATCCCAAGGTTGGCAGCAGAAATGAAGTCACAGAAGTTCATAGATTCATGTTTTACAATGTCATGAATGGTATACAGATCAACATGGGTCGCCTCATGACAACCCTCATTGGAGCTTGCCGAAAAAATCTACGGCGATCCTTACCATATGCTTCACAGTTGACCGGAGTATTTATTCATGCTGGGATCAGTTTAGTAGAAGAACAATTTATCTATGTTTGCCAAGATGACATCTACAACAAGCATAAAATCTTTACTGATATGGGTTATTACTATGGTCCCGATGGTGAGCTGCATCGGGATGTGCCTACATATGAAGACGAATATGACAGTGAGGATGAGCAAGAACCACTGCAGCAGTAGGTTCAAGGGGATGTACCCCCTCCAGTTCAGGCCAAGGAGCAGCCTCCTCCACCCTCACCTCATCTCATGGATGTCGAGTTGCCTCCTCCACCTTCACTGTAGCATATGGATCCGGAGATGCCTCCCCCTACTCAGTTTTATCATGGAGAGTCCTCCACTAAGAGAGCCACTCAGCCCTCTTGGGTAGACTATGAGGTTTTTGACATGCCGTTCACTGGGCTAGAGATTTGTGTGGACACTTTTTGGCAGGGACTTTCTGCTCTCGGGGATCGCGTCGACACTATGGGCCATGTGGTTGACACCATATCAAGCCGCATGGATTCTTTCTCCACTGCTCTGGACACCCTTAACACTCATATGGCCACTCTCACCACTCACATGACTAGCCTCACCGATAGTGTTGCTGACTCAAGCCAGTCATTCCACATCATGAACAATACTCTTCTTAGCATGGCTCGTCGTGATGCGGCTCGTGACCTCTCCATTAGCCGTATTCGGGATACACTTCATGCTCAAGTTCATGCTCTTGAAGACATCCGCCATCTCCTTGGTTACCAGCCCCCTCCTCCAGAGGATCAGCCACCTCCACCTGTAGATGTACCATGATGATTTTTCCTTTTTCTCTCTCTAGCTTGCTGACTTTTGGTCTTATGTCACATGGGTCCCCCTTCGTCTATCCCATTCCCTTTTGATGATGCCAAAGGGGGAGAAGTAGTAGTGCAGGGATTTATATATTTATGTATGTCCGTGTGTGGTTGTATGTTTGCATGTTTGATCATGTGAGGATCATGAGTTTATTTTATGCATTTGTTTAGTTTCTTAAGTCTAGAGTCGGGCATTCATTATTGCACTTGCACTAATGTACTTTGTAATGAAATGATAAATTGAATGCAACTGGTGTTTGATCTCAAATGGTTGGCTCTTATATCTCATTTCTTTTCTAATGGGCAAATAAATATTGAAAGGTTTGTGTTCGATGTGTTCGCTGGTGTAACGCGATGTGAGTGAAATGCTTTGTTTTTCAAACCTTGATCTCAACTTTCAAACATTGCTCAAAGACACGTTCATGTATTTCAAAACCCCTTCATTTTTGTCATCATCAAAAAGGGGGAGATTGTTGAGTATATCCAGATTGAAATTGATGATAACAAAACCCAGATTATATGTTTTATCACGTGCAATGTTTTAACTATCAAGTTCGAATTTAACACACACTCAAAGCCTACTTCACCATGTAATAAGCTTAATTGTTTAAACCCGTCCAAATGCATAAATCCTTGTTTTGGTTTCTGAACCACCCAGGCTAAGCTTAAACCCACTCACCTTGATTGGAACAAGGTAGCCATAAACTGTTTCGTTCATATATTATATTGCATTGGCTAACCTTTTATTTTTTTGTAAAAACCCCAGCCAGCGGTCGACCGCCAGCTTTTAGCGGTCGACCAATTTTCTCAGCAACGAATGGGCAATTCCCTGTAAAATTTCGGTCGACCGCCCCTATGCACAGGTCGACCGCCAGCTTCGAAAAGCCCCTATTGTTGACTTTTTGTTCTCAACGTGGGAAGTCTCTCTTCAAGGAATTGTTTAATCCCAAAGTCACCAATCTTCCCATGATTTGTGGATCTGGTTCCTGACTTGTCTCTTGACCATTCAAGAGTTATAAAAACATCTCATTGAGGATTGTAACCCTAATCAATCAAAGGAGGCCAAGGGAGGCTATCAAGGGGAGATTCAAGAGCTGGTACTGTAGCCGTGAACAGTGCTCCGAGAAGGAAGATCTTCATCCATCTTCATCTGTAGTGCCCCAGAATTTTTATAAATTATTTCTGATATAATTAAGAAAATTTTGGAATTATTAGAGGTCTAAATAAATTAATTAATGAATATTGTGTTAAATAAATCATTGTAAGGCCCAATTTATGTTAAGTAATTAATCCAGCTTTAATAATTGAAACCCAATAGGTTTAAGGACCAAGCCCATTAAGTTTGGCCCATATTCTAGAAGGTTATTTAGTCTATTCACGAATTATAAGGATAAATACCTCATATTTAGATAATTTAGTGGATAATTAACCAAAGAGTTTGAATTAAGATGAATGAGCACGTCCAGTTTATGGAACGGTCTATCGAGCGACCGTTACAGCCATGTAACGGACCAGACCTAGTCCGTTACACTCAGCTGATTCCGTGAGAGGAAGAACTTGCAAAAAGATTAGAACTTTAGGATTTTCTTGACTAGAAACCTACTTGGGAGAACTTGTAACATTCCTAGGGACTCTTAGGGATCAGGTTTTAGCCAATTAAGGACTCTAAAGTCGTTCAAATCCTTGAACTCTAGCCAAAACACTATAAATAGAACCCAGTTCTGAACTGAGCAACCCTTACTTTTGGCTCGTGAAGAATCAAGGTAAAGAGATAGAATTTCAGGTAAGTTCTTTGGAACTTTTTACTTCCAATACTAAGGTCTAACAACTCTCAAAATTTCATGTTAGGAGATCAAGTAACCAAGGAGATAAAGGCTTCTAAAGTCGCTGA
The DNA here is from genome assembly GCA_022559845.1 of Amorphophallus konjac. Taxonomy (NCBI): domain Eukaryota; kingdom Viridiplantae; phylum Streptophyta; class Magnoliopsida; order Alismatales; family Araceae; genus Amorphophallus; species Amorphophallus konjac. Next base: position 42,866,564 of record CM040118.1, on the reverse strand, counting down.
TTCTGTCATAGCAACCCAGGATTCAGAGCAAAGGACCACTGAAGATCAAGGAATTAGGACGCCCAAACGAGGTAATTAGAATTCGGTGCTTTAGAACTTTTTGTTCCCCTTAGATTAATCTTCTTACCCTCCAAATTTCACCCCTTTAGGTCAAGAGACTGAGGAGTTAGAGCGACGTGAAGTTGCTGAAAAATCTCAGGAAGGGAAGAACTAGGGCGTGTCTTGAAGACCAAATTAGAAGCTTTAAAACCCAGTTAAGAGGTATGTTATCTCATGAACGGCAAGAACAACATGTTAGGGATAAAAGCCCTCAGGTTTTGCTTGATTATTTGCACTATAGATCATGAATTTCATGCTTAAGTAGGGACATGCATACATGCATATCTTTAGCCTTAATGGAAAATAAAAAGGTACTATCTTGTTATTTCATTACTGCCTATGCATCTAGATAGCATTTTTCCTCATTTTGACATGATTAGAGTAGTTAGTATGCCATGATTTAATCATAGATTTCTATAATTCCTATTTTTCTTATAGCAGAGGACCTAACGGTCTATCGTAAGACCGCCAGGGATGTGTAACGGACCTACCTTGATCCGTCACAACCTCTGTAGACGACTGAAGGGTTCTGAGAAACCTGACGGACATAATCTAGACCGTTACCTTCATGTGACGCGCCCAGACTAGTCCGTTACACAACACTGCGTTCTGTCAACTTAGGACAGAATCAAGATCGGTCCAATTGATATATATGTATGACTAGTTATCTAAGTTTTGACCTTATTTTATGACTTTGAGTTTATTGAACGATTTATGATAAGAAATTGCATGTTTTAAGCATTTAGAGTTATTTTCAAGTATATGTTAATTTCATGCCAAAGCACTATAGTTTGTATTAACTCCATGATTTCAAATGATGTATTGACGGAGTTTTTATCATGATTTCACGCCGCGACACATTCCTTTTATCTATAGAGTCAATTCTTTAAGTACATGGCATATATCCCGGTATATGACCATTAGTCACACTTTGCACTATAGGAACACATTCTTGAACATGAGGACCTCTCTATTGGATATTCCTTCCAATGGACTAGGAAATCTTGTTTCAAGGCCTCCGTAATTCTCCGCGAGCCTGGGATTCCCACTAAGACGCCGAGTTGGTTGTACTATGAAAGCCCAATTATCTAGAAAAGCACAAATCAAAGTTTTAAGTATTGTTCATATAACGGACCTGCACTAGCCCGTTAGGCTCACCTAACGGACCGGTGTTCGACCGTCAGGAACATATAACGGTCCAATATATGACCGTCACATTGTTTGAGTCCATATCTATTTTATTCTGGATTCGGCCCATTGTAACGGCCCAATACTAGAGCATTATGTTAATGTAACGGCCCAGTATTAGACCGTCATAGTTCTTGAGTACATTAACCTGAGGTTTGACCAAAGGGTTGATATTCTAAAGTTCCTAGATGGATTATTGATGGTCTAAGACTTGTCATATTGCCAAAGAAACTTAATTTAAATTATGAAAGATAACGAATGTACCGTTATGCTACCGAATTATTCCCATGAGCATAATATCGTCTTAAATCATTCTTGATCTCCCATATTCTTAATTGAAGCATTCGTTCTTTGATGATTATTGTCATGAGCTTATTGATTGAATTTGTTATATTACTGGCCACGCTTTATTGTTACACTCATGGAAGTAGCTTGATTTATACGTGAAGATGCAGTTCGGGCACTGATTGTGTCCAAGGGCTCTATGTCAGTCCCCTCGGCTGATTACCGGAAACATACTATTATAAATCATGGAGTATGATGCTACTGGCATCGCATTGCGCTGGGAGTACTTTCTTTATAAATAAGTGAAATCCATGAGCACTCGTGAAAATCTAGTGAATTGCTACATGATTGACGTTCTAGTGCGTAACCTTTATGGTTATGAAAGTGAAAAGTGAAAGTGTAATCTCGTTACATTCTTGATCATGAAATGTCATATCATGTTCTTGTTACGTTCTTGCTAGTTCATTCTTGTTCATTCTATCTTACATGATCATCTTGTTACTTTGGTTTAATCGCATGATTGATCGCATTCGCATGATTTTACCTTATTCCTTTAGAGCAAAAATGTTAATTCCTTTAATAGTGCCTTCATGTTGATGCGAAGATACCTACTGGGCAAGTGTGCTCATTACCTATTTCCAATCTTTTCAAGAGATGGAAGTGAGTCGGGTTCGAATTCGGAGTATTCAAGTAGCGGATCTGAGAGTGAATAAAGAATGAGTGGAGACTTAGGAGAGTCTACCTTGTTTAGATTGAGTCTATATAATTTTCTTATTCTTGAGTCTAGTACGAGAAAGAAAGTTGAATTGGTGGTTGTATTTGTATATTGATTGATAATGAAATAAAAGTTGGTGACTAAATTATTGTGCAAATTGCCTTCTTATGTGTGATTACGTTGCGCTCTGATCGTTATTACTTGCAAGAGACTTACCATGCCGACTGTTCACGTTCCTCGAGCTAGTCTTCCGCTGTCATAAAGACTTGGGGCATGACAGTTAAGTTGGTATCAGAGCCTAAGTTTCAGGACTTAGGGAGAATGATCATGTCATAGGATAAGTCCAAGATTTAAGGACCCCTACCTATAAACTAAGGAAGAAATTCCCATGCGAGAATTGGGTAGATCCTGGGATGAGATAGTTATATAGAAATTATCTTAGGGTAAATCTTCCCAACTCTAAATAACTAAAAATGTCCATGTTCTCAAGTACCTTGATTCTTAATGGCTCACCGTGTAAACTGGGACGAGATGCAGCAAACTGTTGTGGGACTTACCCAAGCCCTACAGACAGTGGCCCAAGCTGGTGGAAGGGCTGGCGCGGGGAACTTGCACAGCAATTTTCAAAGTTTAAATCCCCCACGATTCTCTAGATCTTCTAACCCAGATGAAGCGAAAAATTGGATCGACGAGATGAATCAAATATTCGATGCCATGCAATGCACCGACCAGGAGAAAGTTCGACTTGCCACATTCCAACTCAATAAGGATGCTCGTACATGGTGGAAATCCATTCCGGCACCACCTGCAGATGCACCTCATACATGGGAGGGTTTTTTTACACTTTTTTGAGCCAAGTACTTCTCCGAGCACGTAAAGGAGAGGAAGGCTATGAAATTTGCCTCCTTAAAATAAGGCACGATGTCCGTAGCAGAGTATGAATTACAATTCTCTCGACTAGCACCTTATGCTCCTCACTTGGTAAGCACAGATGTATTGAAAGCCAACTGATTTATGGATGGTTTAAGACCCAGATTTATCCAACAACTTGGGACTCAGAATTTCCGCACCTATATCGAGATGGTTCAAAGAGCGCATCTATGTGAAAGAACCATGGAGAAGGTGGAAAGGCTCCGAGGAGAAAAGTCAAGCCGAAAACATGATATGCAAGAAGAGAAAGAAGTGGATGAGGATGAAAACCGTCACATTAAGAGGTCCCATAATGGGAACGGTAACAGAAATGGAAATGGAAACGGAAAGAATAAGAAAGTTAAAGAAGAAGAGAGAATGCAAGTCTCCACGGCTTGCTCATTTTGTGAAAAATTTGGGCACTCGGCAGAAGAATGTTGGAAGCGTCTCAGCGCTTGTCTCAGATGTGGAAGTCGGGAACATTGCTTGCCCATGTGTCCTCTCATAACGGAACAATCATCAAGGGATAACAACGGACGAGGGAAGTGATGTTGTGCCCATGCATGTGGTTTTGGTTTTGATGATGGTTTTAATGATGGCTTTGATGATTGGTTGTTGATGTGAGTTAATCAAATGTTCAGTCATCTTGCTGCTCAGTTTAGACTAACATATTTGATGTTTCAGTCCTGTTACATGTTAAACTGATGCATAAAACATTCATTGCTGTGGTTTTAATGATTTATCTGGTTTTGATGATTGGTGTTTGATGGTAATCATTGTGAGTCATCCTGATGAGATGTTCATTCAGGACTTCATATGCTCATTCAGTTTATCTGCTGACATTGTGCTTTGATGATAGCTTCATGATTGTGATTTGTATATCATCTGGAGAATGCACGTGTATGACTGATATATTGTGTGTGTTAGACTTCTGGTATGTGCATGATCTATACATCACCTTCAATCCACAAGTCTATACATTAGACTGTTCTTCAAAGTCTGTACATCAGACTGTACATCGTCTTCGTGCTGTCTCTGTACTTGAGTCTATGTGTTGTTTCCCCTCACTAACACGAAAAAATCTCGTGTCGTCTGAGCTTACAACACTTCGTGTTGATTTCCATGCTTTACAAGAAAAAGCTGCTAAGAGGTAATACTTCGTGTGTCCGTACTGTTTCTGTCTTCGTGTTGGTTTCCCTGAACCTCATGTCATTCTTGCTTCGTGTCCACACCTCGTGTCAGTGTCTGTCTTCGCCTTTGTGTTAAATTCAGCTCGTGTCGTTTTCATCTTCGAGTTGTTCTTCTACTTCCACCATTTCATCACGTGTCGAGATAACCGTGTTGTCTTTCACTTCGTGCAGCCTATGTGACTGTGTTGTCCCCATGTCATCCTTAGTTCATGTCGTGCTTGTGTATTTCTGTCTTCGAGTCATTTTTTCGCTGGATCTTTATGTCGGTCTAGGTTCAAGTGTCGTTTCACTTTCGTGTCGTTCTCCTTGCTGTCTATCTCCTCGTGGTGTTTTCACAATTATGTCTTCGTGTTAGTTTTTATGTTCTTGTCTTCGTGCTGTTTTCTCGTTAGACTTCGTGTCCTTCTCGCCTTGACCACACTCCGTGTCAACTCTTTTTCGTGGTCGTGTTGTTCTTCCTATACCTCGTGTCCTTTTATTTTTGTAACCACACTTCGTGTCGGTTTTACTTCTCTATGTCTCCGTGTTGCTTTTTGTATTCGTAACTTCGTAGTGTTTGTTGTTACAGTAACACTTCGTGTCGTTATTGATTTACTTCGTGTTGTTTTCTTTCTACCTCGTGTCGTTCTCTTTGTAGTATCTGTTTTGTCACCTTTGGACTTCGTGTCGTTTGTCTTGTGACCTCGTGTCGTTTTTGTTCTGTAACCACACTTCGTGTTGGTTACTGCTCTTCTTGTGACTTCGTGTCATGTTTTCACACTTCGTGTCGTTCATGTTTCGTAACCACACTTCGTGTTGGTTACTGTCGTTCTTGTGACTTTGTGTCGTGTCTCCCAGACCTCGTGTCATTTTCACTCCGTGTCAACTTCGTCTTAAGTGTTGTTTCATGTCTTCGTGTTGCTTTCTGTGTCACCACCTCGTGTCGTTCTTGCTTTGACCACACTTCGTGTTGCTTTACGTAGACCTCGTGTCTTGCTTGTTTGCAACGTGTCGTTTTCTTTACTTCGTGCCTTTGTCATCGTATGTATCTCGTAACGTTCTCCTTGTTGACATTTCGTGTCATTCTTGTTTCACTTCGTGTCGGTCTCTTCGTTGTGTCTGTTCTGTTACAATGTATCTCGTGTCGTTCTTCTTATTACCTCGTGCTGTTTTCATCTTCTTCGTGTCGTTCTCAGTGCATCTAGTATTTCTATTACATACTTCGTGCAGCTTTAGTTCCTATGGCCCTCAGCTTTAATGATTTTCATCTCCTTGCAGATCCGAGGAAGAACATTCCACACACCTGGGCAGCACGTGATCCGAGGCTGGAATGAAGCCTGCTGAGAGACTGCCACGTGGTCCGATTAGGGCTGGAAATGTGGAGGTCACACGTCGTGGCTGATGCTGCTGTTGCTGCTATATATATGAGACCTTCGTCCACAGATGAAGGTGATCGAGTTGGCGTGAAGAAAAGCTCATACAGAGAGCCACGATCCAGATAGAAAAAGAAAAGAGAAAGAAGAAGAGCAGAAGGAGAAGAAGAGAGGTAGAGAGCTCGAGAAGAGTGTGAAGAGAAGAAGAAGCAGAGAGTGAGAGAAGAGCAGAAGAAAGAGAAAGAAAGATAGAGAGTGAGCAAGAGAGCTCGTGGAGAAGTAGGAAGATCTTACCTGAAGATCCGTCTACTGGACCGTGGATCAAATCCAGGCCAGTCAGCTCCGTTGAGAGCCACATTGTGCACTTCATCTTTCAGCTTTCTGTTTTGCTGAAGTCATTTTCGTTTATTGTTTTTCCTTTGTTTTCTGGTTTGCTGTGTTTCCGATACTCTGTAGAGAGGTCGGGGTTCCTCCTGTTAGTTCAGGAGAAGGGAGATTGATACCTCCGGTTGCAAGCAGCAGGTGGGCTGCTTGTGGGTTCCCTCCGGGTTGGAGGAAGGGAGATTTATCTCCGGTTGTGCTTCCCTCTGGGGTTCAGAGGAAGAGAGACTTGGGTCTCTAGGTTTCCCTCCGGGTTGGAGGAAGGGAGACTTGTCTCCGGTTCTGGGCTTGTGGATTCAAGTCCAGGGGTTCCCTCCAGGTCTGGAGGAAGAGAGACCGTGTGTCTCTGGTTTGCTAGTGACTGGTGTCACTAGTGGTTCCCTCCGGTTGGGAGGAAGAGGGGAGGCTGTTCCCCTGGTCAAGCTGTTTGGCAGCATTTGTTGCAGACTGAGTCTGCTGTTTCTAGCGTGAGCTAGTGGAAGCCACACTCGGTTTGAGTGTGGGGTGGATGTAGGTCTGGAGGACCGAACCACCTAAAAATCCTCTGTGCAGTGGTCTGATTTCTCTATATGTTTTGCTTCCGCTAGATGTTTGCATAGGGGCGCTCCAAGTGGTTGATCAGATCTTGTTCTGAGTGTTTAATCCGTTGAGTGAGCGAAAGTTTATTTGAGTGGAAGAATGGTGCTACTGCTATTTAGTCCTTCAGATTTGATACATCTGTCTAGTCAGCACTCTAGATAGTTAGTGAGCATCATAACCCTTTAATTGGGTAAAGGTTTTTAAAGGGTTATATTCATTCACCCCCCCCCTCTGAATACTGCACCGAACCTAACAATTGGTATCAGAGCGGGTCTCTGATCTATCTGATCTAACAATCTGCAGAGGATCCTGCTGGTTTGTTTGGTGTTTTTCAGAGTGTGCTCTCTGTGTTCGTAGCTTTGATTCTCCGTCTTAGTGCTTTGTCTTGCTTATTTGGTTTAGGTGCTTAAGTTTGTTCTGAGCTTTCAGATTGTTTGCAATGGAGCCAATCGTGCTGAAGGCTAGCTCCAGCAAAGCAAACAGATCCAGCCACAGTGGATCATCAAGCAAGAAAAGTAGCCTCTCGCGGTCTGAAATTGATGAAGACCACATTGAAATGATGATTAGTAACTTCAGGAAATTTCTGAGAAAAAGAGAAGGAAAGCTTGACGGTAGCAAACAGCAAACAAGGTATAACTCTAATCCTGCCAAGATTGCTGACACTAATGTTTGCAACAAATGCAGGAAGGCTGGCCACACAAAGGATGATTGTCCAGAGGTATTGAAACTCAAAGGGAACACCTCGGACATTGATAGAGAAGGAAGAAAGTCCATATGCTTAATGGCCAACCGGGGAAGTGATGGTGAGGAAACTTCATCTCAGGTAAGCTCCGAATCAGATGGATACACTTTTGATGAATTGATAGTAATGTATAAAGATCTGTTCAAAGTATCCAAGAAACTAAAATCTGAAAACAAGAAATTGAGAAAAGAAGTGAAAACTTTGAAATCTGAAAAGGAGCACATTAGAGAAGATAATTCTTGTAAAGGTTGTGCCATTCTCGAAGACATAATTAATGAGTTTGAGTCTGATGACATTCTTCAAAAAGAACAAATAAAATCTCTAAAAGAAGAAAATGTCTACTTAAAAGATCAAAATAAAAGGCTAATGGTTCTTAATACTGTATTCTCTGAGAAATGGCTGTCAATTGAAAAAGGAAAAGCTGTTTATGATGAAAATTCAAAAAGTTTGAACAGTCTAGAACAAGAAATTGAGAAGTATAAAACTGCAAACCAAGTTCTAAGCGAATGTGTAAATTGCAGCGAACAGGAAATAGCCAGTTATAAACTTCACATTGCTAACTTGGAAGATAAAATTCATAATCTTGAAAATTCAGCTATCGAGTCTGCCAAGATTAAAGGAAAAATGAAAACTGTTGAGGGGAGGAAGGATGATAACTCTGAAGGGGGAACAAATTGCTGTTCTGATGTTAAGAAAATCACTAAAAACCAGCTATATACAACATTTGTCCAAAGCACTAATGTAGCTGGTACTTCAAGGCAATCCCCAAAACAAAATGAAAATCAGAAGTCACCTTCAAAATCTGTCTTTCAGTTTAAAGCCCAGAAAATTGAAAAGCAAACAAAATCTATTGAGAATAATCAGAAATTGAAAAGAAAGAGTCAAACAAAGAAGGCTAAGAATACTTCTGGTTGTACTCTGAAATTTGCTAGTTCTGCTGAATCTGTTGGGCCAATACATAATGCTCATGCTTCTTGTACTCGTTCACATACACCTAGGAACTCACATGATAGAAACCATGTTCCTAGGAAATCTGATGCCTATTGTTACTACTGTGGTAGGCATGGTCATTATATGGATGACTGCAGAGTAATGATAAGGGATGATATGATGCATGATAAAACTCTTCCAAATAATCATCACCACCCCAAAAGAAACATGTCTTCCTCAAACCAACATATCATTTGTTACAATTGTAACAGACGTGGTCACAAAGCTGTTGAGTGTTGGTTTAGGCCTTCATGGGGATTTACTGGCTCAAGAGGTAAGCATTCTAGGTGCATTGAATGTGGTAAGTATGGGCATGTAGTCAAGGACTGCTGGTTTGTTCAGGGAAATCATTTTAATTCCAAATTTGTAAGATTCCCTCCAAACAAAAATCTCTTGGGCAGAAATAAAACTAGTCTTAAAGAAAAGACTCTTGCTTGTTATGAATGTGGAAAACCTGGCCACCGAGCTTCTGAATGCTGGTGGGCAAGTAATGATAAATCACAAATTCATGCTAATTATCATAGGTCTCATGCTGCTGTTGATATGCATCACAGGACCAGAAAATCTGCTGTTTCATGTAGATACTGTGATAAACTTGGTCACTCTATGGATAATTATTTTCTGATGAAATCTGATGACCATGTTGCTAAGAAACTGTTTAGAACACCTGATAGGGGTAGTGCAGGACCCAAGACTGCTTGGGTCCCTGCAAGATCATATTGATTGACTTGCCGCAGGTAGGGCCTTGGAAGGAGAAATAAAAGGGGTTAACCAAGGCACTCAAAAAGAAAACCCCATGATTCAATTCAGGTCAGTTCTGAAATTTGTTTTAAATTCATTATCTGAATTTGTGAGTATGAAAAATGAGAATTCCATGCTGATTTACTTGGTTGTTGTATGATCTTCTCTTGTCTAGTTGATCAGTCTGCACTCCAGACTCAACTATTGAATTCAATTCTGCATAACTGATGCTCTTCTCTTGACATATGATTGAACTGAATTTGAATGCTTCTTCAGTGTATATTGTCAATGCATGTGTCTCATAGGTACACATTTCGTCTGCATGACTATCATTTGCCTATTGCTGAAGACTGCATATTTTGTTTTCTGCCTCGAGTTGCATTGTCTTGCATAACCCTGGTATATCAAATGGTAAGTTACTAAAAGGCAAGGAAATCTGCCTAAAGGTTCTTACTATGTGTGAGATGGTCCTTGAGACCAGGTTCTCTGCCAAGTACCAAGGGTCTTGTCTTCATGTAGACCAGTGTACTGCATGTTTTCAGGGGGAGTTAGTTGCATATCTTTGCATAGCAATTAAATGTCGAGTCTTTGCATGTCCCTGCATACATATAGTGCATTGCATATAGGCTGTCAAATGCATACATGGGTCAGAGCTCACTGCATATCCTCTCTTACTGATTTTGTTGACAAACCTTAATCATATTCTGAAAAAAAAAAAACTTTGAGATTCACAATCTCTCTTAACAATTGGTACTTCTACTATCAATTGATATCATTTGACTTCAGAATTCTATCAGTCTTTCATGAAGATTTCAATGGGCTATCTCGATCATAAATCTGAAAAACTCTTGAACTAGAAATCTTCTATTATACATTCTTAAGAATGACTGAAATAACTCATGTGGTTTAAGCTTAATGTATTCATGGAGTTTAACTTCAAAATCTCTTAACATATCTGAATCATGTTTAATAAATCTTAACCAACTGTTTCATGCTATGTCTTGCAAAAACTTCTGAAATCTGCACTTTTGAATACATGACTTTAATTGGTTAAGTACATGAGATTAATATTGTTTTGAAGCAAATGAATGTTTCTGAAATGTCTAAAGGGTAATATCTGTCAGAGCAATGACATTGGTCACTGAGAAACACAAGTCCAAAGGACTGTGTCATGAGGTGCCTTAGTTAACTCTGTAAAATGAGAATTCATTGAAAATCAGGCAGAGCAATGGCATGCACACTGAGAAATACAATTCACTCATTAAAAATTGAGCTGTAGTGTGTCATGATGTGTAAATGCTAACTCTGTTCACATAAGGCATGACAGTTAGTCACACTAAGGGCTTAGGGATATTGGCCTCTGATCAAGGTATATCCTCTAGTTACAAGGTGTGTACTGAACTAGAGTGCACGTAAAATTTGTAGCAAGGAAAATTATGGAATAAATTGAAATATCTGAATATTGATGCCAAAATCAAATTGCTACAACCCTAGACAAAATCATATGACTTCATAATTGCTTGATTTCAATACTAGTACATGTAATTCTGAAAGAAGTCAATAGATTTGATTGTGTAAGACAAAGGGAGGATAATCAAGATAAATATGAGGGCTTGGTTCATTTTTATTAAATCATGGTTTCAGATATCAATACAGAATTTTATTGATGAACTCTACATACATCATGATTAAACCATGCTGTTCAATAAAGTTCATTCATAAGCCCTTATAATGGAAGACTTTGTAATATTCTGATTTGGATTTATGAGAATGATATTTCCTTGAAAATCTGATTGAATTCCTTCTAGTTGAAGCTCATCTGAACTTCTTCTGCTCATGTCATTGGCTCAATGACCTGAACTTCTCCTTGTTTGCCCCTGTGGTCTCCTTCTCATTTATCTCATAAGAGTCCACTTATTGAGGGGGAGCTTCCATGTCATGCATCACTTGCATATCAATTGGCATCTATTCAGGGGGAGCATTCCTTGTCACACTGAATCATGTTCATATCATTTGTGACCTTGCATTCACATACTTAGGGGGAGTATTGCATTCCTTGTTGCATCTGCATTTTTGCATTTAACCCTTCCCATGGTTTATTTTGTTTATATCAAAGGGGGAGATTGTTTGCCAAAAAGGGAGAATCATGTTCTTGAAAGGGGGAGAAATTGACTGAACTCTTATACATGCTATAATTTCTCAAATTATTTTTCTTTTTGATGAAGTCAAAGGGGGAGAATAATTTGAGTCTTCAGAATGCCTCAGAATGCCTCACATCATCAGAATGACTCAATGTATTGAAAGTGTTGCCATCATCAAAAAGGGGGAGATTGTTGTGCCCATGCATGTGGTTTTGGTTTTGATGATGGTTTTAATGATGGCTTTGATGATTGGTTGTTGATGTGAGTTAATCAAATGTTCAGTCATCTTGCTGCTCAGTTTAGACTAACATATTTGATGTTTCAGTCCTGTTACATGTTAAACTGATGCATAAAACATTCATTGCTGTGGTTTTAATGATTTATCTGGTTTTGATGATTGGTGTTTGATGGTAATCATTGTGAGTCATCCTGATGAGATGTTCATTCAGGACTTCATATGCTCATTCAGTTTATCTGCTGACATTGTGCTTTGATGATAGCTTCATGATTGTGATTTGTATATCATCTGGAGAATGCACGTGTATGACTGATATATTGTGTGTGTTAGACTTCTGGTATGTGCATGATCTATACATCACCTTCAATCCACAAGTCTATACATTAGACTGTTCTTCAAAGTCTGTACATCAGACTGTACATCGTCTTCGTGCTGTCTCTGTACTTGAGTCTATGTGTTGTTTCCCCTCACTAACACGAAAAAATCTCGTGTCGTCTGAGCTTACAACACTTCGTGTTGATTTCCATGCTTTACAAGAAAAAGCTGCTAAGAGGTAATACTTCGTGTGTCCGTACTGTTTCTGTCTTCGTGTTGGTTTCCCTGAACCTCATGTCATTCTTGCTTCGTGTCCACACCTCGTGTCAGTGTCTGTCTTCGCCTTTGTGTTAAATTCAGCTCGTGTCGTTTTCGTCTTCGAGTTGTTCTTCTACTTCCACCATTTCATCACGTGTCGAGATAACCGTGTTGTCTTTCACTTCGTGCAGCCTATGTGACTGTGTTGTCCCCATGTCATCCTTAGTTCATGTCGTGCTTGTGTATTTCTGTCTTCGAGTCATTTTTTCGCTGGATCTTTATGTCGGTCTAGGTTCAAGTGTCGTTTCACTTTCGTGTCGTTCTCCTTGCTGTCTATCTCCTCGTGGTGTTTTCACAATTATGTCTTCGTGTTAGTTTTTATGTTCTTGTCTTCGTGCTGTTTTCTCGTTAGACTTCGTGTCCTTCTCGCCTTGACCACACTCCGTGTCAACTCTTTTTCGTGGTCGTGTTGTTCTTCCTATACCTCGTGTCCTTTTATTTTTGTAACCACACTTCGTGTCGGTTTTACTTCTCTATGTCTCCGTGTTGCTTTTTGTATTCGTAACTTCGTAGTGTTTGTTGTTACAGTAACACTTCGTGTCGTTATTGATTTACTTCGTGTTGTTTTCTTTCTACCTCGTGTCGTTCTCTTTGTAGTATCTGTTTTGTCACCTTTGGACTTCGTGTCGTTTGTCTTGTGACCTCGTGTCGTTTTTGTTCTGTAACCACACTTCGTGTTGGTTACTGCTCTTCTTGTGACTTCGTGTCATGTTTTCACACTTCGTGTCGTTCATGTTTCGTAACCACACTTCGTGTTGGTTACTGTCGTTCTTGTGACTTTGTGTCGTGTCTCCCAGACCTCGTGTCATTTTCACTCCGTGTCAACTTCGTCTTAAGTGTTGTTTCATGTCTTCGTGTTGCTTTCTGTGTCACCACCTCGTGTCGTTCTTGCTTTGACCACACTTCGTGTTGCTTTACGTAGACCTCGTGTCTTGCTTGTTTGCAACGTGTCGTTTTCTTTACTTCGTGCCTTTGTCATCGTATGTATCTCGTAACGTTCTCCTTGTTGACATTTCGTGTCATTCTTGTTTCACTTCGTGTCGGTCTCTTCGTTGTGTCTGTTCTGTTACAATGTATCTCGTGTCGTTCTTCTTATTACCTCGTGCTGTTTTCATCTTCTTCGTGTCGTTCTCAGTGCATCTAGTATTTCTATTACATACTTCGTGCAGCTTTAGTTCCTATGGCCCTCAGCTTTAATGATTTTCATCTCCTTGCAGATCCGAGGAAGAACATTCCACACACCTGGGCAGCACGTGATCCGAGGCTGGAATGAAGCCTGCTGAGAGACTGCCACGTGGTCCGATTAGGGCTGGAAATGTGGAGGTCACACGTCGTGGCTGATGCTGCTGTTGCTGCTATATATATGAGACCTTCGTCCACAGATGAAGGTGATCGAGTTGGCGTGAAGAAAAGCTCATACAGAGAGCCACGATCCAGATAGAAAAAGAAAAGAGAAAGAAGAAGAGCAGAAGGAGAAGAAGAGAGGTAGAGAGCTCGAGAAGAGTGTGAAGAGAAGAAGAAGCAGAGAGTGAGAGAAGAGCAGAAGAAAGAGAAAGAAAGATAGAGAGTGAGCAAGAGAGCTCGTGGAGAAGTAGGAAGATCTTACCTGAAGATCCGTCTACTGGACCGTGGATCAAATCCAGGCCAGTCAGCTCCGTTGAGAGCCACATTGTGCACTTCATCTTTCAGCTTTCTGTTTTGCTGAAGTCATTTTCGTTTATTGTTTTTCCTTTGTTTTCTGGTTTGCTGTGTTTCCGATACTCTGTAGAGAGGTCGGGGTTCCTCCTGTTAGTTCAGGAGAAGGGAGATTGATACCTCCGGTTGCAAGCAGCAGGTGGGCTGCTTGTGGGTTCCCTCCGGGTTGGAGGAAGGGAGATTTATCTCCGGTTGTGCTTCCCTCTGGGGTTCAGAGGAAGAGAGACTTGGGTCTCTAGGTTTCCCTCCGGGTTGGAGGAAGGGAGACTTGTCTCCGGTTCTGGGCTTGTGGATTCAAGTCCAGGGGTTCCCTCCAGGTCTGGAGGAAGAGAGACCGTGTGTCTCTGGTTTGCTAGTGACTGGTGTCACTAGTGGTTCCCTCCGGTTGGGAGGAAGAGGGGAGGCTGTTCCCCTGGTCAAGCTGTTTGGCAGCATTTGTTGCAGACTGAGTCTGCTGTTTCTAGCGTGAGCTAGTGGAAGCCACACTCGGTTTGAGTGTGGGGTGGATGTAGGTCTGGAGGACCGAACCACCTAAAAATCCTCTGTGCAGTGGTCTGATTTCTCTATATGTTTTGCTTCTGCTAGATGTTTGCATAGGGGCGCTCCAAGTGGTTGATCAGATCTTGTTCTGAGTGTTTAATCCGTTGAGTGAGCGAAAGTTTATTTGAGTGGAAGAATGGTGCTACTGCTATTTAGTCCTTCAGATTTGATACATCTGTCTAGTCAGCACTCTAGATAGTTAGTGAGCATCATAACCCTTTAATTGGGTAAAGGTTTTTAAAGGGTTATATTCATTCACCCCCCCCCTCTGAATACTGCACCGAACCTAACAAGTGAGGTCGATTAAATGCCATCCTAAACGAGGCAGGTGAAGTGATTAAAGGTACCCTTTTTAACCCATTCGCCTGACGTTAAATTTTTAATACATTGAAGTACGTACACTCTCCGTAAAGACTCATGTTATAAATTTCGGGACCAAATTTTCTTAAGTGGGGGAGGGTGTAGTGCCCCACAATTTTTATAAATTATTTCTGATATAATTAAGAAAATTTTAGAATTATTAGATGTCTAAATAAATTAATTAATGAATATTGGGTTAAATAAATCATTGTAAGGCCCAATTTATGTTAAGTAATTAATCGAGTTTTAATAATTGAAACCCAATAGGTTTAAGGACCAAGCCCATTAAGTTTGGCCCATATTCTAGAAGGTTATTTAGCCGATTCACGAATTATAGGGATAAATACCTCATATTTAGTTAATTTAGGGGATAATTAATCAAAGAGTTTGAATTAAGGCTGTAACGACCCGAGAATCCGATTACCGGGAAGGCCCGATAACCCGAGACTCGTACCGCCACCCACGAGCCCGAAGACTCGGAAGGGTTAAAAGGATGGTGTGGAAACTACATAAGTATCACAAATAATTGCAGAAATTAAACAGTTATAATAATAAGCAGGAAATAAATTAACATTTTACATGGTCCACAATAAGAAAACAACAACAGCAACAGTAGTCAACGACTAGTACATTGACAACAAAGAAAAGTACAACTACACGGGGCATACCCCGGCTCTGACCTCTGGCACTACCTCTGGGCACCCGCACCACGCTGCGCTCCTGACGCGCTCCCCGAAGGTGGCGTCTCACCTGAAATACGGTGAAAACACGCAGGGAATGAGTCTCGGAACAAGACTCAGTAGGGATCACTCGAACCCTACCTCGTAAAACAAGAAACCACTACACTAGCGGTAGGAGAGTATCTCGGAAAGGAAAGCCCTGTACTCTACAGAACTAGACCCTATGGCACGCAAATCGACACACGTGCCACGGTACGAGAAGACCGAAACCAACGATCGAACCGACAAACCCAAAGGTCGGAAACACACGACTGACAGCCTGACACTCCGTACTCGACAGGAGTACCACCCACTAGAAGCACAGCCGGTAGCGTCCCCTGACGTCTTACACCGCACCGCAGGTGAACTGCCTGACGTGGTAGGTCCTACCCGAGGCGCAGACACCGTACAAGTAACCATAAACAAGTAACTAGCTGGGGTCACGCCCGTCGACGTGGGTCCAACCGCCCCCAACCACGTGTGCACACACAGACCTTGCGTCACTAGGTCTGGTCCTCTGACCGGTTTCCCCCCGTAGCCGGACTCTGGCTACCGACGAGGGGCCTACGGTAACCGGTCCACAAACCGTCTCGAAAGGTGGGTGCCCGTACACCACTCCCAGGTGAGACCAGCACCTCGTACTGGTGGGCAACGACTAGCGGAGGGTCACTGAAGGAGTAGACTCTCAAGTCAACTGAAAATGACGTCCGAGTCCGACAACGTGTGGGAATCACCCCACGCACTAGCTCCGTCAAACGGGACCACGGTCGGAGAAAAACGGACGCACCGCCCACAGCCAAACTCATGACTAAGGCAAACGGAACCTCCGGACACCAAAGACACGGTCACAGAACTCCACGGGGTGCCCGGGACGCACACACGGCCCAAGGGGAACACCCAACAACAGCCAGATCGTGCTAGGGATACCTAGCGTGACACGGAAGAATGCGCTAGGGCCCCCTAGCGTGACAAGGGACATCGCGCTAGGGCCTCCTAGCGCGACAAGGCATGTCGCGCTAGGGACGGCTAGCGCGACACGACAGATCGCGCTAGGGATGCCTAGCACGACAAGGCTGATCGTGCTAGGACCCCATAGCGCGACAGGAACCGCCTCCTGTTCATCTTCTCCGATGAACGCGCTCGGTCGGGGCAGCGCAACCTCCAAGAACGCGCTACTGGAGTATAGCGCGTTCTCAGTCCGCGGCCGAAAATGGTAAAAATGCCCAAAAATTCTAACCACGCCCCCATGCCTCCATAGGAGAGGGGGAAAACAAAGGGGAAGACCCCTGGGGACCCTTAGCATGATTCTAGGCCATCAAAACACGAAATCATGCATCAAATCCATAGATCGGGCGAGCTCTCCCCAAATCATGGAAAAACCCAAAAACGCTCAAACGATCCCCTCTCGGCCTCCCCGCGGCCTATAAATCGTGGAAAAGATCGGCATGAGGTTAAGGAACGTCACCCTACCTTAATGGAGCGAATGCTAAGCCGAATCAACCACGGATCGCGAAGAACGCTTTAAACTTCACGAACTCCCCACGCTTCCCACGCTTGCCGCACGCCCACGAGATCGCCTCGCCGTCACCCACGCGTCCGCGCCGTCGCCCCGCCGCCATCCGTAGCCGGAGAGGGGTTCGCCGCACCCGAATGGGAGAGAGGGAGAGGAGGGGTACGGTCACAGTTAGGGGAAGGAAGGAGGAAGAAGAAGAAGAAAGAGAAAGGAGAAAAGAAAAAGAAAAAGAATTAGGGCTTTATAGAAAATCCGAATTTTCAGAAAAATACCAGAAAATAGAAAAATACATTTTCGGAATCCTCGGAACGCACCGATCGCAACGGTACCACTCGTGCCCGGGTGAACCGCCCGGTTCGCCTGCAGCGAGCTTCCGAAGAAAAAGCCGAAACACACACCGGGAATCGAAAAACACACGCGGAAAAGCCGCGGAATGCCTCCGGGCCTCCGAAACGACTCCGGATCGTGCCGATCCGAACACGAAAGATGTCCGAAACGAAATTTCAAACACAACAGAGCCGGACGCTCAGAAAACCAGATCAGGGACCCACGAAGAAGGATCCGAAAGGTCCGGGATATTACAGCCCTCCCCCCTTAAGGAATTTCGTCCTCAAAATTGAGAACAACCCCAGGGCAAAAAAGAGGAAGACTTACTCAAACAGATACGGGAACTGCTGACGTATCTCATCCTCACGTTCCCAAGAAGCCTCACCACCAGAGTGTCGCTGCCACACGACCTTTACCAAGGGAATGACCTTGTTCCGTAGGCGCTGCTCTCGCCTATCCTCCACGCGGATCGAAAACTCTGGGAGAGAAAGATCTGGAGTCACCTCAGGCCAAACGGAAAACTCGAGCACATGAGAGTCATCGGGCATATACTTCCGCAACATCGAGACGTGGAACACGTCATGCACCGACGCCAACTCAGAGGGTAACTGCAACCGGTAAGCAACCTCACCGATGCGCTCCACAATCACGAAAGGACCAATATAGCGGGGACTCAGCTTCCCACGCCGTCCAAAACGCATCACCCCCTTCATCGGAGAAACTCTCAAGAACACATGATCGCCCACGGCGAACTCGAGAGGCTGCCTCCTACGGTCAGCATAGCTCTTCTGCCGACTCTGGGCCGCCAACATGTTTTGACGAACCAGGTGCACAACATCCACACATTGCTGCACCAATTTCGGTCCCGTCAAAACACGCTCACCCACCTCAAACCAATTAAGTGGAGTCCGACAAGGACGCCCATATAAAGCCTCATAAGGAGCCATGCCGATGCTCGAATGATAGCTGTTGTTATAGGTAAACTCCACCAACGGTAGGTGATGAACCCAACTCCCCTGCCACTCCAGGCAGCAAGATCTCAGCATGTCCTCCAAAGTCTGAATGGTCCTCTCAGACTGACCATCTGACTGTGGATGATACGCTGAGCTAAATGCCAACTCCGTGCCAAGAGCTCGCTGGAAACCCCTCCAGAATCCAGAAGTGAAGCGCGGATCCCGATCCGACACGATCGAAATGGGAATCCCATGCAACGGCACGATCCGCTCCACATAGAGACGAGCCAACTTAGACACGCTCCAGCTGACCTTGACCGGTAACAACTGCGTCACCTTCGTCAGCCGATCCACCAGCAACCAAATACTGTCCTGCCCACTCGGGGTCCTCGGCAATCCCACCACAAAATCCGTGGTCACATGGTCCCACTTCCAAGCAGGAACATCCAAGGGCTGGAGAGTACCTCCTGGTCGCTGATGCTCCGCCTTCACCTGCTGACAGATCAGGCACCTGGCCACAAATTCGACAACATCTCTCTTCATGCCAGGCCACCAGAACTGCCTCCGCAAGTTCCGATACGTCTTCGTCGCACCCGGGTGCACAGTGTACCTGCTCCCATGAGCCTCGCGTAACACCGCGCGACGAACCTGCTCCTCGGCTGGGACGTACAGCCTGTCACAAAATCTCGCAGCACCGGCCTCGCCACGTTCCACATCAGCCATAGCCAGAATCCGGGGCAACTCAGGGTCCGCATGCTGAGCCTCTGTCACCTGACGACGGATAACAGGAGTGACAGTCAGACTCGCAAGCACCGCCAACCCTGGCTCCTGGGGAATCTTGAGCCTGAAAGATACCTCGGGCACTTGTTTCCAGAGCCTCCACTTCCTCAACATCAAGGTACTGACCGCCACCTTCCTACTCAAGGCATCGGCGACGACATTCATCCTGCCCGGCTGATAAGACAGGGTGAAGTCATAGTCCTTCATGAACTCCATCCAACGCCTCTGTCTGAGGTTCAGATCTCTCTGCGAGAACACATACCTCAAACTCTGATGGTCAGTGAACACCTCGAACTTCTCACCGTACAGATAATGCCTCCAGATCTTCAGCGCGAAGATCACCGCCGCCAACTCAAGGTCGTGGGTAGGGTAGTTCTCCTCATGGGACTTTAGCTGCCGAGATGCATAAGCCACAACTCTACCATGCTGCATCAGAACAGCACCCAATCCAACGCCGGAAGCATCTGTACACACCACGAAACCTCCCGATCCAGAAGGCAAAACTAACACCGGAGCCGAGGTGAGCAACCTCTTCAGTTCGCTGAAGCTCTGCTCACACTCTTCGGACCAAACGAAAGGCACATCCTTCCGCGTGAGCCTCGTCATCGGGGTCGCAATGCGAGAAAAATCCTGGATAAACCGGCGATAATAACCCGCAAGCCCCAAGAAACTCCGGATCTCCGTCACCGACCTCGGCCTCGGCCACTGCATTACTGCCTCGACCTTGGCGGAGTCCACGGAAATGCCATCACCAGAAATCACGTGCCCCAGAAAGTGCACCTCGCTGAGCCAAAACTCGCACTTACTGAGCTTTGCGTACAACTGGTGATCTCGCAACGTCTGCAGCACCACACCCAAATGGTACGCATGCTCCTCGGTAGACTGCGAATAAACAAGGATGTCGTCCACGAAGATGACCACGAACTGGTCCAAATACGGATGGAACACCCTCTGCATCAAGTCCATGAAGACTGCTGGGGCATTGGTGAGCCCAAACGGCATCACCAGAAACTCATAATGCACGTACCTCGTACTGAATGCAGTCTTCTCCACATCGGACTCGCGAATTCTCAGCTGATAGTAACCGGACCGCAAATCAATCCGCGAGAGCACTCGCGCAGACTGAAGTTGGTCGAACAAGTCATCAATCCGCGGCAACGGATACTTATTCTTAATGGTCACGTCATTCAGCTGCCGATAGTCAATGCACAGCCGCAGACTACCGTCCTTCTTCTTCACAAACAACACGGGCGCACCCCAAGGGGAAAAACTCGGACGAACATACCCCTTGGCCAGCAGTTCCTGCAACTGCGCCCTCAACTCCCTCAACTCAGCGGGGGCCATACGGTAGGGAGCCTTCGCCAAAGGTCCCGTACCAGGCACAACCTCGATCACGAAATCGATCTCCCGCTGGGGAGGTAATCCAGGCAACTCCTCGGGAAAAACGTCGGGAAACTCGCACACCACCGCAATGTCCTTGACATCCGGCTCCATCCGGTCAGACACAACCACTGACGCGAGAAAACCCTGACAACCAGAATCAAGCAATCGACGGGCTCGAATAGCAGAGATAAGGAATCGAGAAGAGGTGGAACGGATACCTTAGAAATAGAAGGTCCTCTTGCTCGGATGCTGGAAGTAGACCCTCTTCATTCCACAATCCACCACCGCTCCATGAGTCTCGAGCCAATCCATGCCTAGAATCACGTCATAATCCCGAAGCTGCAACGCATACAACCTGCCTGGCATACTCCGCCCATCGATCTGCACCGGAACCTGGTCGAAGCGATACGGAGTGACCATAAAGTCACCCGAAGGCAAGTCCACTGCCAAATCACAGGACAACTGGGTCACCGGCTCCTCGACGCTCGACGCGAAATCCTCCGAAATAAACGAATGAGACGCGCCAGAATCGAACAAAACCCGAGCCGCATAACCCAAAATCTGAACGGTACCTTCCACTAGCTGCGACGCCACTGCCTCTGCCCTGGTCAAGTGCGTGATCTGGCCCCGAGCCCTCTGCCTGCCTCCCACACTAGCTGACCTGGGTAGTGGCGGATAATGTCCCTGCTGCTGCTGCTGCTGCCTCTGCTGCTGGGGAACCTGCTGCTGTTGAGAAAACTGCTGCTGCGGCGGTCTCTGAGGACAGTCTCGCGCCATGTGCGCTGGCTGGTCACACCGAAAATAGATAATCGGCGCCGTGCACTGCCTACCTGGGTGGGTACCACCACACCGTGGACAAGGTCCTCGCGATCCACCCACTGATCCCTGACGCTGCAAGGAAATCGACTGCTGTACACTGCCCGATGAAGCCTGCCTCTGATCCTTGTGCTTCTTCCGGAGACTCTTCTTCAAGAACTTCTTGACCTTCGAGCTGAAGGACGCAGATCCTGCCACTGACGCTGCCGGTGCCGGTACTCCTGAACCACCTGACGCATGCTGGAAGAAACCCTGCTACTGGGTAGCCGACTGCTGGCTGCGACCTAATAAGGACTGCCCCTGGCTGACCGGTCCCCGAGTCCTCTGCATATCCATCTCCAAAGAAATCGCAACACGAGACGCTGTCTCCAGATCAGTGGCCCCATTCGCGATCAAATGGTGCCTCAGCTCCAGCCTCAAGCCCTGCACAAACTGCGCGGTCCTCACCCTCTCATGCTCCATGATGTGAGGTGCGTACCGACCCAGCTCGACAAATCGGGTCCTGTACTGCAACACGGACATGTCACCCTGCACCAGCTCCAGAAACTCTCGCATCCGCTGCGTAGCAACAATATCTGGACAGTACGTGCGCTCGAAAGCACTGACAAAGTCGTCCCACTCGATCTGCTCAAGTGGACGAAGCTGAAAGGACGTCTTTCACTTGGAAGACCACCACCTCCGAGCCATACCCTGCAACTGGTTGTAGGCCAATACTACTCTATCATCGACAGCACTCTTCGCAGAACTGAACACCCGCTCCATCTCATCGAGCCAATCACGAGCCGCATCAGGGTCTGCCTGGCCGCTAAAGTAAGGTGGATGGAACTGCATGAAGTCCCTCACCGCTCGGCCTGGCCCACCCCTGACTGACGAGCCCTCAGCAGCCTCTCCGCCAAACTGCTGAGACATGAGATGGTACATGCCACGGAAGAAATCCTCGGCCCCCGGAGCTCTCGCAGCATCCGCGGCCTCGGTAGCTCCCGGAACTCTGCTATGCTCCTCCTGGTCCCTCTGGACCCCCTGCTGGATCTCCTGACCTCCAGCCGACTGCCCCTGCTGAGAGCGAGAACTCCTCCTCGGCGCCATACTCGCTCCTCAAGCAAAAGACAGAAAACACGAAAACGGCAATGTCAGAATAAACCCGCGGTGCCCAATGCCAGCGTCACCTGTACATCATCGCTGTGGACTAGTGGACCACTACAATTACCTATGATTCTCATGTAATTCCACAACCGCGCTCTGATACCAGCTGTAACGACCCGAGAATCCGATTACCGGGAAGGCCCGATAACCCGAGACTCGTACCGCCACCCACGAGCCCGAAGACTCGGAAGGGTTAAAAGGATGGTGTGGAAACTACATAAGTATCACAAATAATTACAGAAACTAAACAGTTATAATAATAAGCAGGAAATAAATTAACATTTTACATGGTCCACAATAAGAAAACAACAACAGCAACAGTAGTCCACGACTAGTACAGTGACAACAAAGAAAAGTACAGCTACACGGGGCATACCCCGGCTCTGACCTCTGGCACTACCTCTGGGCACCCGCACCGCGCTGCGCTCCTGACGCGCTCCCCGAAGGTGGCGTCTCACTTGAAACACGGTGAAAACACGCAGGGAATGAGTCTCAGAACAAGACTCAGTAGGGATCACTCGAACCCTACCTCGTAAAACGAGAAACCACTACACTAGCAGTAGGAGAGTACCTCGGAAAGGAAAGCCCTGTACTCTACAGAACTAGACCCTACGGCACGTAAACCGACACACGTGCCACGGTACGAGAAGACCGAAACCAACGGTCGAACTGACAAACCCGAAGGTCGGAAACACACGACTGACAGCCTGACACTCCGTACTCGACAGGAGTACCACCCACTAGAAGCACAGCCGGTAGCGTCCCCTGACGTCTTACACCGCACCGCAGGTGAACCGCCTGACGTGGTAGGTCCTACCTGAGGCGCAGACACCGTACAAGTAACCACAAACAAGTAACTAGCTGGGGTCACGCCCGTCGACGTGGGTCCAACCGCCCCCAACCACGTGTGCACACACAGACCTTGCGTCACTAGGTCTGGTCCTCTGACCGGTTTTCCCCCGTAGCCGGACTCTGGCTACCGACGAGGGGCCTACGGTAACCGGTCACAAACAGTCTCGAAAGGTGGGTGCCCGTACACCACTCCCAGGTGAGACCAGCACCTCGTACTGGTGGGCTACGACTAGCGGAGGGTCACTGAAGGAGTAGACTCTCAAGTCAACTGAAAATGACGTCCGAGTCCGACAACGTGTGGGAATCACCCCACGCACTAGCTCCGTCAAACGGGACCACGGTCGGAGAAAAACGGACGCACCGCCCACAGCCAAACTCATGACCAAGGCAAACGGAACCTCCGAACACCAAAGACACGGTCACGGAACTCCACGGGGTGCCCGGGACGCACACACGGCCCAAGGGGAACACCCAACAATAGCCAGATCGCGCTAGGGATACCTAACGTGACACGGAAGAACGCGCTAGGGCCCCCTAGCGTGACAAGGGACATCGCGCTAGGGCCTCCTAGCGCGACAAGGCATGTCGCGCTAGGGACGGCTAGCGCGACACGACAGATCGCGCTAGGGATGCCTAGCGCGACAAGGCTGATCGCGCTAGGACCCCATAGCGCGACAGGAACCGCCTCCTGTTCATCTTCTCCAATGAACGAGCTCGGTCGGGGCAGCGCGACCTCCAAGAACGCGCTACTGGAGTATAGCGTGTTCTCAGTCCGCGGCCGAAAATGGTAAAAACGCCCAAAAATTCTAACCACGCCCCCATGCCTCCATAGGAGAGGGGGAAAACAAAGGGGAAGACCCCTGGGGACCCCTAGTATGATTCTAGGCCATCAAAACACGAAATCATGCATCAAATCCATAGATCGGGCGAGCTCTCCCCAAATCATGGAAAAACCCAAAAACGCTCAAACGATCCCCTCTCGGCCTCCCCGCGGCCTATAAATCGCTGAAAAGATCGGCATGAGGTTAAGGAACGTCACCCTACCTCAATGGAGCGAATGCTCCACCGAATCAACCACGGATCGCGAAGAACGCTTTAAACTTCACGAACTCCCCACGCTTCCCACGCTTGCCGCATGCCCACGAGATCGCCTCGCCGTCACCCACGCGTCCGCGCCGTCGCCCCGCCGCCGTCCGTAGCCGGAGAGGGGTTCGCCGCGCCCGAATGGGAGAGAGGGAGAGGAGGGGTGCGGTCACGGGTTAGGGGAAGGAAGGAGGAAGAAGAAGAAGAAAGAGAAAGGAGAAAAGAAAAAGAAAAAGAATTAGGGCTTTATAGAAAATCCAAATTTTTGGAAAAATACCGGAAAAAAGAAAAATACATTTCCGGAATCCTCGGAACGCACCGATCGCAACGGTACCACTCGTGCCCGGGTGAACCGCCCGGTTCGCCTGCAGCGAGCTTCCGAAGAAAAAGCCGAAACACACACACCGAGAATCAGAAAACACACGCGGAAAAGCCGTGGAACGCATCCGGGCCTCCGAAACGACTCCGGATCGCGCCGATCCGAACACGAAAGATGTCCGAAACGAAATTTCGGACACAACAGAGCCGGACGCTCCGAAAACCAGATCCGGGACCCACGAAGAAGGATCCGAAAGGTCCGGGATATTACAAAGATGAATGACCACGTCCAGTTTATGTAACGGTCTATCGAGCGACCGTTATAGCCATGTAACGAACCAGACCTAGTCTGTTACACTCAGCTGATTCCGTGAGAGGAAGAACTTGCAAAAACATTGGAACTTTGGGATTTTCTTGGCTAGAAACCTACTTGGGAGAACTTGTAACATTCCTAGGGACTCTTAGGGATCATGTTTTAGCCAATTAAGGACTCTAAAGTCGTTCAAATCCTTGAACTTTAGCCAAAACTCTATAAATAGAACCCAGTTCTGAACTGAGCAACCCTTACTTTTGGCTCGTGAAGAATCAAGGTAAGGAGATAGAATTTCGGGTAAGTTCTTTGGAACTTTTTACTTCCAATACTAAGGTCTAACAACTCTCAAAATTTCATGTTAGGAGATCAAGTAACCAAGGAGATAAAGACTTCTAAAGTCGCTGATTCTGTCATAGCAACCCAGGATTTAGAGCAAAGGACCACTGAAGATCAAGGAATTAGGACGCCCAAATGAGGTAATTAGAATTCAGTGCTTTAGAACTTTTTGTTCCCCTTAGATTAATCTTCTTACCCTCCAAATTTCACCCCTTTAGGTCAAGAGACTGAGGAGTTAGAGCGACGTGAAGTTGCTGAAAAATCCCAAGAAGGGAAGAACTAGGGTGTGTCTTGAAGACCAAATTAGAAGCTTTAAAGCCCAGTTAAGAGGTAGGTTATCTCATGAACGGCAAGAACAACATGTTAGGGATAAAAGCCCTCTGGTTTTGCTTGATTATTTACACTATAGATCATGAATTTCATGCTTAAGTAGGGACATGCATACATGCATATCTTTAGCCTTAATGGAAAATAAAAAGGTACTATCTTGTTATTTCATTACTGCCTATGCATCTAGATAGCCTTTTTCCTCATTTTGACATGATTAGAGTAGTTAGTATGCCATGATTTAATCATAGATTTCTATAATTCCTATTTTTCTTATAGCAGAGGACCTAACGGTCTATCGTAAGACCGCTAGGGACGTGTAACGAACCTACCTTGATCCGTCACAACCTCTGTAGACGACTGAAGGGTTCTGAGAAACCTGACGGACCTAATCTAGACCGTTACCTTCATGTGACGCGCCCAGACTAGTCCGTTACACAACACTGCGTTCTGTCAATTTAGGACAGAATCAAGATCGGTCCAATTGATATATATGTATGACTAGTTATCTAAGTTTTGACCTTATTTTATGACTTTGAGTTTATTGAACGATTTATGATAGGAAATTGCATGTTTTAAGCATTTAGAGTTATTTTCAAGTATATGTTAATTTCATGCCAAAGCATTATAGTTTGTATTAACTCCAAGATTTCAAATGATGTATTGACGGAGTTTTTATCATGATTTCACGTCGCGACACATTCCTTTTATCTATAGAGTCAATTCTTTAAGTACATGGCATATATCCCAGTATATGACCATTAGTCACACTTTGCACTATAGGAACACATTCTTGAACATGAGGACCTCTCTATTGGATATTCCTTCCAATGGACTAGGAAATCTTGTTTCAAGGCTTCTGTAATTCTCCGCGAGCCTGGGATTCCCACTACGACGCCGAGTTGGTTGTACCATGAAAGCCCAATTATCTAGAAAAGCACAAATCAAAGTTTTAAGTCTTGTTCATATAACGGACCTGCACTAGCCCGTCAGGCTCACCTAACGGACCGGTGTTCAACCGTCAGGAACATATAACGGTCCAATATATGACCGTCACATTTTTTGAGTCCATATCTATTTTATTCTGGATTCGGCCCATTGTAACGGCCCAATACTAGAGCGTTATGTTCATGTAACGGCCCAATATTAGACCGTCACAGTTCTTGAGTACATTAACCCGAGGTTTGACCAAAGGGTTGATATTCTAAAGTTCTTAGATGGATTATTGATGGTCTATGACTTGTCATATTGCCAAAGAAACTTAATTTAAATTATGAAAGATAACGATTGTACCGTTATGCTACCGAATTATTCCCATGAGCATAATATCGTCTTAAATCATTCTTGATCTCTCATATTCTTATTTGAAGCATTCGTTCTTTGATGATTATTATCATGAGCTTATTGATTGAATTTGTTATATTACTGGCCACGGTTTATTGTTACACTCATGGAAGTAGCTTGATTTATACATAAAGATGCAGTTCGGACGCTGATTGTGTCCAAGGGCTCTATGCTAGTCCCCTCAGCTGATTGTCGGAAACATACTATTATAAACAATGGGGTATGATGCTACTGGCGTCGCATTACGCTGGGAGTACTTTCTTTATAAATAAGTGAAATCCATGAGCACTCGTGAAAATCTAGTGAATTGCTACATGATTGACGTTCTAGTGCGTAACCTTTATGGTTATGAAAGTGAAAAGTGAAAGTGCATTCTCGTTACATTCTTGATCATGAAAGACCATATCATGTTCTTGTTACATTCTTGCTAGTTCATACTTGTTCATTCTATCTTACATGATCATCTTGTTACTTTGGTTTAATCACATGATTGATCGCATTCGCATGATTTTACCTTATTCCTTTAGAGTAAAAATGTTAATTACTTTAATAGTGCCTTCATGTTGATGTGAAGATACCTACTGGGCAAGTGTGCTCATTACCTATTTCTAATCTTTTCAGGAGATGGAAGTGAGTCGGGTTCGGATTCGGAGTATTCAAGTAGCGGATCTGAGAGTGAATGAAGAATGAGTGGAGACTTAGGAGAGTCTACCTTGTTTAGATTGAGTCTATGTAATTTTCTTATTCTTGAGTCTAGTACGAGAGAGAAAGTTGAATTGGTGGTTGTATTTGAATATTGATTGATAATGAAATAAAAGTTAGAGTTTGACTAAATTATTGTGCAAATTACCTTATTATGTGTAATTACCTTACGCTCTGATCGTTCTTACTTGCAAGAGACTTACCATGCCGGCTATTCACGTTCCTCGAGCTAGTCTTCCGCTGTCATAAAGACTCGGGGCATGACATCATCCATCTTCAAGCAACATCTGGAGCAGATCAACCCCAAGCCAAGTGAAGATCAAGCTGCATCCAAAACATTCTTCATCAACTAAGGGGGAGCTTGAATCTGAAGTTTTCTTTTTGTGTCCTTCATTCCAATCTTGCTGGGCTTTAATTTCTGTGTTCTTGTAATATTGAAACACATGTGTGTGTGTGGATCTATGCAAATCTGTGTGTGTGTGGGTGATCTCTTTGTTCTTCACCTTTTCTTTGTGTTTCGGTGCTTGTGCACCTTCGTGGGAGTTCTTAACTCACACAAGTGTGTGTGTGTGCCTTGATCTTGTAACCTTCTACAAGATAGTGTGTGAATCCTCACAGTCGGTGACGGGTGGACATAGGTTGCAGTTGTTGCATCCGAACCACCTAAAAATCGTGGTGTTTTCTGTGGTTTGCTCCTTATCTTCTACCTCCAATTTTGCTCTAGCTTGTCTGCTTATTGCATCATTATCTAGTTTCCTTGTTTAGATCGAGCTGTTTTAACCCTTCTACGGGAGATCCTTGGTATATCAAAAGGTAGCTTCTGATCGACACGGTCAATCCTGTCGGGAGGAAAATACCTTGTGTGAGAAAATCTTCGGATTCCCGGACTCCGCCTGGTATCAAAGAACTGTTGTAAGGGTTGTTTTAGCCAGATTCATTTTGTTATCCATTAGATCTATTCTTGTTTGTTGTTTGCTCTTTATACTTCTCTTAAATTTG
This sequence comes from Amorphophallus konjac, assembly GCA_022559845.1. Lineage (NCBI taxonomy): Eukaryota > Viridiplantae > Streptophyta > Magnoliopsida > Alismatales > Araceae > Amorphophallus > Amorphophallus konjac. The sequence continues at coordinate 42,837,878 of CM040118.1, read as the reverse complement.
TTAAAAGTTCCTAAAATCTGTCATTACCCAATTCACCCCCCCCCCCACTTGGGTGTCATTGATCGCGAGACTTCACAATCGACACGCCGATCAGGCCAGTATTTTACATTTTGGACCCCCGAACCCCTAATTATCTGAATTCTTCTAAACTAAGTTAGTTTTGAAAACTAAGTAAGTTTTGAAAAGTAACTTAGTTATTTGAGAGTCGGGCTCACACCGGATATCCAATTTGGAATCCGTCAGCTCTCACAACTCACGTCTAACTCCCAGGTCATGTTGGAACAATCGGCACGCCGATCAGGCTAGTATTTTACATTTTGGACCCCCGAATCCTAATTTTTTTGAATTCTTCTAAACTAAGTTAATTTTGAAAACACACTTAGTTTTGAATTGAGTTATTTGAGCATGGGGCCAAAACCGAGTATACGATTTGGATTCCACCAGTTCTCACAAGTCACTTTTATCTCCCAGGTCGTGTTGGAACGATCGGCATGCCGATCAGGTCAGTATTTTACATTTTGGACCCCCCGAACCCCTAATTATCTGAATTCTTCTAAACTAAGTTAGTTTTGAAAACTAACTTAGTTATTTTAGCGTCGGGCTCAAATCGGATATCCAATTTAGAATCCGTCAGCTCTCACAACTCACGTCTACCTCCCATGTCGTGTTGGAATGATCGGCACGCCGATCTGGCCGGTATTTTACATTGGACCCCCGAACCCCAATTTTTTTGAATTCTTCTAAACTAAGTTACTTTTGATTAGTTATTTGAGCGTCGGGTTCGAATCGGATATCCGATTTAGATTCCGTCAGCTCTCACAAGTCACGTCTACCTCCTAAGTACTACTGGAATGATCGGCATGCCGATCAGGCCAATATTTTATATTTTGGACCCCGAACTCTGAATTTTCTGAATTCTTCTAAACTAAGTTACTTTTGAAAACTAACTTAGTTATTTGAGCGTCGGGTTCAAACCGGATATCCAATTTGGGTTCCGTCAGCTCTCACAAGTCACGTCTACCTCCCAAGTCCTGTTGGAATGATCGGCATGCCGATCAGGCCAATATTTTACATTTTGGACTCCCGAACCCCTAATTATCTGAATTCTTCTAAACTAAGTTAGTTTTGAAAACTAACTTAGTTATTTGAGAGTCGGGCTCACATCAGATATCCGATTTGGAATTCGTCAGCTCTCACAACTCACGTCTACCTCTCAGGTCGTGTTGGAACAATCGGTACGCCGATCAGGCCAATATTTTACATTTTGGACCCCCGAATCCCGAAGTTTGCTAAAAATCCACAAAGTTTAAAATCACACACAGAAATTTTGGGGTATTTACTTTTTGCTATAAGTCGACTGTTACAAACTCTATCGGATCTGGGTCATTTTGTCTTATCCCAGCTCTTTCAATCTGGTAGGTGGGTCACAAACAAGAAAAAAAAACCTAAAATCCTAATGTGAGCCAAGCCCCAGCCAGTATATAAACCTACGTACAGAAATGTTTCAAACAAGATTTGGATATCTGCACAGATGTAGGGTGTGGATCAAATTATTTCTTAATCTCCTGAAAATAAACACGTCTATGAACAACAAATTAAGTAGACGCAACCATGTGGGCACAGCTAGACCTTTTAAGGATTGATTTGGGAACTTGTCAGACCAAACCTGATCTGCATGTTGGATCTTCTAGTCAGGAGAAATATGTGTATTGCTAACATGCGACATGGTGTCTGAAACGCACCAGTACCAAAACTGTGCATGTCAGATTGCCTATTTAATGAAAGAAATCAAATACCTAGCTACTAGCAGACCATGGAGAATGTGTAAGCAGTCGTCACTAACATATATGCTTTATTTGCCCCTCCCATCACCCTCCCACCCTCACTTCCACACCCCTTCCCTCTCTAATTTAGTTAATATTAAACAAGAAATCCTAACAATAAATCTAAGTAAGATTGCATAAATTTAAATAAAATGAAACAACATATAAAAATAAAATCAAATTTTTACTTACTATTTATTTACAAAAAAACTCTGATTCTTTCGTTCCCGTCCCCTTGACTGATTATCTTACGATGAATAAAAAATATATTAAATAAAATAAAATTAAATTAATTTATCTAACTGTGTGAGACAGTGAGGTTGAGAGAGGGCGGGAGCAGGGAGGGGGAGGGAGGACATACCGGCAGAGTAAAAAATGCTATATACACAGCCAATATTATATACATACTCTCGTCCCAATATTATATACACAACTATGCTATACTTGTAAAAAATGCAGAAGTAGTATTTCCATCCTAATATTTCCATCCTACTATGAGTTTTAAATTATTTTCAAAGAGTACTATCTTAATTATTTTAGAAAATACAAGCAATATTTCCATCCTAATATTCACAATTTCATATAACGATGTCCTAGCTAGATCCTATTACGGGGGCATGCTGACAACCTTATGAACGTAGTGGGTGCAAAGTAGGTTTTAGAAGATCCCTACATTGATTAGATATAGAAAAAAAATATCCTTAGATGTGGATAGGTACTCCACTCCCAGCGGAGGTTGTTCATACTTTTTTTAAGTGTTACGAGATAATTTTGGAAGCCAAACCAACAAAATACACATAAAAATGAAGCTAAATTCAATTATTTTTTTTAGATAAGAAAACCACGGGTACACAGCAAGGCATGTATAATGGCAAAAGATAGAGTATAAATATAGCAACAGATTCGTACTCCTACCCAGCACAGATGGTTAACCAAATTAATGGGGTATGATTTCCAGCTAGAATATAAATCTGGGAACCATAACAAGGCAGTCGATGCTCTGTCAAGATTACATGACCCTGTGATTCTTAATGCATTTTCAATGGTTCAACCTGATTGGTATTTGGACATACAAACAACTTATTTTCCTGATTCCCATTTCCAGTTTTTAATGCAGCAATGGCATTCTGAATCTCTGGATAAGAACTTATATAGTCTTCAATATTTAAAAACAATTCTTCAAGGGCTTGATCGAGAACCCAGGAAGGGCCTCAACAGACCCCCCGTCCCCTCGCGGCCAGCTGCCGCCGGAACCCCCTCCCCTTCCAAAACACCCGTCCCCTCACCGCTGGCCCCCCTCCTGTGACGACCCGGACTCCGAATACCGGATATACCCGATAGGACTACCGAGTAGACCCGATACCACTTGGAACCCGTGAAACATCCTAAGAGTTGTAAAGCTCTGAAGGGATAAAAGGATTGTTGTGTAGTACATTGAAGTCGCAGATATAACAGTAAGCAATAATATTTCATTAATCAGGTTTGCTAAAGTAGTAGAAATAAAATTACTTTTTAGTTAACAGTTTAAATTAACAATTATACCAGAGTCCAGCCCAAAGGAAAGACAAGTACAGTCTGATAGGAAGGAAAAACGTACACTAAGGTTGGAGGAAGCTCGACGTAGGTACCGCTGGCAACTACGAACTCGCCACACTAGGAACCGCAAAGGAAGAAGAGCGTCACACCTGAAAAGTAGGGGTGAGCTTCGTGTCACTGGCCTAGTAGGGGTCACGTAGATCCCCAATGAAAAAAAAACAACGCAGTAACATGGAACAACAGTTAAAACAGCAGTAGTAGTAAAGTAGGAAAAACTAAACTACAACTAGAAAGCTGTAAAAGAAAGCCGGAAAGGCAGGAGTAGAACAGCTAAAAGAAAAGGGAAAAGCAAAGCCGCGAAGATCGGAACACGACCACCGAGAGAAACTCGGCTCCCTAAACTACTCCAAACATCGACGGAAAGGCGAACCCTGATCTCACAAAGTCAGGAGTTACCGATCCGTCGACACGACACCAATCCTAAGCTAGGACTCACAAAAAAGGTAAAAGGCCTAGAAGAGACCTAGACAGACATGGAACAATAAAGCCTGCACAACTGGAGCATCGTGCACACGCGCAGACGCATACACGACTGGACCATCATGTATACCACACAACATTGACCTCGAGTAGGCCAAGAAAAGGCTAACCCGGGAAGGTCACGACATACGAGAAATACAAGAGTCACGTGTCACGTAACGGAAGCACCTCCTCACTAGAAGCACAGCCAGATTCGTCCACTGACGTCTTACACTGCGCCGTAAGTATCTCGCTACGGACGTCGAGCACGACGGAGACTAAGATACTCTCTGAACCACGGAACCAGTTCAGGAACAAGGAACAATAGTAACGAGTGACTAGTCAGGGTCACGCCCGTAGGCGTTCGTCCTAAACGCCCCTGACCACGTGTGTACACACAAGCTCAATGCCATGAGACAGGCCTCTAGCTAGTTTTCTCCCCCAGCGGACGCTACTGACAAGCAAGGGAGCCCACGAAAACTAGCTTACAAACCGTCTGTCGGGAACTGCCCTCACCACCACTCCCAGGTGGGTCGACACTCGAGGTCGTTAGGCTACGACTAGTGGAGGCTCACTAGACACAGAGACTCTGAAACACGAGTGCTGGAGTACAGACAGGCGAAGTACGCACTGTCATACGTACTATGAAGCACAAGACACGAGGTAGCATACCAGACTGCCACCGGACTCAGGACAGTCAACTAGACCTGCAACACAACGATCCTTGAGTCAGATGACTCAGGGTCAAGATCGTCGTACACAGCGGCAACAAGCCGCCAATCAGCCTAGTCCCTAAGCCAAGGTCACGGGAAAACACCGATAAAATAAACGACGTAGGATCACCTGATCCATGCCTCCGCTTAACACTAATTATGGAGATCGGAGGGATCACCAAAACTCTCAAAGAACATGGACACGTAAATCGAGGTAATGCAGCACCTCGAGGTGTCCAACACAATGTCTCGATCCATACCGGATCACCGAGACATTGTGGACGCACTTTTTATTTAGATCTTTGATTATTTGTTTATTGGGTTTATTAAGTGCGTGGGCGTGCCAGTCACCAAGGTGACAATTTATTGTGCGCTCGATCTGACTAATCAGACGATTGTGTAGTTCGTGTCGGGACCAAAACCCGCCGTCCCATAAAGGCCACGGCGTTATTTACATCCTCTATACGGGGGAACACCCTTGATTGATTGTCGGGAATAAGGGCCCTACGACATGAAATTCATGGTAACAAAGCGAGAGCAAAGATCTCGGATCACGTTTAAACAAACCCGCATTGGGGCGTAAGTGTTCATAGATACATATATGTCGGTCACTCATGGACCGTTTCATATTCGGACAAAAGTCTGTGTTTGTAGCATAAAAGACGGTGACAAAATGTATAAATGTCTGCTGTGAGTACGGCAAGTTTAATGCATGTGCGGGATTAGATCCCGGTATATATATATGTCGGTCACTAACGGACCATTCATTGTTCGGACGAGAGTCCGCATTTGAAGCATCGAAGACGACGACAAAACAGTACGAATGTTTGCCGCGAGTACGGCAAGTTTAATGGGATTGCGGGATTGGATCCCGATAGAAGTGGGTCAAGCTGATGGACTATTGGCCTGAGATGAGTTCGGATCGTGGCCATATCGGGGTTCCGAGGTCCACCTCCGGTACCATGGGGCATCATTGTTTTTCTCTTCACACACAGTCCGGGGAAGCGAGTTATTCGGTGTGAAGACCGAACTCGCCAATGTGCGCCCTCACATGCGGATCGACCTGACGGGTAGGTCACGGGTCAAGGGGGCAACGCCCCTTGCAGGGGTTTCCGGGGGCGGAGCCCCCGGAAGGAAATTTTGATTATAATAGGGGCTATATGGCGTGGAGTGCATGATGGAGGCTAATACGGCGCGCGAAGGTGAAAGAGATGGCTAAAACAGCGCGCCCCTGAGAAGGTTAATCCGGCGCGCTAAGACCGCACCGGTTTAGGGCCCATGGGGCTAGAATGATTTTTGAGTGTAGGGCTAAACCGGCGCGGGGGGGGGGGAGCACGCCAGAAAATGGCGCGCCGGTTTAGGGGCACGCCGGATTAGAGTAGGTTTGGCTAAAATGAAAGATCAAGTGGTTTCCTTGAAACTTTAATGTTAATTAGGAAGATTACAGAGTTTATTCAGGTCTCAAATGCCCAGCATGGCCAATCCGGACTTATGCGAGGTTCCTACTCGAGCATAGTCCAAAATAGACTAAGTGTTCAGTCAAAAATTGGGCAGCACCTCCCCACGATCAGAGGGTTGCGGGGGCAAAGTGGAGACAGTCCCACAGCATCTGGGGTACGCTCCTTAAAGCCGGGAGTGTCAAACGGTGACCGGTAGACTTCAACGGAGGGAAACCCCGAGGGCCAGCCTACGAGGGGTACCAACACTCCATGAGTCGAAGATACAATTAAAAGGGACAGATGTTTGCCCAGCAGGGGCATGAATGTTCATCCTTGCTACAGGTTCCTCCGAAGGCCATGCTATGGATAAGCAAGCTTCGAAGCACCTTGGATGAGTAGAAGATGAGAGAGGGAAAGCAAAGATGAAACAAACAACCGTGCTTATCAAACACAAAAAAAAAACTTTTGTTATTCATCCACCAGGGGGTTTTAAATACAAGATAGTTCCACCCAAAGTGAAGAGAGGATACATTGAGGGGAGAAGTAAGAGGTACACTGATAGGGGAGACGAGATATAGAATGCATTCACCCCAGAGCAGAAGAACTACAGCAGGGGGGAAGGAATGGGTACATCGGTGAGGGGGAGAGGGAGAGAAAGAGAGAGAGCAGAAGCTCCTCCCCCCCCCCCGCTGACTCACCTCTCACTCTCACCCTTTACCTTTCTGACGGAGTCTCTCTTCTTCCTCCTTCGACCCAGAACCCGTGGAGCTCACGAATGCTGGATACCTATCTCTTTTTATTTTACAGAGCTTCTTCTTTTCTGCCTCTCTCTCTCTTTCTTGATGGAGCATGCCTTACTTTTATATCCGTGGAGATGGGGGAGATCCCTCCTGAAGCCAACTCCTCCTCTTCTTTCCTTCGTCTCCTCCAGCTCGAAGGCGTCGAGTGGCCTGCGAATAGGGGCGGGGTAGAGTAGGGAAGCTGCCTCCACGGGATTGGCCGACAGTGACCGGCGGAGAAGTGACGTACGTTCGGTGCGGAGCTTGAAGCCTTCCATTCCTGGGAGCATGAAGGGCTCAGGCAATTGCACGCTGGTTAGGTGCAGGCCGTTCGTCCTTTTCAGGTAAGTCCCTTCTGTTCGCACCCAGAAACAGGGGATCGGACTTGCGATGGGATGGCCACCTTGGTTAAAATGACGCGGGGGTAAGCGCGCCAGTTTAGGAGCAATAGAGCAACAGCACGCCAGATTAGCACAAAGAGGAGGGGCGCGCCGATTTTAGGGATATAGGAAAGGGCGCGCCGGTTTAGGGCCATATAGGCACAGCCGCGCCGGTTTAAGTGTCAAGGGATTTCACCTCGATTCCGGAAAAGCTCAGACGTACGTTTGGCCTCCAGTACTACCTTAGTTTTAATGCACTGCCTCGGGCCGTCCATTTCGAAATCTCCTGAGCCTCGGTTTGCGATTCCGAGTGATTTTCGACACGTGCCGAACCCGTATCAGATTACCTGGGTTTCTTCCTGATTCGGCCTTCGGCGCCGCCGACTAGGGAGCCGGGGCCGTCTCTTCTGCTTGAGGGACTTCTTTGTTGGGTGGCAGAGCGCCGTGCATGTATTCGTCCTACTTGGAGGATGTACGGGGTTTATTTGGCCTTCCCGTCTTCCACTTGCTCTCGAGATGTCGAGACATCCATGCCGCAGGAACATTCTTTTTCTTCTCTCTTTTTTGACGTCCATAGACATCCACAAGGCCACATGTCAACTATTGGATCACCCGGGTTGATCATGGGCCAAGAATGACTCTACAGAACACATTGGCACTCCTCGGCCACCTCACAACATGGTCATCGCCCTCTCAGGACGTCCAACACATCCACGAGACTACGGGCTAACCATAAGGTGAAGCCAAAACAAATGGAGGCCAAAACCATAAGAAAACAGGCTCCTGGGAAATAAATGGTCGCCTACCTGACCGCTAAGAAGACTAGACGGTCAGACAAAAGGCCGTTACTCTCGCCCAGAGTCCATCGGCACTGAACGGTCAGAGAACGGGCCGTGCTACGTAAAACACGGTCTGTACCTAGACCGTTCAACTGCGTAAACGGTCAAGGACATGGCCGTTTCCACCCCGAAGACTCAAACAAATAAAACCAAGAAATAAAGGGGTACACGGTCTATCAGGAGGCCGCTCCATTCATAGGATGGTCTCCTTCAGGGCCGCACAATCACTAGAGCGGTCATGGACCGGACCACTTAAAACCAATACACGGTTTAGCTCAAGCCGTGCAGAAGTATGGACGGTCACCAAAAGGGCCGTTCAATACACTGAACGGTCTGAGCCTGGCCGCTCAAACGAACCGACATAGAACATTGACCAAGGTCAACCGATTAAACGGTCAACAATGGGCCACTTAGACTATAGAATGGGCTATCGTCAGCCGCGCAATCACTGAACTGACTTAATCGAAACGGTCCTCAATGGGCCGTTCACTGGACTGAGCGGTCTTCCAATGGGCAGCTCACCAACCAAACGGTCTATCGACCGACTGCTTACACATGAACCGACCTACTGATCCAAACGAATAAACGGTTGACATGGAACCGCTCAGGACATGGAAACGGTCTCCTGATGGACTGCTCCGAACATAAAACGGTCTCTACTGGACCACCAAAGCATGAACACGGTTACGGTTAAACTGTTTAGGCGTCACTGCGAACAAAACAGGGGATCGACCGATCTCGGCCATTCTACCCCCCATTCGCGTCTAAACGAAGGGGAAACAACCCTAATGACCAAATAGACCTTCCACAGACCGGAAGGGGTCCAAACCGACACCAAAAACGTAAAAAACGGGAGATTCTACCGAATCGACCCAAATCGAGTCACCGGGGTTCCCGGGCTCGTACCGGCCCCAAATGGCCCCCGATCGCGATGAAACTTGTGGGAATGGAATACTAACATGCTGGGGGTTCCAATGGAACCAACTGTTCTAAAAACCGTCGCTATTTTTCGACGAACCCAACGATCACTCCAAAAGCATGAATTTCTCGAACTTGAAAGAAACTCACTCGTATGCTCATCGTTCGGCGTGAAACTACGAGGGAACGTAGCAGAGGTGTAGGCGATCCGTCTCCCTACCTCCACCGAAGATTTCGTGCACCGTAGTGACTAAACCGCGCCGAAAACCGCATCGCGAGCTCGACCGTCGGCTTTGAATCCACCCTTCGGGATCACGCCAGAAACGGTCTAATCCTCACCCCATCGCGCTCTGGACCACCCCCCACGGCATCTCCTCGGCCTGCCCGTGCCTCCTCCGTCTACAGTCGGAGCAGAGGGTGAGAGAAGAGAGAAAACGGGAGAGAGAGGGGGTCGCGGCGACGAATGAAGGGGAGGAGAGAGGAAGAAGAAAGAAAAAGAAAAGAAATTAGGAAACTTTCCTAATTTTCTAAAATCGGATTTTTAGCCCGAAAATCCACTAATTCAGAAAAATACGTAAAAATAGTCGAAACGATCCTCGGGAAGAGTACAGCGCAACTGTAGCGTCCTCGAGTCGATGAACTGAACAGTAAACTCACCACAGGGTTCCGTAACTAGTACGAGAGAAAAATCTACGTGAATCGTAAAACTCAACTCAGAACCCACAAAAGCGATCTAAAACTCTCCGAAAAGGATCCGAAAGACCCAATAAGAATCCAGGGTATTACACCTCCCTTCCCAAACCCTCGTCCCCTCACTGTCGGCCGCCGCGGGAACCCCCATCCCCTTCCCAACCGACGCCCCCCCCCCTCCCCCCAGTTTGCCACTGACCCCCCTCCCCTCCCTTGCCCTCCCCAACTGACCCCCCCGTCCCCTCGCCGCTGGCCGCAGCGGCGGGAACCCCCCTCCCCTTCCCAACCGACGACGCCCCTCCTCTCCCCTTCCCCATCGACACCCCTCCCACCCCCAGCGACAACAAACACAGGTTAAAAAAAAAAAAAGACAGAGGGTGAGGGGGGATATACCGGCGGCGATCATCTGAGCTCCGGCGACGATGACTCTGGTGGGGACGGCGAGGAAGGCGGGCACGACTGCGAGCTACCACGAATGGTGGTGGGCACGACGGCGAGGACGTCGACGGCGAAGACGTCGATGATGTCAACGGCGACGACGGCGACGACGGCGGCGAGGATGACTATACATTGGCGAAGGTGAGCTCCGGCGGGCTTTCGTCGGCAGGGAGAGAGTGGAAAGAGAGAGTGCCCGCATAGAGTGTGACTGAGTGGGGGGGAGAGGGTTCGGTCGCGGGTATAGGGAGGAACTTTTGACGGATTTCCGACGGAAACAAGTTCTGTCAGAAAAGTCGTCTAGGTTTCTGACGGATTATTTTCCGTCGTAATAGCCGTCCAAAATTCAGACTGATATTAATTTGTCAAAAATATCGATAAAATTTTCGACGTACTATGATTCGTCGTAATTTCAGACAAATATTCCGACGAAAAATTTCGTCGACAAATTTGGTCGCCAATTCTGCCTTTCCTTATAGTGATGACGAGTAGGGGACTCACTAATGTGATACCCTTTATGTTCTCCCTAGTCAGTAGAACATCGGCGCTCTCATCCTTCGATACGTCGAGGAGGTCCTAGACGCTAGCATCCTCCCCTTCCCTCCTCACCTGCGTCACCTTCTCCTTCTACTTGATGATGCACTCCATCGTGGCATTGAACCCTCGGTCCACCTCCTCGATCAAATAGTTGAACCCTTGCATGTCCCAGCCGCGGAGGAACCAAATGTGGTCGGCCATGTTGAAGGAGCTGATGAGCTCCGCCACCTGCTTCAATAGCTTCGTGGCTTCCTCGGGGCCCTAGCTTCCTCCTCCCCTTTGCCGATGAGCACGTCTAGCTGGTGGTCATTCTCGCTATGGTGTTGTTGGTCATCCGGATCAACTCCCAGCTAACGTATCACAGCCACCCCCCGATGACTGGTGGCGTCCACGGCAGCTTCCAACAATGTTTGCCAGTACCCGAGGAGTGAGAAACCAAGAGAAGGGAGGGGAACCATCCTATGGCACATCCAGGGGTTCTCTCTCTCTCTCTCTCTACCCAAGGGCCGTATGCTCATTTTCTCCTTCCAGTTATCCTAGACCAGATTTAGGTTATAGGGTGTTTGGGAACAGTTTTTTTATAGAAACTATTTCTATCTAAAAAATTATGTTGTGTCCGTTTTTAACTTAAAATTTAAAATTAAAAAAAATTGATATCACCTGTTTGGTAAAAACGATATCACATGTTCTAAGGGGGGCCGCAGGGGCGCCGGGGAGGGGAGGGGGGTCGCCGTGGCTGGGGAAGGGGGGCCACAGGGGTGCCGGGGAGGGGAGGGGGTCGCCGTGGCTGGGGAAGGGGGGCCGCAGGGGTCGCCGTGGCTGGGAGGCCGCTGGGGCGCCGGGGAGGGGAGGGGGGTCGCCGTGGATGGGGAAGGGGGGCCGCAAGGGCGCCGGGAGGGAGGGGGGTCGCCGTGGATGGGAGGGGGTCGCCGTGGCTGGGGAGGGGGACCGCAGGGGTGCCGGGAAGGGGGGCCGCACGCCGTGGATGGGGAAGGGGGGCCGCAGGGGTCGCCGGGGAGGGGAGGGGGGTCGCCGTGGCTGGGGAAGGGGGGCCGCAGGGGTGCCGGGGAGGGGAGGGATGTCGCCGTGGATGGGGAAGGGGGAGTATCGAGTTGGTGTTTTTAAAAAAAAAATAGGTCTAGACTTGTTTTTTTTTTATGAAGATTTACAAAGACTGTCTTCTCTCCCTAAAATTTAGGAGAGGAACACCAAACAGGGTTAAAAGATCTCTTCCTCTTTTTTTTAAAATTGAGAGAGAAAAGAGGTAAAAAATTGTAACCAAACACCCTATTAGGCTATTTCGACATTTCATTAGGGAGACCGACCGTAGTGACTTTTTACGTAATGGACAAGATTTGAGGGACTTTTAATTAAATAGGTTAATTAGAGGAGCGTATTCCTAATATTAAATTTTAAGCTTCTAACTAAAAAATTGAATGTTTGAAGCGATTCCAATGGAGAAAATGGCATCTTTTAGCCGATATATGATCACCGTGGCAACCTTAAAAGCATACAAAAATTTATTTTACGTACACTAATAAGCGAGAAACGTGTATGATGATCCATCTCCACTGTCTTTATCTTCATCTTCCCCTCTCCACTACATATTCACGTTTCTCTACCCTCTTCGCTATTCACTATCTAAATCAGTTTATTGGGGTTGTCGATGGGTAAAGTCGACCCGATATATCTGAAAGTTTGACCTAATTTTGAGTCGAGTCGTTGGATTCCTTTTGACTCGCAGATCTCTAGTCATGCTAAAATTTTAACTTGACTAGACCCACGAGTCGAATTGAAATCTTTCACTAAGCCGACTTGTTCAAACTCGGGCCCAAACCAAATTTCGGGTCGAGTCGTTGGATTTCTTTTGACTCTCAGATCTTTAGTCGTGCTAAAATTTCAACTTGACTAAACCCACGAGTCGAGTTGAAGTCTTTAGACTTAACCTGACTTGTTCAAACTCGAGCCCAAACCAAGTTAAAATTGTAACATTGAAGAGTCAGACGCAGATTAAACCTACCCAACCCTTACCCATTGATAGCCCTACTGCCTCTTGCTTCTCTCTCTCTCTCTCTTTTATGCTCACACAATCTAGCGCATGGGCATGGACTTCGTCTGACAGATCCTCCAGCTCTTTATTGCCCCCTCCACCACTACAGATCGAAGAAGTCCTCAGTTTCCGTATTCCCTGCATTCCCCACCTTTTGCTTATCTCCCCTAGCCTACAGAGGAGATATTAATGAACCAGCTCACCTCCCTGCCCACATAGCCAGCATCATCCTCCCGTTTGTGTTGTCCACAGAGTCGCCATGAGCGTACACCTCTGCGACTATACACGAGAACACATGCGCCTGCCAAGAACCGGCAGAGGAGGTGGCCGTCGCAAGCAAGAAAAGCTGCTGCCGTGAGAGCCCAAACGGCTCCTGGCACATGGAAGGAAACAAGGGCGGCTTTGATAATCGGTTTGTAGGCAGGTTATCTCAACCGGGGGACAGGTGGGTCCCGCCTCCCTCTCATCTCCCCTCACACATACAACCCTAATCGGGATCGGATATCTTAATCGACCCTTCGGGGTCGATTAACTTACCCTTACCCTGTTATCAAAAAGGGTCCAAAAGATTAAGGGCAAGAACCCTTCCAAGACCTCTCCCATCTCTGATGCCTTTACCTGCGTCTGCTCTGCGCAAAAACCGTTGAGGGTTCACTGTTGGGTCGCTTTCTATCATCCTGGCATGGAGAATGGTGCATGATAGAACAAGAAGACAATATGCATGTGCTTTGTAGTCTACTTTCTTATTCCTCTCAGTACTATTTAAGTGTTGATTCCGGGTTTAAATTAGGCGACGAAGGTAGATATATATATATATTAGGCGACGAAGGTAGATATATGTTACATCGGGATGTGCAATGATCATTACTCTTTTATTTATATATATATATATATAAAAGAGTAATGATCATTGCACATCCCGATTTTTATATCATTGTGTGGATCATCAAAATTTGATCTTATTGATTGGTCAATTTTGAGTACGGTTTGTCATCTCTGATAGCCACTTTGATAACAAGTTATAATAAATTAACTTGGGTGGACTCACGTGAGTTATTATTTAAGATTTCAGAATTTTTGTTTGATAATTTATCTTAGTCAGGGCAGGTAAGACATTATGTGTGAGAAGGTAGAATAAGTTAACCACATAATAAAAGTCTTAACTCTAACTCTGGATATGATAATCTTACTATCAAACTAAGTTAATAACGGATAGATAAAATAACTCACCTTAATTGACTCTTATTCGATTATTAAAGTCACCCGAACGACTCACCCTCACCCAGGTGACTCTCTTTTATTTAGAGGAACCATGATACGTGATCTCTTTAGGATTGCTCAAGTCACTAGATTATTTAAAAATTGAAATTTTATAATATCATATAATGACATTAAAGTAGCCATAGATCTTGCATTTCATGAAATAAGAGTATTAAACTCTACTATGGAGTTTATTAATTTATTGATTATCTACTAAGGATGTAGCGTTTAAAAAATATTTAAAAACAATATATATATTAAGTAATTCATACACGTTGAAATAGAAATTCCACAAGTTAAAATATACGGTGATCGATCTAAACATTGCAATAAATTTTGATTTTATAAAAAAAAAGGCATCAAATATGTCACTTCACATAGTCGGACCCGAGACGGGCCAACTCTTGCTCGGCCAGTTATGGTTCAATACTATCTACGAGTATACAAACCATGATTGAGAGAAGCTAGAATAATAATGTTAAAGTCACGACATCAATTCGAAGTGGATTTCATCAAAAGTTATGGTCAGCTCGATCACCGGACCTGTTCATCCCACCAATTAGAAGGCTTTGCATGCATATGGCGTACACCCCGCAATTGGAACTTGGTAAAATAAGTTGGCTGGAAAATAGAACTATATATATACAGCCCATCATTAGGAAAAATATGTACAATATTGGTGCTAGTGAGTAAGTGTCGACGTTGCATTCCTTCCACGGTATTCCCATGAATACACAATTATATTGATCACTAGTATTCAAAAATCGATTTGTGATATCAGAATATTTTTATAGGAGTCGATGACTATCCAGGAGAAGATCATAATCGATATTTTTCTCATTTGTATTCATAGTTAAGTCACAAGCCTACCCTGGTTTACCAGCGATGGCATAGGTGCTTTCCCCAATTGCCACCACGCTTCCTGCCTTTCGTTAGGAGCCCTGCCCACCTAAGGATCTTCTACTGTTTTCGAGGATCCGAGGGTTGCTAGTCTGAAAGCAATCCCCCTGGAACCAACCGTTGCCACTAGTGCCCTACTCCTGAATTGCCACTAGTGCCCAAGGAAACATCCCCTGTCTACCAAGAGAAAGATGAGACTTTCGAGTCTACTTCGAATGACGTCGGCTTACCTTGGCGCGTTTTACAAATCAGCTCTCTAGTGTCGACGTGATTCGACATCCTAATCTTGCAGCATGTTTCGCCGCGTAACTTTCATCTCCAGTAGATGATGAGATTGTCCTGCAACTTGATCATACTGTTCTGAGGACGGATTCTTCCCCACCCAGGCCAGGACGATATTTTAGCAGGAATTTTGGCTGTCAAGCGGGCCCTGCTCTCTTTCCGTAGTGATATTGGCAATACGTCTATTTATGATCTCTCCAAATCAAAAAACATATTCATGTCCGGGGCTATTCATTCTGAAGTGCCTACGTCTAATTTGGAGACCCTACTACTTTAAGCACACAAGACTTGGGTTAGAGATTATCAGTCGGAGGAGTACGATCAAGAGGAAGAAGATGATCAAGAATACCGCTGCCCCCGCCACCTGAGTCTTCGTCTTAGATCCATTCTTCATCGTACCTTTTCTTGGGATCGTTCATCTTTGTAAAAATTTTAAAGTTTATTTTCCCTAGCTTTAGGATATATTATTTGTATTTGCAGCATGGTCCCTTAGATCTTCTTTTTTTGTACTGGCCTTCACATCGTCAAAAGAGCCTTACTCTTCATCGGGCATATGCTTACATGTCCATGTATGTGGCTTCTAGCCCTCCCTTCTTGTTTTTCTTTCTTAATTAATAAAGTTGACTTTAACTTAAAATTAAAACAGAAAAACAGTCGCAAGCCTACTGTGGGATTAGGTTAGAGATATGTTAGGTTACAAGATGAAGGTGCATGGGATATTTTCATTTGTTAAAAAAATTATACACGCTGTTATATTTGTAATAATTACTCTTAATGTAAGATTACTCCGTGAAAACATGTACATGCACAAGAAACATAATTATGTCCGACACCTGTGTAGATATAAATGCAGACGCGAGCGGTGTGAATACGTGAATTTAAGCCTATAAAGACATGTTTATCCATGGTTTGAATCACAAAACCTTACTGTGATTTCTGAATCACTGCTCCTCATTCCAGATTTCAGTAGATTTACGCATGCCAGATTAGCATATATTTTGTGGCAGATATGCTGCAAATGACCAATCTTTAAAATATAAGTTTCTATTTAATAGTTAGATCGATATATAGATGGAGTGTCAAACACATGTGGCTATGGACATGAATACAGCTTTGTCTATTTTCGTTTGTTCCATAATTACTGCAGTCTACTAAATCTTGTCATCAACTATAACACCCACCTTCCCGATCAGAATCATATGTAAGAGTTGATATCAGCTGCACTAGTTGATGTAAAGAGGAAGAAGACGGCGTGCAGTACCCAGCTATATATATATATCTCAGGAACTTGTACTGCCGAATAGTACATGACCCTCCTTCCATCTCGCACAATTATTAATAGTTTCATTTGCTTATATATGCCCATGATCTTTCACATGCATTTGATATGACAGCTCTCTTTTTTTTATTTTTGTGTGTGTGTGTGTGTGGATATTGAGAGAGGCGTAAATAATTCAGGGGTGAGTGATCCTGCTCTACATGTTGGGGAGTATAATTGAACTCACGACCTTATCATCATCATCGTAAGGAAAAACATGGTGAACCAATGAGACAAGTCTGGAGTTCAATATAACAGCTCTTAAGTCAGCATATGCCCCTCTTCAAATTTTTTCGAGTAGCCAATGCTTCATATTACACTTGCAAGCTGGTTTTTCCTGCAGCTAGCTAGTAAAATATCACCGTCATTAATCCGACCAAAGTTTTGTGGTTGTAGATATCACAGCTCATGTAGTTAATTAATTGATAAATAGCTAAATAGAATATCTAACCAAGTTTTGGTTCGTCATGCGCCCAGAATGACTCAAGAGAAACTATCCCAATAATACATTTAAAAAAGTTAAAATAAATTCGACATTTAAGGCTACCACAAGGAAAAATATTGACCTGAAGAACGTCAGTTTTCTTTTCTAATCCGAAGAACGCATTCCACAGCCAAGTCTAATATATCTCATGGACAATTCCGTTTTCAAACAAACAACTCTTAATATAGAGTGCCGAAGAATTAAAAATACATGATCGCCTCCTTCGAATGATGGCCTAATTAAGGATATATCTTCTGAACCCCTCTGCATATTAGTCCCTGTGTGTAGTAGTCCTCTTTCATCAATCATAACATTTACAAATACTTCAAAGAAACGCGCGTGACGAGAAAATCTTTTAAACAAAATTGTGGAAACGTCTCTTGTTTAATTAAGCATCCCCGGCCATATGGGCGGCACAGCAAATAATTAACAACAGTCGTGAGCCTCTTCTCCTCTGCAGGGAAGCCAGGTTCATTAGTATGTATCCCTGTCGCTATAGGGTTGAACAAAGGGTGAGCTTTTTTGATCATGAGCGGAGTGCACGGCTCTTCCGCGCGCGGTGCCCCCGGCCATGCATCTTCGTACGTAGGCTAGCTGGTCCATCCCCCAGCTGGTTCCATGGCTGCTGAAAGGCCACCTGCATGCAGTCAGCATCGATCGGCTGCGCTAGCTAGCTTGCGGGTACGTTTCCCGTCCTCCGTTCTGGCCAAGAGAGGGGATGGATCCATAAAGCTCTCTCTCCCACTGTCCTTTCTGATTCCTGTTTGCTCCACCCTAACACCATGTTTTTTTCCGCATGAGAGCTTTGTTTTAGAACTATTGCAAATTAATACACTCTTGTAATCTAATGTATTTATATTTTTAGCCTCAACTTTAGTTGTTTGTATTCTTAAATACATTCAAATGATTGCAATTATATCATTGCCGTTCCTTCGATCCATTTGGTTAGCATAGCTTGATGGTGCAGCTGTTTAGGTGTTTATGGGCAATTAAATGAGGAAATTACCCTAAGCTAATTAGATTGTGTGCATAATTTAAATAGTGCAGCTGTTTAGGCAATTAATCGAGAAAACTACCCTGAAGGTAAGATTTCATAGTATGCGGCCATCAACTCCTGAGGTTAAAACTGTCGGCTTTAACCTCTCTTTCTTTTCGTTTCTTTTTTTTGTGGGAGGGGGGGGGGTTGGATGGAAAACAAGCTATAGAGAACGAAAGCCAACCAAACAAAGCAGGACTAAAAAGCTACCCCTAAGCCTTTCGTACGCAGGGGAGGATGTTACAAACTAACCACCTACCTACAATATGGCTGCTCGCTTCGTCTATTTTGAGTGGTCCTGAATTTTGTTTTCTACAGATATCGACCCAGTACTTCCTGCATGGGGGAAGGCAGTGGTCCAGTACTCTAAGCAGATCCTTGAAACTGCTTGGTTACTTGATGCATACTGTCAAACACTTTCTAAACAGTACTCACCCTCCAGCCAAAAGCTCTGCACGGAGTTCTGGCCTGTATGTATGTTTGTCTCCCCAAGCATATCTCATGCTGATCCACGCGCTGCCGACGCTGCCTCAGCTTTTAAAACTGTTTGCTTAACTGTACTCCTAGGTCAGCTTCCATGCATGTCTTCAAGATCACACAGTTGTACGTAGAAACTCAGCTGGGAATGATGTTGTCCACGTTCTTGGTATCTTTTTTTTTTTTGTATAATTTGTAACCAGTATTACTCGGACGTTGTTGAAGCAAGATATCTTTGGCCCGTTAAACTCAACTCTAGACTTGGTCCTTATGGCATATACACGGTAGCATAAGTTACATTCATAAAAGAACAAATCTTCGATCATAAGTAACACTTGCTGCAAGAATAGGCGTGCTTTAAGATAAGACAACAAGTGTTAGATAGAGGGCTCACCTATATATATTTATATATATATATATATATATATATATATATATATATATATATATATATATATATATATATATATATATATATAACCCACTACTTGAAAGCCTAGTAAGTAATATATATACTCGTTGGCCTTTGGAGTCCCCATGGTTAGTTCTTTGACTCTTTGGTAACAGAATAGGGAAACCGGGTTAACTTAAATCAGGTAAATTATTCTTTCTTTTTCACTTTTTTACTTTGATACATATCCGAGTTAATTAAGGTAGAACAACTAATTCTACCTTTTAGTTAGAACTAATTATTCTAGGAAAACCCGAGTTAGAGGTGAGAAAATCTACCCGCCTTATCAAATTGTATTTTTTCTTATTTTCTGGTTAAGACCCCTTATTCCTCTCTTATTCTCTTATCAAATGAATGAATAACACCTGCAGGTTAATTTGTGCTTCGTAGCAAGTATTACAAATCCAGTCTCTATTGGTTCATATGTCTTTTTTTCTTCTTTTTTTTTTTTTTTTGACTCTCTTCAAGTCACCCCGATCTCATGCAGATCAATGGGACTTGCATTTATAACAAAAATGCAAACTAAAGCTTGTAGCAGGTCCACACCACAGTCTCATGTGGGGTCTCTGTCTTTGTTTTCCCCCAAACCAGATCTAGTATTACTAGTAGAGAAAGGCCCGTTGCATTGCACGCCCCGGTGTGCATGCTGCACACCCGGGGTGTGCAATGCATTTAATTGTTT
Source organism: Amorphophallus konjac (assembly GCA_022559845.1). Taxonomy (NCBI): domain Eukaryota; kingdom Viridiplantae; phylum Streptophyta; class Magnoliopsida; order Alismatales; family Araceae; genus Amorphophallus; species Amorphophallus konjac. Next base: position 42,818,330 of record CM040118.1, on the reverse strand, counting down.
CTTTCTTTTTTTTTAATTTTTTTCCTTTCTCATCATTACTCAAAATGACAAACTAGATTAATTTAAAAGCTTTCGATAGGGCGCCAAAGAATGGCACTTAATGGCCAGCCCATTTAACTTTCGTTAGTGTTGAGAGTAGAGATCACTACATTTGGACTACTGGCCCATCAGCTGTGGCCCAGCGAAACCGGGAAACACCGTGTCCTGCCCAGCTAAATGTCCCCAGCCACGTGTGCTCTGATATGGATAATGGGAGGGTAGACTAGAGGCGCTTAAAAACCCGGGATTTCTTTTTGGGCGCCTTTGTTTCCGGGTTATCACCGCGTGAATAATAAATCGATGTGAGAGAAAATTATGGGCTCCACAATTTTTCCTCACACTCATCTCTCCTTGATCGGTGTGGGATGACTTATTCACGCGGTGTCACCCCAACCGATTTTCAAACTGACTCTTTTTATTTGTTTGTGGGGAGGGGGAACCCGGGGTTGAACCCGGGACCTCCCCATAAACAAGTTAAAAAGTAAATAAGTGAATTATGGAGGGGGGGGGCTTTTTTTTTTCCTAATATCGATTTTTTAAGAGTCAAAAACTAAATGAGCCGTATAAATAAGAGTCTATCCTCACCCATAAGGAAGATAAGAGCCCGATGAAATTTATGCAGCAACTGAAAGAGAAGGTGCTAATGGGGAGACTAATTATATGAGGTACTTTATTGGGCCACCTGTTAGAATCCAATACTGGCATCCACTAAAACTACGGTATGCCAATCACAGATTCACAATAATGAGAAGTACCTTTCGTCTACTTTTGTTGTGCATATATTTTTGGGGCCGCTTTGATACGGGGTTAAGATAACTCAGCGGATGAGAGAGAGAGCGGGGCTCACCGCTCTCTTCTCACACACAGTCCGCTTAATCGGGGTCAATTAATTTACTCAGCCCTCTAGAGTCGAGTAAGTTAATGGTAATCGGTTAACAAATGGGCCCTTGCTGTGTCAGTGAATCCCCGCACAGCTGACACATCTCTTCTTTTTGCGTTGATTCACGTAGGATTAATGAGACCTAATGAAATAATAAGACAAGATTGTTTTTAAATTTTAAAATAATATGGGGCTCACGTCTGTTTAGAACCTTCTACATGTCATCCATCATATATACCGGTCGGGGGAAGGCACGTGGGATTGATATGCACGAAGGCTGTGCGGCAATGTATTATTCTTCCACAATAATGTATTTATAGTCACATCCCTCGCAAAATCCACGTGCCGAGAAAAGACAAAAGACATTGTTTAATTAAGAGCTTTGCATCCTTGGATTAGCCTCAACTTTTCTCTACAGATGAGATATATAATTATATCGCCCCGTTGTTAATGTTTGCCCCTCCTGCGAGATAGATAATTAATCACGGAACTCAATGTTGTATTTGAATATTAATTCCTACGATAAGGTAGCATGCATGGAAATATATATATATGTGTGTGTGCGCGCGCGTGAGAAGGCTGTGTTATGCATATTGTTAGTCCTCTTGTTTACGTTATAATATTGTATTTTTTATGATGTGGCATGCTATTAATTATCAGAATATTCGAGGCAGTCTCTAAAGTAATTAGACCGTCTAATTAAGTGACTAATTAATTATTAGTATCCCCCGACATAAAACTTGAGGTGTTCCAAATGTGTCGACATATAACCTGGCAGTCTGGGTTTAATGTTGACCGAGACTGAGGAGAGAGATGGAGAGAACGTGAGGGCATGCTCAGATGCTGTTTGGTATCGGGATAAATTTTGAGGAGAATAGGTATAAGTCATTCTAAGATAATTTATGTATAGTCTTATTCTCATGTACGTTTGATACACAAGGGGTGAAATGAGGTTAGAAAAATAGGGATAAATCGTTCCAACAAAAGGTTGGAATGACTTATCCCCGTTTTCAACCTAAAATCAGAGTTAACCTTATTTCTCTTAACTCGATTTATCTCCGCCCGTTTTAATTATACCAAACATAGAATGAGGTTAGAACGGGAATATCCCCGCTTTAACCCCGTACCAAACGGACCCTCAAAGTCGAAGAAATTGGGAGGGCTCTACTTGTTCTAGCAACTGTCTTTGCAACTTTCAACCGTGAGGTACTCAAATGGTGGAGAAACGGGACGTTTCCATCACTCACTCTCTGTCCACCAACAATAATTCCATCCATGCAGTCTTTTCTGGACTCCCCAAACACAATCGGACGTTATGATCGAAAAAGCATCCATTATGACACCCCCTCCCCCCTCCCCCCCCATATCATCGTACACTGGATTATGTTATTGCTTCACCAAACTCGAGTGAACGTTGTTTACCAAACGCGCCATAAAGAGCGCCAAACCGACGAAGGGCTGGACCCAATCAGCCCGCTCGTAAAGAAACAGTGTGGACAAGGGCGAGGCCCGCAACTCTGGAGTGTGGACATTAATAATGGCAACGACGGGCGGATGCCGGGCCAGCGTCTGGGCCTGGCGGCCACGGGACGGCGGCCGTCGTCTTCCTCCCGTTCCTGCCCTTGTCCGTAGCGCCAGCCAGCCGGTGAGTGCATCGCATCCCTGTGCGACCAATCAAATCACACACGTAGCAGCATCCTAGTGGTCCAGGTCGCTCCGGTGTTGCTGCTCGCACAGAAGAAGAAAGAAAGAGAGAGAAGGGAGAGAAGAAGAGAGGGAGAAGAGGCAAAGACATGATAGTGGTGGCGACCGTGGCGGAGCTGCTGGGGGTGTACACGGTGCGGGTGGTGTGGGTGCTGGGGCAGGTGCTCCACGGCGCGCCCTTACCCCGCCGCATGCGGTCCTTCATGCTCCGCAGCCTGCCCTTCGCTGCCGCCGCCGCAGCCTGCCCTTCGCCGCCGCCGCCGCCGCCGCGGCTTCTCCCCACCCCATCGCCCGATGATCTACAGCCGGCGGATCCGAACTCACCTCAGGCCGGCCTGTTCTTCGATCCTCCTCTGCAGGTGGATCCCCCTCCGCACTTTGTGCTCTCTCTCTCTCTCTCTCTCTCTGTAAAATTTTCTCCCGGGTAGCTTGCTAAGTTAAAGTAGCCACCAAACCTGTACACTTTTTTTTTTGGGTTTCTGGGAAAACTAGGAGCTTCAGGATGAGGGCTTCCTGCGGATCCCTTTCTTTCCTGCTGCTAATTGTATCAACCTTTAATGGGTAATCTGAGATCTTGCTTGCCAGTGAGCGTTCATCCCCTGTTCTCCATGCGTATGGGATTTCCGTTCCGTCGATCGCTGGCAATTCTCCGGCTACCAGTAACAGAGACAACAAAAGGGACGAAGAAGGTCAAAAGATAAAACAAGCCTGAGAACCCTGCTCCTCGTGTGGGGATCCGGACAGGAAATGGGGAGTGTGCCCAGCGTTACTGTTGCCAACGCAAACAGGAGGGGGCCATTAGAGGAGTCGAGGAGAGAGGCGTCGTTCGGATGAAGGCGGCCATGTGGATAATTAGGATAGTTGCGTATTATATCATCTATTGAATGCATCTCTACTCTATTTTATATTTGTAATTCAAATGGCAATTCATGATTTGGTGTGGGAGTACGTACGGTAATACAAAGGATGATTAAGTGCTGGCTACCCGTGGTCTCGGACGGGATTGATTCGATGGGTCTCGTGTGCCCATTCTTTGTGTGCCAATCTCGCCCTGAATGGATAATCGTACGATATGAATAATAAATATTTTCTATAAAGATAGAGTAATGCTCGGTAGTTACTACACTGATGTACTCACGTACCAAGTAAAAAAAAAATGACGTGGGGTCGCCCCTTCTCTAATAAAATCAATAGTATAAAATTTTAAAATGTCCATGTGAATTTTTGTCCTTGACATGCTGGACACGCTATGTGGTTGGCATGGAGTTCACCTTGACACTTTGATAATATGTTAGGTTAAGGTAACCTGCGTAGATTGACATTATCCTATCTCGAGTGATATATTTTGACTCTCAAATTTTAATAACTCATCCATCCTCAAATAACTCTTATTCCATTATAAAGTGGCTCTGGGGAGGTGGACCCATACCAAAAATTGAAAAAAAAAAAAAAGAGTACAATGTTGGGTGGCGTACTTCCGCCCAATCGTGCATGCACCGAGGATTACTCATAAACGAGGATCTGTATGTAGTCATCCAATAATTATATCTCCCGGATAAATTATCATTTGCTTCCCTTAAATGATATGATGCACGTGACTACTATACATGAGAGGAGGGTAACGTCTGTGGGTAAAATCTCTCTCTTTATCCAAACACAAGTAATACAATTTAAACGTAATTCGGCTTCTAATGATACCGTACCTCTATATATACATCGGGCACTCCCCTGGGAAAGAACACCCAGAATTCATGCTCTTATGCCGTGTTTGATAACAATGTTAAAAAAATTAAAAAATTAAAATCTAACTACCGTACATATGCACGTAGTTCCAGCAGATTATTCATCGTGAATAATCCGCAGAAGGTTAGTGCCACCAACTTATAGAGATTCTTAGATTTATATTTTTTTGTGTCTATACTCTCTCTTCGTACAATTTTATTCACACGTAAACCCATGTTATATTTGATAAAAAAAATTTGTTATTAGGGGATTCCAATTATTGGAATCCATCGTTAGAATCTCCACGACAACATCTTCCAAACGCGGCCTTAATCTTACAGGGAGATTTGATAACGGGGTAAGGGGGTGCCGTAATCGATCCCGAAAGGTCGATTAAGGTATCCGAGTTCGGTTAGGGTGTTTCTGTGATAGGGAAGATGCAGGGAGGCGAGATCCACCGATTAACCGATGTCAACTAATCGGTCGACCATTCGTTTATCAAACACGGTCACAGTGTCCATGATATTTCGATACTCTGAGTGCAAATGCTTGAGCCTGAACGGGAGAGGAGAGGAACAGAAATAGGTCAACGGGGAGGTGGCAGGGCGCTGCCACTTTAGATTCTCTCATCATTCGTAAACTAACACCGGGGGGGAGAGAGAGAAAGAGAGATGCAGCATGCGATTTTTCTTATATATATATATACATATGCGTGTGTGTGAGAAAGAGTATGGTGTCACATTTTATGTTATTATTTTTGTCACATATTTTTTAGTTGTCAAATATTATTCGTCTCAGCCGTCTGGTCTAATCGAACAGCGCCGAGATGACCGTGTCAAAAATGGTGGCACAAAATGTGACACCATAGCGTTTTTTTTAATATGTATATATTAAGAAATCATCATTTTATATTACCCATTTTCATTGTCTTATATTATTACATATATTTTCGTAACATATTTTTCAAAATTCTTTTTAAACCTTAATTCTGTTCTCAGCAGAAAATTTGTCCGATCGTCGGGGTATCGAAACAAAAGGAACACAACGTGAACGTGACGAGAACAGAATTGCTTATTTCGAAGGCATACGTGACGATATATTGAGATGGACAATCTCTCGTCGGGACAAAATTCTGGAAAAAAGCTGAAATTTTAGACTCTCCCTGCCTCAGAATTTTATGAATTCTTGTCTTGACGTGCATGACTCTTTTAAGTATCACCACCTAGACTTTCTCATCCAACACAGCGCACCTTGTGACAATCTTTTAGGCCGTGTTTGACAACCGGGTGATCGGCCGGTTAGTCAACACCAGCTAACCGGTGGACCCCGTCTCTCCTCGCCCTCCCCCTCACACAAACCTCTTAACCGACCCCGGGTACCGTAATCGACCCTTCGGGGTCGATTACGGCACCCCCTTACCCCTTTATCAAAGACGCCCTTAAGGGCCTCTTTGTTAATCAAGCTGGGTTAAGGGTCAAATGTCTCACCCGAGCTCGGTTAAGACATATATGTGTGAGATGAAGGGTGTGAGTCTCTCGTCCTTCTCTTTTATCTGATATCATATTTATTTTCCGGATCAATTAACAAACTGGTCCTAATATTTCTTTTATACCCTTCGTGGCTCTCAACAGTCATACGATACACCAAAACGTCCTAAACTTTAGCCGCCCAGCTTTTATTTTGTCGTTGACGTCAAAATCAAACTCTCCATATTTTCTAGTGGAGTACGAGCAAGGAAATTTGTCATAGATCGTTCTTAACCCCTTACTTAGAGGTGCAATTATCAAAACCAAGGCACAATTTAGAAATTGATCAAAGCCACACATACATATAAAAGCAACAAAAGCTGAAAGTTGCCCATTGGAATGTCTGAGAGAAGATTTCAACCCCCCTCCCCCCACACACACTACTGTATCAGTTGTTGGGCTCCATAACCCATTTATTTCAGCCCATGGTGGATGTTGTTGGGAGTATAGAGTATCCAGACGAGGAGGACAACCAGTAGAGGAGGAAGAAGAAAAGAGAAAAGAAATTAAAACCACAAGAACACAGGGATTTTTTACGTGGTTCGGAAGCAAGATGTCTCCTATGTCCACGGCCGCAGCAGTAATCCACTAAGAATCACCAACCAGGTTACAATACAAGGAGAGAGCTCATCCTTTTATACTAGGAGATTAGGGCGTCATTAGTCATGGTATTAAAGACAACAATACCCCTGTTAAACATAAATCCTCTTCTGGGATACAACAGACGTGTATGCTCGTCTGTCTCCAAGGATGCTCTCCTGAGACCGAGTATGCCCTCCAGAGACTGCTAATGCTCCCCCACCATCAGTCAGATCAATGCATTGCCAAGACCAGGTCGACACATCTTCATACAGGTCGGCCTGATCCAAGTGACATCGGAATGCCTTGAGCCCGCAATGCATGCTCCCCTGACATTGAGGATGCTCTCCTGAAGCAGCGATTGCTCCCCAGAGACAGCATGTGCTCGCCATGCTCCCCTGACGCTGAGAATGCTCCCCTGAAGCAGTGGATGCGCTCCGGAGGCAGAGTGTGATCCCGTGCAAGGGCGCATGAGTTCTGACTCCACACTCTAACAATCTCCCACTTGGAGTCTGAACTCCAAAGAAAGCAAACAATTCAATGTATTAACCCTGCTCAATATAACAACGGAAATACTGCTACGGCATCCCTCCATCAATCATCCATGGAGGCCAACTGAGACTTTGCACAGCCTCAGTTTCTCTGTGGTTACCACCTTGGTTAACATGTCTGCTGGATTCTCTGCACCAAGTATTTTCTCTAGCAACAAAACACCATCTTCAAGCAAACCACGAATGAAGTGATACTCCAGTTGTATGTGCTTAGTCCTTGCATGAAAGACTGGGTTCTTGGCAAGGTGAATTGCACTTTGACTGTCACAAAACATCACACTATTGCTTTGTTCCTTGCCCAACTCCTTCAGAAAATTTTTCAGCCATACCATCTCTTTGCTAGCTTCAGAGATAGCAACATACTCTGCTTCTGTTGTTGAGAGAGCAACAACCTTTTGAAGTTTTGAAACCCAACTCACTGCAGTGCCACCCAAGGTGTAAACATAGCCAGTGGTACTTCTTCTGGTGTCCAGATCACCACTAAGATTTGAATCAACAAAACCTTGTAGGATAACATCACTTTTCCTGAAACAAAGTGACTTACTTGAGGTGCCTTTTAGGTATCTCAGAATCCATTTCACTGCCTCCCAGTGTTGCTTGCCCGGTTCTGCCATATGTCTGCTCATAACTCCCACTGCATGTGCTATATCCGGCATAGTACAAATCATGGCATACATCAGACTTCCTACAGCTGATGCATAAGGAATTTTCTTCATGGACTCACGCTCTTCAGCAGACTTTGGTGATTGCTCTTTAGACAGCTTGAAGTGACTTGCCAAAGGAGTGCTAACTTTTTTTGCATCCTGCATGTTGAATCTGCTCAACACTTTCTGGATGTAACTTTCTTGAGATAGCTTCACAGTGTCAGCTGTTATATCCCTTACAATTCTCATCCCAAGAATTTACTTTGCTGCTCCTAAGTCCTTCATAACAAATTCCTTTGATAATTACATTTTCAAATTGTCAATCTCTGTCATACTTGAACCTGCAATAAGCATATCATCTACGTACAACAGTAATATGATATAACAATTATCAAACTTCTTAAGATAACAACAATGGTCCATGTTGCATCTAATGAAACCATTGTTATATATGAATCCATCAAACTTCTTGTACCACTGTCTGGGGACTTGTTTCAGACCATATAAACTTTTGTTTAACTTGCAAACAATGTTTTCTTTACCATGTTCATGAAAACCTTCCAGTTGTACCATATAGATATCCTCCTCCAAATTACCATGAAGGAAAGCAGTCTGAACATGAAGTTGTTCTAGGTGCAGGTTTTCAGCAGTAACAATACTCAACACCAATCTAATGGTAGTTAACTTGACAACTGGAGAGAAAATTTCAGTATAATCAATACCTTCCTTCTGTTGGAAGCCTTTCACAACCAACCTTGCTTTGTACCTCTTACTGCCATCATGTTCTTCTTTTATTCGATAAACCCATTTGTTGTGCAAAGCTCTCTTGCCAGGTGGTAGTTCAGTCAACACCCAAGTTTTATTTTTGTGTAAGGAATTCATCTCATCTTTCATTGCCAACTCCCACTTGATAGAATCTTCCACCTGCATAGCTTCATCAAAACACTCAGGTTCACCAGCATCAGTCAACAACAAATAGTACAAAGAAGGAGAAAATCGCTCAGTCGGTTTAGGCAATCTGCTTGATCTTCTTGGTTGAACCTCGGGTGTGATTAACTCTGGTTGCACTATAGTGTTTTCAGGGTTTCTTTGAAATCCCTTCAACACATCATCTTCTGAAATTTCCTCCAACTCAACATGTCTAGATTTCTGAGTTTCTTGGTCTGCATCTTCAGATTTCATAACAGATCTGTGCTTGTACAGTAAATTTTCATTGAATATAACATTTCTTTCTCTAATGATTTTCCTATTCTCATCATCCCAGAAACGGTATCCAAAATCATTAGAATCATATCCAATGAAAAAACATCTTTTTGACTTGGGGTCTAACTTGTCTCTGTTATTTGAATCAATAAGCACATATGAAACACAACTAAATACTCTCAAGTGCGAAAGAATTACCTGCTTACCATTCCAAGTCTCGTCTGGTATCTCACCATTTAGAGGAACACTAGGTCCTCTATTAATCAGGTAAGCCGCACAGCTGATTGCATCTGCCCAAAAGGTCTTCGGTAGGCCAGCATGTAATCTCATGCTTCTAGCTCTCTCATTCAGGGTTCTGTTCATGCGTTCAGCAACCCCGTTCTGTTTTGGAGTATTTGGAATTATTTTCTCCATACGAATGCCATGCAGTGTACAGAAATCTTTAAATTCCTTGATGTTGTACTCTCCGCCATTATCAGACCTCAGACACTTGATCTTTGCGCCAGTTTGATTTTCCACTTCTGCCTTCCACTTCACAAAGGTAGAGAAAACATCATATTTATTTTTAAGAAAATAAACTCATACCTTCCGAATGGAGTCATCAATGAATGTGACATAATAGAGTGAGCCTCCAAGAGATCGTACAGGGGCTGGTCCCCACACATCTGTGTGTACAAGTTCTAACCTTTCTAGCTTAGAACTTCTTCCAGCTTTGAATAAAGTGACATTTTTCTACTTTCCGAAGATACAGTCTTCACATAGCCCAATGTCTATGGACTTCAAATCACCCAACTTCCCCTTTGCTGCCAGCACCTTCATTCCTTTCTCACTCATATGTCTAAGTCTGGAGTGCCAGGTCTTGGATTCAACTTCTGAATTTGCCACTGGCACTGTGTCTTTGTTGTTTGCGGTCATATAAAGGGTTCCAGCCTTGTTACCTCGTGCTATAACCATGGCACCTTTGGTTATTTTTCAACACCCACTAACAAAGGTAGTGACATATCTTTCATCATCAAGCTAACCAATAGAGATCAAATTTCTTCTCAAGCCTGGAATATGTCTGACATTCTTCAACTTCCACACAGTCTCGTTTGCTATCTTCAACTGAACATCACCATTCCCCACAATGTCTAATGGCTCATCATCAGCAAGATAAACCTTCCCAAAGTTTCCAACAACATAATTTTGCATACCTCCTTTATGTGAGGTAGAGTGGAAGGATGCTCCGGAGTCTAGAATCCATGATTCAATGGGACTATTAACACTTAAGATAAGTGCATCATGGACCTCTTCTGTCGTAGCATTCGTAGAATCTTCTTCTTGTTTCTGACTCTGATTCTTTTTCTTCAGGAGTCTGCAGTCCCTTTTCAAATGTCCTTTCTTACCACAATTCCAACAGGTCCTATTTTGTCCGCGCTGATTTGTTCTTCCCCTGCTCTCTATATTCAGAGCAGAACCTGAGACTTCACCGGGTTCCCTTTTACGAATATCTTCGCTTAGAATCAGGTCCCGAACCTCATTAAGCTTCAATTTGCATGAACCGGAAGAACTACTTACAGCCGTCACAGTAGCACCCCAACTTTCAGGTAAGGAGGATAAAAGAATCAAGGCCCGAATCTCATCATCAAAATTTATTTCTACAGAACTCAACTGAGTTGTAATCACATTGAATTTATTGATGTGATCTGTAACAGAAGCACCTTCGGCCATCTTCAGATTAAATAAACGACGCATCAAATGTACCTTGTTTGAAGCCGAGGGCTTTTCATACATATTTGATAGCGCCTTCATCAATCCTGTCATGGTCTTCTCGTTCACGATGTTGAAGGCGACGTTTCTGGCCAACGTCAAGCGAACAACTCCGAGTGCTTATCTGTCTAGTAGATCCCAATCTTCTTTCTTCATCCCTGGCGGCATCGTTCCAAGAAGCGGCTCATGCAGCTTCTTCTGATACAAGTAGTCTTCGATCTGCATCTTCCAGAAACTGAAGTCCTTGCCATCGAACTTGTCGATCCTCACCTTTCCTTCATCCGCCGTCATTGCTCCTAATGTTCTCCTCGAACCAGAACAAGGCTCTGATACCAGTTGTTGGGAGTATAGAGTACCCAGACGAGGAGGACAACCAGCAGAGGAGGAAGAAGAAAGGAGAAAAGAAATCAAAACCACAAAAACACAGGGATTTTTTACGTGGTACGGAGGCAAGATGCCTCCTACGTCCATGGCTGCAGCAGTAATCCACTAAGAATCACCAACCAGGTTACAATACAAGGAGAGAGCTCATCCTTTTATACTAGGAGATTAGGGCGTCATTAGTCAGGGTATTAAGGACAACAATACCCATGTTAAACAGAAATCCTCTTCTGGGATAAAACAGACGTGCATGCTCGCCTGTCTCCAATGATGCTCTCCTGAGACCGAGTATGCCCTCCAGAGACTGCTAATGCTCCCCCACCATCAGTCAGATCAATGCATTGCCAAGACCAGGTCGACACATCTTCATGCAGGTCGGCCTGCTCCAAGTGACATCGGAATGCCTTGAGCCCGCAATGCATGCTCCCCTGACATTGAGGATGCTCTCCTGAAGCAGCGATTGCTCCCCAGAGCCAACATGTGCTCGCCATGCTCCCCTGACGCTGAGAATGCTCCCCTGAAGCAGTGGATGTGCTCCGAAGGCAGAGTGTGATCCCGTGCAAGGGCGCATGAGTTCTGACTCCACACTCTAACAATTCATGACCCACGTCTATATTTTTGGCCGGTAGAAATCAAAATGGGACACAAAGGACAAAAAAAAACAAGTTTTTGTCTCTAGCGGCTGCGTAAAACCTACTTAGTGGCTATACACGGCCGGGTTTCACGGCAAAAATAGGTTCTCTCTCATATTGCGATGTAGTGAAAGGTAGCCTCTTGCGGGTGTGCAGAAGGTGGTGCCTGCAGTTGATCAAAGTGCGATGGCGGCTGTGCAAGGTGCAGAACTGTGCACAGGTGTGCGCGGCTATGCGTTATGTACCCAGGGAAGGAGGAGGAAGTAAGAGAAGAAGAAAAGGGATAATTCTTCATCATCCGAACAGTGTTCTCATCACATAGATGATTAAGTTTGCAACGTGTTCTTGCTGTAATCGTGAGGGAGATTTTAGATATTATTATATCCCTATTATTCTCTTATGATTGTAACTCGTATCTTGACATTAGACTCCGAATTTTTTTACGTTCATTATTTTTATAGTTGATTTCCTTCTCTGACTTGTCCGTGATTTTTTCCCTTCACCTTGGAGAGATTTTCCACGTAAATCTTGGTGTTCCGTGTGATTGTGTGTTCCATTTAATTTTGTCGCTTCGTGATATGGCCTACTAGCATTTGTTCGTATATGAGTTATTTTCCCATCAGCTGGTATCAGAGTTTTGTTGGATTAAATTTTTTGTGTGCAAACATGAAGGCCGGTAATGTTTCCTGCATGATTAGTTTGAATAGAAATAATTGGATGATATGAAAATCAAGAATAGAGGATCTCTTGTATTACAAGGATCTGTATGGACCTTTGACAGGGGATAGTGCAAAGCCCACAGAAATGATGCATGTTGATTGGAAGAAGTTAGATCGAAAAATGGTCGATTTCATTCGACAGTGGCCGGATGATAGTGTCTTTCACCATGTTTCCACTGAGAGTTCTACACACTCTCTTTGGAAGAAGTTAGAAAGTCTTTATGAGAGAAAAATGGCTAGTAATAAGGCTTTCTTGATTAGAAAGCTCGTGAACTTGAAATATAAAGAAGGTGTTTCTATTGCTAAGCACTTGAATGAAATGTAAAGTATCACTAACCAGTTATCTTCTATGAAAATGTCTATTGACGATAAGTTACAGGTATTGTTACTTCTCAGTTCGTTGGCAGAAAGTTGTTGTTTCCCTTAGCAATTCTGCACAAAACGGTGTTGTCTCAATGAGCCAAGTAAGAAGCAGTTTATTGAACGAGGAGTTGAGGAGGAAGAATTCAACAACTTCTCAGAGTGATTCACAGGCACTTGTCTCAGAGAATATAGAAAGGTCAAAGTCTAGAAGCAGAGACTATTCACATAAGAGTAGAAGTCAAAGGCAAGAAAATACATTACTTGCTACAATTGTGGTGAGAAAAAGTATTTCAAGAATCAGTGCAAGCAACCTAAGAAGAACAATAAAAAGGGGGAAAGGTGAAGAATGCATAGTAAAAGGAGAATTTCACAGCAACGGTGCAAGGTGACGATTATTTGATTTTGTCTACTTCTGATGATATTTTTTTGTGTGTGCCAGGATCTCAAGTGGGTGATTGACACAGGTACTTCTTACCATGCTACATCACGGAGATAGTTCTTTGCTACACACAGGACTGGAAAGTTTAGTGTTGTCAATATGGGCAACCATGACACAGCAAATATCATTGGTTTGGGTGACATCCACATCAAGACCAACCTTGGTTGCAGGTTGGTCCTCAAAGATGTGAGGCACGTGGCTGATTTGAGACTGAATTTAATTTCAGTTGGAAAGTTAGATGATGAAGACCATGATAGTATATTTCACAAAGGACAATAGAAACTCAGTAAGGATTCACTTGTTGTAATTAGTGGGAAGAAATGACATATCATGCACAGGTTACAGGCTAAAGCTTGTGGTGAGTAGCTGAATGCTACAGAGAAAAGTTTTAGCATGGAGTTATGACATAGACGATTGGGACACATGAGCGAGAAGGGGCTGCAAGTTCTTTCCAAGAGAGAAGTCTTACCAGACTTCAGACGTACGCGTCTGAACCCATGTGTTGATTGCTTGGTTTGTAAGTAACATAAAGTTTCTTTCTCTAGTCATACTTTGTCTAAAAAAATTCATTCTTTGGATCGTATCTATACAGATGTCTGTTGTCACGTGCCGAGCTTTTATTACAGCGGAAGACTAGCTCGAGAAACGTGAACAGCCGGCATGGTAAGTGTAATATCCCGGACCTTTCGGATTCTTCCTTGTGGGTCCCGGATCTGGTTTTCGGAGTGTTCGGCTCTGTTGTGTCCGAAATTTCATTTCAGACATCTTTCGTGTTCGGATCGACGCGATCCGGAGTCGTTTCGGAGGCCCGGAGGCGTTCCGCGAATTTTCCGTGCGTGTTTTTTGATTTCCGGTGTGTGTTTCGGCTTTTTCTTCGGAAGCTCGATGAGGGTGGACCGGGTCGTTCACCTGGACACGAGTGGTACCGTTGCGATCGGTGCGTTCCGAGGATTCCGGAAACGTATTTTTCTACTTTTCAGTATTTTTCCGAAAAATCAGATTTTCTATATATTCCCATTTCTTTTCTTTTTCCCTTTCTCTTTCTTCTTCTTCTTCCTCCTTCCTTCCCCAACCGTGGCCGCCCTCTCTCTCTCCCTCTCTCCCGTTCGAGCGCGGCGACCTCCGTTCCGGCTGCAGACGGCGGCGGTGCGACGCGGCAAGGACGTGGGTGACGTCGAGACGATCATGCGGGCGTGCGGCAAGCGTGGGAAGCGTGGGGAGGCGGGGTTTCTAAAAGCGTTCTTCGCGATTCGTGGACGATCCGGCGGAGCATTCGCTCCATTGAGGTAGGGTGACGATCCTCTACCTCCGTGCTTTCCTTTCCCGTGATTTCTAGCCCGACGGGGAGCCGAGAGGGGTTCGTTTGAGCTCGGGACGGGAAAAGCATGCTTTGGGGGTTTGAGCGCCGATCTAGAGTTTTACCGCGCCATTTGGAGTTTTGGGGGCATCATTCGATACTCTAGGGGGTGGGGACGAGTTCCCCCTTTTGTTTCCCTATCACCCGGGGGTGATTGGGGCGTGGAATGGTGTTTTCGACCGTTTCACGCCGTTCCCAATTTTTCGAGGTGATCGCGGTCCACCAGTGACCGTTTTCACTGGTCGCGGTCAGGCGGGGACCGCTTTCATCAGATTTTAAACCGTTAGGCCTTACAGTGTCGGTGGGCGGACGAGGTCTCGCGACAGACCGTGACTGTTGGTCGCGGTCTGGGGACGACCGCATTCAGCGTGGGGACCGGCATGGGCCCCGAGGTGTTCTGACCGTTGTTTTGACCGTTGCACGCCAGTCGCGGTCTCCAGGAGACCGCTACTGTCTGAATGCGGTCACGAGGTGACCGCATTCATATTTTCGTGCTGGGATGGTCGCGGTCCCTGGAAGACCGCGACTGTGTGGTTGCGGTCCAGGGCAGACCGCTACCACCAGAGGCGGTCCTCCGGTGACCGCGTCTCTCATCCCTTGCCGATTCGAGTCTCGGATGAGCGAGTCTCGATCCCCGTGCTGACCCGTGGTCTGACTGATGCTGGGCATCATGTGGGGGCCACACGTGAGAGTGCCGTGGGGTCCCGGGAGGTGGTGATTTCGGCTTGTGTCACCGTGCGTCGGTGTTGGTACAAGGAGCGTTCCTCGTGCCTACGGTTGTGACGTCGTTTTCCGTTGACTTGAGAGTCTACTCCTTCAGTGACCCTTCACTAGTCGTAGCCCACTAGTACGGGGTGCTGGTCTCACCTGGGAGTGGTGTACGGGCGCTCACCTTTTGAGACGGTTTGTGGACCGGTTACCGTCGGCCCCTCGTCGGTAGCCAGAGTCCGGCTACGGGGGAAAATCGGTCAGAGGGCCAGACCTAGGACGCGTGGTTCTGTGTGTGCACACGTGGTTGGGGGCGGTTGGACCCACGTCGACGGGCCTGACCCCAGCTAGTCACTTGTCGTGAGTTTACTTGTACGGTGTTTGCGCCTTTGGTAGGAGCTACCACGCCAGGCGGATCACCTGCGGCACGGTGTAAGACGTCAGGGGACGCTACCGGCTGTGCTTCTAGTGGGAGATACTCCTATCGAGTACGGAGTGACAGACTGTCAGTCGTGTGGTTCCGACCTTCGGGATTTATCAGGTCGACCGTTGAGTTTCAGTTGTCTCACCGTGGCACGTGTGCCGGTTTACGTGCCGTAGGGTCTTTGTTGTGTAGAGTACAGGGCTTTCCTTTCCGAGGTACTCTCCTACCGCTAGCGTAGTGGTTTCCCGTTTTACGAGGTAGGGTTCGAGTGATCCCTACTGAGTCTTGTTCCGAGACTCATTCCCTGCGTGTTTTCACCATGTTTCAGGTGAGGCGCCGCCCCAGGGGAGCGCGTCTGGGGTGCAGCGTGGTGCGGGTGCCCAGAGGTAGTGCCAGAGGTCAGAGCCGGGGTATGTCCCGTGTAGCTGTACTTTTCTTTCTTGTCTCTGTACTAGTTGTGGACTACTACTACTGTTGTTATTTTCTATTGTGGACCATGTAAAATGTTAATTTATTTCCTGCTTAATATTGTAATTGTTTAATTTCTGCAATTACTTGTGATACTTGTATAGTTTCCACACCATCCTTCTAACCCTTCCGAGTCTTCGGACTCGTGGGTGGCGGTGCGGGTCTCGGGTTATCGGGCCTTCCCGGTAATCGGATTCTCGGGTCGTTACAGCTGGTATCAGAGCGCGGTTGTGGAATTATACGAGAATCATAGGTAATTGTAGTGGTCCACTTGTCCACAGCAATGATGTACAGTTGACACTGGCATCGGGCATCGTGTGTTTTTTCTTGACCATGCCGTTTTCGTGTTTTCTGTCTTTTGCTTCAGGAGCGAGCATGGCGCCAAGGAGGAGCTCTCGCTCTCAGCAGGGGCAGTCGACTGGAGGTCAGGAGATCCAGCTGGAGGTCAGGGACCAGGAAGAGCATAGTAGAGTGCCACCAGGGGCCACCGAGGCCGCGGATACCGCGAGAGTTCCGGGGGCCGAGGATTTCTTTCGTGGCATGTACCAGCTTATGTCTCAGCAGTTCGGTGGAGAGGCTGGTGAGGGCTCGTCAGCTAGGGGTGGGCCAGGACAAGCAGTGAGGGACTTCTTGCAGTTCCATCCACCTTACTTCAGCGGCCAGGCAGACCCTGATGCGGCTCGTGATTGGCTTGATGAGATGGAGCGGGTGTTCAGTTCTGCGAAGAGTGCTGCCGAGGACAGAGTGGTGTTGGCCTACAACCAGTTGCAGGGTACGGCTCGGAAGTGGTGGTCTTCCGAGTGGAAGACGTCCTTTTAGCTTCGTCCACTTGAGCAGGTCGAGTGGGATGACTTCGTCAGTGCTTTCGAGCGTACGTACTATCCAGATTATGTTGCTATGCAGCGGATGCAGGAGTTTCTGGAGCTGGTGCAGGGTGACATGTCCGTGTTACAGTACAGGGCCCGATTTATCGAGCTGGGTCGGTATGCACCTCACATCATGGAGCATGAGAGGGTGAAGACCGCGCAGTTTGTTCAGGGCTTGAGGCAGGAGCTGAGGCACCATCTGATTACGAACGGGGCAACTGATCTAGAGACAGCGTCTCGTGTTGCAGCTTCCTTGGAGATGGATATGCAGAGGACTCGAGGACCGATCAGCCAGGGGCAGTCTTTGTCAGGTCGTTGCCAGCAGTCGACTACCCAGCAGCAGGGTTCCTTCCAGCATGCGTCGGGTGGTTCTGGAGTGCCGGCATCGGCAGCGTCGGTAACAGGATCTGCATCCTTCGGCTCGAAGGCCAAGACGTTCTTGAAGAAGAGGTTCCGCAAGAAGCACAAGGATCAGGGGCAGGCTTCATCGGGCAGTGTACAGCAGCCGATCCCTTTGCAGCGCCAGGGATCAGCGGGTGGATCGCGAGGACCGTGTCTACGGTGTGGTGGGACCTACCTAGGCAGGCAGTGCACGACACTGATCATCTGTTTTCGGTGTGACCAGCCAGGGCATATGGCGCGTGACTGTCCTCAGAGGCAGCCGCAGCAGCAATTTTCTCAGCAGCAGTAGGTTCCCCAGCAGCAGAGGCAGCAGCAGCAGGGACAGTATCCACCGCTACCCAGGTCAGCTAGCGTAGGAGGCAGGCAGAGAGCTCGGGGCCAGATCACGCACATGACCAGGGCAGAGGTAGTGGCGTCACAGCTCGTGGAAGGTACCGTTCAGATTTTGGGTTGTGCGGCTCGGGTTTTGTTTGATTCTGGCGCGTCTCATTCGTTTATTTCGGAGGATTTCGCGCTGAGCATCGAGGAGCCGGTGACCCAGTTGTCCTGTGATTTGGCAGTGGAGTTGCCTTCGGGTGATTTTATGATCACTCCGTATTGCTTCGATCAGGTTCCAATTTGGATCGATGGGCGGAGTATGCAAGGCAGGTTGTATGCGTTGCAGCTTCGGGATTACGATGTGATTCTAGGCATGGATTGGCTCGAGACTCATGAAGCGGTGGTGGATTGTGGAATGAAGAGGGTCTACTTCCAGCATCCGAGCAAGCGGACCTTCTATTTCCAAGGTATCCGTTCTACCTCTTCTCGATTCCTTATCTCTGCTGTTCGAGCCTGTCGATTGCTTGATTCTGGTTGTCTGGGTTTTCTCACGTCTGTGGTTGTGTCTGACCGGATGGAGCTGGATGTCGAGGAGATTCCGGTGGTGTGTGAGTTTCCCGACGTTTTTCCTGAGGAGTTGCCTGGATTGCCTCCCCAGCGGGAGATCGATTTCGTGATCGAGGTTGTGCCTGGTACGGGAACTTTGGCGAAGGCTCCCTACCGTATGGCCCCCGCTGAGTTGAAGGAGTTGAGGGCGCAGTTGCAGGAACTGTTGGCCAAGGGGTACATTCGCCCTAGCTTTTCCCCTTGGGGTGCACCCGTGTTGTTTCTGAAGAAGAAGGACGGTAGTCTGCGGCTGTGCATTGACTATCGACAGCTGAATGAAGTGACCATTAAGAACAAGTATCCGTTGCCACGGATTGATGACTTGTTCGACCAGCTTCAGTCTGCGTGAGTGTTCTCGCGGATTAATTTGCGGTCCGGTTACTATCAGCTGAGGATTCGCGAGTCCGATGTGGAGAAGACTGCATTCAGTACGAGATACGGGCATTATGAGTTTTTGGTGATGCCATTTGGGCTCACCAATGCCCCTGCAGCCTTCATGGACTTGATGCAGAGGGTGTTTCATCCGTATTTGGACCAGTTCATAGTCATCTTCGTGGATGACGTCCTTGTTTATTCGCAGTCTGCCGAGGAGCACGCGTACCATTTAGGTGTGGTGCTGCAAACATTGCGAGATCACCAGTTGTATGCGAAGCTCAGCAAGTGTGAGTTTTGGCTCGACGAGGTGCACTTTCTGGGGCACGTGATTTCTGGTGATGGCATTTTCGTGGACCCCGCCAAGGTCGAGGCAGTAATGTAGTGGCCAAGGCCAAGGTCGGTGACGGAGATCCGGAGTTTCTTGGGGCTTGCGGGCTATTATCGTCGATTTATCCAGGATTTTTCTCGCATTGCAACCCCGATGACTAGACTCATGAGGAAGGATGTGCCTTTTGTCTGGTCTGAGGAGTGTGAACAGAGCTTCAGGGAACTGAAGAGATTGCTCACCTTGGCTCCGGTGTTGGTTTTACCTTCTGGATCGGGAGGTTTCGTGGTGTGTACAGATGCTTCCGGTGTTGGATTGGGTGCTGTGTTGATGCAGCATGGTAGAGTGGTGGCTTATGCATCTCGGCAGCTAAAGCCCCACGAGGAGAACTACCCTACCTATGACCTTGAGTTGGCGGTGGTGATCTTCGCGCTGAAGATCTGGAGGCATTATCTATACGGCGAGAAGTTCAAGGTGTTCACTGACCATCAGAGTTTGAGGTATGTGTTTACCCAGAGAGACCTGAACCTCAGGCAAAGGCGTTGGATGGAGTTCATGAAGGATTATGACTTCACCCTGTCTTATCAGCCGGGCAGGATGAATGTCGTCGCCGATGCCTTGAGTCGGAAGGTTGCGGTCAGTGCCTTATTGTTGAGGAAATGGAGGCTCTGGGAACAAGTGCCCGAAGTATCTTTCAGGCTCAAGATTTCCCAAGAGCCAGGGTTGGCGGTGCTTGCGAGTCTGACTGTCACTCCTGCTATCCATCGTCAGGTGACAGAGGCTCAGCATGCGGACCCTGAGTTGCCCCGGATTCTGGCGATGGCTGATGTGGAGCTCGACGAGGACGGTGCTGCGAGGTTTCGCGGCAGGCTGTATGTCCCAGCGGAGGAGCAGGTTCGTCGTGCGGTGTTACGTGAGGCTCATGGGAGCAGGTACACCGTACACCCGGGTGCGACGAAGATGTATCGGAACTTGCGAAGGCAGTTCTGGTGGCCTGGCATGAAGAGAGATGTCGCAGAATTTGTGGCCAGGTGCCTGATCTATCAGCAGGTGAAGGCGGAGCATCAGCGAGCAGGAGGTACTCTCTAGCCCTTAGATGTTCCTTCTTGAAAGTGGGACCACGTAACCACGGATTTTGTGGTGGGGTTGCCGAGGACCCCGAGTGGGCAGGACAGCATTTGGTTGCTGGTGGATCGGCTGACGAAGGTGACGCGGTTGTTACCGATCAAAGTCAACTGGAGCGTGTCCAAGTTGGCTCGTCTTTATATGGAGCGGATCGTTCCGTTGCATGGGATTCCCATTTCGATCGTGTCAGATCGGGATCCGCGCTTCACTTCTGGATTCTGGAGGAGTTTCCAGCGAGCTCTTGGCACGGAGTTGGCATTTAGCTCGGCGTATCATCCTCAGTCTGATGGTCAGTCTGAGAGGACCATCCAGACCTTGGAGGACATGCTGAGATCCTGCTGCCTGGAGTGGCAGGGGAGTTGGATTCATCACCTACCGTTGGTGGAGTTTGCCTACAACAACAGCTATCATTCGAGCATCGGCATGGCTCCTTATGAGGCATTGTATGGGCGTCCTTGTCGAACTCCACTTGATTAGTTTGAGGTGGGTGAGCGTGTTTTGACGGGACCAGAGTTGGTGCAGCAATGTGTGGACGTTGTGCACTTGGTTCGTCAGAACATGTTGGCGGCCCAGAGTCGGCAGAAGAGCTATGTTGACCGTAAGAGGTAGCCCCTCGAGTTCTCCGTGGGCGATCATGTGTTCTTGAGAGTTTCTCCGATGAAGGGGGTGATACGGTTTGGACGGCGTGGGAAGCTGAGTCCCCGCTACATTGGTCCTTTTGTGATCTTGGAGCGCATCGGTGAGGTTGCTTACCGGTTGTAGTTACCCCTTGAGTTGGCGTCGGTGCATGACATGCTCCACGTCTTGATGTTGTGGAAGTATATGCCCGATGACTCTCATGTGCTCGAGATTTCTGTTTGGCCTGAGGTGACTCCAGATCTTTCCCTCCCAGAGTTTTCGATCCGCGTGGAGGATAGGCGAGAGCAGCACCTGCGGAACAAGGTCATCCCCTTGGTTACGGTGGTGTGGCAGCAGCACTCTGGTGGTGAGGCTTCTTGGGAGCGTGAGGACGAGATGCGTCAGCAGTTCCCGTACTTGTTTGAGTGAGTCTTCCTCTTCTTTCCCCTTGGGTTGTTCTCAATTTCGAGGATGAAATTCCTTTAAGGGGGGAGGGCTGTAATATCCCAGACCTTTTGGATTCTTCCTTGTGGGTCCCAGATCTGGTTTTCGGAGTGTTCGGCTCTATTTTATTCAAAATTTCATTTCGGACATCTTTCGTGTTCGGATCGACGCGATCCGGAGTCGTTTCGGAGGCCCGGAGGCGTTCCGCGGCTTTTCCGTGCGTGTTTTCCGATTTCCGGTGTGTGTTTTGGCTTTTTCTTTGGAAGCTCGCTGCGGGTGGACCGGGTCGTTCACCTGGGCACGAGTGGTACCGTTGCGATCGGTGCGTTCCGAGGATTCAGAAACGTATTTTTCTATTTTTCGGTATTTTTCCGAAAAATCAGATTTTCTATATATTCCCATTTCTTTTCTTTTTCCCTTTCTCTTTCTTCTTCTTCTTCCTCCTTCCTTCCCCAACCGTGGCCGCCCTCTCTCTCTCCCTCTCTCCCGTTCGAGCGCGGCGACCTCCGTTCCGGCTGCAGACAGCGGCGGTGCGACGCGGCAAGGACATGGGTGACGTCGAGACGATCGTGCGGGCGTGCGGCAAGCGTGGGAAGCGTGGGGAGGTGGGGTTTGTAAAAGTGTTCTTCGCGATTCGTGGATGATCCGGAGGAGCATTTGCTCCATTGAGGTAGGGTGACGATCCTCTACCTCCGTGCTTTCCTTTCCCGTGATTTCTAGCCCGACGGGGAGCCGAGAGGGGTTCGTTTGAGCTCGGGATGGGAAAAGCATGCTTTGGGGGTTTGAGCGCCGATCTAGAGTTTTATCGCGCCATTTGGAGTTTTGGGGGCATCATTCGATACTCTAGGGCGTGGGGATGAGTTCCTCCTTTTGTTTCCCCATCACCCGGGGGTGATTGGGGCGTGGAATGGTGTTTTCGGCCGTTTCCCGCCGTTCTCGATTTTCAGAGGTGATCGCGGTCCACCAGTGACCGTTTTCACTGATCGCGGTCAGGCGGGGACCGCTTTCATTAGATTTTAAACCGTTAGGCCTTACAGTGTCGGTGGGCGGACGCGGTCTCGCGACAGACCGCGACTGTTGGTCGCGGTCTGGGGACGACCGCATTCACCGTGGGGATCGGCACGGGCCCCGAGGCGTTCTGACCGTTGTTTTGACCGTTGCACGCCAGTCGTGTTCTCCAGGAGACCGCTACTATGTGAATGCGGTCACGAGGTGACCGCATTCATATTTTCGTGCTGTGATGGTCGCGGTCCCTGGAAGACCGCGACTGTGTGGTTGCGGTCCAGGGCAGACCGCTACCACCGGAGGCGGTCCTCCGGTGACCGCGTCTCCCATCCCTTGCCGATTCGAGTCCCGGATGAGCGAGTCTCGATCCCCGTGCTGACCCGTGGTCTGACTGATGCTGGGCATCATGTGGGGGCCACACGTGAGGGTGCCGTGGGGTCCCGGGAGGTGGTGATTTCGGCTTGTGTCGCCGTGCGTCGGTGTTGGTACAAGGAGCGTTCCTCGTGCCTGCGGTTGTGACGTCGTTTTCTGTTGACTTGAGAGTCTACTCCTTCAGTGACCCTCCACTAGTCGTAGCCCACCAGTACGGGGTGCTAGTCTCACCTGGGAGTGGTGTATGGGCACTTACCTTTTGAGACGGTTTGTGGACCGGTTACCATCGACCACTCGTCGGTAGCCAGAGTCCGGCTACGGGGGAAAATCGGTCAGAGGGCCAGACCTAGGACGCGTGGTCTGTGTGTGCACACGTGGTTAGGGGCGGTTGGACCCATGTCGACGGGCGTGACCCCAGCTAGTCACTTGTCGTGAGTTTACTTGTACGGTGTTTGCGCCTTTGGTAGGAGCTACCACGCCAGGCGGATCACCTGCGGCGCGGTGTAAGACGTCAGGGGACGCTACCGGCTGTGCTTCTAGTGGGAGATACTCCTGTCGAGTACGGAGTGACAGACTGTCAGTCGTGTGGTTCCGACCTTCGGGATTTACCGGGTCGACCGTTGAGTTTTGGTTGTCTCACCGTGGCACGTGTGCCGGTTTGCATTCCGTAGGGTCTTTGTTGTGTAGAGTACAGGGCTTTCCTATCCGAGGTACTCTCCTACCGCTAGCGTAGTGGTTTCCCATTTTACGAGGTAGGGTTCGAGTGATCCCTACTGAGTCTTGTTCCGAGGCTCATTCTCTGCGTGTTTTCACCGTGTTTCAGGTGAGGCGCCGCCCCAGGGGAGCGCGTCTGGGGTGCAGCGTGGTGCGGGTGCCCAGAGGTAGTGCCAGAGGTCAGAGCCGGGGTATGTCCCGTGTAGCTGTACTTTTCTTTCTTGTCTCTGTACTAGTTGTGGACTACTACTACTGTTGTTATTTTCTATTGTGGACCATGTAAAATGTTAATTTATTTTCTACTTAATATTGCAACTGTTTAATTTCTACAATTACTTGTGATACTTGTGTAGTTTCCACACCATCCTTCTAACCCTTCCGAGTCTTCGGACTCGTGGGTGGCGGTGCGGGTCTCGGGTTATCGGGCCTTCCCAGTAATCAGATTCTCGGGTCGTTACAGTAAGTCTCTTGCAAGCAAGAATGATCAGAGCGCAAGTCAATCACTCACATAAATGCAATTGCACAATATTTACTAAACTCCAACTTTCAATTCATTATCAATCAAATATCAATTACAATCACTAATCTTCATCATACTAGACTCAAGAAATAAGAAAATTACATAGACTCAATCTAAACAATGTAGACTTCCTAAGTCTTCACTCATTCTTCATTCACTCTCGGACCCGCTATTTGAACATTTCGAATCCGATCCTGACTCACTTCCATCTCCTGAAAAGATTAGAAATAGGTAATGAGCACACTTGCCCAGTAGGTATCTTCGCATCAACATGAAGGCACTATTAAAGTAATTAACATTTTTACTCTAGAGGAATAAGGTAAAATCATGCGAATGCGATAAATCACAAGTAACCAAAGTAACAAGATGATCATGTAAGATAGAATTAACAAGTATGAACTAGCAAGAATGTAACAAGAATGGCCTTTCATGAACAAGAATGTACTAGCAAGTCACATACTCATCACCCAAACATCTTTTACTTATGAGCAAGTATTTGGTGAATTTCTGTGGAATATCATGTAACAAGCAAGAAAGTCATGTACGTGTATCGTGGATTTCACTTATTTATAGAAAAAGTACTCCCAACGTAATGCGACGCCAATAGCATCATACCCCATGGTTTACAGTATGTTTCCGATAATCAGCCGAGGGGACTAGCATAGAACCCTTGAACACAATCAGTGCTCGATCGCATCTTCAAGTATAAATCAAGCTATTTCCACGTTTCAAGCAATAAAATATGGCCAAGAATGCAAATAAGTTCTTGATAACAATAATCAACAATGAACGCTTCAACTTAGGACATGAGATATCAAGGATGATTTAAGACGATGTCATGCTCATAGAAATAATTCGGCAGCATAACGGTACATTTATTATCATTCATAATTTAAATTAAGTATCTTTGGACAGTATGCCAAGTCCTAGACCATCAATACTCCATACAGGAACTTAGAATATCAACCCTTTGGTCAAACCTCGGGTTAAAGAATTTAGAACTGTGACGGTCTAATACTGGGCCATTACAGGAACATAACGGTCGAGTGTTGGGCCTTTAGAAAGGTTGAATTCAGAAGAAAATAGATATGGACTCAAACAACGTGACGGTCATATATTGGACCGTTATATGTTCCTGACGGTCAAATATAGATCCGTTACATATCCAGAATCTGAAAACATCGTTAATGCTTTCTAACAATTGGGCTTTCATGGTACAACCAACTCGGTGTCCTAGTGGGAATCCCAGGCTCGCAGAGAATTACGGAGGTCTTGAAACAAGATTTCCTAGTCCATTAGAAGGAATATCCAATAGAGATGTCCTCATGTTCAAGAATATGTTTCTATAGTGCAAAGTGTGAACTAATGGCCATATACCGGAATATATGCCATGTACTTAGAGAATTGACTCTATAGATAGAAGGAATGTGTAACGTTAAAAAAATCATGATAAAACTCATCAATATCTTTTCTAAATCAAAGTTTAAATACAAAACTATAGTGCTTTGGGCTTGAAATTATCATCTACTTGAAAATAACTCTAAAGTACCATAAATCATGCAATTTCTAACATAAATCAACACCTGAACTTAAAAATCATGAAAACAAGTTAAGATCTATTTAACTAGGCATATATATAAGCTATTTGAGCCAATCTTAATTCTGTCTTAAGTTGACAGAACACAGTGCTATGTAACGGACTTGTCTGGGCGCGTCACAATATGGTAACGGTCCACTGTAGGTCCGTCAGAGTTCTCAGAACCTTGCAATCGTTTACAGAGGTGTGACGGA
Organism: Amorphophallus konjac; assembly: GCA_022559845.1. Taxonomy (NCBI): domain Eukaryota; kingdom Viridiplantae; phylum Streptophyta; class Magnoliopsida; order Alismatales; family Araceae; genus Amorphophallus; species Amorphophallus konjac. The sequence goes on along the minus strand of CM040118.1, from coordinate 42,792,761 downwards.
TCAAGGTAGGTTCGTTACACGTCCCTGGCGGTCTTACGATACACCGTTAGGTCCTCTGCTGACAGGAAATAGAAACTATAGAAATTTATGATTAATTCATGACATGCTAACTACTCTAATCATGTCAAAATGAGAAAAGGGCTATATAGATGCATAGGTAGTAATGAAATAACGAGAGAGTTTTTTATCTTCAATTAGGGTTGAAGGCATGCATGAATATATAGACTAATCCTAAAACATGAAATTCATGAAGTATAATGCATGAAATCCAAATACACTAGAGGGCTTTTATCCCTAACAATGTATTTTTGCCGTTCATGAGATAACATACCTCTTAACTGGGCTTTAAACTTCTAATTTGAGTCTTCAAGGGTCGCCCTAGTTCTTCTCTTCCTGTGATTTTTCAGCAACTTCACGTTGCCCTAACTCTCCAATCTCTTGACCTAAAGATGTGAAATTTGGAGGTTAGGAAGATGAAACTAAGAGAAACAAAAAGTTGTAAAGCATCTAACTCTAATTACCTCGTTTAGGCTCTCTAATTTCTTGATCTTCAGCACCCTGTCGCACAGTTTCCTGGGTTGGCGTGATGAAACCAGCAACTTTGGAAGATCCTAACTCCTTGGATACTCGACCTCCTAACATGAAATTTTGAGAGTTGTCAGACCTTAGTATTAGAAACAAAAAGTTCCAAAGGACTTACCTGAGATTCTATCGACTTACCTTGTTTCTTCACGAGCCAAAAGTAAGGGTCGCTCAGTTCAGAACTGGGTCATATTTATAGAGTTTTGGCTAGGGTTCAAGGATTTGAACGATTTTAGAGTCCTTAATTGGCAAAAACCTGATCTCTAAGAGTCCTTAGTAATGTTATAAGTTCTCCTAAGTTGGTCTCTAGCCAAGAGAATCCCAAAGTTCCATTCTTATTGCAACTTCTTCTTCTCACGGAATCCGCTGAATGTAACGGACCAGGACTGGTGCGTTACGTGACTATAGCGGTCGCCCGATAGACTGTTACATCAACTGGGCATGGACATTCATCTTAATTCAAACTCTTTGGTTAATTATCCACTAAATTATCTAATAAAATAGTATTTATCCTTAAAATTCATGAATAGGCTAAATAACCTTGTAGAATATGGGTCAAACTTAATGGGCTTGGTCCATAAACCTATTGGGTTTTAACTATTAAAGCTAGATTATTTATTTAACATAATTGGGCCTTATAATCCCAACATTAATTCATTTGTTAATCTATTTTTCCCTTTATAAATTCTAGAAAATTCTATAAATATTCCAAAAATTACTTATAAATTTTGGGGCACTACATCTGTGGCCCCTTGAGGACAAAAACTCCTGGTGGATCTGTTAATATTCCAGGTATCAATGGTGTACTTTACTGTGTCACTTTTATAGATGATTTTTTTAGGAAAGTTTTGGCCTATGTTTTGAAGACCAAAGATCGTGTTATTAATGTCTTCAAAGAGTTTCATGCCAGGGTTGAAAGGGATGTTGGTCCCAGGGTAGGCGAGCGGACAAGAAGGGGGGTTGAATTATCCCCAACACTAGATGGCAAATTAAAACAACTACGTAGCGGAATTAACACAATTAATGAGATTGAAGAATGTAACTAAACAAGTTAACTAAATTCTCTCAATCTTTCCGTTCACACACGATCACACAAACGGATTTGAACAATAAGGCAAACAACCACAACGCAAACCACAATGCAAATCACAATGCACGGAGATTTTTAAGGTGGTTCGGGACCACGACGGGCTCCCTACGTTCACCCCTCACCAAACCCGGTGAGGCTTCACTCGGGTATAAATCTCCAAAACGGAGACGACGCTCCAAACACACACGCCCGCACACACACACACGGAGACTCGGTCTCCAACACGATCCGACGACCGGATCACAACACACACACACACACACGCTGCAACAACTGTAGCACAATGACACACACACACACACGCTGCAACAACTGCAGCACAATGACACACACACACACGCTGCAACAACCGCAGCACAATGACACACACACGACCGCACGTAGGCGATCAAACACGACCGTATACAGACGGTCCACACACACGAGTGTCTCTAGTGTTTGGAAAATAAATACGAATATTCAAGCATGCTCAAACCCAAAACATAGATCATAGAACACATCATAAAGAAATGATAGAAGACATGAGATGATCCCCCTTTGTTTTCCACGGTCGATAGATGATGTTTCTTCAACCACGAATTGGAGGGAAGCCGGATGAAGATGATTCTTGCGTCCTCTTGATCCTCTCGTCGATACGCTCCTTTTCTTCTTCTACCACGAGCTCCAAATCTTCATGGAAGTAGATGAAAATCTTCTTTCAATAGCTCCTCCTTCTTTTCCCCCTTTTCTTCACCTACAAGATAGAACAATATGAGCATTAGGGTTCTACCTTCTCAAATTCGTAACTCATCTTTATAGCCAAGGTATGTTGTGACTCCTCTGTGTTGATGATGTTGGCATTTGCTTCATTTCTTTGGCAACGCCTTATCTTGATTGATTGTTTGTTTTGATTGATTGGCAACAGTTCCTATTTTGATGAAATTGCTTTTATCAGGTTGTCTATGTACATAATGCAGTCAAAGTCTATACTGTGTTCTGCACACACTCACAAGTCTTCACAGTGCTTTGCAGCATGAAACTCTATACATTGGCATACATTGCAGCGTCAACGCATTGCATCATCTTTACAAGTGTGTACATTGCATCACATCGTTAAAGTCTGCACATCGGCTAAGTGTGTACATTGTCCACCTTAGTTAAAGTCCATTCATTGGACTGTGCATAGTCTATACATTGCTCGTCGTTACAAAGTCCATACATCCACAGTGCATTGCATAGTCTATACACTGCACGTTCAAGTTCAAAGTATATACATTGTTGCATTACCTGCTAGAGTGAAGTCTGTACAGCCGAAGCACACATATCAAGTCTATACATTGAGCTACTGTGTAAGTCCACACTTTGGCCTTCAGGCTTGAAAGTCTGTACAATAGACTGTGCTTCGCAAAGTCTATACATTTGTCGGTGGTAAGTATATACAGTGAGCATCTCATGAAGTCTGTACACCACTGTAGCTGCACCGTCTCAGCCACCGTCTCATTCAGCATCTTAGGCTTGCAAAGTCTATACATTTGTCGGTGGTAAGTATATACAGTGAGAGTCTCATGAAGTCTGTACACCACTGTAGCTGCACCGTCTCATTCAGCATCTTAGGCTTGCAAAGTCTATACATTTGTCGGTGGAAATTATGTACATCCATTGTCTCAATTTGCGTCTCAGTGGAAGTCCATACAGTGCACTATGCATCCTTCGTTGAACTTAAAAGTCTATACATTGAAGCAAAGTCTGTACAGCCATAAGTGATCTTCCAAGTATGTACATCCAACTGTTCATCTTTGAAGTCTGTACATTGGAAGTTTTACCTACGTTTTCCTTCAAGTCTATACATCGGTAATTTTACCGTCGTTTCCCTTGAAGTCTATACACTGATCGCTTTACCGTCGTTTCCATTCGGAAGTTCATACATTCGCTGCTTTCTTGTTCAAGCCTATACAGCCTTTCATTTTGAAAGTCTATACATCGGGAAGTCTTCACATTGGCTGCTGAATGATATTCAAGTCTACACATCGGCATTGTAGCATGCATTTCGTAAAGTCTATACATTGCATGCTTCACTTTAAGTCTATACACTCGTGAGTGTTTCATCAAGTCTATACATTGGATGATGTTCTTCAAAGTATGTACATCGCATCATATTGTTCATGCAGTGTCTTGGAGAAGTCTATACATCGTTTCACTGTACAGCTCCATACATTGCATTGCATTGGCTAAGTGTGTACATCAGTCTGTCTCTGTTGCGTCTAAGGCTTTGGGCAAAGTCTATACAGACTCCACCGTCTCTTCCATCATCTCATGCTATCCAAGTCTGTACAGTGTATGTCTTCATGCATCAGTCAAAGTCTGTACAGCCAGGTACGTCTCATTTAGAATCTAAGGCAAGTCTGCACATTGGACCTTCATTCAAAGTCTGTACAGCGTCTCGTTCATGCATTGTTCATGAAGTCTGTACATTGGACTGTGTCTTCGTGCATCACGTTAAGTCCATACACTGGGTCAGGTTCTTAAAGTGTATACATTGGCCTTAGCTCTCATAGTCTGTACATTGGTCCTCAGATTTGAAGTCCATACATTGGTCTTCATATTCAAAGTCTGAACATTCGTTCACTTCACTCAAGTCTATACATTGGAGTCTTTCCCTACGCTTCTAAGGCGAAGCCTATACATTGCCTTTGGGCTTCAAAGCCTATACATCGGCCTTAATCTAAAGTCCATACATTGGGTGAGGTTCTTCATAGTCTGCACATTGCTTTACAATTCAGCAAGTATGTACAGCCCTTCATATAAACTGAAGTCTATACATCATGATGTCTTACACATTGGCTGATTGAATGATCTCAAAGTCTATACATCCGATTGTTCAGCTTGTGGCCAAGTCTGTACATTGGCCTTCATGCCTCAAGTATATACATTGCTTTTTCGTTCAAGCAAGTCCATACACTGAGCAAGTATACACATTGTGTTTGTCTTGTAAAGTCCATACATTGATGTCTGTACGTCGGCTATAAACCGAAGTCTATACAGTGCAATGAATATACTTAAAGCTGATGATCCGATACTCTGTCTGACAGGGATTCTCTACAGGGATTGCTGACATTGCTCGTGATCCCAGGAGGACGAGGTGATCAGATGATGACACGTGGATAAAGTTGCCTCGGATCTGGAAAATTCCTTGGGCGGGAAAACGTGGAAACCACGCGCCCTTATCCACCTGCTGCCAGTATATATTGAAGCCTTGGTATTCAGATGGAGGCTGATCAAAATCTGAAGAGAGCAAAGTCTATACAGCAAGTCTGAAAGCAACAGAGTGCCATCGATCCACTGTGAGAAGAGAAACAGAGAAGAAGAAAAAGAGAGAAGAGAAGATCAAGAGAGATGAGTTGAGAGAGCTTGATCGAGAGAGTGAGATTGTGAGAGTTTTTATTTGAGAGGTTGTATCTCAGTTTCTTGGTTCAGAAATCAGAGCTGAGCATTTGCTCATTCGAGCTACATTCCCATTTGGGTTTTCATTTTCATTTTGCTTCTGTCTTTCATTTTCGAATTCCTATTTCTTCAAGCTGTGAGTCAGCGAATTTTCAGTGGAAGTCTCCACTGGACGGGTTAAGCTGTATTTCCCCAGCAGTTGCACAGGATCTGTTCCTCTGGTCGGCAAGCTGTAGTGCCCAGCGAAGCTGTGTATCAGCGGTTGTTGGCCAAGCTGTAGTGCCCAGCAGACGCAAGCTATACTGCGCAGCAGTAAGCCATACTCGATTGAGTGTGGGGTGGACGTAGGTCCTTGACCGAACCACCTAAAATCGTGGGTGTTTTGTGTTTGTGTGATTGTCTATGAATTGTGTGCTACTGGTTGTCTTGTTTACTTTAAGAGCTTGATTCGGTTCTGTTGAAATCTAGTATCAGGGTTAGTGATTTAGCAGATTTGCCTATATTCCGCATTTGAACCTTACATTGGTTTTTAAATAGGCATTAGATCTATTCACCCCCCTCTAGATCCACATTTCGTGGAGATAGACTGCGTCCATCTAACTCAACACTTGGTATCAGAGCCACACTCTTCTACAGGGACTCATCGCCCGAAGAGGATAGGCAGAGATGAATGCTCGAGGGATGATAGCTGAAGGTCACTCAACAACTAAGCCCCCATTCTTCGATGGATCTAACTGCGCATACTGGAAGAATCGTATGCAAGTGTTTCTGAGGGCTAAGGATTACGAGATCTAGAAGGTTGTCAGCAAGGGACCTTATGAGCTGTCCCCGAATGAAGATGTCTGGACCAAGGAGGAGATCAGAAGATCCACGCTGAATTGGAGTGCCATAAACGCCATCCAGTGCTCTCTGCACCCTACCGAATTCTCCTGCATGTCAGCCTGCAAATCAGCCAAGGAGATGTGGGATGCATTGGAAGTCATTCATGAGGGTACATCTCAAGTAAGAGAGCAGAAGGCCAATCTTCTTGTATCCGAATACGAAGCCTTCAAGATGAAGCAGAACGAGACCATTAGCGAAATGTATGCTCGGTTGACTGTCATTACCAATGGTCTTAGAGGTCTAGGGAAACCTCAGACAGAATATGATGTGGTGAGGAAGATTCTGCGGTCCTTGACTCATGCTTGGCACACAAAACCTACAGTGATGGAGGAGTCAAGGGATTTACGTAATACAAGAGCTGATGAGCTGATTGGCTCGCTAATGGCATATGAGATTAATATGCCAAGGACAGAAGAAGCTGAGAGGAAGAAGAAGTCGATAGCGCTGAAGGCTGGTTCAAGCAATTCCAACAAATCCATCTCCAGCAGTTCTTCATCATCAGAGGAAAGCCCGAATGAAGAAGATATGACTCGTTCTGAGATGGCCATGATGACCAGAGAGTTCAGGCGATTTCTCAGAAAAGGAGCAGGACGATTCGGCCAAAAGAAATACAGTGGCGGCCGAAAGGATAAAAGGTATAAATCTAAACCTGCTAAGAAAACTGAACCTAACGTCTGTTACCAATGCAGGAAATCGGGCCATCTGAAAGCTGACTGTCCAGACAATCAGAAATATAAGGACAAGTCAAAGAAGAAAAACAAGAAAAGGAGAGCTATGATTAGCACCTGGAGTGATGAAGATGAAGGCTCCTTCAGTAGCAGTTCAGTCAGTGAAGCCGAATCTGAGAAGCCCATTTGCCTCATGGCAACAGCAACAAGCTCAGAAGATAGACAAGAGGAATCAGATGAGGTAATCACTAGATTCGATGATTTTACTATCAATGATTGGATAGATGCTTATCATGACATAGCTGATAAGGCAGATGATATCAGAAAAGAGAATAGGCATCTTAGAAGAAAAATTAACTCCATGCAAAATGATACAACTCTGACTGATAAGATTGCATGCTTAGATTCTGAGAATAAAGAATTGAAACTCTCATGTTCTGAATTAGACAAAATCAAAAATGAGTTAAAAGCTACTAGGGAAGAGAATGTGAGGCTTGAAAAAGAAATTGATGAATGGAAGCTGAAAATTCAGAAATGTGAGAGTGAAGTAAAAAAAATTTCTGAAAAATATGAAGCTGTCCTCAATGTAAATAATGAACTGAAAAAGTCTATTGATGAAATTCAGAAAGACAATGAGGATAAGCTGAAAACCATTGAGAAAATGACCCAAGGAACAGATAATCTAAATGCGTTGTTAGGGTCAAAAGTTAATTTCAGAAAAGAGGGACTAGGATTTAATTCAAGTGCAACTAAAACTTTTGGAATGAAAACTATTTCATTTGTTGCACAAAAAGAAAAAGGACCTCTAATTAGCATGAATTCAAACATTTCTGTGAATAAAGCTGCTAATCTGAAAAAGATCAGTGCTGAGGAGAATGGTAAACAAAAAGTCAGTGAGCCTAGTAGAGCTAGCACATCCAAGCAAAATCCTAGGGCTCAGACTCAGGTTAGGGGTCAACCTACACAGTCTTATAAACCCCAGGTTAAAGTCACTAAGTCACCACCATCATCACCACCTCTGAAGAAGACCCAAAACAAACCTATGAATAGGACAGCAGGGTCCAAGGTGCAGGGGAGACAGAATGCTGCTAGGAGTCAACCCAAACATTTTTACCAACCCAGAGCTCAGACCTATCACAATGCACAGTCAACCTACTTCAACAGGTCAGATTGGACTAGAACTCCGGGGAGGCATACAGGTCTTGCATATCAGGCTGCACAATATCAAAGACCCTACACTAGCAATTGGGTTAATGGGTATGGCAACTGGACACCTAGGAACCAACAATTTTTTAGCCAACCCAGGAACTACTATGGCCAAAATTTTGTGAACACACCCTGGCCAAGTCACTGGCACAGAAGTAACAAAACTGTCAATAATCATGCTGCTGCCAATAAGAAGAGGAACAACAACAGAAGAAAATCTGTAGGATCCACTGAACAAAATTCATTTAAACAAATGTGGATTCCGAAAAGCCTGCTTTCTTGCGTTGCTTCTATTTCATCTATTATGGAGCCCAATCAGTCTTGGGTTCCAAACCTCTTTACCTAATTGTGTATGCAGGTATGTCTGGCAGCCAAGAACAACTTGTGGTACTTGGATAGCGGCTGCTCCAGGCATATGACAGGAGATAAGGCCAAGTTCTGCATGCTGACTGAGAAACTAGGAGGCCTTGTCACCTTTGGAAGCAACACAAAGGGTAGGATTATTGGATCAGGTAAAATAGGTAAGTGCTCTACCTGCTGCATTGATGATGTTATGTTGGTTGAAGGGTTAGCTTATAATCTACTTAGCATCAGCCAGTTGTGTGATAAAGGATACAATGTTTTATTTGATTCTCAATGCTGCAAGGTTTTTGAACCTGATTCTGAAAGTGTCAAATTTTCTGGAAAAAGAATAAATAATACATACATGATAGATTTAGATGACATTCAGCATACTAACCTTTGCCTTACTGCCAGTAGAGAAGACTTAGCATTTTTATGGCATCGTAGGTTAGGTCATGCTAGTTACACTGTTTTGCATAAACTAAATAAGCATGGCATGGTTAGAGGACTTTCTGAAGTTTCCTTCAAGAAAGAAAATAAAATCTGTGATGCATGCACTCATTCAAAGATAACTAGAAAGTCATTTAAGTCTAGAACAGCAAATATGTCTTCCAAACCCTATGAGCTGATACACATAGACCTTTTTGTGCCAACTAGATCTGTCAGCTTATCAGGGAGGAGGTATGGGTTTGTCATGGTAGATGACTTTTCTAGGTATACTTGGGTTTATTTCTTATCTAATAAGAGTGATGCCTTCTCATAATTTCAGGAGTTCTATGTTAAAATAAATCAGAAAATTGAAAACATTTTGACTGATCATGGAGGTGAGTTTGAAAACTCACAGTTTGATGAATTCTGCAGGTCAAATGGAATCAACCATAGGTACTCCTCACCAAGGACACCTGAGCAGAATGGAGTTGTGGAGAGAAGGAACAGAACCCTAGTGGAGATGGGTCGTACACTTCTTGTTGAAGGTGGTCTACCAAGGAAATTTTGGGTTGAAGCAGTGAACACTGCCTGTTATGTAATTAACAGAGCCATGGTAAGACCTTCTACCCAGCAAAAATCATATGAGATCTTAAAGGGTAAGAAACCTTCTATTGCTCATTTCAAGGTTTTTGGATGTAAATGTTTTATTCATATAAATGATAAAAGAGACCTTGATAAATTTGAACCTAAAGGTGAACCAGGAATCTTTCTTGGTTATTCTGAAAACACCCGAGCATATAGAGTGTACAATCTGAACTCTAAAACTGTTGAAGAATCTCCACACATAGTTTTTGATGAATCCTTGGTAAATTATAATGTTGGTCAATGCAGGAATGAAGACAATGGTGAAATTTTGAAGGAAGGAGATCTTGCAGACAAATCCGAGGATGAAGAAGGACATACAGAGCTTAATGAAGAGGAGCCTACAGTTCAGGGGGAGGTAAATCAAACACATGACAATTCAATTGTCAACATTAGATATCTTAAAGATCATCCTGTAGATAATGTAATTGGAAATCTGCATGACCCCCCTAGGACTAGAGGCTACCTGAGAATTCAACATGAATTGAATGCTTATGCTTTTGTATCAAACACAGAACCCAAATCCATTGACTGTGCTCTCCAAGATGTGCATTGGATAAATGCCATGCATAAGGAGATCAATCAATTTGACAGGAATAAGGTGTGGCATTTGGTTCCACCTCCTAATCATGAAACAGTCATAGGGACTAAATGGGTGTTTAGAAATAAAACTGATGAATCAGGAAATGTTATTAAAAATAAAGCCAGACTTGTAGCTCAGGGGTACAATCAGGAATTTGGAATAGACTTTGAAGAGTCTTTTGCCCTTGTAGCTAGGTTAGAAGCAATCATAATCTTATTAGCTTATGCATGTTCCCTAGGAATAAATCTTCAGCAGATGGATGTGAAATCTACTTTTCTGAATGGAGAAATTAATGAGGATGTCTATGTGAGACAGTTGATAATATATATTATTTTATTTATTTTTGTTTTGTTTTTTTTGGGTTTTTCTAAAAGTAAAATAAAGAAAATAAAGAGGAGGCGTCCAAGGTGCTGGACGCCTCTAAAAAAACATAAATATTTTTAAAAATAAAATAAATAAGTAACAAATACAGTGTTATTGTTTATTACTATCCATGCTGTTGATGCGTTCTTTTGTTTGTTTTTGTGGTGTGCAGGGCGTGATGAAGGGCCGGATTAGCTGGTCCCTAGTGGTGGCAGCGTACCGTGGACTGTCGGACTTCCAGAGGGCGCGTGTAGACGCCATGGACTTTGGAGCGTTTCTCAGGATCGAGCCCTTCCGGCTCGACCTTCCTCTTATCCAGGCGTTGCGGGAGCGGTGGCATGCGTCGAGTCGGGCGTTTCTGATGCCCTGGGGGCACATGGTGCCGACGCTTGAAGACGTAGCTCGGATCACCGGGCTACGAGTTGACGGAGAGGCGATCAGCGGGGTCACCTACCCCGACTACCGAGAGAGTGCCCTGGACCTACTGTGGTTAGAGAGGAGCGTGACCGACAGAGACAGCAGGGTAGTCGGCCGAGTGGAGATTATGGAGGCGCTCGGATTCGTCGACCCGCGCCAGCGGGTTAGCGAGACTGGAGCGGAGTTCTGGCACGACTGGAGGGAGATGCCCGTGCAGCTTTCACTCAGGACCCGAGCGAGCGGGAGCTGGTGGATCTAGACCTCCAGAGGTTTCTTTTCTTCTTCCTGGGCCGCCTTCTGCTGGGGACGAAGGGGGATGACATCCACTGCCGCTTCCTCGGGATCCTGGTGGACCTTGACAGAGTGGGGCACTACGCGTGGGGAGCGGCTCTGCTTGCCCATTTGATTGCTGATCTCTCCCAGACTACAGAGAGGGAGACGACAGTCAGCGGCTTCGCACCTTTTCTCCAGGTACACAATTTATTTATGCATTTTACCGTAGTTAAATATGTAATTACTCGTGCTAATGATGTATGATGGATGCAGGTGTGGAGTTATTACTACTTCCCGATGGGAAGGGCCAGGCAGGGGAACAGGAGAGCCGTTCCTCTAGCGCGACAGTGGAGGCCGGTTGTGGTAGCGGCACCACACAGCTACCAGCTGGCGTCACTTCGTCGGGAGCTGAGCGAGTATCCCGAGGCCATGGTATGATGCGTATGATTTTTTTATGTTTTTATGCATGTGACTGAATGGTAACTAACATAATGTATGTATGGTGATGCAGGTGGTGTGGAGACCCTACCTGGGCATGGGCGACGCTGGCCAGCCTTGGGTTGTAGTGGGTCTTCCTCGTTTCGGGCAGGACGTGTGGGTCCATTGCCTGAACGAGATCGAGCCGCTGCGGCTTAGACTGGTTATGAGGACGTTGGGGCTAGCCCAGGAGTGGGTTGATGTAGATGAGCCGGCCCGCATCGGGCGGAAGACCAAGGGGAAGGCGAAGATTGTTGACTGGCGTACGCGCTTCCCAGCACAGTACCAGGACTGGCAGCAGGGCGGGGTCCCAGTGGTGTCCCATGTACAGGACAGCACCGACTATATGAGACGGTATCGAGCTACGTACGGTGACCGCCTCTCCCTCGGTGGTATGGCAGGGGTAAGTGTGAAATGAAAATGCTTCACTCTTTTATGCGTATATGTATGTGACACTAACTTATATGCAATGCAGGATGCTCGTGACGACATGATCGCCGACCTGCGGGCCAAGTTGGCAGACGTCAGGTGACAGTTGGTGGCCATCCGACAGGAGTTGGAGATCCTGGTGAGTCTATGCAACGCATTTTTGTGACCTGGATTTTTGATACTTGGCCTCTGACTGTCGTTTACTCTGTGTTTCAGCGGGCCCACCAGGCAGCGACAGCCGGGACGGCTGGTGGAGCGGGTTCCAGTTTGTGGGGCCCTCCCCCGGAGGTCTCTGCCCTTCAGGAGCAGCTGGCCCTATGCAGTGGCTCGGGCTGAGGAGGCCGAGTGTGACCGCGCAGCTCGAGTGAGTGTCTGCCTGACCCCGACTCTCCTTCTAGCTGCTTTCCTTTTATCACTGCTCTCTTACGGTGCATGGTGTTTGGACAGGTGGCCGAGATTCGGGAGGCCCTGCCCCGTGCTGTTCGTGCCGAGCAGGAGCGCGATGCTCGGGTGACGGAGCATGACGCCCGAATTGTGGAGCTGGAGGAGGAGCGGCGACGGGAGGCTGAGGAGCTCCCTCGTGACGTGTTGCATCTGCGGATTGCCCTCGAGCTGTCAAGGAGAGAGGCGATGAGAGAGAGAAAGGAGAGGGAGAGGGAGAGGGAGAGGGCGATCCTAGAGAGAGAGAGGGAGAGGGATAGGGAGATCCTAGAGAGAGACAGGGAGAGGGACAGGGAGATCATAGAGAAAGAGAGGGAGTACAGGAGGGCAGAGCGACATCAAGATTGGGACGAGAGGAGGGCCTTGGAGGCCCAGGTGAGGGAGCTCGACTGAGTCTTGGCACGGCGGAGGGGAGACTTTGGGAGAGTGAGGAGCGGTATCATAGGGTGAAGGAGCGCGGGGCGCGACTTCGTCAGTCTGGTTCCTTTTTCGTGGGCAGCTTTCTAGTTTCTTCGGCCGAGGAGCGTCGCCGCACCTTGGAGGCTGGCATGGTGCCACCTGGGGAGGCGAGCACGGCTTCTCAGGGTTCGCAGAGGCCCCCTAGGGATCCCCGTTAGAGGAGGGAGGAGAGAGATGACCAGGAGGGTGATGGCGAGAGTTAGAGAGTTGCTTGTACACTCCACCCTCCTTACTGCATGATGTACTTTCGACTATTATATGAAATGAAAATGGCTTTCTTTTATCGTATGCACTTTCCCTTTTCCACGCTTCTTCTCTTGCACCGAGTTGTTTTGAGGCACGCTTCACGAGACCTTGCCCTGAAAAGTAGGGAACTAGCCATGCACGGAGAGATCATCCTTCTTTCTTTTCTTCCTTCTTGGGCGCATCTTGGTGCGAGGACGCGTCTTATCCTTCGAATTCAATTTTAAAGCGCCAGGCGGCCTTTCTTTCTTCGTGACTTACCCGCAAGCGAGCCCGCCTCCTGTCGAGATTTGCTCGCCCCTTTCCGTCTTCTTCCTCTCTCGATCGATGAAGTTTGGTGGGCCGGACCATGGTGAAGGTGGAGAGGGACATGGGACTCCTCGCCTGAGGAGGGACACGCAAGAGCACGGAACGGCGTCCATGGAGGAGGAAGGGCCGCTTCGGGCCCCCGAGGGACCCGAGGGGCCCGATGTCGTGGAGGGAGGTGAACACGGTTCGGTGAGTGCTTCGGTTTCCCCTTCTTTGATCTATTTTGAGTTTTGAAGCGAGGCGTGCGAGGGGGGAAAGGGTTCGGCGAGTGTTGCACTCAAATGATGGACGCATCCTAGACAAGGGACGCGTTCTTTGTTATGATGCGAGGCCCTTCTTTCTTGGTGCAGGACATGGCGAGGACCCTGGGCCTGGCCGATGAGTGGGCGAGTGCAGACGAGCCGAGCCGTGTCAGGAAGGAGAGTCGCGGCAAGGCGAAACTTGAGGATTGGCGCATACGTCTCCCTGGACAGCAAGGGAGCGTACTGGTGCAGGATAGTGCCGACTTCCTGCGGCAGCAGAGAGAGAGTTATGCGGGGCTTCCCCAAGTCGGGGATACGCGCGACGTCGATGGGTCTCGTGCCCAATTAGCCGAGGTCAGGCGGCAGCTGGCCGCCACTCAACAAGAACTGTCGCTCCTGGTAAGCTAAGTGCTGCATTCTCTGTTTTTAAATGTGGAGCTTAGCTGACTGCTGTTGTTTGTTCATTCCAGCGTGCCCAGCAGACAGCGATGGTGGGAGTGGCTGGCGGCGCATCTTCCAGTTCCTCGGCCCCTTTTCTTGAGATTGCCTCCCTCCGGGAGCAACTTACCGGTGCGGTGGCTCGGGCTGCCCGGGCGGAAGAGGAGCGTGATGCCTGGGTGGTGACTGTAGCAGAGCTACGACATCGTGGTGAGGAGAGACCTTCTCCAGACATCCTGGAGTTAAGGGTTCTTCTGCAGATGATGAGGAGAGAGGCAGAGAGAGAGAGAGTTGAGAGAAGGGTCGAGCGTCAGTGGGATCAGACCGGGAGGAGGGCCTCGGAGGCCCAAGTGAGGGAGCTCCAGCTGGGCCTTCAGGCCGTCGTGCAGAGGCTAGGAGGGATGGAGACGCGCTACGAGAGAGCACGGGAGTTCGGGGAGCGACTGCGCCAGTCTGGTCGCTTTGCCGCTAGTGGCTTCTTCGCCACGCTAGGGGAGGAGCAGCGAGTCATTGCTGTGGAGCCGGCGCCTCGAGGCGAGGCGGGTGCTACTGCACGGAGATCTAGGAGGCTTCTGAGGGACCCTCACCTGAGGGGAGAGGAGAGGGACGCCTAGAGGGACGAGCATGAAGATAATGGCAAGAGTTGACGAGCTAGTGGACCCGCCTCCTCTCTATGATTGTAGTGTTTATGACAGCTTATGTAGAATTATGAATGGAGTGATTTGATTTTCTGCTGCTTGTTTGTTCTCTTGTACGTTCCTTCTTCCCCACACTTCTTCTCCTTTGCACTGTTCCCATGTGATGGGTCTGCCGAGACTCCACCCCAAGCGGAGAATCGCGTCTTGTTGTGACCATTTTCCACAGGAATCAGTCGTCGAAGTCAATAATGACGGCCCTAGTCCCTTTTCTCGGATGTTGTGTCAAATTTTACGGACGTCCTCCAAAACATGATAGGGTATCCCTAGACAACATAGGGGGCTAGTCGTCATATTCTTCGTCCAATCAATCACCCTGTGCGAGCGGTGAAGTGACACACGGGACCGCATGGTAGGTGCCTCATCGCGAGGGCTATCATTAAAGGTGATGGAGGCAATCTTGGCTTGCACTCCTTCCATTTCTATAAATTCTTGTCCCTTTTATCCTCCCAAGTATATCGAGAGCTAACTCGAGGAGCACAAGTTCTCACGGGAGAGGAGGAGTTAAAAATTCCAAGAGTTGGATGGAGGGCGAATCTTCTCACTCCTCGAAGAGAAGCAGGTCTAGTGGTAGTAGTTCCAGGAGACTTTCGGACCTCGAAGGGCACTTCAGTGAAAGGGCCCAATCACAACTCGTAAGCTGAGCTTTTCTGCCCTTTTCTCATTTTTTCTTCTTTCCTCTTGATAAAACCCTTCTCCATTTCTTATGCACGCACAGAGTGTGATGAAATCACACATTTCATGGGAGTTAGCAGTGGCCTCATATAGGGGTCTCCCGGATTTTCAGAAGGTCAGGCTAGACGTGATGGGATTTGGTGCCTTTCTTCGGATCGAGCCGCTCGAGCTCGACCTGGTTCTGATCCAAGCCTTGTGTGAGAGATGGGACCCAGTGAGTCGGGCATTCCTGATGCCCTGGGGGCACATGGTGCCCAACTTGGAGGATGTGGTCCGGATCACAAGCCTGAAGGTGGAGGGCGAGGCAGTGACCGGGGTCACTTATGCGGATTACCGAGAAGGTGCTCAGAAGCTACTGGGTTTGGACCTAGATGGTCGGAAAAATAGGTCGGTAGCTAGGACGTCCCTCATGGATGCATTAGGGCTCACCGACACTCGTCAGTGGGACGATGAATCCTCAGAAGAGTTCATGGAAAGGATGAAAATAGGATGCCGTGCCGTGTACTGCACAGATTTCGGCAACTGGGAAAGATGCAACATAGATTTGAGGAGATTTCTCCTCTTCCTTTTGGGGAGATTGGTACTGAGCTCGAAAGGGGACGGTATCCAATGTCGCTTCCTGGAGCTGCTATCAGACTTTAAAAGAGTAGGATACTATGCCTGGGGAGCTGCCATGCTGGCACACTTGTTTGCAGGCCTGTTCCAAGAAGCGGATCGTGAGATGGCTGTGAGTGGTTTCACACCATTCATCCAGGTATTTTTGGTTTTGTTTGTTTTGTATTTTTTTTTTGTTTTTGCAAGGTACTGATGACCTGCGCCGAGCAGCTGTGGAGCTATTATTACCTCCCCATGGGGAGAGCTCGACATTGGCGACCCGCGATGGTGTCGCTAGCCAGGCGGTGGGAACCCATCATGAGTGCGGCACCCCTAACCTACCAACTGATGGTGCTAAGGCGGGAGCTACAGGAGTGCCCTGCAGCGATGGTAAACTGGAGACCCTACTCAGACATGGTCGATGCCGACCAGCCGTGGGTTCTAGCAAGTCGTGCCCGGTTCGGACGGGAATTATGGATGCACTGCCTGAATGAAATCGAGCCGCTTCGGCTACGATTGGTTATGAGGACTTTAGGACTGGCTCAGGAATGGGTGGATACGGCTACGCCACCTCGTGTCGGGAGAAAGACGTGAGGACCGGTGACCTGCATTGACTGGCGTGTGTGATTCCCCGAATAGTACGAAGACTGGCAACGGGGTGGCATAATCGTGGAATTGTAGGCACGGGATAGCGAGGATTACCTGCGTCTATACAAGACAAGGTACGCAGAGCGATTCCAACCCCGGGGACTTGCGGAGGTAGGTCTCCCCTTTTTCTCTTTTCTTCTTTCTCCCTTTTTTGGTTTTCTGGTGGAAATGCTGACTCGTATGGCTGCAGGATATCCGTGATACGATGATAGCAACTTTACGAACTCGCTTGGCAGAGATGGAGCAACGGTTGGGCAATGCCCGCGGAGCTACGAGCGCCTTGGTAGGTGTACAGTGCGTTCCTAATTAAAACCCCAGATTCCAGATGTTGGCTGCGAATTCACGCGGTCGTAGCATGCCCAGATTGGCGAGGCTTCCCCAGCGATGGGAGTAGGTGGTGCCTCTTCCAGCTTGTGGATTCCCACCTCAGAACTTGACTTGCTTCATGAGCAACTTGCTCACGCCACGCAGCGTACTGCGGAGGCAGAAGGGATGCTCTGTATACAGGTAAAAGTTTCAGTGTTGAGTTCTCTTTGTTTACGCCTTATCGCGTATCTGAGATGGTACACTCGGCAGGAAAAGGAGACGGAAGAAGCGCTTGCCCAAGCTGTGCAGAGGGAGGCTAGGATAGCAGAACTGGAGAGGGAACTGCGGCGTCATCCTGATGACGACTCTTCCAGGGATGCTATGGAACTGAGGGTTGTTATGGTGCTAGGCCCGGATACAGAGGGGGGTGAATGTATCCCTCTAGAAATTATGCCCAAATTAAAAAACTAATGAGCTTTCCAAGATAAGATGATAATTCAACAAATGATCAAACAGTTGGACTGCAACAATGCAGCCACCTGATCACACCAGAAACAGCAGGCAGAGCTAAACAAACCAACCACACTTAGCAGAAATTAATGCTCAAGATATACTTCTAAGAGAGCACAACTAACCAAGCATTCACAACCTGTGAAGGGTGGTAGGTGATATGGAGCAAACTAACACAGCAATTAACCACTTGCACAGGAGATTTTTAGGTGGTTCGGTCACCAAGACCTACATCCACCCCACACTCAAATCGAGTGTGGCTTCACTAACAGCTGGGCAACACAGCTTGCCAACAGATGCTGATACACAGCTTACCCAGGGGAACAACCTCCCCCCTTCCTCCTACCAGGAGGGTACATCTAGCAACCCACGGTCACTAGAACCCAGAGACTCACGTCTCTCTTCCTCTATACCAAGAGGGAACCCCACCCGTAGCAGCCCCGCTACCAGTGAACTAGCCAGTAGCACTCTGCTACCAGTAACCAACCAGAGGCCTAGCCTCTCTTCCTCCTAGCCCGGAGGAAACCCACAAGCAGCCTCCGTGCTGCTTGCAAACCGGAGGAACCAGCCTCCCTTCCTCCACACAGGAGGGAACTACCACCAGTAGCCCCTGCTATCAGGACAAATCGGAGACACACCCGTCTCCCTACTCCTGAACCAACAGGAGGAACCCGACCTCAGTCTAGAGGATCGGAAGAACACAGTAAATCAGATCAAATAAAAAGAAAAACAGAAACGAGAATGACACAGCAAACACAAGCTGTAGATGAAAGAACATCAGATGTGGCTCCCATGGAGCTGACTGCCCTGGATTTGATCCACGGTCCAGTAGACAGATCTTCAGTAACTTCTTCCTTCTTCTTCACGAACTCTCTCTCTCTTTCTCTATCTCTCTTTCTCTCTCCTCTGCTCTCCTTTTCTCTCCCGATGTTCTCTCCTTCTTCTCTGCAACTCTTTTTCTTTTGCAGGCTCACTCTTCTTCTATTTCTTCTTCTTTCAGCTTCTCTTTCTTTCTCACTCACTCTCTTTCTCTTTTCTTTCAATCCTCACGAGCTCTCTCTTCTTCTTCTCTTTTTCTGGATCGAAGGGCTTTCTGCTCAGCTGTTGCTTTTTCTACTTTTTAGGCTTCTTTTTCAATCAATCTTCATCTGAAGACGAAGGCTCCAATATATACAGCCACAGCTAGCTAGGGCGTGTGCTTCCCACACCTTTCGTCCAGAGGATTCCTCCTCAGATCACGTGCTCAGCACCTACACACCTCGTCCTCCTGGTATCACGAGCCAAGCACTTTGAATCACGTGCCAGACACGGTCGCAGTTCACATGCTCAATGACAGCAATCTGACTTGCTGCATTGACGCTGTCAAGCAATGGCGTTAACGCAGTGAGGCATTCCAGTAAGCCTATTAGCTTTGTCTCTTTAGCTGCTGCGTCGACGCTGCTTGCTTGTGGCGTTGACGCATCGGCATCGGCAGTCCAGTGAACAAACAGTCTACCCCTTTTTAACTACTGCGTTGACGCTGCTCCACTGCTGCGTTGACGCTTTGGTGTATTTTTGCAACTAATAGTTCAGCTTGTTTGCATGCTGCGTGGACGCTAAGAACTCCAGCGTTAACCTTCTAAACTGTCTCCGAGCTAGATGCCTATCAGGCTTAATGGCTGCGTCGACGCTGTCTAGCAATGGCGTTGACGCATTGATACATTCCAGTGAACAAACAGCCTCCCTTCTTTAACTGCTGCGTCGACGCTTCCAACCCGTGGCGTTGACGCATTGATGATCCAGTGATCAAGTCTTCAGCAGATGGGCGTGCTGCGTCGATGCTCTCATCATGCTGCGTTGACGCATTAGTGTTCCAGCATCTGAACTTAGATGGCTTCAGCCCTCTCACACCCTCTGGTCACCTTGTCGATCCATCAACCTGCTGCGTCGACGCCACTTGATGAATGCGTTGACGCACCAGAGTAATCCAGTAAGCTTCTTTCTTGATTGTTTGAACTGCTGTGTCCACGTGTCAGCATTTCAGCCTCTTGGATCACGTGCCAAGTCTTGATGCCCTGAATCATCAGAGTAATCCAGTAAGCTTCTTTCTTGATTGTTTGAACTGCTGTGTCCACGTGTCAGCATTTCAGCCTCTTGGATCACGTGCCAAGTCTTGATGCCCTGAATCATCTGCAGACAGACAGAGGAATAATGAACGTATATACTTAAGCAGTAAATGATCAAGTTTGTATAGTGTTAGTGTGCACAGTGTGAACACTGAGTGAGTGTTTAGAGTTACATGATAAAACATGAATTTATCAAGCATATAAAAGACACAGCTAGATGACTCACAGAGAATAACTCACTTCAAAGACCAATCATCAAAACCATCATCAAAATCACAGGGGCACAACAATCTCCCCCTTTTTGATGATGGCAACACTACACAGTGAGTCATCTGATGACTCAAACTATTCTCCCCCTTTGACTTCATCAAAAAGAAAATAGTTTGAGAAATTAAAGCAACCAGCATGCTATAATTGAAAACCAATCTCCCCCTTTGATATAGTCAAGATGAATCATGGGAGGGTAAGAATGCATATGCAGATGGAGATTTCAAAATGCAAGATCACAATTCTTCCCCTTTAAGAGTTTTTATGCAGCATGATGCATACGACATGAAAACTCCCCCTGAATAGATGTCAATTGATATGCAAGTAATGCATGACATGGAAGCTCCCCCTCAATAAGTGGAATCTTATGAGATAGATGAGAAGGAGACCACAGGGGCAAACAAGGACAAGTTCAGGTCAATGAGCAGAAGAGGTTCAATTAGCAGATTTCTAAAGAGGCTTCAACTACAAGAATTTCAGTCAGATTTTCAAGGAAATGTCATTCTCATAAATCCAAATCAGAATATTTCAAAGTCTTCCATTATAAGGGCTTATGAATGAATTTTATTGATCAGCATGGTTTAAACATGATGTATGCAGAGTTTTTCAATAAAATTCTGTATTGATATCTAAAACCATGGTTTAATAAAAATGAACCAAGCCCTCATATTTATCTTGATAAATCTTCCTTTCTCTTACACAATCAACTTTATTGACTTCTTTCGGAATTACATGCATCAGTATTGAAATCAAGTAATTTTGAAGTCATATGATTTTGTGTAGGGTTGTAGAAATTTGATTTTAGCATCAATATTCAGATATTGAGATTTGTTCAACAATTTTTCATGCTACAAATTTTACGAGCACTCTAATTCAGTGCACACCTTGTAACTAGAGGATATACCTTGATCAGAGGCCAATATCCCTAAGCACTTAGTGTGACTAACTGTCATGCTTTATATGAACAGAGATAGCATTTACACATCATGACACACTGCAAATCATTTCTTGATGAGTGAGCTGTATTTCTCAGTGTGCATGCCATTGCTCTGCCTGATTTTCAATGAATTTTATGCAGAGTTAACTAAGGCACCTCATGACACAGTCCCTTGGACATATGTTTCTCAGTGACCAAGGTCATTGCTCTGACAATTACTCTACCCTTTAGACAATTCAGAAACATTCATTTGCTTCAAAACAATATTAATCTCATGTACTTAACCAAACAAAGTCATGTATTCAAAAGTACAGATTTCAGAAGTTTTTTACAAGACACAGCATGAAACAGTTGGTTAAGATTTATTAATCATGATTCAGATATGTTAAGAGATTTTAAAGTTAAACTCTATGAATACATTAAGCTTAAACCACATGAGTTATTTCAGACATTCATAAAAGCGTATAATAGAAGATTTCTAGTTCAAGATCTTTCAGATTTATGATCGAGATAGCCCATTGAAATCTTCATGAAGGACTGAAATAATTCTGATACCAAATGATACCAATTGTTACCAATTGATAGGAGAGATTTTGAAGCTTAGTGTTTTCAAATTATGATCAAGGTTTGGTCAAATAGAATCAATGAAGGGGATATGCACACAAGGCAAGATATCAGGAGGTCAGGCAAGTTCCAGGATGTTCAAAGTTAACATGCAATGAACTTTGACATAAATGTATGCACATGACTACCTTCATGTAATGTATTGACTCCCCCTGACAATATGCATTCAGTCAATCTTTTTGGCATCTTTCATGAGATGCAATGCAATTAACTACATGCATGCAATATTTGCCATGAAAAACTGAACATATGATTTTGATTCATGCACATTCAGACTGTCCTATCCAGTAAAGTGACCCACGGTACTAGGCGGAGCACTTGGTCTAAAAGACCACCTCACACATAGTAAGAACCTCCAGACAGATTTCCCTGCCTTTTGGTACCTTACCATTTATATACCATTGAGGTCATACATGATAATGCAACACGCAGTCCAGATTTCCAATCAATTATCAATCTGAATTATGCACTGATATCTCAACATGTGCTCATGAGAAGCAAGGCAGATTTTTAAATGTGAGCATGTGAGCATGCATGGATCAATTTTCAGCTTTTCAGATTTTTCAGAATGCAAGTTTATTCTCATTTCAATGTCTAAACAGATAATTAAGTATGAGCATTGAGAGACATGAATGTTCATAGTGTTCAATAGATGACAAGTGTGCAAGAATACATCAAACAAGATATGCAGTGAATTTCATTATAGGAAATGCAGAGAATTTACCTGAAAATTTCAGTCCTAGGGGTTTTCTTCTTGAGTGCCTTGTTTTATTACCCCTCTTTATTCTTCAGCTTCCAAGGCACACTTGCAGGTAAGCAAACTATTTTGCACAGATAGGCACCCAAGGAGTCTTGGGTCCTGACATGACAATATTACTCCTAGCAGGTTTTCTCAGCACATTTCTAGCAGCATGGTCATCAGATTTCATCAAGTAGCAATTATTCATTGAATGACCAATTTGTCCACAGTAATGGCATGAATTAGCAGATTTCAAATTCTTTTTAAGCACATTACTGTTGTCATGAAATTTATTGAGGTCGGCCAGCCAACATTCAGCAACTCTATGACTTGGCTTCCCACAGTGATAGCATGCAAAAGACTTTTTGCTAATGGCAGGGAATTTATCAGTTTTAGAATTGAATTTTCTACCCTGAGCATGCCAACAGTCCTTGACTGTGTGGCCATGCTTTCCACAGTGAGAGCATTTGAGAGAATTTCTTTTAAAAGAACCTGACCAGCATTCAGAGGTCTTGTGACCAATTTTGTTGCAGTTAGAACATATGATATGCTGGTTCATTGAAACATATTTGTATTTATTAAAAACATGTTGGTTTGCAAGGATTTTAGCATGATATGAATAATAGGTTTTCTTACCATTAGCAAACCAGTAATGAGCAACTGAGTGTCCTAATTTGCCACAATTAGAACATGTGACACTCCTTTTCTAAGATGAAAGATTTTTAACATTATATTTCCTAGCACTCAGATCATCCTTTTCCATCAATCTACATTCATGCATCAAATGACCAGGTTTATGACAGTAATGGCATGAAGTTTTCTTTTTAGGTACATGTGAGTTTGTGTGAAGACTGTGATCAGCATGCACTGATGGACCCTTTTTATTCATTTTCTGTTTTCCAATCATTTTCTGATTTTTATCCAGTTTTTCTGTTTTCTTACCTTTATACTGAGGTGGAGATGAAGTAGAAGGTTTTTCCTGTTCAGACGATTTAACAAAACCAGTTTTCAAATTGGATCCATCGACCTTCCTCATGGCTGGACTGTAGCCCAGTCCCTCTTTCTTAAAAATAGAGCTAGAAACATAGGATATCTGAATTTTATTGTCAAAGTTCTTTTTATTTACAGGGTTATAGCCTAACCCCTCCTTCTGGAAGTTAACCTTTGTTCCTAGCAATTTGTTCAGATTATCTTGCCCATTAACAAATTTAGACTGAGATTTCCTCAAGTCTTGGATTTCTTCTTCTAAGGAGGCAATGTGTAACTCATAACTTGCAGTCTCTTGTTCACTGCAATTGACAGCTTCATTCAAGACTTTGTTGGCAATTATGTAATTCTCAATTTCCTTTTTCAGCTCATCAACTTCTTCTGAATTATCGGACACTACACATTTACCTTTTTCAACTGTCAGCAATCTTTCTGACAAGATGGTGTTCAGCTGTTTTAGTTTCTCAATTTCTTCCTTTAGTCTGTCACTCAGAATTAATTCAGTTATCAAAATCTGATCATCAGAGTTAATTCCAAGTTTTCTTCCAGCCTCAAATTCCTTCAAATCCTTTTGCTGTTTTTCAAAATCTCTTTGCAATTCTGCATTTACAGATTTTATGGCATTAAGTTTTTCAGCAAATAGGTTCTTCTCTTGCTCAAGTTCCTCACATTTTCCTTCACTCTCAATAACAGATTTTCTGAGAGTCTCTTTTTCAGATTTTAACAATTCAACATGTTTCTTAAGTCCTTGATTATCAGACACACAGGCTTTAAGAGATTGCTTCAAATTTGAACATTTTTCACATGATAAATCAGAGCCATTTTGATCAACCTTTTTCTTTAATTTTTTATATTGTTTTTTTAGCTGTTCATGAGATTCAAATAATTCGGCATAAGCATTTTCCCAATCATCTGAAGTATAGTTTTCAAAGGGATTTACCTCATTATCATCATCATCTTCATCTTGACTGCTGCCTTGATTATATCTGTCAGCCATCACGCAGTTGTCCTCATTTACCCTGTGAATTTTCTTCAGCATATCCAAGATGTCTTTAGCGGACCTGCAATCATGAAAGCAAGACCATAAAGCTCTGTCAGTAGCTGCTTTCATCAGATTAAAGGCTTTCTGATTTTCTCCGTCCTTTGATCTGTGTCTGTCGGTCCATTTGGACACTTTCCTAGGTAAGGTGTGAGGACCTTGTGAAATTAATTTCCACAGATCAGGATTAATAGCATTAACATAAGCATGGAGAGCAGTGTGCCACTGATTAAAATCAGAACCACTAAAGACGGGTGGAAGAGCCATTGAAACAAATAGAAGGTAGATTCAATGCAACATGAATAATGATGCACTAGAACCAAATTAGCACCTAAGACAGCAAGATCGGATCTGCAGGTCGCTGGACCTTCTAAGCAGACACCGCTCTGATACCAATTATTATGGTGCTAGGCCCGGATACATAGGGGGGTGAATGTATCCCTCTAGAAATTATGCCCAAATTAAAAAACTAATGAGCTTTCCAAGATAAGATGATAATTCAACAAATGATCAAACAGTTGGACTGCAACAATGCAGCCACCTGATCACACCAGAAACAGTAGGCAGAGCTAAACAAACCAACCACACTTAGCAGAAATTAATGCTCAAGATATACTTCTAAGAGAGCACAACTAACCAAGCATTCACAACCTGTGAAGGGTGGTAGGTGATATGGAGCAAACTAACACAGCAATCAACCACTTGCACAGGAGATTTTTAGGTGGTTCGGTCACCAAGACCTACATCCACCCCACACTCAAACCGAGTGTGGCTTCACTAACAGCTGGGCAACACAGCTTGCCAACATATGCTGATACACAGCTTACCCAGGGGAACAACCTCCCCCCTTCCTCCTACCAGGAGGGTACCTCTAGCAACCCACGGTCACTAGAACCCAGAGACTCACGTCTCTCTTCCTCTATACCAAGAGGGAACCCCACTAGTAGCAGCCCCGCTACCAGTGAACCAGCCAGTAGCACTCTGCTACCAGCAACCCACCAGAGGCCTAGCCTCTCTTCCTCCTAGCCCGGAAGAAACCCACAAGCAGCCTCCGTGCTACTTGCAAACCGGAGGAACCAGCCTCCCTTCCTCCACACAGGAGGGAACTACCACCAGTAGCCCCTGCTATCAGGACAAACCGGAGACACACCCGTCTCCCTACTCCTGAACCAACAGGAGGAACCCGACCTCAGTCTAGAGGATCGGAAGAACACAGTAAATCAGATCAAATAAAAAGAAAAATAGAAACTAGAATGACACAGCAAACACAAGCTGTAGATGAAAGAACATCAGATGTGGCTCCCATGGAGCTGTCTGGCCTAGATTTGATCCATGGTCTAGTAGACAGATCTTCAGTAACTTCTTCCTTCTTCTTCACGAACTCTCTCTCTCTTTCTCTATCTCTCTTTCTCTCTCCTCTGCTCTCCTTTTCTCTCCCGCTGTTCTCTCCTTCTTCTCTGCAACTCTTTTTCTTTTGCAGGCTCACTCTTCTTCTATTTCTTCTTCTTTCAGCTTCTCTTTCTTTCTCACTCACTCTCTTTCTCTTTTCTTTCAATCCTCACGAGCTCTCTCTTCTTCTTATCTTTTTCTGGATCGAAGGGCTTTCTGCTCTGCTGTTGCTTTTTCTACTTTTTAGGCTTCTTTTTTGATCAACCTCCATCTGAAGACGAAGGCTCCAATATATACCAGCCACAGCTAGCTAGGGCGTGTGCTTCCCACGCCTTTCGTCCAGACGATTCCTCCTCGGATCACGTGCTCAGCACCTGCACACCTCGTCCTCCTGGGATCACGAGCCAGGCACTTCGAATCACGTGCCAGACACGGTCGCAGTTCACGTGCTCAATGACAGCAATCTGACTTGCTGCGTTGACGCTGTCAAGCAATGGCGTTAACGCAGTGAGGCATTCCAGTAAGCCTATTAGCTTTGTCTCTTTAGCTGCTGCGTCGATGCTGCTTGCTTGTGGCGTTGACGCATCGGCATTGGCAGTCTAGTGAACAAACAGTCTACCCCTTTTTAACTGCTGCGTCGACGCTGCTCCACTGCTGCGTTGACTCTTTGGTGTATTTTTGTAACTAATAGTTCAGCTTGTTTGCATGCTGCGTGGACGCTAAGAACTACAGCGTTAACCTTCTAAACTGTCTCCGAGCTAGATGCCTATCAGGCTTAATGGCTACGTCGACGCTGTCTAGCAATGGCGTTGACGCATTGATACGTTCCAGTGAACAAACAGCCTCCCTTCTTTAACTGCTGCGTCGACGCTTCCAACCCGTGGCGTTGACGCATTGATGATCCAGTGATCAAGTCTTCAGCAGATGGGCGTGCTGCGTCGACGCTCTCATCATGCTGCGTTGACGCATTAGTGTTCCAGCATCTGAACTTAGATGGCTTCAGCCCTCTCACACCCTCTGGTCACCTTGTCGATCCATCAACCTACTGCGTCGACGCCACTTGATGAATGCGTTGACGCACCAGAGTAATCCAGTAAGCTTCTTTCTTGATTGTTTGAACTACTGTGTCCACGTGTCAGCATTTCAACCTCTTGGATCACGTGCCAAGTCTTGATGTCGAGAATCATCAGAGTAATCCAGTAAGCTTCTTTCTTGATTGTTTGAACTGCTGTGTCCACGTGTCAGCATTTCAGCCTCTTGGATCACGTGCCAAGTCTTGATGCCCTGAATCATCTGCAGACAGACAGAGGAATAATGAACGTATATACTTAAGCAGTAAATGATCAAGTGTGTACAGTGTTAGTGTGCACAGTGTGAACACTGAGTGAGTGTTTAGAGTTACATGATAAAACATGAATTTATCGAGCATATAAAAGACACAGCTAGATGACTCACAGAGAATAACTCACTTCAAAGACCAATCATCAAAACCATCATCAAAACCACAGGGGCACAACAAGGATCACTCTCCAGTTGGAGAGGGAAGACCGTGAGAGAGAACGGGCAGAGAGAGAAAGAGGCGCAGAGAGAGAAAGAGCTAACAGATTGACTGAAAGGGAGGAACGAAGGGCCATGGAGGCCCAGTTGTTCGAACTCCGAACCAGCCTTGGTCTTGCTGAACAGTGGCTGAGAGATGGTGAGGAGCGTTACCGAAGAGCACGAGAGCGTGGCTTTCGTGTTGGTAGCTTCTCTGCTGCTTCCGTGGATCAACGCCGGGGTGTGGCAATAGGAAGGGGAGTACAGAGCGGTAGGAGTACCGCTTTTCGTAGTTGGGTAGCACCTTTGAGAGTGTTTTGCCCGGAGAGTAGTGGGACGAGTAATGCAGAGAGAGAGGGCGGAACTTGATGTACTTTTTTTTGGTTTTTGGAATAAAATACAAGGTTCGGTTTGTTTGGTTTTCACCTTTACTTTTGTTGCCTCAAATCCCTGCACACATCACTGAGACAAGCAAATCAGAATTTCTGCTCTGACTTGACCCCTTGCTCAATAAGCAAATGGTCACTTTGACTGTCCTTGATAACTGGTCAAGGGGCCAAGCCTTTATTTAAGGAAGGCGAGAGAAAGATGTAGCGATGATAAATGCAATAGGCAAGCACACGAATGCAAGCGGTATTAAAAGTGAGATGCTGGACGCAAATGCAATCATGTAAAATTGATTTGTTTTCTTTTTTTATATTTGGCATTTTTTTTGTTTTATCATAAAAAAGATTTTTTTGTTTGTTTGTAAATATGTACATTTTCTCTTTTTCCCTTTTTTGTTGTTTTTATCATTTCAATTTTTTTGTTGCTAACGCCTGGCAAATACCCAAAAAGCACCTAACCTGTGAGAACAGGGGTTTCTTACTAACCTCCCAGGTATCCTAAGTGCACATCTAGGTTGATTTGGGCCTCTAGACCCCTCGAATGATGATCCCGCCGGCTAAGACTTACCCTGATGACAATACCGTCATGCCATGCTTAGGCTCCCAGTCGCTTCCGACCACAGGGATTCACCCAAAAGATGTTTGAGGTAAATGATATGTCCGACCCGGGTCTGTTTCCTCGCAACTCTAGATGGTATATGATGGAACACCCTGGAACCCTAATGACCAACCGCGCGACGCTGACCCGGAATCAGACGCCGTCGTACCCATAGGTGACGCGCTTGCATTGGCCTAAGCCCAAGGTTAAGCAAGAAGACATCAAGGCGGTAAACATGGGTCTTGACCAGCCAGAAACACAGAGACTCCTTTGCAGCGATAACTTTTGCTTTTCAAAGTAGGCAACCAAATGTGTATATTAAAATAAGGTCGCAGACCCTGGGCAGTTTTCATCCTTCAGAAACTCCATCGAACCTTCATCTTTAGAGGGAGAAGGAAGAGTGTAGGGGATAAACCTCCTGAGAGGACCGGCAAAGCCGTTAACCCGGCAAGCGAATAAGGGCCCATTAACTCTTTCCTTTCGGACAACTTCGGACCAAATCTCGAGCATTTACATTCCATAGCCCCTCCCCCTTTTGTGGATTCGAACTTTTGCTTTGAGGGGTTCCATTTATCGCATCAGGCACGGTCACGACCAGGCTCTTGATTTTAATTTTGTATTTCTTTTTGTGAGGGAGATATAGTCGTTTGACATTTATGGGCTCCCTTTCGTATGCCTGCGGGGACACTGCCCTCTTCTCGTGCTCTGATCAATGCTCGAGGAAATGGATCCTACTCTTGCCCTTGGGGTTTGAGTTTCAGTTTCTCATGCTCAGCGTTTTAAGGGCGCCGACTGTCTCATTTGGTCGAAGAGAAAAGAATAAAGATTACAGCTTCCGGAGATCTTCTGGGTGGGGCCCCACCGTAAGTGATGCTACCGACTTTTTTGAATAAAATACATAAGTGAGCACATGTTAGCTTCCTTCGAGCGAGCATAGGCCGACGTGGCCGGACAGAGATCTCCACGGTTCTGGCAAACCAAGACCCGGTGCCTACCAAGCCTTAATGGGCCCTATCCTATGAAGGTTAGATGCAGTGACTTGACTACATGGTGACCACCAGGCATTGGCATTTTGAATTTTCCATATTTTTAGTGGTTTTCAATATTTCTTTATTTTTGATGTTTTCTATCTTTTCATCATTTTTTTCTTTTGTGCTAAGGGTAGTATTTCTTAAGATAAAGCCCATTCAAAGGGTGGGATAACTCGGTCCCTTCGGCGTTGATTAGCTTGTAGGCGTTGTCAGGGTACACGGCTTGAATTACATATGGTCCTTCCCAATTGGGTTGGAGCTTAGAACGCGGCCCTCCAGGTTTGACAAAAATTCTTTTTACGACCATCTCACCGACTTTGAATTTTCTCTCAACGACTTTCTTTTGGTAAAAGCGAGCGAGTCTATTTTGATACACACGCGCGTGTTCGGCAGCGGCCAGCCGCTTCTCATCCAAGAGTTCCAGCTGGGCGAGGAGTGAATTACGACGATCGTCGAGGGGAAATTCCTCATCTAATTGTACCCTGAGAGAAGGGATCAGAGTCTCGTACGGGACTACCGCTTCCATACCATAAGTAAGGGCAAATGGAGTCTGCCCGGTGGGGGTACGGATTGAAGTGCGATAGGCCCATAGGGCTTCGATAAGTTTTTCTGGCCAGTCTGAAAACTTACTAGACTCGCAGGTTTTTTTGATGATTTTGAGCAATGTTTTATTGGTGGCCTCCGCTTGGCCGTTACCTTGTGGGTAATAAGGCGATGAATGATGCAATGCAATTGCGTACCTTTTGCAGAGGTCCTGTAGGTCCTGAGAAATGAACTGTGACCCATTGTCGGTGACGATTGTGCTTGGGACGCCGAATCTGGCGAGGATGTTCTTCACGATGAACTTGCAGACTGTTGACGTCTTGATTTCCGCGTAAGCTTTTGCTTCGGCCCATTTGGTGAAGTATTCCGTCGCAGTAAGGATGAAAGATTTCTGCTTGGTGAGGGAATTGGGATCACCTAGGGGACCAATGATGTCGAATGCCCACGTGGAGAAAGGCCACGGGGAGGATATTGGATGGAGTGAGGAAGATGGTGAATGGATTTTATCGGCGTGAAGTTGACACTTGACACACCTACGGACATAGACAGCACAATCCTCTTCCATAGTGGGCCAGTAAAAGCCTTGCCGAATGATCTTTTTGGCGAGCATCTGACTATTCACGTGGCCACCGCACACACCCGAGTGCGTCTCCTCTACACATTTCCAAACCTCATCGTCACCAAGACATCTTAACAGAATACCAGTAAGGCTCCTCCTATAGAGTAGACCTGCAACCAATGTGTATTTCTGAGCCACCCTTCTTATGGCTTTCTTGTCCTCTGTGGTGGCCCCTTCAGGATAAGATTGATCTTGGCAGTATTTGACGATTTCATAGAACCATGGTTTCTCTTCATCAGCCAGTTCTTCTTCAGCCTCTGCCAACATGATTTCCCTCTTCTCAAGGATATCTTCCTGCAGGATCTTCCTTGCTATCCTGTCTTTGATATTTACGTAGGAAGCATCATCGATTGCAGGGGCGTGAAGTTTGTAGATGGAAATGGACTCACACCATCTTCCTAGAGGGAACCTTATGGATGATGCCAACGAGGCGAGGGCATCGGCGAGAATATTCTAATGACGAGGGACATGAACAAAGATTAGTTTGGTGAATAGTTTGGCAAAGGCAGCAGTGAGTTCTTGGTATGGCTCGAGTTTAGGATCGCGAGTGCTATATTTAGTGAGCACCTGGCGAAGGATGAGTTGACTATCACCTACGACTCGCAACTCAGTGATACGAAAAGAATGAGCGAGTTCTAGGCCAGCTAGAAGAGCTTCATATTCGGCTATATTGTTGGTAACTGAAAATTTGATCTGGTATGCCAATGGGAATGTGAGGCCTTCAGGCGATAGGAGGGCGACGCCGATTCCTCTCCCTTGAGAATTCAGAGCTCCATCAAAATATAGCGTCCACATTGGCTCATCTGATTGGTTGACGGATATTAGTTCCTCATCTGGAAACTCTGATTGGACGGGATCGAACTTGGGAAGAGGATGGTGAGCGAGATGCTCGGCTATGGCGTAGCCTTTAATCGCCTTTTGCTGGATGTAGGTGATGTCGAACTGAGAGAGAAAACTTTGCCAGCGTGCTAGCCTATCCGTAAGGATGGATTTCTCCAGAAGGAATTTGATAAGATTCATTCGAGCAATCAAGTGGACCTCATGAGCCAAGAAGTAGTACTTCAATTTCTGCACTACCCAAACGAGGGTGTGAGCGACGTCACGCGGTTCGGGGAGCGGAGAGGACGCGGAGAGCGCGGGCTCCTCTTTTGTTTGCTGCAACACAGAATTAAGAGAAAAGAGAAGGGGCCACCACGGGAGATTGCTCCGGCGGGGCGAGTGGGACAAATGTAATATAGCAAGATATGGGGGTTAAACGGTCATAGCGGGAAGTGACTCGCCGCGGCCTCGGGGGAACGGAAATGGTGCAGAAATTAAATAGCAAGAATTGAAACGGCCATTGGGGAAGTGACTCACCGCGGCCTCGAGAATATGAGCAGATAAAAATATAACAGAATATAAGAAGAATATAAAGAGCGGGAATTTAAACGGCCATTGGGGAAGTGACTCGCCGCGGCCTCGAGAACATGAATAGATAAGAATATAACATATAAGAACGGAAATTTAAACGGCCATTGGGGAAGTGACTCGCCGCGGCCTCGAGAACATGAATAGATAAGAATATAACATATAAGAACGGGAATTTAAACGGCCATTGGGGAAGTGACTCGCCGCGGCCTCGAGAATATGAGCAGAATATAACAGAATATAAAGAGAATATAAGAACGGGAAATTTAAACGGCCATTGGGGAAGTGACTCGCCGCGGCCTCGAGAACAAGATGTGATCGCCAGGGGCCAAAAGACCCCAAAATAAGAAAGTGATCGCGCCTACCTCAAGAGTGGGAGATGGCGGGTTGCTTCTTCCTCCCTGATGGGGACATCGCTTACCACTTCTCACTTCTCCATGGGACCGGATGATTGCCATTATGTTTAGCTTGATTTCCGAAGTCTAGCTATGTATTTTTTATCTTTCCTTGAGTCATTTTGATGTACTTATCTTTATTTTGAGTCATGGTCCTAAGTCGTCACATTATCTATCTAAGTATGTTAGGCTAGGGAGTCATTTGGGCCCAATTAGATGGGCCTAGCCCATGGGCAACCTCTTCTTTCCTCAACCCCCTTGCTTATTTGCTTTTAGTAGTTTATCCAAGGACTTTTTGTAAATGTTGGGATTCCTATAAATAGGACCCCAACTCCACTTGAGTTCAGTAATGAAGATTTGATGAATTGAGCATAATTGCAATCCCCCTCTCTCTCTCTAGTTCTCTCTCCCTCTCTCTCTCCTTGGGGCGGATCCCCCTCTCTCTCCTCCCCCTTCTCTCTCTCTCCCAAGGGCGAACCTGCCCCTTCACCTCCTCTCTCTCTCCTCCACCTCAGCTGCCACCTCCCCCTCCAACCTTTCACCTCCCCTAGGCCACTTAACCATCATCAATTCCCTCCCCTTCCCAAGTGACTCTTCCTATTCCCCATACACCTTCCCCACCTCCAATACACCCCTCCCTCTTCCCCAAGCAACCTTCCCACTCCCCCACACCTTCATTCACACCCCAAGACCATTCAAACTCCAGCCCCCTCCACCTATTGCGCAAACAGCCACCCCCCCCCTTACACCCTTGCCATGGCCGAACCCCACCTCCACCTCCACTAGCTTCGGCCCCCACTTCCTCTCCACCCTCCTGCCCCTTCACGCCCCTCCTCCACCCCTTCCTCCACTCCCACACAACCCCCCTGCCACCTACGAACACCCCCACCCTCTCCACCTCCACCAAACACTAGCCTCCCTTGCCTCCATCCCACCCCCTCTCCTACATCCTGCCCCACTACAGGTAGCAGAAGAAGACACGTCTTGCAGAGGCTCCCCCGAACTCATACAGTGGCTTCTGAAGGCAAGGCGTACCATTCTGGAAAGGGCTCCCAGTCCTCTTCCCAGGCGAAGTGGAAGCACTCCGTTCCAAGTTCGTGGCCACCCGTGAGAGCCGATCTCCTCCGACAGCATCTGGAACTAGCTGCAGAGCACCAGAGTCCGACTAGAAGCTCAACCACGGTCGACAGCGACAGATCCAGACTGAAGTTTCTTCTCCAAAGATCTTCCTCTCCCTATCCCCGATCAGGAGCAAGAAACGGAACCCCGTTCGGCCTCCGGGAGCTAGAGTTCCAAATTTTCTCCCGCCATCGTTCGGGTCTGCCTCCTGCTGTCTGCCGTGACCAGATCCCACTCAACGGATCCCTCCTGTCCACCCCGACCTCAGAAGGAGTCTCCGTCAGTTTTGCTGTGCAGAGGACTTGTCCACGGATCCAACAACTCTGACGGATCGAGATTCTGAGTCCGGAAGCCCTAGGTACAACTTCTGCATCCGGCTGCATCCATTCTGAAGCTGCCAACCCCAGATTCCGACGTCCTGTTCGAGTCTCCACCACGACCACCAGCGACAGCAAAAGAATTGGACATAAATCTGAGGCATCCCTGTACCTGTTACGAAGCCATCCTCACTGATCTCGTCATCGGAAAAATTCCTGAGAGCAAGCTACGACTGCAACAGCGACCTCCTGTCCCCTCCAACAACAAGTGGGCAGAACCACGTCAGCGCCCGTTCCGTCGTCCTCGGCGGAATTCTCTCTCTCTCGCCTGGCCGGCTTAGCGCCCCTCCCTGCGTGGAGGTAGTGTTTGATGTAATTGTGATTACCCCACCCCTAGTTCAACCCTCCTGCGTGGGGTGTAGTTCATGTAACTAGCAGCCCAAGCTTCATCGGCGCAGTGTGCGGGGATCACACTTCCCCGCTCGCCCACGTCTCCAAACGGGGTTGGTTTCTTCAAACCAACCAGGTGAGCTCTAAAACTTTGCTCCATTTATATTAGTGTCTGTTTGTTTAATATCCGTAGACATAGCTCCGTTGCGCAAGAGAGTGAGTTCCCGTTCCCGGAGCCATCATCATTGAGTGGTCACCGTGGTCATCGTGAGAGAGTGGGATCTTGTGCCCCAAGTGGCACCGGCCAGCCCCAAAGTGTGGGCCACGTACCCTCGGGAGGATAACCCTAGCCCTGCTGGCACTCTACCAGTTAGGGTCTTGATCCATCACCTCCCTCTAGCATCATATAGTTACCCGGGGCTTGCGAGTGTGCGACGGCGTTTCGGTCTCAATTTATCATTTTACTTGCTATGTGATTGTGAATGCGGATTAGGTCCGAGGTTTGTGTTTGCTTGCTGCATACCCTACACCTGTGTCACATCACTCCCCCTTCGGCCGGCCGACGGAGAGGGCTTTCCTTGGTTACCCCTGTAAAATAGTAGACAATAAACGAACGGAATTAGAAAATGGCAGTGTAGTAACAATTCCTTGCAATAAAAGTAACGAGATCGTGACCTGACACACACCTGGTTGGTGTGGTTTTAAACCCCTCTCGGACTCGAGTAGGAGGAAAATGTGATGATGAATGCAAGAAGTATGCAAGAGACGGCGTCCTTATATAGGGAGATAGAGGATGCAGTATGATGAATGTAAAGAACTATGGAGAATAAGGGGAAGAAAGGGCTTATTGGATGAGCCGAGGGTGAAATCCGACGGAGCTCCGGCAGCATAGGGACGACGTGGAAGCGTGGTGGATGAAGACGACCTTCCTCTCGCGAGCGTGGGCACCCGAGAATCCGGCAGAACCTCCACCTACAAAAGACCCCACGGGTTAGAAAATGACTCTGGTAGCCTCTGGGCTCCGGTAGCCTATCGGATCTCTTCGAAGCTCTTCCAGAACTGAGGGGTGGGCCTCTATTTATAGGGCTCCGGAGGGTGGAGGCGTCCAGGACCCTGGACACCTCCATCAGGGCCGAACTAATATTTTATTCTATTTTTATTCATTTTTTTGGAATATTTTTGTGGAGGCGTCCAGGGCCCCGGACGCCTCAAACAGGTCCACCGAACACCACCGGCGGTCGCACGCGGTTTGGCACAACGCGTGGTTTTGTGAGCGGCGCCTCGTGATTCAGAAATGGGCGCGTCCAGCTGGCTGGACGTCTCCACAATTTGGTTTTTTTCACACATGACAAACCGTCGTTCGGTGGGCGGCGCCCGTGAGGGAGTTGATGGAGGCATCCAGGGGTCAGGACGCCTCCATAAATATATTATTTTATTTTTTTGTTTTATCTTTTTATGCCAACTGGCATATATATATATATATTTTTTATATATATTTATTTTTATGGAGGGGTCCAGGGGGCCTGGACGCCTCCATTAATATATTATTTTTTATTTTGTTT
Source organism: Amorphophallus konjac (assembly GCA_022559845.1). NCBI lineage: Eukaryota > Viridiplantae > Streptophyta > Magnoliopsida > Alismatales > Araceae > Amorphophallus > Amorphophallus konjac. The sequence continues at coordinate 42,757,408 of CM040118.1, read as the reverse complement.
TGTCTTTTTATGCCAACTGGCATATATATTTTTTATATTTGTTTTTATGGAGGCGTCCAGGGGATTGGACGCCTCCATTAATATATTATTTTTTTATTTTGTTTTGGGCTTTGAAAAATAAATTAAAAAAATGGGGGCGTCCAGGGGCCTGGACGCCCCCATAAAGACCCACCCGGGTCCTCAGTTCAGGCGTTGGCAGCCGCCCGGCAGACACCCTTCTTGGTTCCGGAACCTCCTGATGCGTCTGACTGGTGTTGATGCCATCCGAATGCTGTGACGAGACGATTCCGGATGTCGAAAAGGGCGGAAGAAGACTCAAGAAAAGGAAGCACTCAAGTGATTCAAAACGCGTAAGCCGTCGCGGGGCGTTGTATAGTGATATGAGACTTTCTCAGGAGACGTCAGGAATAGCGTGTCTACAGCTGCCCCGCCTTGGCGTCTGCTTTGCAAGGGAGCGACACGTAGTGGAATGGTTTCGAAGTGGAGTGAAATGAAGTGGGAGCGGACTGATAAGTTGATGCCAAGGTGTGATGAGACACGCTTTTGACGTTACTGTCTGGAATCTTTCCTGAAGTTTCAATGAGGCGACCTTGAAGGAGGTCTTTCAAGTCTTGACGGTTGCTTGGACGGAGATCAAATAAGGGAGGGTGAAATGTGCACTCAGGCACGAAAATAAAGGAGACCAACTTCTCGGTGTGGAAGTACCTGGGTCATAAACCCGCAGGTTTCACCTTTGGTTAGCGGTTACCAGCCGATGTGGAAGTGCTGCGGCCAAGGTGGGTCAAATAAGGTAAAAAGTAATGGAATATCTGAGGGTCTGTCCAAACATGGGTCTCCTTTGGAAGAGCAGCGAGGCCGTTTCAAGGAAATTCAGTATTTTATTCGGAGTGGAATATCTCATATTTGTAAGAATTGAAGCACAGCGGATTGAATGATCTTCCGTAATAAATCAAAGTCCTATATGAATGCATGCTGGGCTTAAAGAAAAATTTAAAACAAACTAGAATAGAAAATAGCCAAGGATAATATTGTCAACTTGTTAAGAACGGGTCAGGATACCGATCCGGTGAGCTGACACTGGGCTGGGGCCCGTTTATCCGTGCACCAACTCACTGAATGGAACCGTCGTCCCCATGCTACCACAAGTTAACGGCCTATCCGTACAACCCAAATTCTTCGGGATCATCACTATTTTTGTTGAAGGGGAACTCAAATCCCGGATTCGTTCGGGTCGCAAGGTCCTTGACATGTTCTAGTAGCGTAGGTATCATATACTATGATGCATGACATGGTAGGACTAACCATTGAAAGGTGGGACAGGAGACAGGATAAAGACGTCCGTTAGTAAAACCTGCACAGACTAGCAAAGGTTATCAGAAAGTAGCAGAATCATAGCAGAATCGCACCACAGTACAAAGGAGATCCAGACAAAATCTTGACAATGACCACTGATGTGACATGTTTTATCCTGTAGCGCCCTACCCTTCCTATAAGAACTCCCCTTAGGCTAGTTCATTCAAATGCACCAAGGTGGGTTTTGGAAGCTCAGGAGAGGAAGGAGAGGAGAATCTAGAGATTTCAGGATGGAAGGAGAGTCTTCCCACGTTATGAAGAGGAGCAGGCCTAGCGGCGAGATCAGGCGACTCTCCGACCTCGAGGGTCATCTGAGTGGGATGATCATGTCGCATATGGTAAGCTGATTCTTTTCAAATTTCTCCACGTGAGCCTTCTTCTTACTTCCTTCATTTCTTCTTCTTTCTTTTCTCTTCCAACCATATCCACTCTTCCCAGGCCCGAGGAAGTTTTCCAAACTGCCATGACTTTCAAAGCTAACTTCCAACATCTCCATCGGCATAAGGGCCATACTCTCGAAGTGGCATCTGCAGGGGCTCCTTATTCACGCCAAAAACTACGAGAAGATTCGTATGGACTGGGCGGCTATAGGCGCACTAGTGGAGATCTGGCATCCCCAGAGCCACACTTTTATCTTCCCGACCTTCGAGGTGACCATCCTCCTCGAGGAGGTGGAACTTCTGCTCGGATTGAAGAAATTCAAGAGTGACGGGAAGGTGAAGGCTATGCGGTTGCTGACACGGGGGACTTCTGAAAGCGTCCTTGGAAGCTTCATGCCACCCGACGCAGCCCGAAAGGTCCGTACTCAAAAGGGGATCGATCTCCAAAAGCTCGCGGAGTGGGTCATGGACGCCCTGAGAGGGTCACCAGACGATGACTATTTGGAGGGAATCATGAAGGGGTTCACCATTTGTCTGGCGGGTGCTCTCTTGTTTCCGTATACCGACAACATGGTGGAGGAAGACCAACTAAGTGCCATTCGTGGGATCTGGAGTGGAAAGAGGGTAGGACCCGCCATCCTTGCCTATCTTTACAGCGGTCTTACTGTCTCGAGCATGGGTAAGCCTCCATTTGGTTGCGCACTTGTCTTGAATTGCTGGCTTGATTTGCATTTCAAATTCGACCACCGCGAGGGAATGCCGACGGCTTCGAAGCTTTTCCAACAAAGCCCGCTTCACCACATAGCCAACGTGTTAGGGTTCGGTGGTACTATAGTGAACCGCGTTCCGTGGCTGAAGAAACGTGAAGACTGGCGTTCTCACTTCCGCACCGTGACACAAGGCTTCTTTACTTGCGCACCCGCATGTTTGCTTTCGCTTGAGCTCCTCATGAGGCCTTCTCCCGAAGTTGATCTTCAACTGATCGGCGCGACCGAGTTTGTCCTTTATAACGCGCATCGATGCTGCCTCCAGGTCGGCATTCCACGCCATTCGTTCCCACTACTGACTGGCATCGTTCCTTTGAAGAAGAGAGAGTTGGGTACTGAAGCGGATGCGAAGGAAGCGAAGGCCATTAAAGCTCCATGGAAGACAAGTGTTGCGGGAAAGGCCTTAGCGCACGTGGGGGAAGAATGTGAGCTGTGGAGGGCTTATGTAACCGAACTGGGGAAGTTAAGGCCTAAGGCGCCTAAGCCCCTGATGTAGCTCATTCTACTTTTCTGATGGAATAAAATCTCGCATTTGGATGTTTTGGACCCTTGTCTCCTTAATTATTATTTTTGGTTTTCATTTTTCTTGTATTTTTATTTTGGTTTGATTATATATATACACTTGTCTAAGATGCTTTTTATATATATATACATATATATATTTTTTGAAAAAAAATTTTATCATGGGGGCGTCCAGGGTCCTAGACGCCCCTAATTTTTTTATTTTTATTTTTTGGCATTTTATTTTTTGGGGGCGTCCAGGGTCCTGGATGCCCCTAATTTTGATTTTTGAAATTTTTATTTTTTTTATTTTTGGGGGCGTCCAGGCGCCTGGACGCCCCTACTTTTTTGAATTTTTGAAAAAAAATAAAAATTATGGGGGCATCCAAGCGCCTGGACGCCCCAATGAAAGGGAAATCTATATATAGGGGGGGCTCCTCCCCCCTACTCACTTACATTGTTCATCCTGACCGTCCAACCACTCCAGACGACCCATTCTTAGTCCCAATGGAGCAGGGAGGCCCGAGCCAGGGTGGAGAGAAGCGGAAACGACGGGCTCGTCGTCCGAGGAGGCTGAGGGATGATGCCGAGGAGGCTGCTGCGGCGGAGGAGATTACCGTGGAGGAGGAGGCTCCTCCTTTGGCCGTGGAGGCTGCTGCGGGTGCTGGCGACGTGGGAGATGACGATCACGACCCGGTAAGCCCCTCGGAACTTCAATTTGTTGGTTTAATAGGCTGGATAGGCGGACGAGAGACAGTGTGGTGAGGGCCGGAGAGTGAGGGAAGGAGGCGTCCAGGGGCCTGGACGCCTCCACATTTTCTTTTCCTTTATTTATTTATTTATTTACGTAAATAATAAAAATAGAATTAAAAATATGGAGGCGTCCAGGGCTTGGGACGCCTCCATGATAATATATATATATATATATGTTATTTATTTTGTTTTGGTTTTGGGTTTTTCTAAAATAAAATAAAGAAAATGTAAAGGAGGCGTCCAGGGTGTTGGACGCCTCCAAAAAAACATAAATATTTTTTAAAAATAAAATAAAATAAATAAGTAGTATATACAGTGTTATTGTCTATTACTATTCATGATGCTGATGTGTTCTTTGTTGGTTTTGTGGTGTGCAGGGCGTGATGAAGGGCCGGATCAGCTGGTCCCTAGTGGTGGCGGCATACCGTGGGCTGCCAGACTTTCAGAGGGCGCGTGTGGACGCCATGGGCTTTGGAGCTTTCCTTAGGATCGAGCCCTTTCGGCTCGACCTTCCTCTTATCCAGGCATTGAGGGAGCGGTGGCACGCACCGAGCCGGGCGTTTCTGATGCCCTGGGGGCACATGGTGCTGTCACTGGAGGACGTGGCTCGGATCACCGGGCTACGGGCGGACGGAGAGGCGGTGAGTGGGGTCACCTACCCCGACTACCGAGAGAGTGCCCTGGACCTGCTGTGGTTAGAGACGAGCGTGACTGATAGAGACAGCAGGGTAGTTGGCCGAGTGGAGATTATGGAGGCGCTCGGATTCGTCGACCCGCGCCAGCGGGTTAGCGAGACTGGAGCGGAGTTTCTGGCACGACTGGAGGGAGATGCCTGTGCAGCTTTCACCCAGGACCCGAGCGAGCGGGAGCTGGTGGACCTAGATCTCCGGAGGTTTCTTTTCTTCTTCTTGGGCCGCCTTCTGCTGGGGACGAAGGGGGATGGCATCCACTGCCATTTCCTCGGGATCCTGGCGGACCTTGACAGAGTGGGGCACTACGCGTGGGGAGCGGCTCTGCTTGCCCATTTGATTGCCGATCTCTCCCAGACTTCAGAGAGGGAGACGACAGTCAGCGACTTCGCACCTTTTCTCCAGGTACACAATTTATTTATGCATTTTACCGTAGTTAAATATGCAATTACTCGTGCTAATGATGTATGATGGATGCAGGTGTGGAGTTATTACTACTTCCCGATGGGGAGGGCCAGGCAGGGGAACAGGAGAGCCGTTCCTCTAGCGCGACAATGGAGGCCGGTCGTGGTAGCGGCACCACACAGCTACCAGCTGGCGTCACTTCGTCGGGAGCTAAGCGAGTATCCCGAGGCCATGGTATGATGCGTATGATTTTTTGTGTTTATGCATGTGACTGAATGGTAACTAACATGATGTATGTATGGTGATGCAGGTGGTGTAGAGACCCTACCTGGGCATGGGCGACGCTGGCCAGCCTTGGGTTGTAGCGGGTCTTCCTCGTTTCAGGCGGGACGTGTGGGTCCATTGCCTGAACGAGATCGAGCCGCTTCGGCTGAGGCTGGTTATGAGGACATTGGGGCTAGCCCAGGAGTGGGTTGATGTAGATGAGCCGGCCCGCATCGGGCGGAAGACCAAGGGGAAGGTGAAGATTATGGACTGGCGTACGCGCTTCCCAGCACAGTACCAGGACTCGCAGCAGGGCGGGGTCCCAATGGTGTCCCATGTACAGGACAGTATTGATTACCTGAGACGGTACCGGGCAACGTACGGGGACCGCCTCTTCCTTGGTGGTATGGCAGGGGTAAGTGAAATGAAAATGCTTCACCCTTCTATATGTATATGCATGTGGCACTAACTTATGTTCAATGTAGGATGCTCGTGACAACATGATCGCCGACCTGCGGGCCCAGTTGGCGGATGCCAGGCGGCAGTTGGTGGCCATCCGACAGGAGTTGGAGATCCTGGTGAGTTTATGCGATGCATTTTTTTGTGACTTGGATTTTTGATACTTGGCCTCTAACTGTTGTTCGCTCTGTGTTTCAGCGGGCCCACCAGACAGCGGCAGCCGGGATGGCTGGTGGAGTGGGTTCCAGTTCGCGGGGCCCTCCTCCGGAGGTTTCTGCCCTCCAGGAGCAGCTGGCATATGCGGTGGCTCGGGCTGAGGAGGCCGAGCGTGACCGCGTGGCTCGAGTGAGCGTTTGCCTGACCTCGACTCTCCTTCCGGCTGCTCTCCTTCTATCACTATTCTCTTACGGTGCATGCGTGCTTTGACAGATGGCCGAGATCCGAGAGGCCCTGGCGCGTGCTGTTCGTGCCGAGCAGGAGCGCGACGCTCGGGTGGCGGAGCGTGACGCCCGGATTGTGGAGCTGGAGGAGGAGCGTCGATGGGAGGCAGAGGAGCTCCCTCGTCACGTGCTGGATCTGCGGATCGCCCTCGAGCTGTCGAGGAGGGAGGCGGTGAGAGAGAGAGAGGAGAGGGAGAGAGAGAGGGAGGAGCGACAGCGGGATCAGACCGAGAGGAGGGCTCTGGAGGCCCAGCTGCTGGAGCTCCGATTGAGTCTCGGCACGGCGGAGGGGAGGCTTCGGGAGAGCGAGGAGCGGTACCAGAGGGCGAAGGAACGCGGGGCGTGACTTCGTCAGTCTGGTTCTTTTTCCATGGGTAGCTATCTGATTTCTTCGACCGAGGAGTGTCGTCGCGCCTTCGAGGCTGGAGTGCCACCGCAGGGCGAGGCGAGCATGACTTCTTAGGGTTCGCAGAGGCCCCCTAGGGATCCTCGGCAGAGGAGGGAGGAGAGAGATGACCAGGAGGGTGGCAGCGAGAGTTAGAGAGTTGCTTGTACACGTCACCCTTCTCACTGTATGATGTACTTTGACTATTATATGAAATGGATTTCGTGTGGCGTGCCCTTTTCTTTCCCGCACTTTCTTTTGCACCACGTTGTTTACACTTCACGAGACTTTTGCCCTGGACAGAAGGGAACTACTTTGCACGGGGCGATTATGTTCCTTTCTCCCTTTTTGGGCGCGTCCAGGCGCGAGGACGCGTCTTAATCCTTGAATTCAAATTTAAAGCATCGGGTGGCCTTTCTTCTCTCGTGCCTTACCCGCAAACGAGCCCGCCTTCCGCCGAAACTCGCTTGCCCCCTTTTCGTCTTCCTCCTCTTTTGATCGATGGAGTTCGGTGGGCTCGACCATGGTGAAGGTGGAGAGGGGCGAGGAACTCCTCGCCCGAGGAGGGACATGCAAGAACATGGAACGGCGTCCATGGAGGAGGAAGGGCCGCTTCGGGCCCCCGAGGGACCCGAGGGGCCCGATGTCACGGAGGGAGGTGAACACGGTCTGGTAGGTCCTCCAATCGCTTCCTCTTTGATCCATTTTGAGTTTTGAAGCAAGGCGTGCGAGGGGGAAAGGGTTCGGCAAGTGTTGCACTCAAGTGATGGACGCGTCCTAGACAGGGGACGCGTTCTTTGTTATGATGCGAGGTCCTCCTTCCTTGGTGCAGGACATGGTGAGGACCGTGGGCCTGGCCGATGAGTGGGCGAATGTGGACGAGCCGAGCCGCGTCAGGAGGGAGAGTCACGGCAAGGCGAGGCTCGAGGACTGGCACGTACGTCTCCCTGGACAGCAAGGTAGTGGATTCGTGCAGGACAGCGCCGACTTCCTGCGGCGGCAGAGAGAGAGTTACGCGGGGCTTCCCCAAGCTGGGGACAAGCGTGGCATCTGCGGCTCGCGCGCCCAACTGTCAGAGGCTAGGCGGCAGCTGGCCGTCGCTCAACATGAGCTGTCGGTCCTGGTAAGTTACGTGCCGCACTTTTATCTTCAGATTTTGGAGTTTCACTGACGGCCGTTGTTTATTTTGTTCCAACGTGCCCAGCAGACAGCGACGGCGGGGATGATTGGTGGCGCATCTTCCAGTTCCTCGGCCCCTTTTCTCGAGATTGCCTCCCTCCGGGAACAACTTACCGGTGCGGTGGCCCGCACGACCCGGGCGGAAGAGGAGCGTGATGCCTGGGTGGCGACTGTAGCGGAGCTGCGGCATCGTGGTGAGGAGAGGCCTTCTCCAGATATCCTGGAGTTAAGGGTTCTTCTGTAGATGATGAGGAGAGAGGCAGGGAGAGAGAAAGCTGAGAGAAGGTCCGAGCGACAGCGGGATCAGACCGAGAGGAGGGCCTTGGAGGCCCAAGTGAGGGAGCTCCAGCTGGGCCTTCAAGCCGTCGTGCAGAGGCTAGGAGGGATGGAGACGCGTTACGAGAGAGCGCGAGAGTTCGGGGAGCGACTCCGCCAGTCCGGTCGCTTTGCCGCTAGTGGCTTCTTCGCCACGCCAGGGAAGGAGCAGCGAGTCACTGCTGCGGAGCAGGCGCCAAGAGGCGAGCAGGTGCTGCTGCACGAGGATCCCAGAGGCTTCTGAGGGACCCGCACCTCAGGGGAGAGGAGGGGAACACCCAGAGAGATGAGTGATGGTGAGGATCGGCGAGCTGGTGGACTCGCCTCCTCCTTATGTTTATGATGTTTTTGACAGCTCATGTAGAATTATGAAGGGAGTGATTTGATTTTCTGCTGCTTGTTTGTTCTCTTGTACGTTCCTTCTTCCCTACACTTCTCCTCCTTTGCACTGTTCCCATGTGATGGGTCTGCCGAGACTCCGCCCCGAGCGGAGAATCGCGTCTTGTTGTGACCATTTTTCACAGGAATCTGCCGTCGAAGTCAATAATGACGGCCCTAATCCCTTTTCCCGGATGTTGTGTCAAATTTTGCGGGCGTCCTCCAAAACATGATAGGGTATCCCTAGACAACATAGGGTGCTAGTCGTCATATTCTTCGTCCAATCAATCACCCTGTGCGAGCGGTGAAGTGATACACGGGATCGCATGGCAGGTGCCTCATCGTGAGGGCTATCATTAACAGGTGATGGAGGCAACCTTGGCCTGCACTCCTTCCATTTCTATAAATTTGTGTCCCTTTTATCCTCACAAGTTCTCACGGGAGAGGAGGAGTTTAAAATTCTGAGAGTTGGATGGAGGGCGAATCTTCCCACTCCTCGAAGAGAAGCAGGTCCAGTGGTAGTAGTTCCAGGAGACTTTCGGACCTCGAAGGGCACTTCAACGAAAGGGCCCAATCACAACTCGTAAGCCGAGCTTTCCTACCCTTTTCTCATTCTTTTTTCTTTTCTTCCTTTCTTTCTGACCAAACCTCCTTTCCATTCCCTGCATGCGTAGAGTGTGATGAAATCACAGATCTCATGGGAGTTGGTAGTGGCAGCATACCGAGGTCTCCCAGATTTTCAGAAGGCCATGCTAGACGTGATGGGTTTTGGCACCTTTCTTCGGATTGAACCGGTCCAGCTTGACCTGGTCCTGATCCAAGCCTTGTGTGAGAGATGGGACCCAGTGAGTCGGGTATTCCTGATGCCCTGGGGGCACATGGTGCCCAGCTTGGAGGATGTGGTCTGGATCACAAGCCTGAAGGTGGAGGGCGAGGCAGTGACCGGAGTCACTTACGCGGACTACCGAGAAGGTGCCCAGAAGCTACTGGGTTTGGACCTAGATGGTCGGAAAAATAGGTCGGTAGCTAGGGCGTCCCTCATGGATGCATTAGGGCTCACCGACACTCGTCGGCGGGACGACGAATCCTCAGAAGAGTTCATGGAAAGGATGGAAATAGGATGCCGTGCCGTGTACTGCACAGATTTCGGCAATTGGGAAAGATGCAACATAGATTTGAGGAGATTTCTCCTCTTCCTTTTGGGGAGATTGGTACTGAGCTCGAAAGGGGACGGTATCCAATGTCGCTTCCTGAAGCTGCTGTCAGACCTTGAAAGAGTAGGGTACTATGCCTGGGGAGCCGCCATGCTGGCACACTTGTTTGCAGGTCTGTTCCAAGAAGTGGACCGTGAGATGACTGTGAGTGGTTTCACACCATTCATCCAGGTATTTTTGGTTTTGCTTGTTTTGTATATTTTTTTTTGTTGTTTTTGTAAAGTACTGATGACCTGCACCGAGCAGCTGTGGAGCTATTATTACCTCCCCATGGGGAGAGCTCGGCATTGGCGACCCGCAATGGTGCCGCTAGCCAGGCGGTGGGAACCCATCATGAGTGTGGCACCCCTAACCTACCAACTGATGGTGCTAAGGCGGGAGCTACAGGAGTTCCCTGCAGCGATGGTAAACTGGAGACCCTACTCAGACATGGTCGATGTCGACCAGCCGTGGGTTCTAGCAAGTCGTGCCCGGTTCGGACGGGAATTGTGGATGCACTGCCTGAATGAAATCGAGCCGCTTAGGCTACGATCGGTTATGAGGACTTTAGGACTGGCTCAGGAGTGGGTGGATACGGCTGCACCACCTCGTGTCGGGAGAAAGACGCGAGGACGGGCGACCTGCATTGACTGGCGCGTGCGATTCCCCGAACAGTACGAAGACTGGCAACGGGGTGGCATGATTGTAGAATCGCAGGCGTAGGATAGCGAGGACTACTTGCGTCTATATAGGACAAAGTACGCAGAGCGGTTCCAACTCCGGGGATTTGTGGAGGTAGGTTTCCCCTTTTCCTCTTTTCTTCTTTCTCCCTTTTTGGTTTTCTGGTGGAAATGCTGACTCGTATGGCTGCAGGATATCCGTGATACCATGATAGCGAATTTACGAACTCGCTTGGCAAAGATGGAGCAACGGTTGGGCGATGCCCACGGAGCTACGAGCGCCTTGGTAGGTGTACAGTGCGTTCCTACTTAAAACCCCAGATTCCAGATGTTGGCTGCTAATTCACGTGGTCGTAGCATGCCCAGATTGGCGCGGCTTCCCCAGCGATGGGAGTAGGTGGTGCCTCTTCCAGCTTGTGGATTCCCACCTCAGAACTTGACTTGCTTCATGAGCAACTTGCTCACGCCACGCAGCGTGCTGCGGAGGCAGAAGGGATGCTCTGTATACACGTAAAAGTTTCAGTGTTGAGTTCTCTTTGTTTACGTCTTATCGCGTATCTGAGATGGTACACTTGGCAGGAAAAGGAGATGGAAGAAGCGCTTGCCAAGGTTGCGCAGAAGGAGGCTAGGATAGCAGAACTGGAGAGGGAACTGCGACGTCATCCTGATGACGACTCCTCTAGGGATGCCGTGGAACTGAGGATCACTCTCCAGTTGGAGAGGGAAGACCGCGAGAGAGAACGTGCAGAGAAAGAAAGAGACGCAGAGAGAGAAAGAGCCAACAGATTGACTGAAAGGGAGGAACGAAGGGCCATGGAGGCCCAACTATTCGAACTCCGAATCAGCCTTGGTCTTGCTGAACAGTGGCTGAGAGATGGCGAGGAGCGCTACCGAAGAGCACGAGAGCGCGACTTTCGTGTTGGTAGCTTCTCTGCTGCTTCTGTGGATCAACGCCGGGATGTGGGAATAGGAAGGGGAGTACAGAGCGGTAGGAGTACCACTTTTCGTAGTTGGGTAGCACCTTTGAGAGCGTTTTGCCCGGAGAGTAGTGGGACGAGTAATGCAGAGAGAGAGGGCGGAACTTGATGTAATTTTTTTTTATTTTTAGAATAAAATACAAGGTTCGGTTTGTTTGGTTTTCGCCTTTGCTTCTGTTGCCTGAATCCCTGCACACATCACTGAAACAAACAAATCAGAATTTCTGTTCTGACTTGGCCCCTTGCTTAATAAGCAAATGGTCACTGTGACTGTTCTTGATAACTGGTCAAGGGGCCAAGCCTTTATTAATAAAGGCAAGATAAAGATACGGTGATGATAAATGCGACAAGTAAGCACACGAATGCAAGCGGTATTAAAAGTGAGATGTTGCACGCAAATGCAATCATGCAAAATTGATTTGTTTTCTTTTTATGTTTGGTATTTTTTTTATTTTATCATAAAAAAGATTTTTTTGTTTGCAAATATGTACATTTTCTCTTTTCCATCTTTTTTTGTTGTTTTTATCATTTCAATTTTTTGTTGCTAATTCCTGACAAGCACCGAAATGGCACCTAACCTACGTGAGAACAGGGGTTTCTTACTGACCTCCCAGGTATCCTAAGTGCACATCTAGGTTGATTTGGGCCTCTAGACCCCTCGAATGATGATCCCGCCGACTAAGACTTACCCTGATAACAATACCGTCATGCCATGCTTAGGCTCCCAGTCGCTTCCGACCACAGGGATTCACCCAAAAGGTGTTTGAGGTAAGAGATTTACCCGACCTGGGTCTATTTCCTCACAACTCTAGATGGTATATGATGGAACACCCTGGAACCCCAACGACCAACCGCGCGACGCTGACCCAGAATCAGACGCCGTCACACCCATAGGTGACGCGCTTGCATTGGCCTAAGCCCAAGGTTAAGCAAGAAGACATCAAGGTGGTAAACAGGGGTCTTGACCAGCCAGAAACACGGAGACTCCTTCGCAGCGATAGCTTTTGCTTTTCAAAGTAGGCAACCAAATGTGTATATTAAAATAAGGTCGCAGACCCTAGGCAGTTTTCACCCTTCAGAAACTCCATCGAACCTTCATCTTTAGAGGGAGAAGGAAGAATGTAGGGGATAAACCTCCTAAGAGGACCGGCAAAGCTGTTAACCCGGCGAGCGAATAAGGGCCCATTAACTCTTTCCTTTCGGACATCTTCGGACCAAATCTCGAGCGTTTACATTCCACGGCCCCTTTTGTGGATTCAGACTTTTGCTTTGAGGGGTTCCGTTTATCACAACAGGCACGGTCACGACCAGGCTTTTCTCTTGATTTTGATTTTATATTTCTTTTTATGAGGGAGATATAGTCGTTTGACGTTTGTGGGCTCCCTTTTTGTATGCCTGCGGGGACACTGCCCTCTTCTCGTGCTCTGATCGATGCTCGAGGAAATGGATCCTACTCTTGCCTTTGGGGTTTGAGTTTCGGTTTCTCATGCTCAGCGTTTTAAGGGCGCCGACTGTCTCATTTGGTCGAAGAGAAAAGAATAAAGATTACAGCTTCCGGAGATCTTCTGGGTGGGGCCCCACCGTAGGTGATGCTACCGACTTTTTTGAATAAAATACATAAGTGAGCACATGTTAGCTTCCTTCGAGCGAGCATAGGCCGACGTGGCCGGACAGGGATCTCCACGGTTCTGGCAAACCAAGACCCGGTGCCTACCAAGCCTTAATGGGCCCTATCCTAACATGAAGGTTAGATGCAGTGACTTGACTACATGGTGACTGCCAGGCATCGGCATTTTGAATTTTCCATATTTTTAGTGGTTTTTAATATTTCTTTGTTTTTGATGTTTTTATCTTTTCATCATTTTTTTTATTTTGTGCTAAGGGTAGTATTTCTTAAGATAAAGCCCATTCCAAGGGTGGGATAACTCGGTCCCTTCGACATTGATTAGCTTGTAGGCGTTGTCAGGGTACACGGCTTGAATTACAAATGGTCCTTCCCAATTGGGTTGGAGTTTAGAACGCGGCCCTCCAGGTTTGACAAAAATTCTTTTTACGACCATCTCACCGACTTTGAATTTTCTCTCAACGACTTTCTTTTGGTAAAAGCGAGCGAGTCTATTTTGATACACACGCGCGTGTTCGGCAGCGGCCAGCCGCTTCTCATCCAAGAGTTCCAGCTGGGCGAGGAGTGAATTACGACGATCGTCGAGGGGAAATTCCTCATCTAATTGTACCCTGAGAGAAGGGATCAGAGTCTCGTACGGGACTACCGCTTCCATACCATAAGTAAGGGCAAATGGAGTCTGCCCGGTGGGGGTACGGATTGAAGTGCGATAGGCCCATAGGGCTTCGATAAGTTTTTCTGGCCAGTCTGAAAACTTACTAGACTCGCAGGTTTTTTTGATGATTTTGAGCAATGTTTTATTGGTGGCCTCCGCTTGGCCGTTACCTTGTGGGTAATAAGGCGATGAATGATGCAATGCAATTGCGTACCTTTTGCAGAGGTCCTGTAGGTCCTGAGAAATGAATTGTGGCCCATTGTCGGTGACGATTGTGCTTAGGACGCCGAATCTGGCGAGGATGTTTTTCATGATGAACTTGCAGACTGTTGACGCCTTGATTTCTGCGTAAGCTTCGGCTTCGGCCCATTTGGTGAAGTATTCTGTCGCAGTAAGGATGAAAGATTTCTACTTGGTGAGGGAATTGGGATCACCTAGGGGACCAATGATGTCGAATGCCCACATGGAGAAAGGCCATGGGGAGGATATTGGATGAAGTGAGGAAGATGGTGAATGGATTTTATCGGCGTGAAGTTGACACTTGACACACCTACGGACATAGACAGCACAATCCTCTTCCATAGTGGGCCAATAAAAGCCTTACCGAATGATCTTCTTGGCGAGCATCTGACTATTCACGTGGCCACCGCACACACTCGAGTGCGTCTCCTCTACACATTTCTAAATCTCATCGTCACCAAGACATCTTAACAGAACACCAGTAAGGCTCCTCCTATAGAGTAGACCTCCAACCAAAGTATATTTCTGAGCCACCCTTCTTATGGCTTTCTTGTCCTCTGTGGTGGCCCCTTCAGGATAAGACTGATCTTGGCAGTATTTGACAATTTCATAGAACCATGGTTTCTCTTCATCAGCCAGTTCTTCTTCAACCTCTGCCAACATGATCTCCCTCTTCTCAAGGATATCTTCCTGCAGGATCTTCCTTGCTATCCTGTCTTTGATGTTTACGTAGGAAGCATCATCGATTGCAGGGGCGTGAAGTTTGTAGATGGAAATGGACTCAAACCATTTTCCTAGAGGGAACCTTATGGATGATGCCAATGAGGCGAGGGCATCGGCGAGAATATTCTGATGACGAGGGACATGAACAAAGATCAGTTTGGTGAACAGTTTGGCAAAGGCAGCAGTGAGTTCTTGGTATGGCTTGAGTTTGGGATCGCGAGTGCGATATTTAGTGAGCACCTGACGAAGGATGAGTTGACTATCGCCTACGACTCGCAACTCAGTGATACGAAAAGAATGGGCGAGTTCTAGGCCAGCTAGAAGGGCTTCATATTCGGCTATATTGTTGGTGACTGGAAATTTGAGTTGGTATGCCAATGGGAATGTGAGGCCTTTAGGCGACAGGAGGGCGATGCCGATTCCTCTCCCTTGAGAATTCAGAGCTCCATCAAAATATAGCGTCCACATTGGCTCCTCTGATTGGTTGACGGACATTAGTTCTTCATCTGGAAACTCTGATTGGACGGGATCGAACTTGGGAAGAGGATGGTGAGCGAGATGCTCGACTATGGCATAGCCTTTAATCGCCTTTTGCTGGATGTAGGTGATGTCGAACTGAGAGAGAAAACTTTGCCAGCGTGCTAGCCTATCCGTAAGGACAGATTTCTCCAGAAGGAATTTGATAGGATTCATTCGAGCAATCAAATGGACCTCATGAGCCAAGAAGTAGTGCTTCAATTTCTGCACTACCCAAATGAGGGCAGCACAGGTTTTCTCCATGACGGTGTACTTCTGCTCACAGGGATTGAGAAGTTTGGACAAGTAATAGGTTGCCCGTTCCTTGCCTTCTTCATCAGCTTGTGCGAGGACGGCTCCCACGGAGTCATCCAAGACTGAGACGTAAAGGATCAGAGATTTTTCTGGTTTTGGTGGAATGAGAACGGGTGGACTAGCCAGATATTCCTTCAACCCTTCAAAAGCTTTCTGACATTTAGAATTCCAGTGGAATTCTACTCCTGGCTTGGTCAACTCGTAGAGAGGTCTACACCTTTGTGAATGTTGGGACATAAACCGACGAATAAACTGCAACCTCCCGATTAAACCTCAGACTTACCTCAAATTATTGGGAGGCGGCATATCCCTTATGGCCTTAGCTTTGTCGGGATCTATCTCGATCCCTCTTTTACTCACAATGAACCCCAGCAATTTACCTGACGACACACCAAACACGCACTTCTTCGGGTTCATTTTCAATTGGAACTCCCTTGACCTCTGCAAGACCTTAGCTAGAACATCTGGATGCTCCATCCTGGTCCTTGATTTCACCAACAAGTCATCCACATACACTTCCAGGTATATGTGCATCATGTCATGAAATATGGCCATCATAGCTCTTTGGTAAGTAGCTCCAGCATTCTTTAACCCAAACGGCATGACCACGTAACAATATGTTCCCCAAGGGGTAGTGAATGACGTCTTCTCCTGATCCTCTTCTGCCAAACGAATTTGATTGTATCCTGAAAATCCATCCATGAATGAGAGGGTTTCGTAGCCTGCCGTGTTATCAATCAACACATCAATGTGAGGTAAGGGAAAATCGTCTTTTGGACACGCGCGGTTAAGGTCCCGGAAGTCGATACAAATCCTGACTTTCCCATCTTTTTTCATGACCGGGACAATGTTTGCCACCCATTGAGGATAAAGAATGACTCTAATGAACCTGGCTTTGTGGAGCTTATCGACCTCTTCTTTCATTTTCAAAGCCATCTGAGGTGGAAACGCCTTAACCTTTATTTTACAGAGACGGACCCTGGTTTTAAGGTTAAACGGTGTTCGACCAGGGTTGAATCTAGCCCTGGCATATCCTCGTAGCTCGATGCAAACGTGTCCTTATATTCCTTGAGAACCTCAATTAATGCCTCTTCTTCAGAGGGTGGTAGGTTGTCACTTATGAGGATGATCCTAGGGTCTTCCTCAGTTCCCAAGTTGACTTCTTTG
Source organism: Amorphophallus konjac (assembly GCA_022559845.1). NCBI lineage: Eukaryota > Viridiplantae > Streptophyta > Magnoliopsida > Alismatales > Araceae > Amorphophallus > Amorphophallus konjac. Next base: position 42,741,050 of record CM040118.1, on the reverse strand, counting down.
GTGGATTCTTCTACGGCGGTTGACGGCTGGTCGAATCTCCTCATTCCACTAGCGTATGCGCCCGCCGCATCCTCATATTCTTCACCCTCATCTTCAGTGGGGCATTCTTCATCCGTGATCTCGTAGACTCCATACCCTTCATCAAATGCACAGTCGCACTCACATTCTATTTTCGGTAGCTGGATGGGATTTTCTAACAACTGGGGGATGGCAAGAAGGGCCTGACACCTGGCAGCTAAATCCAGAAGGAATTGACGAGGGATCTGCCTACCCTTGGATTTCTTCCTAGGTACTACCCTTGGCCTATCATTCCTAGATTGACTGACAATATTTACAGAAGAAGAGGAAGACGAGGAGGATGGTGTAGAATGTACAGGAGAAGACCCCTCAGAGGAGGGGTAGAAAAGGTCGCTCATCAGACCTTGGACGGGTGGTCCGCAGGGTGGTACGCACCCGTGGGAGATGTAGGAGGTTTCCTCAACGAGGATGTGTTGTTGGGGAGTTTGAAAATTGACGTTTTTTTTTCGTTTTCATTTTTTATGACAAAACAGCGAAAAGAGATCAGAGGAGAGAGAAAAGTGGTTATGGCTAGAGGATTGGGAGGCTCGTAGAGCATATCATGATTGAAAGCCTGGCGCGGGTTAAGAAGCCCGCGTAGGTATGTAAGCAAAGAAGGGGACCTGGGAAGATCATCAGACGACTGTCTGGCCCAGGAAGAAGATATCAGCAAAGGCTGAGACGAGTGGATGGGGAAGATGGCGGCTAATGAGCCGTTGATGGCAATGTTGAGGACGGATGAAGATCCGTCGATGACAGGGTCCTTCTGGCGAGGACGAGGATAGTTTGGAACCTTGGCAAGAGTGGTAATATTCTCTGGTGTTCCGGAGATCAATGGTGATCCTTCAAGCTGCGGAGACGAGAACATCCTTTCCAGTGCAACGGAAATGTCCCGTATGTCGAACCATTTGTTCCACTCGCATTCCAGATCTTTGATCTTGCCTCTTTTGGTGATCCTCGAACATTTTTCAGCCAAATATACAGCATGTGATCCCCCATATGCTTCTCGTGGGTAATCTCCCATTTGAACAACGGGCCCTCTGTTGAAGTGGTTTGATAGAGTCCATGTGAGGGGCTTCCAATCCGCCTTGAACGGTCCTTTGAAGCCTAGGCCAAACTGTAATATCCCGAAATTTCAGATCCTTTCTTCGTGGGTCCCGGATCTGGTTTTCGGAGTGTCCGGCTCCATTGTGTCTGAAATTTCATTTCGGACATCTTTCATGTTCGGATCGGCGTGATCCAGAGTCGTTTCGGAGGCCCGGAGGCGTTCCGTGGCTTTTCCGCGTGTGTTTTCTGATTCCCGGTGTGTGTTTCGGCTTTTTCTTCGGAAGCTCGCTGCAGGCGAACTAGGCGGTTCACCCGGGCACGAGTGGTACCGTTGCGATCGATGCGTTCCGAGGATTCTGGAAATGTATTTTTCTATTTTTTGGTATTTTTTTAAAAATTCGGATTTTCTATAAAGCCCTAATTCTTTTTCTTTTTCTTTTCTCCTTTCTCTTTCTTCTTCTTCCTCTTCCTCCGTTTCTTCCCATCGTGACACCCTCCTCTCTCCCTCTCTCCCATTCGGACGCGGCGAACCCCTCTCCGGCTACGGACGGCGGCGGGGCGACGGCGCGGACGTGTGGGCGGCGGCGAGGCGAGCTCGTGGGCGTGCGGCGGGCGTGGGAAGTGTGGGGAGTTCGTGAAGTTTAAAGCGTTCTTCGTGATTCGTGATTGATTCGGCGGAGCATTTGCTCCATTGAGGTAGGGTGACGTTCCTTAGCCTCATGTCGATCTTTTCCGTGATTTATAGGCCGCGGGGAGGCCGAGAGGGGATCGTTTGAGCGTTTTTGGGTTTTTCCATGATTTGGGGAGAGCTCGCCCGATCTATGGATTTGATGCATGATTTCGTGTTTTGATGGCCTAGAATCATGCTAGGGGTCCCTAGGGGTCTTCCCCTTTGTTTTCCCCCTCTCCTATGGAGGCATGGGGGCGTGGTTAGAATTTTTGGGCGTTTCTACCATTTTCGGCCGCGGACTGAGAACGCGCTATACTCCAGTAGCGCGTTCTTGGAGGTCGCGCTGCCCCGACCGAGCGCGTTCATCGGAGAAGATGAACAGGAGGCGGTTCCTGTCGCGCTATGGGGTCCTAGCGCGATCGGCCTTGTCGCGCTAGGCATCCCTAGCGCGACATGCCTTGTCACGCTAGCCGTCCCTAGCGCGACATGCCGTGTCGCGCTACGAGGCCCTAGCGCGATGTCCCTTGTCGCGCTAGGAGGCCCTAGCATGTTCTTCCGTGTCGCGCTAGGTATCCCTAGCGCGATCTGGCTATTGTTGGGTGTTCCCCTTGGGCCGTGTGTGCGTCCCGGGCACCCCGTGGAGTTCCGTGACCGTGTCTTTGGTGTCCGGAGGTTCCGTTTGCCTTGGTCATGAGTTTGGCTGTGGGCGGTGCGTCCGTTTTTCTCCGACCGTGGCCCCGTTTGACGGAGCTAGTGCGTGGGGTGGTTCCCACACGTTGTCGGACTCGGACGTCATTTTCCGTTGACTCGAGAGTCTACTCCTTCAGTGACCCTCCACTAGTCGTAACCCACTAGTACGAGGTGCTGGTCTCACCTGGGAGTGGTGTACGGGCACCCACCTTTCGAGACGGTTTGTGGACCGGTTACCGTAGGCTCCTCGTCTTAGCCAGAGTCCGGCTGCGGGGGAAAACCGGTCAGAGGGCCAGACCTAGGACGCGTGGTCTGTGTGTGCACACGTGGTTGGGGGCGGTTGGACCCACGTCGACGGGCGTGACCCCAGCTAGTCACTTGTTGTGAGTTACTTGTACGGTGTTTGCGCCTCGGGTAGGACCTACCACGTCAGGCGGTTCACCTGCGGTGCGGTGTCAGACGTCAGGGGACGCTACCGGCTGTGCTTCTAGTGGGTGGTACTCCTGTCGAGTACAGAGTGTCAGACTGTCAGTCGTGTGTTTCCGACCTTCGGGTTTTACGGTTCGACCGTTGGTTTCGGTCTTCTCGTACCGTGGCATGTGTGTCGGTTTGCGTGCCGTAGGGTCTAGTTCTGTAGAGTACAGGGCTTTCCTTTCCGAGGTACTCTCCTACCGCTAGTGTAGTAATTTCTCGTTTTACGAGGTAGGGTTCGAGTGATCCCTACTGAGTCTTGTTCCGAGACTCATTCCCTGCGTGTTTTCACCGTGTTTCAGGTGAGACGCCACCTTCGGGGAGCGCGTCGGGAGCACAGCGTGGTGCGGGTGCCCAGAGGTAGTGCCAGAGGTCAGAGCCGGGAGATGCCCCGTGTAGCTGTACTTTTCTTTCTTGTCACTGTACTAGTCGTGGACTACTGCTGCTGTTGTTATTTTCTTATTGTGGACCATGCAAATTGTTAATTTATTTCCTGCTTAATATTTTAACTGTTTAATTTCTGTAATTATCTGTGATGCTTGTGTAGTTTCCACACCATCCTTTTAACCCTTCCGAGTCTTCGGACTCGTGGGTGGCGGTACGAGTCTCGGGTTATCGGGCCATCCCGGTAATCGGATTCTCGGATCGTTACAGCTGGTATCAGAGCGCGGCTGTGGAATTACATGAGAATCATAGGTAATTGTAGTGGTCCACTAGTCCACAGCGATGATGTACAGGTGACGCTGGCATTAGGCACCGCGTGTTTATTCTGACATTGCCGTTTCCGTGTTTTCTGTCTTGTGCTTCAGGAGCGAGGATGGCGCCGAGGAGGAGTTCTCGCTCTCAGCAGGGGCAGTCGGCTGGAGGTCAGGATATCCAGCAGGGGGTCCAGAGGGACCAGGAGGAGCATAGCAGAGTTCCGGGAGCTACTGAGGCCGCGGATGCTGCGAGAGCTCCGGGGGCCGAGGATTTCTTCCGTGGCATGTTTCAGCTTATGTCTCAGCAGTTCGGCGGAGAGGCTGGTGAGGGCTCGTCAGCCAGGGGTGGTCCAGGCCGAGCGGTGAGGGACTTTATGCAGTTCCGTCCACCTTACTTTAGCGGCCAGGCAGACCCTGATGCGGCTCGTGATTGGCTCGATGAGATGGAGCGGGTGTTCAGTTCTGCGAAGAGTGCTGCCGAGGACAGAGTAGTGTTGGCCTACAACCAGTTGCAGGGTACGGCTCGGAGGTGGTGGTCTTCCGAGTGGAAGACGTCCTTTCAGCTTCGTCCACTTGAGCAGATCGAGTGGGACGACTTTGTCAGTACTTTCGAGCGCACGTACTGTCCAGATATTGTTGCTACGCAGCGGATGCGGGAGTTTCTGGAGCTGGTGCAGGGTGACATGTCCGTGTTGCAGTACAGGGCCCGATTTGTCGAGCTGGGTCGGTATGCACCTCACATCATGGAGCATGAGAGGGTGAGGACCGCGCAGTTTGTGCAGGGCTTGAGGCTGGAGCTGAGGCACCATTTGATCGCGAATGGGGCCACTGATCTGGAGACGGCGTCTCGTGTTGCGATTTCTTTGGAGATGGATATGCAGAGGACTCGAGGACCGGTTAGCCAGGGGCAGTCCTTGTCAGGTCGCAGCCAGCAGCCGGCTACCCAGCAGCAGGGTTTCTTCCAGCATGCGTTCGGTGGTTCAGGAGTACCGGCATCGGCAGCTTCGGTGACAAGATCTGCGTCCTTTAGCTCGAAGGTCAAGAAGTTCTTGAAGAAGAATTTCCGTAAGAAGCATAAGGATCAGGGGTAGGCTTCATCGGGCAGTGTGCAGCAGCCGATTTCCTTGCAGCGTCAGGGATCAGTGGGTGGATCGCGAGGACCTTGTCCACGGTGTGGTGGTACCCACCCAGGCAGGCAGTGCACGACGCCGATTATCTGTTTTTGGTGTGACCAGTCAGGGCACATGGCGCGTGACTCTCCTCAGAGACCGCCGCAGCAGCAGTTTCCTCAGCAGCAGCAGGTTCCCCAGCAGCAGAGGCAGCAGGGACAGTACCCGTCGCTACCCAGGTCAGCTAGCATGGGAGGCAGGCAGAGGGCTCGGGGCCAGATCACGCACATGACCAGGGCAGAGGCAGTGGCGTCGCAGCTCGTGGAAGGTACCGTTCAGATTTTAGGTTGTGCGGCTCGGGTTTTGTTCGATTCTGGCGCGTCTCATTCGTTTATTTCGGAGGATTTCGTGTCGAGCGTCGAGGAGCCGGTGACCCAGTTGTCCTGTGATTTGGCAGTGGAATTGCCTTCGGGTGACTTTATGGTCACTCCGTATTGCTTCGACCAGGTTCCGGTGTGGATCGATGGGTGGAGTATGCCAGGCAGGTTGTATGCATTGCAGCTTCGGGATTATGATGTGATTCTAGGCATGGATTGGCTCGAGACTCATGGAGCGGTGGTGGATTGTGGGATGAAGAGGGTCTACTTCCAGCATCCGAGCAAGCGGACCTTCTATTTCCAAGGTATCCGTTCCACCTCTTCTCGATTCCTTATCTCTGCTATTCGAGCCCGTCGATTGCTTGATTCTGGTTGTCAGGATTTTCTCGCGTCAGTGGTTGTGTCTGACCGGATGGAGCCGGATGTCGAGGACATTGCGGTGGTGTGCGAGTTTCCCGACGTTTTTCCCGAGGAGTTACCTGGATTACCTCCCCAGCGGGAGATCGATTTCGTGATCGAGGTTGTGCCTGGTACGGGACCTTTGGCGAAGGCTCCCTACCGTATGGCTCCCGCTGAGTTGAGGGAGTTGAGGGCGCAGTTGCAGGAACTGCTGGCTAAGGGGTATGTTCGTCCTAGTTTTTCCCCTTGGGGTGCGCCCGTGTTGTTTGTGAAGAAGAAGGACGGTAGTCTGCGGCTGTGCGTTGACTATCGGCAGCTGAATGACGTGACCATTAAGAACAAGTATCCATTGCCGCGGATTGATGACTTGTTCGACCAGCTTCAGTCTGCGCGAGTGTTCTCGCGGATTGATTTGCGGTCCGGTTACTATCAGCTGAGAATTCGCGAGTCCGATGTGGAGAAGACTGCATTCAGTACGAGGTACGGGCATTATGAGTTTCTGGTGATGCCGTTTGGGCTCACCAATGCCCCAGCAGCCTTCATGGACTTGATGCAGAGGGTGTTTCATCCGTATTTGGACCAGTTCATGGTCATCTTCGTGGATGACATCCTTGTTTATTCGCAGTCTACTAAGGAGCATGCGTACCATTTGGGTGTGGTGCTACAGACGTTGCGAGATCACCAGTTGTATGCGAAGCTCAGCAAGTGCGAGTTTTGGCTCAGCGAGGTGCACTTTCTGGGGCACGTGATTTCTGGTGGATCGGCTGACGAAGGTGACGCGGTTGTTACCGGTCAAGGTCAGCTGGGGCGTGTCTAAGTTGGCTCGTCTCTATGTGAAGCGGATCGTACCGTTGCATGGGATTCCCATTTCGATCGTGTCGGATCGGGATCCGCGCTTCACTTCTAGATTCTAGAGGGGTTTCCAGCGAGCTCTTGGCACGGAGTTGGCATTTAGCTCAGCGTATCATCCACAGTCAGATGGTCAGTCTGAGAGGACCATTCAGACTTTGGAGGACATGCTGAGATCCTGCTGCCTGGAGTGGCAGGGGAGTTGGATTCATCACCTACCGTTGGTGGAGTTTGCCTATAACAACAGCTATCATTCGAGCATCGGCATGGCTCCTTATGAGGCTTTGTACGGGCGTCCTTGTCGGACTCCACTTGATTGGTTTGAGGTGGGTGAGCGTGTTTTGACGGGACCGGAATTGGTGCAGCAATGTGTGGATGTTGTGCACCTGGTTCGTCAAAACATGTTGGCGGCCCAGAGTCGGCAGAAGAGCTATGCTGACCGTAGGAGGCAGTCTCTCGAGTTCGCCGTGGGGGATCATGTGTTCTTGAGAGTTTCTCCGATGAAGGGGGTGATGCGTTTTGGACGGCGTGGGAAGCTGAGTCCCCGCTATATTGGTCCTTTCGCGATTGTGGAGCGCATCGGTGAGGTTGCTTACCGGTTGCAGTTGCCTCCTGAGTTGGCGTCGGTGCATGACGTGTTCCACGTCTCGATGTTGCGGAAGTATATGCCCGATGACTCTCATGTGCTCGAATTTTTCGTTTGGCCTGAGGTGACTCCAGATCTTTCTCCCAGAGTTTCCGATCCGCGTGGAGGATAGGCGAGAGCAGCGCCTACGGAACAAGGTTATTCCCTTGGTAAAGGTCGTGTGGCAGCGACACTCTGGTGGTGAGGCTTCTTGGGAACGTGAGGACGAGATGCGTCAGCAGTTCCCGTATCTGTTTGAGTAAGTCTTCCTCTTCTTTCCCCTGGGGTTGTTCTCAATTTCGAGGATGAAATTCCTTAAGGGGGGAGGGCTGTAATATCTCGGACTTTCGGATCCTTTCTTCGTGGGTCCCGAATCTAGTTTTTGGAGTGTCTGGCTCCGTTATGTCTGAAATTTCATTTCGGACATCTTTCGTGTTCGGATCGGCGTGATCCGGGGTCGTTTCGGAGGCCCGGAGGCGTTCCGCGGCTTTTCCGCGTGTGTTTTCCGATTCCCGGTTTGTGTTTCGGCTTTTTCTTCGGAAGCTCGCTGCAGGCGAACCGGGCGGTTCACCCGGGCACGAGTGGTACCGTTGCGATCGGTGCGTTTCGAGGATTCCGGAAATATATTTTTCTATTTTTTGGTATTTTTCTAAAAATTTGGATTTTCTATAAAGCCCTAATTCTTTTTCTTTTCTCCTTTCTCTTTCTTCTTCTTCCTCTTCCTCCGTTTCTTCCCACCGTGACACCCTCCTCTGTCCCGCTCTCCCATTCGGACGCGGCGAACCCCTCTTCGGCTACGGACGGCGGCGGGGCGACGGCGCGGACGTGTGGGCGGCGGCGAGGCGAGCTCGTGGGCGTGCGGCGGGCGTGGGAAGCGTGGGGAGTTCGTGAAGTTTAAAGCGTTCTTCGTGATTCGTGATTGATTCGGCGGAGCATTTGCTCCATTGAGGTAGGGTGACGTTCCTTAGCCTCATGCCGATCTTTTCTGCGATTTATAGGCCGCGGGGAGGCCGAGAGGGGATCGTTTGAGCGTTTTTGGGTTTTTCCATGATTTGGGGAGAGCTCGCCCGATCTATGGATTTGATGCATGATTTCGTGTTTTGATGGCCTAAAATCATGCTAGGGGTCCCTAGGGGTCTTCCCCTTTGTTTTCCCCCTCTCATATGGAGGCATGGGGGCGTGGTTAGAATTTTTGGGCGTTTCTACCATTTTCGGCCGCGGACTGAGAACGCGCTATACTCCAGTAGCGCGTTCTTGGAGGTCGCGCTGCCCCGACCGAGCGTGTTCATCGGAGAAGATGAACAGGAGGCGGTTCCTGTCGCGCTATGGGGTCCTAGCGCGATCGGCCTTGTCGCGCTAGGCATCCCTAGCGTGACATGCCTTGTCGCGCTAGCCGTCCCTAGTGCGACATGCCGTGTCGCGCTACGAGGCCCTAGCGCGATGTCCCTTGTCGCGCTAGGAGGCCCTAGCGCGTTCTTCCGTGTCGCTCTAGGTATCCCTAGCTCGATCTGGCTGTTGTTGGGTGTTCCCCTTGGGCCGTGTGTGCGTCCCGGGCACCTCGTGGAGTTCCGTGACCGTGTCTTTGGTGTCCGGAGGTTCCGTTTGCCTTGGTCATGAGTTTTGCTGTGGGCGGTGCGTCCGTTTTTCTCCGACCGTGGCCCCGTTTGACGGAGCTAGTGCGTGGGGTGGTTCCCACACGTTGTTGGACTCGGACGTCATTTTCCGTTGACTCGAGAGTCTACTCCTTCAGTGACCCTCCACTAGTCGTAGCCCACCAGTACGAGGTGCTGGTCTCACCTGGGAGTGGTGTACAGGCACCCACCTTTCGAGACGGTTTGTGGACCGGTTACCGTAGGCTCCTCGTCTTAGCCAGAGTCCGGCTGCGGGGGAAAACCGGTCAGAGGGCCAGACCTAGGACGCGTGGTCTGTGTGTGCACACGTGGTTGGGGGCGGTTGGACCCACGTCGACGGGCGTGACCCCAGCTAGTCACTTGTTGTGAGTTACTTGTACGGTGTTTGCGCCTCGGGTAGGACCTACCACGTCAGGCGGTTCACCTGCGGTGCGGTGTCAGACGTCAGGGGACGCTACCGGCTGTGCTTCTAGTGGGTGGTACTCCTGTCAAGTACGGAGTGTCAGACTGTCAGTCGTGTGTTTCCGACCTTCGGGTTTTGCGGTTCGACCGTTGGTTTCGGTCTTCTCGTACCGTGGCACGTGTGTCGGTTTGCGTGCCGTAGGGTCTAGTTCTGTAAAGTACAGGTCTTTCCTTTTCGAGGTACTCTCCTACCGCTAGTGTAGTGGTTTCTCGTTTTACGAGGTAGGGTTCGAGTGATCCCTACTGAGTCTTGTTCCGAGACTCATTCCCTGCGTGTTTTCACCGTGTTTCAGGTGAGACGCCACCTTCGGGGAGCGCGTCGGGAGCGCAGCGTGGTGCGGGTGCCCAGAGGTAGTGCCAGAGGTCAGAGCCGGGAGATGCCCCGTGTAGCTGTACTTTTCTTTCTTGTCGCTGTACTAGTCGTGGACAACTACTGCTGTTGTTGTTTTCTTATTGTGGACCATGCAAATTGTTAATTTATTTCCTGCTTAATATTTTAACTGTTTAATTTCTATAATCATCTGTGATGCTTGTGTAGTTTCCACACCATCCTTTTAACCCTTCCGAGTCTTCGGACTCGTGGGTGGCGGTACGAGTCTCGGGTTATCGGGCCTTCCCGGTAATCGGATTCTCGGGTCGTTACACAAACCTACGGTTCGGCCTAATTTCCTTTGGCGGTTTGAGCATACCCTGTAATTGTGCGCCCAGACCTTTACCCTGTTGATAGCCGATGTTCCTCATAATCTCCCAACCTTTGGAGTGAAAAGGGAGACATGATGTTGCGGTTGTCCTGACCGGCTCCTTTGGTGCTAGTGGAACGTGAGATAGATCACGCACGTCCAGCAATGACAATATGGGCCGATGAGATGGCCACACAGAGGGCAGAGAGGTGTTGATAGCATCCACTGTGTGAAGGACAGGTGTACTGACCACTTTAATAATCCTCCCATTGTAAGGAAACTTCAGGCACTGATGGTTGGTGGAAGGCACAGCGTCTACGGCTTCGATGTAAGGGCGACCCAGTATAGCCTTGAATGTGGGGTCCATGTCGAGGACATGGAATTCCGTGGGAATTGACATGGGGCCTAGTTCTGCCTTCAGAATAATCATCCTCTGTGGCGACCTTTTGCTATTGTCATAAGCCGTGACCGTGATCGAGGAAGGTCTTATTTGTTCCTCGTTGACCCCACACAACTGAAGGGTGACCATGGAGATCACATTTATGGACGCACCCGTGTCCACAAGACACGGGTGTATGGATACCCCATTAATTTTTATTGAAATGCACAGTGCATATTTTCGAGCCTCCTTGGGAGCGAGCTCGTAGTTGTGGAACATGATGGCCAGTTGTGTGTCTGTTGGGGTCAGGACGGTCGAAATCTTCTCCACGGGGAGGTCCTCATTAACCATGACTTTTTGAAGGTATTCCATCAAGGCAGCCTGGTGGGATGTGGATCTTTGAAGTAGCTCCAGGATGGAGATCCGAGCAGGCGTCTTGTCCAAGTGTTTCAATAGATCATACTGTGTTCCAGGGATAGCTCTTTCTGGTTGTTCTCCATCATCCTTCTCTGGCTGAGATTGCTCAAGATTCTGACTGTTGTGGGGGGAAACCCTGTGGAAATCCTTCCACTCCGGAGCACCATTGCCTGCGACTTTTGTACCTCTGTGGGGGTAGCAGTGGGTTTTAACAGAGGTTTGAGGGGTAGTGGTGGAGGAATGGTCGATGAAGTAGGGGTGATGACGGGAGTAGGGATTCTGATGAGGGGTTTGTTAGGTGGAGGCATGGTGGAGGTAGAGGGGATATCGCGCGGATTATGAAGGATAAGGGGTCTGGAAGTTGGAGGTGGAGACGAAGTAGAAGTGGGTAGGGCTTGAAGCGGGCAATGATTTTGAGGTGGGTGATGGGTAATGAGTGGTTTTGAAGGCATTAGTGGTGATACGGTGGAGAAAGACGGGGTTATGTATGGTTGACGGATGATAAGGGGTTTAGAAGGCGTAGGGGTAAATGTGGTAGAGGTGGATGGTAAAGTGGGGGAGTGGGAGAAGATGAGAGGGTGTGAAGGCGTAGTGGAGAGTGTCGGTTGATAGGGGATCGGGGTACGGATGAGAGGGCGTAATGGTAGTGGAAATGGTGAAGGTGATACTGACGCGGGTTGGTGAGAGAGAGGTGCTACCCGGGCAAGGCAAGGGTGTTGCGTGATGATAGGATTGGCGGTAGAAAGAATGGAGATACTTTCCTGGTGCCACACCTGCTCTCTCCTGACTTCCGAGAAGGAGGAGATGGGGTTTACCTGATGATTGGGCTGTTGGTGCTCCGGTAATGGATTCTGGATTATGCCCATGTCGGGCTGTTATTGTGGGGCCTGCTGACGCTGTTGTTGTTGTTGTGGTTGCTGCTGCTGCTGCTGTTGTAACTGCTACTGTGGCCGACGAGGAGGTCTCCTAGCCTTAAGAGCGGCGACGTATCGTCTCATTTCATCCCAATCTATTTGATGTTCATCATTCATATCGTGGATGTAATCTTTGAAATGGAAGCAGTAATCTACTGTGTGTCCTGGCTGCCTGTGGTAGACGCAGTATTTGGAGGTATCAACATTCTGGGGCCACACGGGCCTTTCTCAGGGTAGGACGAGTTGGTTTGATGCCATGAGGGCATTAAAAATGTCTGCTAAGGTTTCTGGCAATGGTGGATAGTAGGCTCTCTTGGGACCGACCGGCCTCCTTTGTTGCTGTTGGGGACCATAGTTCCCCGGGGGTGGAACTTGGTTGTACTGAAGTGGTGGTTGTTGTTGCTGAGGTTGTGGTTGTTGTTGCTGGGGTTGACGTAATGGAGGCATATTATTCTGGGGTGGATTATTTTGGGGTGGAGGACGAAGAGGGAAAGGACCTGGTTGGAGGGGAAGTCGGGGCATTTGTGGAGGCCTTGGGTTGACTGCATAGTTGGCATTGTTGACCGCACCCACTTGCTCATTTGTCACAACCCCTTCTGTGGCTCCGCCCGGGACACTAGCGCCTGTCTTTCTGACCACTTTGGGCTTTGGTGACTCAAACATGTTCATAATGGGGGAGTCTTTTAACTGAGTTTGGATGTACCGGGCCCTTTCATAGAGTTCCTCCATTGTAGTAAGTTTATTCATGGCCAGGACGTGTCTGAACTGTGGGGTTGCATTAGACACAATCATCTTCACTTGTTCGGGCTCGGAGAGGGTATCCCTTATTCTTTCCGCCAGAAACCTCCATCTATCAGCATAGCGGACAAAATCCTCGTCGGGTTTCATCTTTTCGGCCACTAGGTCGGTAATGGAGAGTGAGGGACCGACCCTATCCCTATATTTCTGCAAGAACCTTCTCTGGACTATTTCAAAATTCTCGGCCTCGCGGGGCTCCAAGGAATAGAACCACTCAAGCACGGGACCATCCAATGATCTCCGAAAGAGGTATGCCAGGGACCTCTGATCGTTTTGCCAATAGGAGGATTCATACATGAAATCCTTGAGGTGAATGAAGGGGTTGCCGGTACCATTGTATCTATGGTGCGTGGGCATTTCGGAGGGAGGAAGATGAATGACGGGAAGGATTGGCAAAGCAACCTCCGGGGTGGCTTTCACGTCCACCATCCTTCTCAGATTTTGAAACTGCTCGTCCATGCGATTGAACCTATTGAGGAGCGATTGGGCGAGCTCCTCTGGAGGTGAAGGTGGCACTTGCCACTGGGGGAGAAATTGTCTCCTGGAGACTTGAGGGGGGAACCCGGAATGAGAGGGAGCTGTCGGACCGCCGATAGTTGGCCCTGGCTGAAGCGGTCTGTGGGGAACAACGGGAGTTTGAGATTGTGACGGGAACTAGAATGAGGGTGGTTCTTGGCTCGCTTGTCCTTGAAGTGAGGGAGACTGGATGGCTTGCACCAATGAAGGAGATGGAATGGCCTGCACGGACTCTTGGAGAGGTGCGATGGCCGGAGTTGATTCCTGGGACGTGGGGGAAATAGATTTCCCCTTCAGAATGGCCTGGAAGGCCCGGAGCTGTTCAGAGGTAAGCTCCGTGTTGGCGAGGATGCCCAGTAAGGAAGAGATATCCTGTGGTGGGGACGTGTCCCCGGCAATAACCTGCACCTCATGCGAGGGCTCATGAGAAGGACCCGAGTCCATAGCATAGACTCGCGGGTCGGCTGACAAACCACGACTAGGGTGGTTCTCCTCAAAAGACTCGTGAGCCATGCTCACAGTTTTCCCAAAATGCAAAAATATACACTAGCAAGCAGGTAGCAGAGATTATCAAACAAGTGGATGCCTTTACGCCTTTTTTTGTGTTTTGATTTTGATGATTTTTTTTGTATTTTTAGCGAGATCTGAAGTTCACACAAAATAGGGACCCTAGTTTATTTTTGTTTCACCGTCGTGTCAGCTAGGGTCTCTCGTCTCACCACGAATGGGATGACTAACTCCGGGGAACTTCAATGGTACAACCAGCCCAGTGAACGAAGAGTATATTCTTCGATGTCGGGGACTTACGGAGGTCCCAGTGGAGGAGATTCTAGTCCGTTGAGAGGAATTCTCAAACGGAGAGTCCTTCCTTCACCGGGAAAGGGTGATCCTCAAAAAAATGAAAAAAGGATAGAAAAGAGGGATGGATGCATGCAATGAAATGCTGACAGAGATATGGAGTGGGAAAACAACAGAAATAACAGACATATAATAAACAAACAACCAATCACAACTGACAGTGCTGCTGTGAGCACAACGGGGGCGCGCGCGGGCGCCAAGGTGGAGAGGCACGGATGGTGCCGAACTTGCAAGGGTAGCCGGAAGGAAGCAGTAGAGGTCCCACCGTGATCGCCAATCTGTGAGCGACGTCACGCAGTTCGGGGAGCGGAGAGGACGCGGAGCGCGCGGGCTCCTCTTTTGTTTGCTGCAACACAGAATTAAGAGAAAAGAGAAGGGGCCACCACGGGAGATTACTCCGGGGGGGCGAGCGGGACAAATGTAATATAGCAAGATATGGGGGTTAAACGGCCATAGCGGGAAGTGACTCGCCGCGGCCTCGGGGGGACGGGAATGGTGCAGAAATTAAATAGCAAGAATTGAAACGGCCATTGGGGAAGTGACTCGCCGCGGCCTCGAGAATATGAGCAGATAAAAATATAACAGAATATAAGAAGAATATAAAGAGCGGGAATTTAAACGGCCATTGGGGAAGTGACTCACCGCGGCCTCGAGAACATGAATAGATAAGAATATAACATATAAGAACGGGAATTTAAACGGCCATTGGGGAAGTGACTCGCCGCGGCCTCGCGAATATGAGCAGAATATAACAGAATATAAAGAGAATATATGAACGGGAAATTTAAACGGCCATTGGGGAAGTGACTCGCCGCGGCCTCGAGAACAAGATGTGATCACCAGGGGCCAAAAGACCCCAAAATAAGAAAGTGATCACGCCTACCTCAAGAGCGGGATATCGCGGGTTGCTTCTTCCTCCCCCTTCGGCCGGCCGACGGAGAGGGCTTTCCTTGGTTACCCTTACAAAACAGTAGACAATAAACGAACGGAATTGGAAAATGGCAGTGTAGTAACAATTCCTTGCAATAAAAGTAACGAGATCGTGACCTGACACACACCTGGTTGGTGTGGTTTTAAACCTCTCTCGGACTCGAGTAGGAGGAAAATGTGATGATGAATGCAAGAAGTATGCAAGAGACGGCGCCCTTATATAGGGAGATAGAGGATGCAGTATGATGAATGTAAAGAACTATGGAGAAAAAGGGGAAGAAAGGGCTTATTGGATGAGTCGAGGGTGAAATCCGGCGGAGCTCCGGCAGCGTAGGGACGACGTGGAAGCGCGGTGGATGAAGACGATCTTCCTCTCGCGAGCGTGGGCACCCGAGAAGCCGGCAGAACCTCCACCTACAAAAGACCCCACGGGTTAGAAAATGACTCCGGTAGCCTCTGGGCTCCGGCAGCCTATCGGATCTCTTCGAAGCTCTTCCAGAACTGAGGGGTGGGCCTCTATTTATAGGGCTCCGGAGGGTGGAGGCGTCCAGGACCCTGGACACCTACATCAGGGCTGAACTAATATTTTATTCTATTTTTATTCATTTTTTTGGAATATTTTTGTGGAGGCGTCCAGGGCCCCGGACGCCTCAAACAGGTCCACCGAACACCACCGGCGGCCGCACGCGGTTTGGCACAACGCGTGGTTTTGTGAGCGGCGTCTCGTGATTCAGAAATGGGCGCGTCCAGCTGGCTGGACGTCTCCACAATTTGGCTTTTTTCACACCCGACAAACCGTCGTTCGGTGGGCGGCGCCCGTGAGGGAGTTGATGGAGGCGTCTAGGGGCCGGGACGCCTCCATAAATATATTATTTTATTTTTTTGTTTTGTCTTTTTATGCCAACTGGCATATATATATATATATATATATATATATATATATATATATATATATATATATATATATATATATATATATATATATATATATATATATTATATTTGTTTTTATGGAGGCATCCAGGGGCCTGGACGCCTCCATTAATATATTATTTTTTATTTTATTTTGTCTTTTTATGCCAACTGGCATATATATTTTATATTTGTTTTTATGGAGGCGTCCAGGGGACTGGACGCCTCCATTAATATATTATTTTTTTATTTTGTTTTGGGCTTTGAAAAATAAATTAAAAGAATGGGGGCGTCCAGGGGCCTGGACGCCCCCATAAAGACCCACCCGGGTCCTCACTTCAGGCGTTGGCGGCCGCCCGGCAGACACCCTTCTTGGTTCCGGAACCTCCTGATGCGTCTGACTGGTGTTGATGCCATCCGAATACCGTGACGAGACGATTCCGGATGTCGAAAAGGGCGGAAGAAGACTCAAGAAAAGGAAGCACTCAAGTGATTCAAAACGCGTAAGCCGTCGCGGGGCGTTGTATAGTGATATGAGACTTTCTCAGGAGACGTCAGGAATAGCGTCTACAGAGGGCAGCACAGGTTTTCTCCATGACGGTGTACTTCTGCTCACAGGGATTGAGAAGTTTGGACAAGTAATAGGTTGCCCGTTCCTTGCCTTCTTCATCAGCTTGTGCGAGGACGGCTCCCACGGAGTCATCCAAGACTGAGACGTAAAGGATCAGAGATTTTTCTGGTTTGGGTGGAATGAGAACGGGTGGACTAGCCAGATATTTCTTCAACCGTTCAAAAGCTTTCTGACATTTAGAATTCCAGTGGAATTCTACTCCTGGCTTGGTCAACTCGTAGAGAGGTCTACACCTTTGTGAATGTTGGGACACAAATCGACGAATAAACTACAACCTCCCAATTAAACCTCGGACTTCCCTCAAATTCTTGGAAGGCGGCATATCCCTGATAGCATTGGCTTTGTCGGGATCTATCTCGATCCCTCTTTTGCTCACAATGAAACCCAGCAATTTACCTGACGACACACCAAACACACACTTCTTCGGGTTCATTTTCAATTGGAACTCCCTTGACCTCTGCAAGACCTTAGCCAAAACTTCTGGATGTTCCATCCTGGTCCTTGATTTCACTAATAAGTCATCCACATACACTTCCAGGTATATGTGCATCATGTCATGAAATATGGCCATCATATCTCTTTGGTAAGTAGCTCCAGCATTCTTTAACACAAACGGCATGACCACGTAACAATATGTTCCCCAAGGGGTAGTGAATGACGTCTTCTCCTGGTCCTCTTCTGCCAAACGAATTTGATTATATCCTAAAAATCCATCCATGAATGAGAGGGTTTCGTAGTCTGCCGTGTTATCAATCAACACATCAATGTGAGATAAGGGAAAATCATCTTTTGGACAAGCGCGGTTAAGGTCCCGAAAGTCGATGCAAATCTTGACCTTCCCATCTTCCTTCATGTCCGGGACAATGTTCGCCACCCATTGAGGATAAAGGATGACTCTAATGAACCTGGCTTTGTGGAGCTTATCGACCTCTTGTTTCATTTTCAAAGTCATCTGAGGGTGGAAACCCCTTAACCTTTGTTTTACCGAGACGGACCCTGGTTTTAGGGTTAAACGGTGTTCGACCAAGGTTGAATCTAGCCCCGGCATATCCTCGTAGCTCCATGCAAACGTGTCCTTATATTCCTTGAGAACTTCAATTAATGCCTCTTCTTCAGAGGGTGGTAGGTTGTCACTTATGAGGATGATCATACGGTCTTCCTCAGTTCCCAAGTTGACTTCTTTGGTGGATTCTTCTACGGCGGTTGACGGCTCGTCGAATCTCCTCATTCCACTAGCATATGCACCAGCCGCGTCCTCATATTCCTTACCCTCATCTTCGGTAGGGTATTCTTCATCCGTGATCTCGTAGACTCCATACCCTTCATCAAATGCACAGTCGCCCTCACATTCTATTTCCGGTAGCCGGATGGGATTTTCTAACAACTGGGGGATGGCAAGAAGGGCCTGACACCTAGCGGCTAAATCCAGAAGGAATCGACGAGGGATCTGCCTACCCTTAGATTTCTTCCTAGGTACTACCCTTGACCTATCATTCCTAGATTGACTGACAATATTTACAGAAGAAGAGGAAGACGAAGAGGATGGTGTAGAATGTACAGGAGAAGACCCCTCAGAGGAGGGGTAGAAAAGGTCACTCATCGGACCTTGGACGGGTGGTCCGGAGGGCGGGACACACCCGTGGGAGATGTAGGAGGTTTCCTCAACAAAGATGTGTTGTTGAGGAGTTTGAAAATTGACATTTTTTTTCGTTTTCATTTTTAATGACAAAGCAGTGAAAAGAGATTAGAGGAGAGAGAAAAGTGGTTATGGCTAGAGGATTGTGAGGCTCATAGAGCAGATCATGGTTGAAGACCTGGCGCAGGTTAAAAAGCCCGCATAGGTATGTAAGCAGAGAAGGGGATCTGGGAAGATCATCAGACAATTGTCTGGTCCAAGAAGAAGATATCAGCAAAGGCTGAGACGAGTGGATGGAGAAGATGGCGGCTAATGAGCCGTCGACGGCAATGTTGAGGACGGATGAAGATCCGTCGATGACAGGGTCCTTCTGGCGAGGACGAGGATAGTTTGGAATCTTGGCAAGAGTGGTAATATTCTCTGGTATTCCAGAGATCAATGGTAGTCCTTCAACCTGCGGAGACGAGAACATCCTTTCCAGTGCAACGGAAATGTCCCGTATGTCGAACCATTTGTTCCACTCGCATTCCGGATCTTTGATCTTGCCTCTTTTGGTGATCCTCGGATATTTTTCAGCCAAATATACAGCATGTGATCCCCCATATGTTTCTCGTGGGTAATCTCCCATCTGAACAACGGGCCCTCTGTTAAAGTGGTTTGATAGAGTCCATGTGAGGGGCTTCCAATCCGCCTTGAACGGTCCTTTGAAGCCTAGGCCAAACCTGCGGTTCGGCCTAATTTTCTTTGGCGGTTTGAGCCTACCCTATAACTGTGCACCCAGACCTTTACCCTGTTGGTAGCCGATGTTCCTCATAATCTCCCAACCTTTGGAGTGAAAAAGAAGATATGATGTTGCGGTTGCTCTGACCGGCTCCTTTGGTGCTAGTGGAACGTGAGATGAATCACGTACGTCCAGTAGTGACAATATGGGACGATGAGACGGCCAAACAGATGACAGAGAGGTGTTGATAGCATCCACTGTGTGAAGGACAGGTGTACTGACCACTTTAATAATCCTCCCATTGTAAGGAAACTTCAGGCACTGATGGTTGGTGGAAGGCACAGCGTCCATGGCTTCGATGTAAGGGCGACCCAGTATAGCCTTGAATGTGGGGTCCATGTCGAGGACATGGAATTCCGTGGGAATTGACATGGGGCCTAGTTCTGCCTTCAGAATAATCATCCCCCTGCGGTGGCCTTTTACTATTGTCATAAGCCGTGACTGTGATTGAGGAAGGTCTTATTTGTTCCTCGTTGACCCCACACAACTGAAGGGTGTCCATGGAGATCACATTTATGGACGCACCCGTGTCCACAAGACACGGGTTTTTGGATGCCCCATTAATTTTTATTGAAATGCACAATGCATATTTTCGAGCTTCCTTGGGAGCGAGCTCGTAGTTGTGGAACATGATGACCGGTTGTGTGTCTGTTGGGGTCAGGACGGTCGAAATCTTCTCCACGGGGAGGTCTTCATTAACCATGACTTTTTGAAGATATTCCATCAAGGCCGCCTGGTGGGATGTGGATCTTTGAAGTAGCTCCAGGATGGAGATCCGAGCAGGTGTCTTGTCCAAGTGTTTCAATAGATCATAATGTGTTCCAGGGATAACTTTTTCTGGTTGTTCTCCATCATCCTTCACTGGCTGAGATTGCTCAGGATTCTGACTGTTGTGGGGGGCAACCCTGTGGAAAATCCTTCCACTCCGGAGCACCATTGCCTGCGGCTTTTGTACCTCTGTGGGGGTAGCAGTGGGTTTTAACAGGGATTTGAGGGGTAGTGGTGGAGGAATGGTTAATGAAGCAGGGGTGATGACGGGAGCAGGGATTCTGATGAGGGGTTTGTTAGGTGGAGGCATGGTGGAGGTAGAGGGGATATCACACGGATTATGAAGGATAAGGGGTCTGGAAGATGGAGGTGGAGACGAAGTAGAAGTGGGTAGGGCTTGAAGCGGGCAATGATTTTGAGGTGGGTGATGGGTAATGAGTGGTTTTGAAGGCATTAGTGGTGATATGGTGGAGAAAGACGGGGTTATGTATGGTTGACGGATGATAAGGGGTTTAGAAGGCATAGGGGTAAATGTGGTAGAGGTGGATGGTAAAGTGGGGGAGTTGAAGATGAGAGGGTGTAAAGGCGTAGTGGAGAGTGTCGGTTGATAGGAGATCGGGGTGCGGATGAGAGGGCGTAATGGTAGTGGAAATGGTGAAGGTGATACTAACGCGGGTTGATGAGAGAGAGGTGCTACTCGGGCAAGGCAAGGGTGTTGCGTGATGATAGGATTGGGGGTAGAAAGAATGGAGGTACTTTCCGGGTGCCACACCTGCTCTCTCCCGACTTCCGGGAAGGAGGAGATGGGGTTAACCTGATGATTGGGCTGTTGGTGCTCCGATAATGGATTCTGGATTATGCCCATGTTGGGCTGTTGTTGTGGGGCCTGCTGAGGCTGCTGTTGTTGTTGTGGTTGCTGCTGCTGCTGCTGTTGTAACTGCTGCTGTTGTAACTGCTGCTGTGGCCTATGAGGAGGTCTCCTAGCCTTGAGAGCGGCGACGTATCGTCTCATTTCATTCTCATCTATTTGATATTCATCATTCATATCGTGGATGTAATCTTTGAAATGGAAGCAGTAATCTACTGTGTGTCCTGGCTGCCTGTGGTAGATGCAGTATTTGGAGGTATTAACATTCGGGGGCCACACGGGCCTTTCCCTAGGTAGCACAAGTATGTTTGAGGCCATGAGGGCATTGAAAATATCCGCCAGAGTTTCTGACAACGGTGGATAGTAGGCTCTCTTGGGACCGATCGGCCTCCTTTGTTGCTGTTGGGGACCATAATTCCCCGGGGGTGGAACTTGGTTGTACTGAAGCGGTGGTTGTTGTTGCTGAGGTTGTGGTTGTTGTTGCTGGGGTTGACGTAATGGAGGCATATTATCTTGGGGTGGATTATTTTGGGGTTGAGGATGAAGAGGGAAAGGACCTGGTTGGAGGGGAAGTCGGGGCATTTGTGGAGGCCTTGGGTTGACTGCATAGTTGGCATTGTTGACCGCACCCACTTGCTCATTTGTCACGACCCCTTCTGTGGCTCCGCCCGGGACACCAGCGCCTGTCTTTCTGACCACTTTGGGCTTCGGCGACTCAAACATGTTCATAATGAGAGAGTCTTTTAACTGGGTTTGGATGTACCGGGCCCTTTCATAGAGTTCCTCCATTGTAGTAAGTTTATTCATGGCCAGGACGTGTCTGAACTGTGGGGTTGCATTAGACACAATCATCTTCACTTGTTCGGGCTCGGAGAGGGTATCCCTTATTCTTTCCGCCAGAGACCCCCATCTATCAGCATAGCGGACAAAATCCTCGTCGAGCTTCATCTTTTCAGCCACTAGGTCAGTAATGGAGAGTGAGGGACCGACCCTATCCCTATATTTCTGCAAGAACCTTCTCTGGACTATTTCAAAATTCTCGGCCTCGCGGGGCTCCAAAGAATAGAACCACTCTAGCACGGGACCATCCAATGATCTCCGAAAGAGGTATGCCAGGGACCTCTGATCGTTTTGCCAATAGGAGGACTCATGCATGAAATCCTTGAGGTGAATGAAGGGGTTGCCGGTACCGTTGTATCTGCGGTACGTGGGCATTTCGGAGGGAAGAAGATGAATGACGGGAAGGATTGACAAAGCAACCTCTGGGGTGGCTTTCACGTCCACCATTCTTCTCAGATTTTGAAACTGCTCGTCCATGCGATTGAACCTATTGAGGAGCGATTGGGCGAGCTCCTCTGGAGGTGAAGGTGGCACTTGCCACTGGGGGAGAAACTATCTCCCGGAGACTTGAGGGGGGAACCCCGAATGAGAGGGAGCTGTCGGACCGCCGACAGTTGGCCCCGGCTGAAGCGGTATGTGGGGAACAACGGGAGTTTGAGATTGTGACGGGAAGTGGAATGAGGGTGGTTGTTGGCTCGCTTATCCTTGAAGCGAGGGAGACTGGATGGCTTGCGCCAATGAAGGAGATGGAATGGCCTGCACGGACTCTTGGAGAGGTGCGATGGCCGGAGTTGATTCCTGGGACGTGGGGGAAACAGATTTCCCCTTCAGAATGGCCTGGAAGGCCCGGAGCTGTTCAGAGGTAAGCTCCGTGTTGGCAAGGACGCCCAGTAAGGAAGAGATATCCTGTGGTGGGGAGGTGTCCCCGGCAATAACCTGCACCTCATGCGAGGGCTCATGAGAAGGACCCGAGTCCGTAGCATAGACTCGCGGGTCGGCTGACAAACCACGACTAGCGTGGTTCTCCTCAAAAGACTCGTGAGCCATGCTCATAATTTTCCCAGAACGCAAAAACATACACTAGCAAGCAGGTAGCAGAGATTATCAAACAAGTGGATGCCTTTACGCCTTTTTTGTGTTTTGATTTTGATGATTTTTTTTGTGATTTTAGCGAGATCCGAAGTTCACACAAAATAGGGACCCTAGTTTATTTTTGTTTCACCGCCGTGTCAGCTAGGGTCTCTCGTCTCACCACGAATGGGATGACTAACTCCGGGGAACTTCAATGGTACAACCAGCCCAGTGAACGAAGAGGAGATTCTTCGATGTCGGGGACTTACGGAGGTCCCAGTGGAGGAGATTCTAGTCCGTTGAGAGGAATTCTCAAACGGAGAGTCCTTCCTTCACCGGGAAAGGGTGATCCTTAGAAAAAATGAAAAAAGATATAAAAGAGGGATGGATATATGCAATGGAATGCTGACAGAGATATAGAGTAAGAAAACAACAGAAATAACAAACATATAATGAACACCCAACCAATCACAACGGGGGCGCGCGAGGGCGCCAAGGTGGAGAGGCACGGACGGTGCCGAACTTGCAAGGGTAGCCAAAAGGAAGCAGTAGGCGTCCCACCGTGATCGCCAATCTGTGAGCGACGTCACGAGGTTCGGGGAGCGAAGAAGACGCGGAGCGCGCGGGTTCCTCTTGCTTGCTGCAACACAGAAATAAGAGAAAAGAGAAGGGGCCACCACGGGAGATTACTCCGGCGGGGCAAGCGGGACAAATGTAATATAGCAAGATATGGGGGTTAAACAGCCATAGCGGGAAGCGACTAGCCGCGGCCTCAGGGGGACGGGAATGGTGCAGAAATCAAATAGCAAGAATTGAAACGGCCATTGGGGAAGTGACTCACCGCGGCCTCGAGAATATGAGCAGATAAGAATATAACAGAATATAAGGAGAATATAAAGAACGGAAATTTAAACGGCCATTGGAGAAGTGACTAGCCGCGGCCTCGAGAATATGAATAGATAAGAATATAACAAAATATAAAGGGAATATAAGAACGAGAATTTAAACGGCCATTGGGGAAGTGACTCGCCGCGGCCTCGAGAATATGAGCAGATAAGAATATAACAGAATATAAAGAGAATATAAGAACGAGAATTTAAACGGCCATTGGGGAAGTGACTCACCGCGGCCTCGAGAACATGATGTGATCGCCAGGGGCCAAAAGACCCCAAAATAAAGAAAGTGATCGCGCCTACCTCAAGAGCGGGAGATGGCGGGTTGCTTCTTCCTTCCCCTTCGGCCGGCCGACGGAGAGGGCTTTCCTTGGGTACCCTTGCAAAACAACGACAAACAAGTAACGAGTGGATTAGAAAGATGAAGGTGTAGTATTCAAATCCTTGCGATAAAAATAACGAAATGATGGCAAGACACACACCTGGTTGGTGTTGTCTTTTAAACTCCTCTCGGACTCGAGTAGGAGGAAAATGAGATGATGGATGCAAGAAGTGTATAAGAAGAGACGCCCTTATGAAGGGGGATAGCGGATGCGAGATGATGAATGCAAAAGAACTACGAAGAAAATGAAAGGATGTTGTGTAGTGGACAGCGGATCTAGAGGGGAGGGGTGAATAGATCAGCCCCACTTTTCGCAATGTGACCCTCTATATAGCTAGTTAAAATAAATTACAGCGGAATAGAAACTAGCTTCCAAGTATGCTATGATTCACTTTTAGCAAGATAAGCAAGATATATAATAATTCGATCCTAAGCATGCATCTAGAACGAATCAATCACACAAGCAAACCACACTAGACAGGATTTTTAAGGTGGTTCGGACTGAATCCTCAGCCCTACGTCCACCCCTCACCAAAACCCGGTGAGGCTTCACTTGTGCAGCGCACAGAACCGTAAATCGGAAACCACCGATTGCCTTCCTACTCACCACCTGGTAGGGACGTCAACCGCAAATTGGAACACCCTCCAATTACCTTCCTACTAACCACCGGTAGGGATGAATCACACTTTCAATGTTTAAATAATAATGAAAATGAAACAAAATGTGAATGAACTAAAACAAGAGATTGAGTTATGAGTGAAAATGAATTGGCCCTTGTATGAAATGTTGATCAGCAACAAGGCTCCTCTTGGCTTCAACTCAATCTTCTTGATTCACCCTTTGATTGGATGAATGTTCTTCACGGAGTACTGTTCAAGTGAACAGTACCTCTTCCTTCAATTCTTTTCTCTTGATCTTCTCTTTGAATTTCTTTGAATGAATGAAGGAGATGATGAAGCTACCTTGAACCTTGATTGCTTCTTTAGCTTCTAGGAGTTTGAATGCTTGAAATATCACCTTGAATGAGCTTGAAAGAACTTGAATGGATGTAGATGATTTCCCTTGAAGAACTTGAATCAAACCGGCTTCCTTGGATCACCTTGATAGCCTTGCCTTGATGTAATCTTCCTTGAGGTTTGCTGGCTTTGATTTGAGCTTGATTCCCCTTTGATTGGATGAAGAACACCTTCACGAACTACTGTTCACGTGAACAGTAGCTCGTCTCCAACCTCTCTTGCAGCCACCCTAGATCTCACAAGAAGCTCTTTGAAGCATTAGGTTTTCCATCCCCTCAAGTGTTGGTTTTATAACCCTTGAATGGTCCATAGATGCCCCCTAGACCAGATCCACAAATCATGGAAGATTATGTAAGATTTGATTAAACAAATCCATGGAAAGAGGCTATCCACGAGGTGGATTTCGAGGTCAAACAAGGCTGCATCGGGGCTGGCGGTCGACCTAAGGCTCCTGGCGGTCGACCGCCACTGAAACACATACAACTGGGCGATCCCTGGGAAAACCGGTCGACCGCCACTGGCTGGCGGTCGACCGCCAGCTGCCAGACCTGCAGCTGGGCGGTCCCTGGCTGGGGCGATCGACCGCCCCTGTGCTGGCGGTCGACCGCCAGCTGGGCAGAGCCCGGGTCACCCCGGTTCGGTCCGTTGGCCGCACCAGCTCCGTCGCTTGAGTCCGTTAGCCGCCCGTTCATGTTTGTGGCATCGACCTTGATTGTCTTGAAGTTTTATTACTGAGTCTTCAAGCCAAATTTTGTTCCGGGGGCTCCGCCCCCGGAAACCCCCGCAAGGGGCGCTGCCCCCTTGATCCCCGCGACCTGACCGCGCAGGTCGATCAGCGTGCGAGGGCGCAACATTGAGCTTTCATGTGCATTTCTGTCATGAACAAAATATCACATATGTCAGTCATAAGAGCATGGAAAATAACAATGACTAATAGTGTTAAGCCATTATCAAAACCAAGAATACACAAAACTCATATGACTATAGAATGATGTCGAATGACCCATGTGACCACAGAATGACTCAAATGACCTCAGGGACACAACAAAGGATTGGCTTATTGGATGTGCCGATGGTGAAATCCGGCGGAGCTCCGGCAGCGTAGGGACGACGTGGAAGCGCGGTGGATGAAGACGACCTTCCTCTCGCGAGTGTGGGCACCCGAGAAGCCGGCGGAACCTCCACCTACAAAAGACCCCACGGGTTAGAAATGACTCCGGCAGCCTCTGGGCTCCGGCAGCCTATCGGATCTCTTAGAAGCTCCTCCAGAACTGAGGGGGTGGGCCTCCATTTATAGGGATCCGGAGGGTGGAGGCGTCCAGGACCCTGGACACCTCCATCAGGGCAAAAAAAATAGTTTATTCTATTTTTATTCATTTTTTTCGAATATTTTCATGGAGGCGTGCAGGATCCCGGACGCCTCCATAAGTCCCACCGAACTCCACCGAAAGTCGCACGCGGTTTAACACCACGCGTGGTTTTGGAGCGGCGACCCGTGATTTGGAAATGGGCGCGTCCAGGCGGCTGGACGTCTCCACAATTTGGATTCTTTCGCACACGACAAACCGTCGATCGGTGGGCGGGGCCCCGTGAGTGAGTTGATGGAGGCGTCCAGGGGCCTGGACGCCTCCAAGAAAATATATTTTTATTTTTTTGTTTTGTTTTTTTATGCCAACTGGCATTTTATATTTTATATTTTTGTTTTAATGGAGGCGTCCAGGGGCCTGGACGCCTCCATTAATATATCATTTTTTATGTATTTTTTTTGTTTTAAGAAATAAATTAAAGTAATAGAGGCGTCTATGAGATTGGACGCCTCCATTAAGACCCCCCGGGTCCGCTGAAAAGGCGTCGGCAGCTCCCCGACAGGCACCCTTCCTGGTTCTGGAATTTTTTTGGCGTGTCTGAATGGTGTTGATGCCGTCCGAATGCTGCAACGAGACGATTCCGGATGTCGAAAAAGGCAGAAGAAGACCCAAGAAAAGGAAACACTCAAGTGATTCAAAATGCGAAAGCCGTCGCGGGGCGTCGTATAGTAATATGAGACTTTCTTAGGAGACGTCAGGAATGGCGTGTCTACAACAGCCTCCTGGGTTTGAATGTTTAGATTTCCTTAATCATGTTTACAAACTCAATAAAGCTCTCTATGGTTTAAAGCAAGCTCCTAGAGCTTGGTATGACAGGTTGAGCAAATTCCTCACCGACAAGAATTTCACAAGAGGTATAGTTGATCAAATATTGTTTACCAAGGTGAGTCATCCAGATATTCTTATTATTCAGATTTATGTGGATGACATTGTGTTTGGGTCAACTAACCCCAAATTGTGTGAGGAATTCTCTCAAATTATGACTGATGAGTTTGAAATGAGCTCAATGGGTGAGCTCAAATTATTTCTTGGACTGCAGGTTACACAATCAAAAGATGGCATATTCATTTCTCAGTCCAAGTACATAAAGAATCTATTGAAGAAGTATAAAATGAACAACCTCAAGGAAATAGCAGCTCCAATGGGTACCTCAACAAATTTAGATGAAGATTCTAAAGGTAAACCAGTGGACCAAAAGCTATATAAAGGTATGATCGGATCCCTTCTTTATCTTACAGCATCTAGGCCTGATATTCAATTTGCAGTATGTTTATGCTCTAGATTTCAGGCTAGTCCTAAAGAAACCCATTTTAAAGCTGTGAAAAGGATTTTTAGGTATTTACTAGGCACCCAAGAGCTAGGTCTTTGGTATCCTACTAAGTGTGAGTTAGAGCTTCTAGCCTACACTGATGTAGACTATGCTGGGTGTCGAGTAGATAGAAAAAGAACTAGTGGCTATTGTCAATTCCTTGGTGGCTGTCTAGTGTCTTGGGCATCTAAGAAGCAACACACTGTAGCATTATCTACAGCTGAAGCTGAGTATGTTGCAGCATGTAATTGTGCTGCCCAAGTACTTTGGATTAAGCACCAACTGGCTGATTATCAGATAAATTTGGGATGTATTCCACTTTTATGTGATAATACTAGTGATATATGCCTTGCTAAAAATCCTGTTCATCATTCTAGGACTAAGCACATAGAGATAAAACATCATTTTCTTAGAGATGATGTAAATAAAAAGGAGATTGAAATGAATTTCATAGAAACTAAAAACCAAATTGCTGATATTTTTACTAAGCCTCTTGGGAATGAAAGATTTAAATTTCTTAGAAGAGAACTTGGCTTATGTAAATTTCAGCATGATGAATGATATGTTCAGCTACCTTGAATAAAATTTCTGATTTGGACTTGCATCTGATAGCTTGAATAAACCTGTGGATGTTGAATGTGGCATCACACTCATGATCATCATTGCATATCATTTAGTCCTGATTGTGTCTAAGCTCTCTCTCATTCAATTCTTGCCATTCATTTGCAAAATTGCATGCATATAGACGGGGGGAGTTTCTGCTAGAAATTCAGAGTGTCTTCAACTTTCTTGAATTCGTACATCCTTTAATTCTGAATGTCGATTCTGATATTATGGCAATCTGTTAGTCAGTTCTGATTTCTAAGCAATAGAAAATGGACTTCTTCAGTTGTAAGAATTTGAATTGCTTAAGGACTGACCTAATGGTTTAAATTTTATAACTTTTTGGAGTTTAAAAATTGCAACCAGTATAGGAGTAAGCTGAAAATTGATAAACCTCTCAACCCTTATCTTATTTCATGTCAGACAAAGCTAATCATATCTGAAATCATATTAGAGAAGCTAAGTATGTGCATTGTTCTTAAACAAGTCATTCTGAAACATATAAAGGAGTAAAGGACAGCTAAGAAAGATATTGAAAAACATTGAAAACCATTGCAAAATAAAATTTGCAGAGCAATGACTGGTAAATCACTGAGAAACTGAGTGATCCATCAAAGAAGTGAACAACACTTATGTCATGAGGTGTATCAGCTATCTCTGTATAAAATGATCAAAATAGTAGGATGGTTTCATTGAGTACTTGGGGGTAACTGGCGTCTGATAAACGTGTACCCTCACACAAAAAGGTGTAAATCACTTTTATTGAGTTTGATCATGGCAGAATGGTCCATCATGTTGAGTATCTAGGGGTATTGGCGTCTGATAAACGTATACTCCTATGCAAAAAGACAATGGCACCTGAATGCCCTTAATGAACTTCTATTGAAAATGCTGCTCCATCGAAAGAAATTTCATGAATGTCAATTTGTTTAGTTTCAATACATGACTTGGTATCTCTCAATCATTTTTTTTGAGACTATGAAAGTAAGATATTTTGAAACTGACTCTCTCATGCAAATGTGATTCTGGTTTATTGTTTTATCATGCACAGCGAACTTATCTATTGATAGTAGTGCATGAACTCAAAATTTTATAGTTTTTAAACCAGCACTCTATCTGAAAGTAGTTTCTAAATTCATATACCTGAAGGCTCTGTGCTTTAGCATGCTTATTCATAAACTACTTGTTCAGAATGCCAGTCAGATAACTTCTTGATCTTTCCCTTGCATTCCCTTTCCCTCCTCTTTGTTGATGGCAAAGGGGGAGAATATTGTCTAGGGGGAGAATATGTTGTCGGGGGAGAATATGTTGTCTGAATTCTGAATTCATTTACAGGGGGAGTCTGGGGCAGTAAGTTGCTTGCATTGTGTAGCATGCATTCATAGCATCTGCATGTCAATCTAAATAACAAATCATGTTTTTCATCAAAATACATAAAAATACATCTGTTTGACAAGATGTTACTATTCTAGTTAATAAGGGGTTGCCATCATCAAAAAGGGGGAGATTGTTGTGACTCCTCTGTGTTGATGATGTTGGCATTTGCTTCATTTCTTTGGCAACGCCTTATCTTGATTGATTATTTGTTTTGATTGATTGGCAACAGTTCCTATTTTGATGAAATTGCTTTTATCAGGTTGTCTGTGTACATAATGCAGTCAGAGTCTATACTGTGTTCTGCACACACTCACAAGTCTTCACAGTGCTTTGCAGCATGAAACTCTATACATTGGCATACATTGCAGCGTCAACGCATTGCATCATCTTTACAAGTATGTACATTGCATCACATCGTTAAAGTCTACACTCGGCTAAGTGTGTACATTGTCCACCTTAGTTAAAGTCCATTCATTGGACTGTGCATAGTCTATACATTGCTCGTCGTTGCAAAGTCCATACATCCACAGTGCATTGCATAGTCTATACACTGCACGTTCAAGTTCAAAGTATATACATTGCTGCATTACCTGCTAGAGTGAAGTCTGTACAGCCGAAGCACACATATCAAGTCTATACATCGAGCTACTGTGCAAGTCCACACTTTGGCCTTCAGGCTTGAAAGTCTGTACAATGGACTGTGCTTCGCAAAGTCTATACATTTGTCGGTGGTAAGTATATATAGTGAGCGTCTCATGAAGTCTGTACACCATTGTAGCTACACCGTCTCAGCCACCGTCTCATTCAGCATCTTAGGCTTGCAAAGTCTATACATTTGTCGGTGGTAAGTATATACAGTGAGCGTCTCATGAAGTCTGTACACCACTGTAGCTGCACCGTCTCAGCCACCATCTCATTCAGCATCTTAGGCTTGCAAAGTCTATACATTTATCGGTGGAAAGTATATACATCCATTGTCTCAATTTGCGTCTCAGTGGAAGTCCATACAGTGCACTATGCATCCTTCGTTGAACTTCAAAGTCTATACATTGAAGCAAAGTCTGTACAGCCATCAGTGATCTTCCAAGTATGTACATCCAACTGTTCATCTTTGAAGTCTGTACATTGGAAGTTTTACCTACGTTTTCCTTCAAGTCTATACATCGGTAATTTTACCGTCGTTTCCCTTGAAGTCTATACACTGATCGCTTTACCGTCGTTTTCATTTGGAAGTTCATACATTCGCTGCTTTCTTGTTCAAGCCTATACAGCCTTTCATTTTGAAAGTATATACATCGGGAAGTCGTCACATTGGCTGCTGAATGATATTCAAGTCTACACATCGGCACTGTAGCATGCATTTCGTAAAGTCTATACATTGCATGCTTCACTTTAAGTCTATACACTCGTGAGTGTTTCATCAAGTCTATACATTGGATGTTGTTCTTCAAAGTATGTACATCACATCATATTGTTCATGCAGTGTCTTGGAGAAGTCTATACATCGTTTCACTGTACAGCTCCATACATTGCATTGCATTGGCTAAGTGTGTACATCAGTCTGTCTCTGTTGCGTCTAAGGCTTTGGGCAAAGTCTATACAGACTCCACCGTCTCTTCCAGCGTTTCATGCTATCCAAGTCTGTACAGTGTCTGTCTTCATGCATCAGTCAAAGTCTGTATAGCCAGGTACGTCTCATTTAGAGTCTAAGGCAAGTCTGTACATTGGACCTTCATTCAAAGTCTGTACAGCGTCTCGTTCATGCATTGTTCATGAAGTCTGTACATTGGACTGTGTCTTCGTGCATCACGTTAAGTCCATACACTGGGTCAGGTTCTTAAAGTGTATACATTGGCCTTAGCTCTCATAGTCTGTACATTGGTCCTCAGATTCGAAGTCCATACATTGGTCTTCATATTCAAAGTCTGAACATTCGTTCACTTCACTCAAGTCTATACATTGGAGTCTTTCCCTACGCTTCTAAGGTGAAGCCTATACATTGCCTTTGGGCTTCAAAGCCTATACATCGGCCTTAATCTAAAGTCCATACATTGGGTGAGGTTCTTCATAGTCTGCACATTACTTTACAATTCAGCAAGTATGTACAGCCCTTCATATAAACTGAAGTCTATACATCGTGATGTCTTACACATTGGCTGATTGAATGATCTCAAAGTCTATACATCCGATTGTTCAGCTTGTGGCCAAGTCTGTACATTGGCCTTCATGCCTCAAGTATATACATTACTTTTTCGTTCAAGCAAGTCCATACACTGAGCAAGTATACACATTGTGTTTGTCTTGTAAAGTCCATACATTGATGTCTGTACGTCGGCTATAAACCGAAGTCTATACACTGCACTGAATATACTTAAAGCTGATGATCCGATACTCTGTCTGAAAGGGATTCTCTACAGGGATTGCTGACATGGCTCGTGATCCCAGGAGGACGAGGTGATCAGATGATGACACGTGGATAAAGTTGCCTCAGATCTGGAAAATTCCTTGGGCGGGAAAACGTGGAAACCACGCGCCCTTATCCACCTGCTACCAGTATATATTGAAGCCTTGGTGTTCAGATGGAGGCTGATCGAAATCTGAAGAGAGCAAAGTCTATACAGCAAGTCTGAAAGCAACAGAGTGCCATCGATCCACTGTGAGAAGAGAAACAGAGAAGAAGAAAAAGAGAGAAGAGAAGATCAAGAGAGATGAGTTGAGAGAGCTTGATCGAGAGAGTGAGATTGTGAGAGTTTTTATTTGAGAGGTTGTATCTCAGTCTCTTGGTTCAGAAACTAGAGCTGAGCATTTGCTCATTCGAGCTACATTCCCATTTGGGTTTTCATTTTCGTTTTGCTTCTGTCTTTCATTTCCGAATTATTGTTTCTTCAAGCTGTGAGTCAGCGGATTTGTAGTGGAAGTCTCCACTGGATGGGTTAAGCTATATTTCCCTAGCAGTTGCAGAGGATCTGTTCCTCTGGTCGGCAAGCTGTAGTGCCAAGCGAAGCTGTGTATCAGCGGTTGTTGGCCAAGCTGTAGTGCCCAGCAGACGCAAGCTGTACTGCGCAGCAGTAAGCCATACTCGGTTGAGTGTGGGGTGGACGTAGGTCCTTGACCGAACCACCTAAAAATCATGGGTGTATTATGTTTGTGTGATTGTCTATGAATTGTGTGCTACTGGTTGTCTTGTTTACTTTAAGAGCTTGATTCGGTTCTGTTGAAATCTAGTATCAGGGTTAGTGATTTAGCAGATTTGCCTATATTCCGCATTTGAACCTTACATTGGTTTTTAAATAGGCATTAGATCTATTCACCCCCCTCTAGATCCACATTTCGTGGAGATAGACTGCGTCCATCTAACTCAACAAGGTAGAGTGCCCAAAAGACACATAAACCCTTCAACAAACCCATAAAAACCCCCTAAACATGTGCATATAGACCCTAGGGGCAAATGGGTAAAGTTGGAGCACAAATGGATTGGGTTTAATGGGTTTTCGGATGCATTTAGTGAAGCCCGATTTTGTAGCAGAGAAAGTCCGGTCGATCGGATTCAATGAGGCGGTCGACCGGACCAAACACCCGTTCTGTTTTGGGTAGCAGAGAAATATCGGTTGACCGATATCACTGAGTCGGTCGATCGGACAGACACCGGTCGACCGGTTATATAGGGCCGGTCGACCGGACAGAACTTAGTTCTGTCTGGATTTAGCCGATCGACCGGATTATGGGGGCGGTCGACCGGTCTGGTTCTGCACTTACAAAAATAACATTTTTTAGGCTCTAAAACCTATGCAAACCCAATGGCATTAATGCAACCAATGTCTATTGATTCTGGATGATTCATTTCAATGGTTTGACCCTGCAAAACCATAGAAAAACTAAATTAGTATGGATTTGAAAATCAAATGAACTTCTCTCTTGAAACTAGCATTATTTGAATGAGAGTGAACAAAATGGCATGCAAATCACCCCGGAACACTATCAACTCAAATGTTGTGATCTCAGGAGTGGGATTTGAGTTCAAGTTATGAAAGACAATTTAACATTTCAACCAACCCATGCATACCAACTTGTATTGACAAAACCAAGGACACGAAGATATCATGCTTCCATGAAAACCCAATCAAGTTAGTTTCACACAATCCATCTTCTTCAAAATTCTTTGACTCATATCAAATGAAGCTCAATGAAATATACTAATACCATGATGAGTCCATATTCAACTTGTCAACCCACAACTATTTGACCTGAAACTCCACAAGCATAGTGCATTTCCATACACCATAGCAAGAAAACAAGAATGTTCGAGCATATGAACTTGGAAGCCATTCAAGCACAAGTCCAAGTGACAAAGTCATTTTGTAATCATCAAAATCACATACACAATAAGGGAGACGGGAAGGAAATTGAAATGGACAAGGTCTGATAATGGTGGTGAGCATACAGGGTCATTTAATGATTATTGCAGGTCACATGGCATTTAGCATGAGATGACAGTTCCTGATATGCCTTAGCATAATGCAATTACAGAGAGGATGAATCGCACCATCATGAAAAAGATCAAATGTATGCTTTCACAAGCCAAGCTACCCAAAAAAATTTGGGATGAGGCATTGAGGACTGCAGTTGACATGATCACCTTGTCTCCATGTATAGCCCTAGATGGTGATATTGCAGAGCATATGTGGTCAGGGAAAGATGTCTCCTACAAACACTTAAGAGTGTTTGGTTGCCGTGCATTTGCACATATTACAGACATTAAGAGGTCCAAGCTAGATGGTAAGATAAAAGAATGTATTTTTCTTGGTTACTCACATGATGAGTTTGGTTGCAGGCTTTAGTATCCAAAAAAGTAAAAGGTGTTCAGAAGCAGAGATGTAGTTTTCTTTGAAGATAAAACCTTTGAAGATTTCAAGAAAAAGGTACCAGCCAAGACTTCTGAAGAAGGATTAGCATATTATGATCCAATTACTTCTCCAATACATCAAGGTGACGGGACAGATGTGTAGGAAGAAGGTGTAAAGGTAGATGTTGACTTACCTATAGAACATGTTGAGCAGGAAGAAGATGAGGAGCAACCTCTTATAGAGCCTCAGTTAAAAAGATCTTCCAAAGAACATCACCCTTCCAAAAGGTACCCTACACATGAGTATGTAATGCTTACTAATGCAAGTGAACCCGAGTGTTACCAGGAGGTAATTAAAAATGCATAGAAAAATGAGTGGTTAGTATCTATGCAGGAAGAGATGGATGCTCTACAGAAGAACACACATATGATTTGGTGAAGCTACCAAAGGGAAGGAAAGCCTTAGGGCGTCTTTGTTATTCGGGCGGGATGCGATGTTCGACCCTCCAGGGTCGAACAGGGTCGAACAAGGTCGAACAAGCCATTGTGTGTGAGGGGGGGTGTGGGCCCGCTGCGCCCTCCACCCGACAGTCACCCGACAATTCCGTTATCAAAGAGGGCCTTAAAGAACAAGTTGGTTTTCAGATTGAAGACTCAGGAGCAATGTTCTTAACTAAAGTACAATGCCAGATTGGTTGTAAAAGACTTTGGTCAAAAGAAATGTATTGGCTTTAAAGAAATTTTTTATCTTGTTATAAAAATGTCTTCTATTCGTGTTGCTCTAGGCACTATTGCTAGTTTAGACTTGGAGGTTGAGCAGTTAGATGTGAAGATAACTTTCCTTCATGGTGATTTGGAGTAAGAAATTTATATGGAGCAACCAATAGGCTTCAAAGTCAAAGGTAAAGAAAACATTGTATGTAGGTTGAGAAAGAGTTTGTACGGGCTGAAGTAAGCTCCAAAGCAGTGGTATAAGAAATTCGATTCATTTATGGTTAAAAATGGATACAAAAGAATAGCTTCAGATCATTGTGTCTACGTCAAATGGTTTCGTGAGAATTTTATTATTCTTTTACTTTATGTTGATGACATGCCTATCCTTGGAAAATATATGTCTATAATTGACAGGTTGAAGAAGGTGCTAAGCAAGTCCTTTGCAATGAAGGACATGGGACCAGCAGAGCAAATACTTGGCATGCAAATTTCTTGTGATAGAAGAACCAAGAAGATATAGTTGTCACAAGAGAAATATATCGAGAAGGTGTTGGATAAGTTCGGTATGAGCAATGCAAAGCTAGTTGGTTCTCCTTTTATAGGTTACTTCAAGTTGTGCTTAGAGCAGAGTCCCTCAAGTGATGAGAAGAAGGAGAAAATGAAGAAAGTTCCTTATGCTTCAACAATCTAAAGTTTGGTGTACATGATGGTGTGTACGAGGCCAGACATCGCATATGTAGTGGGTGTTGCTAACAGTCTTGTAAATCCAGGAAAGGAACATTGGGCAACAGTGAAGTGGATCTTCAGATATCTCAGAGGAAGTTCCAAAATTTGTCTAAGCTTTAGGGGTGGTCCACCAGAGTTGGTAGGTTACACAAATGTAGATATGGCAAGAGATATTGACACGCGGAAGTCCACATCAGGTTTCATACTTTCTTTTGTAGTGGGAGCTGTGTCATGGCAATCCAGATTGTAAAGGTGGGTTGCTCTCTCCACAATAAAGATAGAATATATTGCTGTTAGAGGTCTGTAAAAAGATGATGTGGATGAAAGAATTCTTGTATGAATTAGGGTTGAAACAGGTGGTGCATTGTGACAGCAAGAGTGTCATCCACTTGTGCAAAAATCAAACTTTTCATTCTAAACGAAACATATAGATGGATGTTAGATACCACTGGATTCGAAATATGTTTGAAGATAAGTAGTTGTAGCTTCAAAAAATTCACACAGATGATAATGGGGCAGACATGTTGACAAAGGCTTTATCAAAAGAAAGGCAAGAGGTGTGCTTACGGCTACTCGGCATGAATGCTATAATATCCTGGGACTTTGGATTGAGCATCTGCGAGTCTCGGAGTGTTTCTGCGAGTTTTAGATCGTGTTTCTGAAATAAAAATAAAATCTTTATATATTGGATCTTCAGATCCCCAAATGTGAGATAATAATTTATTTTTAGTTTCTGTGACGTAACGGGCGAGTTACATATTTTTCGAGGATTGTGGGGTTGAAATTTGAGAATTTTTCTACTTTTGAGATTTGTAAATCCCAAAATCATGTCGACGAGCAGTGAGGATGAGAGCGAGGATCAGGCGGTGGAGCGGCGTGGCGTGCATTCACAGAGTTGGCGAGCCGACCATGGGGATTTCATTGATTTTGTGGCGATCCAGTGTTTTTAACATAGTAAAGCTTCGAGAAAGGTAGGAGGACGGATCTCGGACCTTCATTTACTATTTCCCCACGTTTTCGTGCCACGGTGAGGCCAAGAGAGAGCTTATTTCTTATTTTGAGGAAAAACATGCTCGAGGTTCAAGTGGCGGATTTTGATCGATCCGGGCGTGGATTTGTAGGTTAAATGTGGTTTTTCGATGGTGTGAATGCCCTGGGAGTGATTCCCCCATTGTTTTCCCATCGTATGGAGGCAATTGGAGTGTGGAATGGCACCTCGGAGGGGTGTTCTTTCTGGAACAACCCAGTAGAAGGCGGCCAAATCGATGGACGCCAGTGCTTCTGCTGGGCGGCCAAAGAGCTGGCCACCCAGCTCTGCTAGGCGGCCACTTATCTGGCCACCCAGCCAGGAGTGCCCAGGTGGGCGGCCAATAGTTTGGCCACCCAGAGGGTAGTGCCCAGGTGGGCAACCAGCCATTTGGTCACTCAGCACTGGACGGTGGACACTTCTCTGGCCACCCAGTGAAGGTGCTTTGCTAGGCGGCCAAAGGGTTGGCCACCCAACCCTGGAGGGCAGCCAGTGGGTTGGCCACCCAAGTTCCAGTAACCTGGACACCCATGTCGGTCCGGATTTGTCTTTCCCGGTGTCCGTGGGTATTGTGTATCCACGGAGAGTATGCCCGCGTGATTATGTGTATCTACGTGGGTCTGTGTGTCCGCGGAGGGTCATTCCCGCATGAATGGGTATGTCCGTGGAGGGTCATTCTTGCGTGAGTTAATTGGGCCGGTATTCGTTGGTTCCTGTTATCCGGCCTAGAGTAGTGTTCTACCATGGTTTAGGTGCGTGTGTGAGTGCTCTGGTGGTTCCCAATGGACTGTGTGGTTTATTATTTTCTATGAGATAGCCTAGTGGGTATATCATGGTAAGACCTAGGTGAGGATAGCCTAGTGAATACGGCGCTCGCGGTACCTAGACGAGGATAGTCTAGAGCGAGCGTACCTTGGTTGGTGCTAGTGTACGTTGTTGTTGAGTGTAGAGGCACATATCTCATGTTGTGGTAGAAAGACATGGCCATGTTGTTGGGTGAAGAGACACAGACCCGAGCCAATCCCAGTGAGAGGTGTTCGTGTATGTCTCATTGCCCCACTTGAGGATAGGGTGTGGGCCGCATGCGTGAGAGACATGGGTGCAATATAAGACCTCACGGGATGCATTTGGCCTAGTTATGTGTAAGTGACAGGCTCTATGTCGGTCTGAGGTTGAGTTTACCGACAGCGAGATCGCGGCCCTCCCGGCAATTGAGATAGTGTTTCCACAACAACGAGGTCGTGGCTTCCCGACGGTGTAGTCGGGATTCCTTTTTCAGTTGAGACCGAGGCTTTCCCAACAGTGAAGTTGAAGTTTTTCCGACCGTGGTGGTCGAGAGTTTTCAGTGTGTGTGTGAGTGTGACTTGCCCTAGAGCATGGTTCCTCGGGGCTCGAGGCATCGTGTAGTTTACATGTAACTTAGTTTTACTTACTTCCTTTCTGTGTATTACCTGTTGTTATTATTGTTGTTGTTGTTGTGTTGTGGTGGAGATCCGCGGGACCCCAATTAAACTAATGAGATGAGCGATCACCCCTTCTTTTTCAGGTTTGGCGTACCTCCACGTAGTTCGGAGGTCTTGGGCGACGCCAGCGGTGGTTCGTAGTTACCAGCTTGCCAGAGCCGAGGTATGTCCTATGACTATGTACGTTTCTCTTTCTTGATTATACTATTGTGGACTTGGACTGGAATGTATTTATTTAAAATATTAATTTTATTCATATCCTTTAATTAATTATATAATTAATTTCTTGTATTTATTTTAGATTATGATGCACCTCACAACATTAATCTATCTTTTCCGAGCTCCGTGGCTCGTGAGTGACGGATCAAGATTCGGGTCGTGTCGATTACTTTTTGGTACTTGGATCTTGAGTCATTACAAATGCTCACTAAGAAGTCATGGGACAGCCTCCCTTATAGGCTGAAGGGAGAGGTTGTTGTGCTCCATGACCCATTCATTTCAGCCCATGGTGAGTATTCATGACCCACATCTAATAAGATTATTTTAACCTTATGCTAATCAGCAATGGAGATCAATTTTTGGCAGGTAGAAACCTAAAGAGGCAAGTTTTTATCTCTAGCGGCTGTGCAAAACCTGCTTAGCAGCTGTACACGATGGGATTTCACGGCAAAAATAGGTT
Organism: Amorphophallus konjac; assembly: GCA_022559845.1. Taxonomy (NCBI): domain Eukaryota; kingdom Viridiplantae; phylum Streptophyta; class Magnoliopsida; order Alismatales; family Araceae; genus Amorphophallus; species Amorphophallus konjac. Next base: position 42,702,566 of record CM040118.1, on the reverse strand, counting down.
TGTCTCTCATATTGTAGCACAGCGGAAGGTGGCCTCTAGGTCTGACAATTATTCGTTTAAAATTTGAACCGAATTCGTATTCGTTTAATTAGATAATTATCCGAATAAAATATCTGACGGATAATTTAATCAGATATCCGATTATTAATCGGATACGAATTCGGATATTGAGATATCCGTGTCGGATATTATCCGACCGAATATGAACCTTTAGATAAATATCTAGCTATACACATATTCTATATATAATTAACTCAAATCTTAATATGTCGTTTGATTGCTCTTTTTTACCTTTTTTGTTTCAAAATTTAATTTAAAAATAAGAACTCCACTTACCCCCATTCGGTAAATTATATCCTATTTTTTAAGATGAAGTCTAATATTTTGATAGCATATCTCAAAATAGAAATAATTTTCACTCTTTTTTTTAAAATAACCTACGACGCTCCCACATAGCTCACATGACTCACCTCTAAGTAGGTCTAACAATTATCCATTTAAAATTTGAACCAATTTCAAATTCGTATTAGTCCGATAATTATCCGAATAAAATATCCGATAGATAATTCGATTATTAATCGGATAGTTTGTGTAATATCCCGGACCTTTCGGATCTTTTTCGTGGGTCCCAGATCTGATTTCTCGGAGTGTCCGACTCTGTTGTGTCCAAAATTTTATTTCGGACATCTTTCATGTTCGGATCGGTACGATCCGGAGTTGTTTCGGAGACCCGGAAGCGTTCCGCGACTTTTCCGCTCGTGTTTTCCGATTACCGGTGTGTGTTTGGATAATTCCTTCGAATCCTCGTTACGGGTGAACCGGGCCGTTCACCTAGGCGAGAGTGGTACCGTTGCGATCGGTGCGTTCCGAGGATCGTGGAAATGTAATTTTCTATTTTTTGATATTTTTTGGAATTTTTAGATTTTCCTATAAATACCGCCCTTTTTCTCTCTCTTCCCCACCCTCTTCTTCTTCTTCTTCTTCCTCCTCCTTTCTCCCCCACCGTGCGACGCCCTCTCTTCTTCGTCCAGTGAGACCGCGGCGAGCCCCTCCGGCTGCAACGGCTGTGGGCGACGGCGAGGTGCTCGTGGAGGCGTACGTTGACCGTGGGAGCTCAAGGAAGAACGAGGGTTTTCGAGCATTCTTCGCGATTCGAGGTCGACCCGGTGCATCTCGGGACGCAATTGAGGTAGGGTGATATTCCCTAGCCTCTAGACTTCCTTTCTCGCGATTTGTAGGCCAAGGGGAGGCCGAGAGATGGGATTCCTTACGAGTTTGGGGTATTCCATGATTTGGGGAGAGCTCGCCCGATCTATGGATTTGATGCATGATTTCACGTTTTGATGGCCTAGAATCATGCTAGGGGTCCCCAGGGGTCTTCCCCTTTGATTTCCCCCTCTCCGGGGGAGGCATGGAGGCGTGGCCAATTTTTTGGGCGTTTCCCGCCGTTTCACCCTCGGGCGGGTGTGACGGTCCCTCCAGTGACCGTCACACTATGTAACGCGCCCAGATGGGTGCGTTACAGCCCTGAGTGCAGTCATGTGGGCTCTGTGGGCTGTGACGGTCCCACGATAGACCGCCACGGTGCTGTGACACACCTAGGTTGGACCGTCAGGGGCGTTCGACCGTTGGCTGCCGACCGTTGGTTTTTGACCGTTGGGGGTCAAGGCATGTGAAGCACCTGGCTTGGCGCGTGATAACGCGAAAGTTCGTCGTTTAAAACACGCGTATAACAATCTTAAAATCGAACTCGCACAAAATGATCAAGAGAGAACGTAGTACTATGACAAGCACGGGTCGAATCCACAGGGAAGAAGAGATTTTTAGAGTTAAAAACCTTAGAGTCCTTTGAAAAACACTTGTGATTTGGATTTGCTTAAAGAAAACAGTGAAATGATGAACAAACCAAACACTTAATTGAACACACCATGACTATGCGCTTATGCTATAGAAAATAATTGCATGAAGTGGAAAGAATATATAGAAGAAAGAGATAGAGAGGGAAGAAGAGCAAGAACTAGATCAAGAGAACAACTCCTTTCATTAACTTAAAAGAAAGAGTACATGAAATGTGAAACAAGTTTATACTAATGACACAATGAGATTATAATGAAGTGAAATATCACAAAAGTAATAACACAAGTTTGGAGTTGGTAGCAGTAATGGTGATGATAGCGCCATCCTCTCTTGGCCTTGGATCACGAACAACCTTGTGGAAGATGTCGTCTACGCCGGGAGGAAGTCACCTTCGTCGTTGAAGCAGTCTTTGGAGGGTGAATAACTTTGAACCCAAGAGGAATTAGGGGATGCCCAAGAAGAAGATATTGAAGAGGGGGAAGAGAGGAAAAACTTTAATGAAGAACTCAGAGAGAAAAGAAGAGAAGAAGGGCTTCAAAATGGAGACATAACCGAAGCTAGCACCTCGGATGAACAGTAAAAATATAGGACAGCACCTTGAAAAAGAGAATACAACTGGGTAGATAGCCACTTGATTGTACCCAGAATACCCATCTAGAAAATAGAAGTATTTTTGCCCTGCTAATTTTTCCAAAATTTGGTCAATGAATGGGAGGGGAAAATGGTCCTTCTTTATCATGGAGTTGAGCTTCCTATAATCAATGCAGACCCTCCATCCCGTGGTCAACCTAGTAGGTATCAACTCTTCTTGATCATTGGCGATCACAGTCAGTCCTGATTTCTTTGGGACTATTTGGGTTGGACTTACCCACTCACTATCAGAAATTGGGTAGATGATACCGGCATCTAGCCACTTGACCACCTCATTTTTGACCACCTCCTTCATGTGTGGGTTTAATCTCCTCTGCATGTCTCTGCTTGGTTTTGCATTCTCCTCCATATAAATGTGGTGCTGACAAATGGATGGACTAATCCCTTTAAGATCAGCGACAGACCAACCTATAGCCCCTTTATGAGATTTAAGGACCTCAACTAGTTTCTCCTCACGGTTAGGTTCAAGGTCGCTTGCTATGATGACTGGCAAGGTTTGGTCTGGACCTAGGAATGCATACTTAAGGGAGGCCGGCAATGGTTTTAATTCAACCTGAGGAGGAAATTGTAAAGATGGCAGAGCTGGTTCAGATTTAAGCTGAGGCAAGGGTTCAACTGGGGGCCACGTCCTAAGTTGAGTTGACAGGATGTCAACTTCTTCTCTCATTCTGATCTTACTATCCCCTTCAATCTCCAGTAACTCATCAATGGTGTCAATAACATAGCAATCTTCTTTTTGATCATGAAATTTGGATGCCTTAAAAATATTGATGCTAACTTTTTGGTCCCCAAAAGATATGTCCATAACTCCTGAAGCACAATCTATATTAGCTCTAGCCGTGGCGAAAAATGGTCTACCCAAAATGATAGGAGTATGTTTGATTTCTTGGGGAGAAACCATGTCCAAAATAAGAAAGTCGGCAGGGAAGTAACACTCATTCACTTTAACAATGACATCCTCAATAAGGCCCTTTGGAGTCTTGATTGATCTATCGACGAGCTGGAGAATAATGGGTGTAGGCTTGAGCTCATTGATGTCAAACTGCTCATAGATGGAGGTGGGAAGTAAATTCACACTGGCTCCTAAATCAAGGAGAGCCTTATCAAAGGTCACACCCTCAATGTTGCAAGAGATAAGGGGCGCTCCAGGGTCCTTTAACTTCTTTGGAAGTTGGTTGAGGACTACGGCACTAACGTTCTCAGGAAGCCGAACCTTTTCCGGGGTCACTCGTGGCTCCCGCCTAGGAGTGCACATTTCCTTCAAGAATCTAGCATAGGCTGGGACATGTTTAATGGCATCGAGGAGAGGGATGTTGATGTGTACTTATTTGAAGAGCTCCATCATCTCCTCATTGTGGGCCGGTTGTTTCTTCTTGGGCTTTAAGGCATTGGGAAATGGCACTGTAGGTTGGTAAGTGCTAGGCCCTTCATCTAGTTTTCGCTTTCCCTTGACATCCTTTTCCTGGTTGGGTTCCTCTTCACTATCAGAAGATATTTCTGGGGCCTGAATCAATGAAGTAGAAGTAGACTCCTGGGGATCTTGGAGGACTTTACCACTTCTTAAGGCTGAAATTGCTTTTGCATTTTCGAGTTGTAGGCCTTTTTGTGGTACTTGGCCTGATGGGTGCTGAAGGAGAGGAGGAATTTACTGGTTCATGGGGAAGTTTGGTTGTGGGAAGCCCGGGGGATTATTTCGTGGGTTGGCAATGGGCTGACTTGACAGTTGGCCCACTTCCCTTCTCATGGTGGCTTCAGCCAATTGGCCTAATTGGGTTTCCAACTTAGAGATAGTTTGCTGGTGGGCTTGAAGGGTCTGTTGGAAAGATTGACTTTGGACTTGAATGGTTTATTGGAAGGATTGCTTTTGGGCCAGAATTAGTTGTTGTAACTGATGGAATCGATCATCAGTTTGGGAGTCCTGGTGGTGATGCAAAGGAGGTTGATAGGTTTGTTGCGAATTGGAAGACTGTCCATAATTGGGCTGAGGAGGTTGGTATGGGGCCTGACCCTGGTTGAATCGGGGGAGTGGTTGTTGGACTTGCGGTCCCTGACCATAAGCATTTCCTTGAAATGGTGGCTGTGCTTGAAATTGGTTTTGGATGGGTGGTTTGTGAGTTTGAGACGTAGAGGGGATGGTGGGCTGATTGGGAGATTGTTGATTTCTCCAATTGAAATTGGGGTGATTCCTCCAGCCCGGATTATAGGTGTTAGAAAATGGGTCATAGTTGGGCTTAGAGAACCCCTGGGCTGCTTGGACTTGCTCCTGTATAAAAGGTGGTACCTGGGCTGCTGTTGGGCAATCGGACACATGATGGTCGGGGCCAGCACATAAAGCACACACCTCATGGTGTGTTGGGTCCGAGTATGGGTTGGACGTAGGTAAGATGGTGGTTTCTTGTTTGTTCTGGGCCAGGAGCTGGTCTAACTTGTGGGCCAACATATCAACTTGTTCTAGTTTTTGGGTCATGATATCCACCTTATCCAATTTTTGATGGATGAAATTCACATCCACTCTAGCTTGAGGTTCCACACGATACATCCCGGCCCGTTTAGATGGCCCAATGGTTCTCTCATATGAGGATAAGGAAGAGTGGTTGATTGAATTCTCGCTCAACATTTCAAATAAGGCATAGGCCTCATCCTCACTCTTGCTCATAAAGGCCCCACCACATGATGCATCAATAATCTGCCTAACTTGATCATCTAGGCCCTCATAGAAAGCTTGCACTATTTGCCATTTGGAGAGCCCATGATGTGGGCATTTTCTGAGGAGTTCCTTTAATCTCTCCCATGATTCATGTATTTGTTCATTTGGGAGTTGCGCGAATCCTGTGATTGCACGTCTCATGGTGTTGGTTCTACCGATGGGGTATAATTTCTTAAGGAACTCATGTTGCATATCTGCCCATGTGCCAATAGGTTTCCCTAAGGTCCCTAGCAAGTATTTGGCTTTGTCCTTAAGTGAGAAAGAGAATAAGGTCAGGCGGAGAGCATCATCTGTGAAATTTTGAATTTTCACAGTGGAACAAATTTCTAGAAATTCATCCAGATGCTTATAGGGATCTTCATTGGTCTTCCCATAAAAGGATGGGAGCATCTGAATGGTGCTAGATTTGATCTCATAGTGCAAAGTAGGGACATTAGGCAGTTGGATAGAAGTGGATGGCTGATAATTCGAAGGAATGAAATATTCCTTCATCTGTTTGGGCACCCCTAATTGGTGTTGTTCAGCCATAGGTTGGGTTTGATTTTGAGCCGGATTAAAAATGAATCGCTCAATCTCACTAATGGGCTCAACTAAGTCAAGGTGTTGAGATCTTCTCCCTTGCATAAACCAAGGTTAAAGATGAGAGATGAGAGAATCGTTTTATGATATATTTTTTTAAAATTTTTTTTTGTTTTGACTCAAATAAGGACGAAGAGAGATAAGAGGAGATTTTTTTTTCTTGTTTTCATTTTTATTTTTATTTTTTATTTTTTTATACAAACACAAACAAGTTATCACACAAATTACTTAATGACCTAGATGTGACTTAGACCTACAAATTGGGTTTCACAAAATGACTAAAGTGCAACTTGAGTTCACCCTCAATATTTCCACCGGCCAGGTAAGGGGTGGGGTAGTGGGAGGCTCCCCCTACTTTTGTAGGGACCTAATTACAAACCACTAGCCCGCTTAAGGCGTTTGCCGTCCGACCGTCTTACCTTAGGCACCGATTTTCATAAGAGAGTAAACCCAAATAACACAAGAACCACAGTGTGAACCTAGGGCCAACGGCTATTGAATTTTATTTAGGGTCTAGGTGATGCAAAGATGAAGGAAATTATGGTTTGTGGGCTAAGGAAGGGTGATGAAATCCCCACCTTATCTTGCTTATGGGTGTTGCCCTTAGAATATTTTAGAATGATATGCAACAAATCAAGTTCAAATAAGGGGTTCTATGCAAGTATGCATGAGCATGTAATTAAGAAAAAGATTAGAAAAGAACTCACCTTGCCCCTCGCAATCTCCAAAATGCAATGACCAAAGTTAAACAACAAGGAAAAAAAATTTCTATCCTAAATGATGCATGACTTAGAGCATGAAAGTGTGATTTCTACTCTTGGAATGAGGATTTTTTATTAGGTTCAAGTGAAGAGTTTTTTTTTATTATTATTTTATGAACCTATCTAACCACAATATGCAAGAATCATTAAGGAAATGACACAAAATGAGAGCAATAGGTTTGAAGACTTACTTGATGCGCAATCCCTCGTTCTCTCTTTTTTTTTTTTTTGAAATGAATAACAAACTCAAAAGATGAAAGAAAGAAATGCAAACTTACCTCTAATTTTTCTGGATTTTATTTTTAACCTGTAAAAAAAAAAGAAAAGAGAGCTTTATTAGTACACTATATACACAAGGAAAATAAAGTTCTTAAATCAAAAATCATCATTCTTCCTCGGTAACGGCGCCAAAAATTGATAACGCGAAAGTTCGTCGTTTAAAACACGCGTATAACAATCTTAAAACCGAACTCGCACAAAATGATCAAGAGAGAACGTAGTACTATGGCAAGCACGGGTCGAATCCACAGGGAAGAAGAGATTTTTAGAGTTAAAAACCTTAGAGTCCTTTGAAAAACACTTGTGATTTAGATTTACTTAAAGAAAACAGTGAAATGATGAACAAACCAAACACTTAATTGAACACACCATGACTATACGCTTATGCTATAGAAAATAATTGCATGAAGTGGAAAGAATTTATAGAAGAAAGAGATAGAGAGGGAAGAAGAGCAAGAACTAGATCAAGAGAACAACTCCTTTCATTAACTTAAAAGAAAGAGTACATGAAATGTGAAACAAGTTTATACTAATGACACAATGAGATTACAATGAAGTGAAATATCACAAAAGTAATAACACAAGAAAAGCCTGGAGTTTGGAGTTGGTAGCAGCAATGGTGATGATAGCGCCATCCTCTCTTGGCCTTGGATCACGAACAACCTTGTGGAAGATGTCGTCTACGCCGGGAGGAAGTCACCTTCGTCGTTGAAGCAGTCTTTGGAGGGTGAATAACTTTGAACCCAGGAGGAATTAGGGGATGCCCAAGAAGAAGAAGTTGAAGAGGGGGAAGAGAGGAAAAACTTTAATGAAGAACTCAGAGAGAAAAGAAGAGAAGAAGGGCTTCAAAATGGAGACATAACCGAAGCTAGCACCTCGGATGAACAGTAAAAATACAGGACAGCACCTTGAAAAAGAGAATATAACTTAAACATAGTAGAGAATTAGAAGGTGGTGTAGAAGAAGAAGTTGTAGAACATTTAAAAACAAAGGACTTTCATGAAGACAGTAAGAGGAGAAAATGATGAGAAGGGGGAGAAATATGGGAAAGAACAGAGAGAAACATGGGTTTACAGATGAACAGGATAGCACAGTGAAAAATACGAAATAGCTTAAAAAATAGAAGGAACTAGAAGATTCTCCAGAAGAAGAAGTTGTAGAGAACTTAAAAATAAAAAACTTTGATGAAGAGTGCATAAACTAAAAACGAGCTTACAAGGGAGAACGCGGAGGCCTAATGTTGGGAGAGAAGTTGCCAAAAGAAGAACACCCTTCTCCTTCTTGTCATGGGCTATTTATAGGAAAAGTTGGGTAGATGGAGGGTAGAGATTGTATCAAAGGAGATGGATGGATGGGATTTAAGTAGAATATGATGCATGGGTAAGAGAAAAAGTAGGTGAGTACACCCTCCTTGGGCTTTGGAGAACCCCCTTCCCAAGACTCATCATTCCTCTCCTTTATTTCAAACTTTGAATTCAATTCTCCCTCCAACCGAAATATGTGTTTCTTTTACTCAATTTTAAACTTTTAGAATTTCTTTTCCCTCCAATCAAAATATGTACTTTTGACTTGGTCAACATGGTGGTGACAGTTTTACCCCCAGCTTCTTTTGTAATTACCTTCGGTGTCCTATACACACATAATTACACTTTAGTCCATAAAAATTACCACAATGTGCACATAAATCTTTAATGATCATGATTATGCAATGGAGAATTAATGCTCATGGCCCTCAACTTTAATTTATTTTTAAATAAGATAATCGAATTAATCAATTTACGTGAAAGCTCTAATTTAAATGCGGAGTTGAGGTTAACTATGAAATATGCATAATTGCCTAATTATATGCACATAAAATGGTGTATATGCAATGAATTGTCATAAGAAATGGACACTTATCAGCGCGTCACAGCCATGTGACGCCCCTATGTAGGTGCGTTAAAGCAGACGCATTCCCACGTTGTAACGCACCAGAGTTGGTCCGTTACACGCTGTGACGCACCGAGTGGCACGCGTCACAGCTGTTCTCTGTTGTCTTGTGATGCACCAGGGTAGGCACGTCACAGACTGTAACGCACCATGGTAGGTGTGTTACGCCCTGTTTTGCACCGAGCGTGTGACGCCCCTGCGTTGGGCCGTCAGGTGATTGTGACGGTCCTGCCATCCATTTCTGTTCCGACCATGGTCACCGTGCGACGGTGCTGGTACGTGGGGCGGTCCCCGTACGTCGTCGGATGCGGACGTTATTTTTCGTTGACTTGAGAGTCTACTCCGTAGTGACCCTCCACTAGTCGTAGACAGCTTACACGTGAGTGGTCCCACCAGGGAGTGGTGGAGAGGCTACCCTTAGAGACGGTTTGCGGACCGATTTTCGTCGGGCCCCGTGTCTACCAGCCAGAGTCCGACTGAGGGGAAAATCGGTCAGAGGGCCAGACCAGGGACGCACGGTCTGTGTGTGCACACGTGGTTGGGGGCGGTTGGACCCACGCCGACGGGTGCGACCCCAGCTAGTCACTTGTTCGTGGTTATTTGTATGGTGTCTCAATTCCCGCTGGGCCAGAGGGAGACACCTGAGGCGCGGACTAAGACGTCAGTGGACGCTTTCGGCCTTGCTTCTAGTGGGAGGTACTCCTGTCGAGTCGGTAGTGACAGACCGTCAGTCGTTGAGACTTCGACCCTCGGGTTTTGTCGTGTTAGCCGTGGTGTTCCGGTCATTCCTCCGTGGCACGCATGTTGGTTTTCGTGTTGGAAGATCAAAGTTTTGTAGACAGCAGGGTTCCCTCTCCGAGGCACTCGCTTACTGCTAGCATAGCGGTTTCTCCGTTCGCGAGGTAGGGTTTGAGTGATCCCTACTGAGTCTTGTCCGGAGACTCATTCCCTGCTTGTTTTCACCGTGTTTCAGGTGAGTCGCGGTCTCAGGGGAGCGCGTTTGAGGCTCAGCGTGGTTCAGGTGCCCAGCGTTAGTGCCAGAGGTCAGAGCCGGGGTATGCCCCGTGTAGCTGTACTTTTCTTTCTTGTCTCTGTACTAGTTGTGGACTACTACTGTTGTTATTTTATTATTATCTTGTGGACCATGTATCATGTAAACTGTTAATTTATTTCCTGCTTAATAATATAACTGTTCATTTCTACAATTATTTGTGATACTTGTGTAGTCTCCACACCATTCCTTTAACCCTTCCGAGTCTTCAGGCTCGTGGGTGGCGGTACGAGTCTCGGGTTATCGGGCCTTCCCGGTAACCGGATTCTCGGGTCGTTACAGCTGGTATCAGAGCGGCGGTTGTGGGATTATACGAGAATCATAAGTAATTACAGTGGTCCACTAGTCCACAGCGATGATGTACAGTTGACACTAGCATCGGGCATCGTGTGTTTTTCTTGACCTTGCTGTTTCCGTGTTTTCTATCTTTTGCTTCAGGAGCGAGCATGGCACCGAGGCGGAGCACTCGCTCTCAGCAGGGACAGTCGGTTGGAGGTCAGGAGATCCAGCAGGGGGTTCAGCGAGATCAGGAGGAGCATAGTAGAGCACCACCGGGGGCCGCCGAGGTAGTGGATACTGTGAGGTTTCCGGGGACCGAGGATTTCTTCCATGGCATGTACCAGCTTATGTCTCAGCAGTTCGGCGGAGAGGCTGGTGAGGGCTCGTCGACCAGGGGTGGGCCAGGCTGAGCAATGAAAGATTTCATGCAGTTTCATCCCCCTTACTACGGCGGTCATCCAAACCCTGATTTGGCTCGGAGTTGGCTCGACGAGATGGAGCGAGTGTTCAGTTCCGCACGGACTACTGCGGAGGACAGGGTGATGTTGGCCTCCAGCCAGTTACAGGGTACGGCTCGGGAGTGGTGGTCTTCCGAGTGGAAGACGTCTTTCCAGCTTTGTCCACTTGAGCAGATTGCATAGGGCAACTTTGTTAGTGATTTCGAGCGTACCTACTGTCCAGAGTATATTGCTACGCAGCGGATGCGTCAGTTTCTGAAGCTCGTTCAGGGCGACATGTCCATGTTGCAGTACAGGGACCGATTTGTTGAGCTGGGTCGGTATGCACCTCATATCATGGAGCACGAGAGGGTGAAGACTGCACAGTTCGTACAGGGCTTGAGGCAGGAGCTGAGGTACCATTTGATCGCGAATGCGGCCACTGATCTGGAGACAGCGTCTCGTGTTGCGACTTCTTTGGAGATGGATATGCAGAGGACTCGAGGACCGATTAGCCAGGGGTAGTCTTTGTCGGGTCGCAGCCAGCAGTTGATTACCCAACAGCATGGTTCTTTTCAGCATGCGTCGGGCGGTTCAGGAGCGTCGGCACCGGTAGCGTCGGCGATAGGATCTGTGTCTTTTGGCTCAAAGGTCAAGAAGTTCCTTAAGAAGGGTTTCCGTAAGAAGCACAAGGATCAGGGGCAGGCATCATCAGGCAGTGTACAGCAGCCGGTACCGTTTCAGCGTCGGGGATCAGTCGGTGGATCGCGAGGACCGTGTCCACGGTGTAGCGAGCATCACCCAAGCAAGCAGTGCACGGCGCCGATTGTTTGTTTTTGGTGTGGCCAGCCAGGGCACATGGCGCGTGACTATCCTCAGAGGCAGCCGTAGCAGCAGTTTCCTCAGCAGCAGCAGGTTCCCCAGCAGTAGAGGCAGCAGCAGCAGGGACAGTATCCACCACTACCCAGGTCAGCTAGTGTGGGAGGCAGGCAGAGAGCTCGAGGCCATATCACGCACATGACCAGGGCAGAGGCAGTGGCGTCGCAGCTCGTGGAAGGTACCGTTCAAATTTTGGGTTGCGCGGCTCGGGTTTTGTTCGATTCTGGTGTGTCTCACTCGTTTGTTTCGGAGGATTTCGCGCTGAGTATTGAGGAGCCGGTGACCCAGTTGTCTTGTGATTTGGCAGTAGAGTTGCCTTCGGGTGATTTAATGATCACTCTGTATTGCTTTGATGAGGTTCATGTATGGGTGGAAGGGTGGAGTTTGCCGGCTAGGCTCTATGCGTTGCCGCTTCAGGACTTTGATGTGATTTTGGGCATGGATTGGCTCGAGGCACATCATGCGTTGGTGGATTGCGGCTCGAAGAGGGTTTATTTCCGGCGACTTCACGGACCCACCTTCTATTTCCAAGGTATCAGGTCTTCCTCTTTCCGCTTTCTTATTTCTGCGATTTGAGCTCGTCGGTTGCTTGATGCGGGTTGTCAGGGTTTTCTCGCCTCCGTGGTTGTGACTGACCGGATGGAGCCAGATGTCGAGGACATCCCGGTGGTGTGCGCGTTCCCCGATGTTTTTTCAGAGGACTTACCTGGATTGCCTTCCCAGTGGGAGATTGATTTCGTGATCGAGGTTGTGCCTGGTACGGGACCTTTGGCGAAGGCTCCCTACCGTATGGCCCCCGCTGAGTTAAGGGAGTTGAGGGCGCAGTTGCAGGAGCTGCTAGCCAAGGGGTACATTCGTCCTAGCTTTTCCCCTTGGGATGCGCCCGTGTTCTTTGTGAAGAAGAAGGACGGTAGTTTACGGTTGTGCATTGACTACCGGCAGCTGAATGAGGTGACCATTAAGAATAAGTATCTGTTGCCGCGGATTGATGATTTGTTCGACCAACTTCAGTCTGCGCGAGTGTTCTCGTGGATTGATTTACGGTCCGGTTACTATCAGCTGAGGATTCGTGAGTCCGACGTAGAGAAGACTGCGTTCAGTACGAGGTACGGGCATTATGAGTTCTTGGTGATGCCGTTCGGGCTCACCAATGCCCCCGCAGCCTTCATGGACTTGAAGCAGAGGGTGTTTCGTCTGTATTTGGACCAGTTCGTTGTCATATTTATGGACGACATCCTTGTTTATTCACGGTCTGCCGAGAAGCATGCGTACCATTTGGGTGTGGTGCTGCAGACGTTGCGAGATCACCAGTTGTATGCGAAGCTCAGTAAGTGTGAATTCTGACTTCGTTAGGTGCACTTTTTGGGGCACGTGATTTCTGATGATGGCATTTCCGTGGACCCGTCCAAGGTCGAGGCAGTAATGCAGTGGCCGAGGCCGAGGTCTGTGACGGAGATCCGGAGTTTCTTGGGGTTTGCGGGCTATTATCTGCAATTTATCCAGGATTTTTCTCGCATTGCGGCCCCGATGATTAAACTCGCGCCGAAGGATGTGCCTTTCATCTGGTCTGAGGAGTGTGAGTAGAGTTTCAGGGAACTGAAGAGGTTGCTCACCTCAGCTCCGGTGTTGGTTTTACCTTCTGGATCGGGAGGCTTTGTGGTGTGTATAGATGCTTCCTGGGTCGAATTGGGTGCTATGTTGATGCAGCATGGTAGAGTGGTGGCTTATGCCTCTCGACAGCTAAAGCCCCACGAGGAGAACTACCCTACCCATGACCTGGAGTTGGCGGCTGTGATCTTCGCGCTGAAGATCTGGAGGCATTATCCGTACGGTGAGAGGTTCGAGGTGCTCACTAACCATCAGAGTTTGAGGTATGTGTTCTCGCAGAGGGACCTTAACCTCAGGTAGAGGCGATGGATGGAGTTTATGAAGGATTATGACTTCACCATGTCTTATCAGCCGGGCAGGATGAATGTCATCGTCGATGCTTTTAGTCGGAAGGTCGCGGTCAGTGCCTTGATGTTGAGGAAGTGGAGGCTCTGGGAACAAGTGCCTGAAGTTTCGTTCAGGCTCAGGATTCCCCAGGAGCCAGGGTTGGCAGTGCTTGTGAGTCGGACTGTCACGCCTGCTATCCACCGTCAGGTGACAGAGGCTCAACATACGGACCCTGAGTTGTCCCAGATTTTGGCTTTGGCTGATGTGGAGCTCAGCGAGGATGGAGCCGTGAGATTCTGTGGTAGGCTGTACGTCCCAGCGGAGGGGTAGGTTCATCATGCGGTGTTACGCGAGGTGCATGGGAGCAGGTACACCGTACACCCGGGTGCGACGAAGATGCATCAAAACTTGTGGAGGCAGTTCTGGTGGCCTGGCATGAAGAGAGATGTTGCCGAATTTGTGGCCAGGTGCCTGACCTGTCAGCAGGTGAAGGCGGAGCATCAGCGACCGGGAGGTACTCTCCAGCCCTTGGATGTTTCTGCGTGGAAATGGGACCACGTGACCACGGATTTTATGGTGGGATTGCCGAGGACTCCGAGCGGTCAGGACAGTATTTGGTTGCTGGTGGATAGGCTGACGAAGGTGACTCGGTTGTTACCGGTCAAAGTCAGCTGGAGCGTGCCCAGGTTGGCTCGCCTTTATGTGGAGCGGATCATCCCGTTGCATGGGATTCCCATTTTCATCGTGTCGAATCGGGATCCGCGCTTCACTTCTGGATTCTGGGGGAGTTTCCAGTGAGCGCTTGGCACGGATTTGGCTTTTAGCTCGGCGTATCATCCTCAGTCAGATGGTCAGTCAGAGAGGACCATTCAGACTTTGGAGAACATGCTGAGATCCTGCTGCTTGGAGTGGCAGGGGAGTTGGATTCACCACCTACCGTTGGTGGAGTTTGCCTAACAACAGCTATCATTCGAGCATCGGCATGACTCCTTATGAGGCTTTGTATGGGCGTCCGTATCATACTCTACTTGATTGGTTTGAGGTCGGTGAGCGTGTTTTGACGGGACCGGAGCTGGTGCAGTAGTGTGTGGATGTTGTGCACCTGGTCTGTCGGAACATGTTGGCGGCCCAGAGTTGACAAAAGAGCTATGCTGACTATAGGCGGCAGCCCCTCGAGTTCGCCGTGGGCGATCACATGTTCTTGAGAGTTTCTCCGATGAAGGGGGTGATGCGCTTTGGATGGCGTGGGAAGCTGAGTCCCTGCTATATTAGCTCTTTTGTGATTGTGGAGTGCATCGGTGAGGTTGCTTATCGGTTGCAGTTACCCCCTGAGTTGGCATCGGTGCATGACGTGTTCCATGTCTCGATGTTGCAGAAGTATATGCCCGATGACTCTCATGTGCTTGAGGATTCTGTTTGGCCCGAGGTGACTCCAGATCTTTCTCTCCCATAGTTTCCGGTCCGCGTGGAGGATAGGCGAGAGCAGCGCCTGCGGAACAAGGTCATCCCCTTGGTTAAGGTGGTGTGACAGCGGCACTCTGGTGGTAAGCCTTCTTGGGAGCGTGAGGATGAGATGTGTCAGCAGTTCCCTTACCTGTTTGAGTGAGTCTTCCTCTTCTTTCCCCTTGGGTTGTCCTCAATTTCGAGGATGAAATTCCTTTAGGGGGGAGGGCTGTAATATCCCGGACCTTTTGGATCCTTTTCGTGGGTCCTGGATCTGGTTTCTCGGAGTGTCAGGCTCAGTTGTGTCCGAAATTTCATTTCGGACATCTTTCGTGTTCGGATCGGTGCGATCCGGAGTTGTTCCCGGAGGCCCGAAAGCGTTCCGTGACTTTTTCGCACGTGTTTTCTGATTACCGGTGTGTGTTTCAGTAATTCCTTCGGAATCTCGTTACGGGTGAACTGGGCCGTTTACCTAGGCGAGAGTGGTACCGTTGCGATCGGTGCGTTCCGAGGATCGCGGAAATGTAATTTTCTATTTTTTGGTATTTTCTGAAATTTTCAGATTTTCCTATAAATACCCCCCTTTTTCTCTCTCTTCCCCACCCTCTTCTTCTTCTTCTTCTTCCTCCTCCTTTCTCCCCCACCGTGCGACGCCCTCTCTCCCTCTCTTCTTCGTCCGGCGAGACCGCGGCGAGCCCCTCCGGCTGCAGACAGCTATGGGCGACGGCGTGGTGACGACGGCGACGGTGAGGTGATCGTGGAGGCGTATGTTTGACCGTGGGAGCTCAAGGAAGAATGAGGGTTTTCAAGCATTCTTTGCGATTCGTGGTCGACCCAGCGCGTCTCGGGACGTAATTGAGGTAGGATGACGTTCCCTAGTCTCTAGCCTTCCTTTCCCTCGATTTGTAGGTCGAGGGGAGGCCGAGAGATGGGATTCCTTGCGGGTTTGGGGTTTTCCATGATTTGGGGAGAGCTCACCCGATCTATGGATTTGATGCATGATTTCACGTTTTGATGGCCTAGAATCATGCTAGGGGTCCCCAGGGGTCTTCCCCTATGATTTTCCCCTCTCCGGTGGAGGCATGGGGGCGTGGCCAATTTTTCGAGTGTTTCCCGCCGTTTCGCCCTTGGGCGGGTGTGACGGTCCTTCCATTGACCGTCACACTATGTAACGCGCCCAGATGGGTGCGTTACAGCCCTGAGTGCAGCCAAGTGGGGTCTGTGGGCTGTGACGGTCCCACGATAGACCGCCACGGTGCTGTGACGCACCTAGGTTGGACCGTCAGGGGCGTTCGACCGTTGGCTGCCGACCCTTGGTTTTTGACCGTTGGGGGTCAAGGCATGTGACGCACCTGGCTTGGCACAGCACAGCCATGTGACGCCCCTATGTGGGTGCGTTAGAGCAGACGCATTCCCACATTGTAACGCACCAGGGTTGGTCCGTTACACGCTGTGACGCACCGAGTGGCACGCGTCACAGCTGTTCTCTGTTGTCTTGTGACGCACCAGGGTAGGCGCGTCACAGACTGTAACGCACCATGGTAGGTGTGTTACGCCCTATTTTGCACCGAGCGTGTGACACCCCTGCTTTGGGCCATCAGGTGATTGTGAAGGTCCTGCCTAGACCGTCAGAGCCTGTGACGCGTCTAGGGTAGACCGTCAGGCTCTAGGTTGCCCCGGGTGGTTTGCAACCCCATTTCTGTTCCGACCGTGGTCACCGTGCGACGGTACTGGTACGTGGGGCGGTCCCCGTACATCGTCGGATGCGGACGTTATTTTTCGTTGACTTGAGAGTCTACTCCGTAGTGACCCTCCACTAGTCGTAGCATGCTTACACGTGAGTGGTCCCACCAGGGAGTGGTGGAGATGCTACCCTTATAGACGATTTGTGGACCGATTTTCGTCAGGCCCCGCGTCTACCAGCCAAAGTCCAGCTGAGGGAAAAACTGGTCAGAGGGCCAGACCAGGGACGCACGGTCTGTGTGTGCACACGTGGTTGGGGGCGGTTGGACCCACGCCGACGGGCGCGACCCCAGCAAGTCACTTGTTTGTGGTTACTTGTACGGTGTCTTAGTTCTCGCTGGGTCGGAGGGAGACACCTGAGGCGCGGATTAAGACGTCAGTGGACGCTTTCGGCCTTACTTCTAGTGGGAGGTAGTCCTATCGAGTCAGTAGTGACAGACTGTCAGTCGTTGAGACTTCGACCCTCTGGTTTTGTCGTGTTAGCCGTGGTGTTCCGGTCGTTCCTTCGTGGCACGCGTGTTAGTTTTCGTGTCGAAAGATCGGAGTTTTGTAGACAGCATGGTTCCCTCTCCAAGGCACTCGCTTACTGCTAGCATAGCGGTTTCTCCGTTCCCGAGGTAGGGTTCGAGTGAGCCCTACTGAGTCTTGTCCCGAGACTCATTCTCTGCTTATTTTCACCGTGTTTCAGGTGAGTCGCGGCCTAAGGGGAGTGCGTCTGAGGCTCAGCGTGGTTCATGTGCCTAGCGTTAGTGCCAGAGGTCAGAGCCGGGGTATGCCCCGTGTAGCTGTACTTTTCTTTCTTGTCTCTGTACTAGTTGTGGACTACTGTTGTTGTTATTTTATTGTTATCTTGTGGACCATGTATCATGTAAACAGTTAATTTATTTCCTGCTTAATAATATAACTGTTCATTTCTGTAATTATTTGTGATACTTGTGTAGTCTCCACACCATTCCTTTAACCCTTCCGAGTCTTCGGGCTCGTGGGTGGCGGTACGAGTCTCGGGTTATCGGGCCTTCCCAATAACCGGATTCTCGGGTCGTTACAGTTTGATTATTAATCGAATACGAATTCGGATATCACACTATCCGATCTGTTGACAGGTCTAATGGCCTCTTGTTAGTGTGCAGAAGATCATGTATGTGGCTGATCAGAGTGCAGCGGCGGCCGTGAAAGGTGTAGAACTTTGCACAGGTGTGCGCGGCTATGCGTTGTGTGCCCAGGGAAGGAGGAAGCAAGATAAGGCGAAAGGGATAATTCTTCACCATCAGAACAGTGTTCTCACCACATATACGATCAAATTTGCAGCGTGTTCTGATTGTGATCGTGTGAGAGAATTTAGATATTGTTATATCTCTATTATTCTTTTGTGATTGTAACTTGTGCCTTGACAAGAGACTCCAAGTTTTTATACGTTCATTATTTTTATAATGAATTTTCTTCTCTAACTTACCTATGATTTTTTTTATTGACTTTAGAAAAAAGAATTCACGTAAATCTTAATGTTCCATGTGATCGTGTCTTTTATTTAATTTTGTCGCTGCGTGATATGACCTACTTATTCATATACGAGTTATTTTTCCCATCATCAGTGTAGAGATTGAACATTCTCCTCGCAGGACATAATGGCTACAACAGTCGCCCAAGTCATCATCATCATCATCATCATCATCATCAGAGCCTTATCCCAATTATTTGGGGTCGGCTACATGAATCTTGTTCCGCCAAAGATTTCTATCAAGTGCAATATTCATATTTAAACCCAAGAAACTAATGTCCTTCCTAATAACATCGCACCATCTCATTTTAGGCCTTCCTCGAGCTCTTTTACTAGCATCCACTAAGATTTGGTCACATCTTTTAATTGACGCTGAGTTAGAGCGGCCGAACACATGTCCAAACCACTTGAGTCTATTTTCTCTTATTTTACTATCAATTGGGGCTATCCCTAAGTCCTTACGGATGCGCTCATTCCTAATCTTGTCCTTCTTAGTCTTGCCACACATCCATCTCAACATCATCATCTCTGCTACACACATTTTGTTGATGTGTTCCTTTCATACTGCCCAACACTCGGTACCATATAACAAAGCAGGTCTCACAGTCGTTCTATAAAACCTCCCTTTGAGTTTCACAGGCATACGACGATCACAAAGGACTCCTAATGCACTTCTCCATCTTAACCAACATGTCTTAATCCTATGTATAACGTCATCATAAATCTCCCCATTCTCTTGTATGATGGACCCTAAGTATCGAAAGCTACTACTCTTCGGAATGTTGTGTCCATCAATTAGAATCATGTCTTCCTGAACCACTCTCCCATTACTAAAATTACAATGCATAAACTCTGACTTACTCCTACTAATTTTAAAACCTTTAGACTCCAAGACAAGTCTCCAACGCTCTAACTTAGCATTTAGAGCATCAATACTCTCATCAATTAAAACAATATCATCTGTAAATAGCATACACCAAGAGATATCCTCATGTAATTGTTTAGTTACTTCGTCCATAACTAAGGTAAAGAGATACGGACTTAGTGCAAAACCTTGATACAAACCTATAGAAATGAGAAATTCACCAGTCTGCCCAGTAATAGTTTGAACACTAGTAATAGCACAGTCGTACATATCCTTAATCAAATCAACATATCCTTGAGAGATTCCTTTCTTTCTTAATGTCCACCAAATCAATTCTCTCGGTACTCGATCATACGCCTTTTTTAAATCAAGAACGAGTATATACAAATCTTTTCTTATCTCTCTATACTTCTCCATTAGCTGTCGTAGTAAGAAAATAGCTTCTGTAGTAGATCTATTCGGCATAAAACCAAACTGATTTTCCGATACAGTAGTCATACATCGGAGACATTTTTCAATTACTCTTTCCCAAAGTTTCATAGTATGACTCATAAGCTTAATTCCACGATAATTATTACAACTTTGAATATCTCCTTTATTTTTATAGAAAGGAACTACAACACTTATTCTCCAAACTTCTGGCATTCCCCATTCCTTTAAAATTTTATTAAAAAATTTAGTTAGCCACTGCATACCGATATCTCATAGGCCTTTCCATACTTCAATAGGTAAGTCATCTAGTCCTAAGGCCTTGCCCACTTTCATTTTTCTTAAAGCATCCTCCACTTCTGACAACTTAATACGCCTGAAATATTGATATTTATCAAATATTGTGGACTCTTGGGTATCTTCTAAAGATAAATCCTTGACGCAATCTCCATTAAGTAACTTCTGAAAATAGCTATGCCACCTCCCTTTAATCTCAAGATCCTTAGTTAAAACCTTTTGATCTTCACCTATAATGTACCGAACATAATCTAAATCTCTAGTTTTCCTTTCTCTTAATTTAGCAAGTTTAAATATGTCCTTTTCACCCTCTCGGGTTCCTAATTTATTATATAAATCTTCAAATGCCTTTGATTTAGCTTCGCTAACTATTTTCTTGGCTCTCTTTTTAGCGATTTTATAGGCTTCTAAGATTTGATCATTTTTGTTAGTTTGCCAAACTTTAAGGCATTCCTTTTTTACTCTGATGATATTTTAGATTTCCTCATGCCACCACCAAGTCTCTTTTTCTAAATTCTTTTTACCTTTAGATTCACCTAAGAGTTATTTTGTAACCCTCGGTACACAATTTGTAACATTATTCCACATTACATTAGTTTCTTGTTCTAAACTATAAATATTTTCCTTTAATAGATGATTTTTAAATGTTTCTAAACTTTTACCTTTTAAATTCCACCATGTAATCTTAGAATAATTATTTATAATGATCTTTCTTTTGAATTTAGGGATATTGACATCCATTACTAACAACCTATGTTGAGGGGCTAGACTCTCACCAAGAATAACTTTGCAATCTTTACATAAAACTCTATCGACCTTCTGTGGACGCACTTATTATCAAATATTTATTGGTATTCGTTTGTTGGGTTTGTTAAGTGCGTGGGCATGCCAGTCACAAAGTTGCGATTTGTTCGGGCTTCATAGAAGCCCATGGTGCGCTCAAGCTGACTCAGTCAGGCGATTGTGTGGTTCGGGTCGAGACTGAGACCCACTGCGCCATAAAGGTCACAGCGTCATTTACATCCCCTCAGAGAGGGGAATACCCTTGATTAATTGCCGAAAATAAGGGCTCCACGATCGAATGAATTACTAATTAACACAGGAAAAAAAAGTAGCCAGGCTATGCTGAAAACCCGTATTGGGGCATGAACACTCAGATTATGTCGGTCACTGGTGGACCATTCCATGTTTGGACAAACGTCCCAACGGAAAACAAGACGATAACGGGGACGAATCCGTGCAAATGTCCGCCAAGGGATGGCAATTTTAATGCAAAGGGGGGATCAGACCCCGATAAAAAAAAAAAGGGGCCTTGATGAGATATTGGCCCGGGACAAGGTCGGGCGATAAGCATGACGGGAGGGGTAACTCCTGAGGGTGAAGCCAGGCCTACGAAGGCATCATTAATATTCTCGGGTCCGGAATCCATGAGAGAGAGAGAGAGAGAAAGGCCATATCATTGTATTCATGATCTTTTTTTTGCTTAATGTTTATTATTATTACTCATTTACTGACATTGTCCTTTCTCTGTTGACTGTCTTTTATCATTCACATACCATGAGCTCTTCTCCTATTCATCGTTATATAAATTTTTTTTTTATTATTATTCTTTTTTTATTATTTTCTTTGTTTATTATCTTGACTAGAACCCCTTTCCCCCTTTTTATTACTGTATTGCCTTTTCTCTGGTGTGGCTTTTAGATATGGAGTGTGTTGGAGTTGGGTTAAGTGGGGAGTGTACCGCTGGAGGATGATTCAGGGGTGCACCGCTGGAAGCAGGTGAGAGTGTGCCGGCCAGGATGGGTGTGTTGAGGGTGTACCGCTGGAGGCGCCATCGGGTGCACCGAATGAGGCGCTGTTGAGGTGTGCCGGACAGGGTTGAAGACAGAGTGCACCGCTGAGGGTGAGAGTGCACCGAGCTAGAGGCTGAGGGGTGTACCGCTGGGGTGTAGTTAGGAGGGTGGAAAGGTGTACCGCTAGGGTGTGGTTAGGAGGCTGGAAGGGTGTACCGCTAGGGTGTAGTCAGGAGTGTGGAAGGGTGTACCGCTGAAGGAAGGTGCAAGTGCAACGGGCAAAGCAGTTAGGAGACAAGGGGGGGCACGAGTGTGCCGGGATATATATAGGCTGAAGAGTGTGCCGGGCTGGAGCCGATTGGGGTGTGCCGCTGGGACAGGCCAAGGGGAGTTAGAGGCAATGCCATTGGGGCAAAAACCCACATGAATGGGGTGAGGTTTGAAGGGAGGCTCCTGGCTTGAGGTGTTCAGGTGGAGGGCTCCAAATGGCAAGCTTTCCTATTTCTGTCGTGCGATTGAGTTCCAAGCCTGTGTTCAATAGTCCAATTCTCTAAGTCTTGTTCAATCCAATTCCTTGAGCCCTGCATAGCTCCTTTATTCTGATTAGAATGTTTTACTATTATTTATCCCATTTGTTTGTTGCTTCCTTTTGTCTTTTAATTTATTGTTATTTCTGACAAAAATTCGGCAGCATCCCCCCTTGACCCGAGATGGAAGGGGATAACAAGGGACATGCCCACAAGGAGTGGCATGAACCAACAATTTGAGGTGTGTGCCTAGGCAGCCACCTTTGAGAAAACTTCAAAAAACTCGGAGGAAAATGCCGAATAGGAAATCACTTAGGCTGACACGAGCTATGAATGCACCAGAAAAGTGATAACTAGGGTGTGTCGGGCTGGCAATCCAGGGGTGTACCGCTGAAGGCTGGTCATGAGTGTACCGTTGAGCAGGCCAATGGGGAGGGTGTGCCAGCCAATGAAAACCCCCAAGGGGTGTGCCGGACAGGAAGACAGGGAAGTGTGCCGACCAAGGCATGTGAGGTGTGTCGATGGAAACCTGGACAGGTGTACGTACACCATTGGCTTTGAAAAGAAGGCAGGGGATTCTAACACATCTGTATAGCAGGGGAAAGGGTGATCGTGCTACAGAAAACCACTAAAAGAGGGAGGAGGCCAGCCTTACACTGAGCCAGAGACACCACCTGTCGGACTAGACAAACCAGTGCCACGGGAGGGCAGGTAGAACAAAGGGTTAGAAGGTTGGAGACGAATGTAAATCACAAGCCAACAGTGAAGAGAAAACAACAAACACAATAAGAAGTAGAAACTAAAGGCATTTCATTCATGGAGAATTCAGGTGACAAAGGTCATGACCCAAAGGCCAAGCATAATACAGTGCGCCCAAAACGCCAGGGAGAGGGGAGAAACTAGGAAGTGAAAAGAAAAGAAAAAAAGCTTGGGAGAGGGTTGGAACGAGGAAGGGTGATCATTCCCCTTCACTGCACTCCTTCTCCCTCCATTACACGCAGCACTCTCCTCTCTTTCTCTCCATATCTCTTCTCTACCTTCTTCTCTACTTCTTCTTCCTTCTGTTGCCTCTCTTCGTAGCTTCGCATGCATTTTTGTCCTCCGTGAGAGGCTTTTATAGGTGTGCCGTTGGAGGGGGTGGATCTCATGATGGCACTGCCATCCGAGGTTGACTTCGGTCCCCTCACCGTCAGGTGGAAGTGCCAAGGCCAAATCAGGGGGTGACACTAAGGCAGGCTGCTAGCTGGCATTGAAATGGCCACGTTGTGCGCCAAGGGGCCCCCCGGTGACCGTTATGCATCTTGCCGGTCTGTACCACTCTGGCGGTTGCAACGATGTGCCGTTGGGAGCTAATTGATGTGTGCCGATGAATGGCGCCCAAAGGTGTGCCGTTGAAGGGCAGAAGGATTTGCGCCGTTGGAAGGCACATTTGGTGTGCCGCTAGAGAGGCAGAACAGGTGTGCCGTTGGAAGGCTCGCTTGTGATGTGCCGCTGGAAGGGCACGAGAAGTGTGCCGTTGGAGGGGGGCACTCTGAGGGTGTGCCGCTGAATGTATTTGAAGGAGTGTGCCGCTGAACGGCTACTTGGGTGTGCCGCTGGGGCAGCTGAAGAGCGTGCCACTGGCGCTCGTCAGGGGTGTGCCGCGGGGGCACCCGAGGAGTGTGCCGCTGGAGGCACCTCAGGGGTGTGCCGCTGGGGCTTTCCAGGTAGTGTGCCGCTGAAAGGGCACGGAGTGTGCCGTTTGAGAGGGGCTTCTGCTTCTGCTTCAGGAACTTACAGTTGTGTATTCTTTGGGATATTTCTTCACCGTTAAGGACCCGAGGGTGGGTCCATAGCAGTGTATGAATTCGGAGGGTATCATGTGCTTTCTTTGTCATTTAATGCGCCCGTGCAAATGTGGGGATTTACCGGACGGTAGTATTCTTACGGAGCCCTAGATGGCCAGTCTCCCTGGGTCTTCTCTCTTCGACCTTGACATTAGTGCGGGGGCTTGGCGGGACATATGGACGTACAATTTTATACGTCCACAAATGCCCCCCACCCACGGGCAGCGCAGGCGAAGGTTGAGCCGGATGGTGCTCACTGGTGTATCTATGGAATTAACGTACGTTACTGGGCGTACGTACGTAAGACATGTGACGTAGATATTATTATATCTGTTGTATATTTACTAGATTATTTTCATCCATTATATTTATATATATATATATATATATATATTCATTCATTCTTTTTCTCTCTCTCTTTTTTTTCCATCTCTCTTTTTCTTCTTTTTTTCTTTTCTTTTCTTTTTCTTTCCCTCTTTATATATATATATATATATATTTTTCCTTCTTTTTCTTCTCTTCCTTTTCTTCTTTCGTTCTTTTCTTTATACTCCTTTTTTTTCATTTCTTTCCCTTTTTCTTTTTCTGAAGCCAGTATAAAAGGGGCAGGGGAGTTTGAAACTCCCTCCTCTTTCTTTTTGAATTCTCCCCCTCTCTCTCTCCTTGCCTCTTTGGCTCCCACTCCCTCTCTCTTTCCTTTCACCGCCGGAGACGCCACCGCCGCTCGCTGCCATCGTCGGTGCCTGGGGTGATGAGGCCACTGCGCTCTTCTCCCCTTCCTCTTCTTTCTTCTCCCTCCCTCTTCTCTTCTTCTTCCGTTCTCCCCTTCCCCTTCTTTCTCTTCTTCCTTCTTCTTGTTCTCCTTTCGCTCGGGGGACGACGGAGCCCAAGCTTCTCATCCTCCTTCTCCTCCTTTCTCTTCTTCTTCTTCTTCTTCTCCTTTTCTTCTCCTCTGCTTCTTCCTCTTCGCCTCTTCCTCTTCGTCTCTTCTTCTGCTTCTTTTCGGCTTGTGGCGGAGGCGGTCATGGTGCGTCGGGGTGCACCGGTGAGATGGCGGGCACAGGGGTGCCGGAGAGGGGCACGCTGAGGCGTGCCGATGAGTGAGGGCACGGGGTGTGCCGGGTAGACAAAGCACGGGTGTGCCGGAGAGGGGCACACTGGGGTGTGCCAGTGAGTGAGGGCACGGGGTGTGCCGGGTAGATAAGGCACGGGTGTGTCGGTGAGTGAGGGCACGGGGTGTGCCGGTGGAAGGGGTGGCACGGGTGTGCCGGTGAGGGGCACACTAGGGTGTGCCGGTGAGATGGAGGGCACGGGTGTGCCAGTGGCGAGGGGGCACGGAGTGTGCCGGGGAGAGTAGGGCGCGACTGTGCCGCTGAGGGGAGGCACGGGTGTGCCGCTGAGCTTGGCACGGGTGTGCCGGGGAAAGCTGGGCACGAGTGTGCTGGGCAAACGGGTAGCAGTGTGCCGGGAAGAGCTTGCCAGAAGCGTGTCGGCGCAGGGAGATCAACTCAGGACCGAATCCATCCAATGTCGCCCTTGGGGCACACTATGATTTTTGTTGGGGCCGTCACTCCTTGTGGACGCGCACCCGTGTCTTCCCCTTATGCCTCCGGCCTAGGGGAGACTGTGCCAAAATTTTGTCAAAATTTTTGGCGTCATGTTCATTTTAATTGCAGTGTAGTCCCTTCATAGTGGTTTCTTCTTGTCTTGCCCAGGACTTGTTCTGACCCCAAATTTTTGCATCTTACAGATAAATGGCTGCTCCCAGCGGTTCTTCTGCTCCCGCTACTGCCGGAGTCACGTCGGGTCTCTCACTGGCCGTTCCTGCCGTCACATGGCACAACGTGGAAGACCTTGACCGGGAACATGTAGAGGTGGCGAAGCTGGCCGAATCCTCTGATTCTGAGACCGACACTCTGGACCTTAGCCGTGTCGGACTGACCGGTAACAACTTCACATTCGACCGGGATGGTGACTACCGGAAGGACTACCCGAAGGACTAGCACCTTATTCATTTTCTGAGGTATCTTCGCCGTCACGACAAGAGGGACTTCAAGACCATCCGGGCTGCCAAACGCGCCATTCTGCAATTTTGGGATAGCTTATCGTACAGTGTTCACTGAAGTGTACCGATGTACCTGGTGGGCAAGCCAACAGAGTGGAACCCCGTGCTGGGTTTGGAAGTAGTGACCCCTGTGGAGGGCAAGCTGGTACGGGCGCCGTAATTCACTCCCGCCCATTGGGACAATGCAGCAGGCAAAGTTCACAAGGAGCAGCCCCGCTTCGGTTTGTTCCTGGCGCCACTGAAGTGGGGGTATCGGGAGGAGCCCTATCTCCTGGATTGCTTGGCTATTAGATTCAAGCACGATCTCGCCCTAGGCTGGTTTTGGGAGCTCAAGGTTCAATCTGCACACTCTTTTCGGGAGGGAGAGGTAGAGTTTACTGATTATGTCTTATTCAACTACGCTTCCTTGCTGCTCCGGGCCGGGGTCTACCACAGCGTCTACGCCTCCCAATATGACTACCCGATCTCCAAAGGCCTCTGCTGCGGAATGATGCAGGTCTTCAATGCAGAACTAAACACATTCTACACTATGGAGGGCGAGACTTCGCTGGACTTGTGGAGTCTGCACCAGCTGAGCAGTCTGCCTATTGACAGGGAGCCGTATGAGGAAGTGTGTCTTCCTGACTTAATCAAGGACGAGACCGACAGGAACGGCATTTATGCCCTGGGGTATTCTTACATGTTTCTTATGAAGGCATATCGGGAGCTGTATCAGTCATCCCACGGTGGGAAGCAACCTCCGCGCGGGGACCGCAAGAGGGTTCGGTTGAGCCTGTGGCTGAAGTACTTTTTTGATGGGCCGAAGAAGTATGAAGCTTTCCCTTGCGTCGGCGCCTCTGCGGTCCGGAAGAAGCGCATCCAGAGCAAGGCTAAGGTGGCGCTCCCAACCTCAAAAGGGCGTCGGAGTGGTGCTAACCCGACACTGGTTGACCCGATGACCCACTGTGCAGCTTTCCTCACGTACTGGCTCTGCTCCTTTGCTCTGCCTTACGAAGATGAGACCGTCATCCGGCCAGACGCCAGTTACCCCGCTTGCCAGATGGCATGGGGCATCAAGCTATCACTCTGCCCAGTTACGTTGTGTCTCATTTTCAAGACGTTGGGAGATGTCAGTGTACACCAGTTCCCGTGCCAAGCTCGCTTCATCGGCACGCTGCACCTTTTCAACGCCTGGGTGTGTTCTTTATTCCCAGAGTACGCCCCGCGCGTCATACAATCCTGGGGCCTGTTTCCGCGGATGTTGGAGTTCGCAAGTGCTGAGACGGGATCGACAACGATGCAGATGTTCAACATTCGGGGCAGGCTTACAACCGTCCCCCAGGTCTCTCCCGACAGCATTCCTTTCTGGACGCTGGCTGCCCATTATAGTCCTTTAGTCAATAGCAAAAGGGAATGCCGGGATGACCAAGTGGAGAAGTACCCCCACCACATCAGCCAACAGACTGTGGTTCGCCCGCTGATAGAGCCGGAGCTCCGTGACTGGGTGTTGTCCATTTCGCCCAAGTGTACTGGTCTTCAGAAAGTGGGACACTCTGTTGCTGGAGCCCTATTACCCCTTTCGCTTCGGGTGCAATTTTGGGTATGACCAGCATATCCCTACGCACAATGCATAGTTTCCCTTGCATGTACGGAGTCTTCGGGGCAGCCCAGTTGCTGAGCATGCCCGGTCCTGGTGGGATTATTTTCACCGGACCGACGAGTCCACATTCAGAGTGCCGGTGCCTGGCCGAATTCCACGGGTGACGGCGGACTATATTAAATGGTGGAACGCCAGGACGGGTTTTTATCGATTTTGCAGAACCGATTGCTGGGACGGTGCCGAGCAGAAATTCTTGAGCAAGCAACCGGCGCCCGTCTTAGATATTGATCCGGGGCATCTGCTCCGACTGATGAACGGCAAGGAGAAGGAGGTGGCAGCATACATGGCCACCCGTAAGGAAGTCCGGGAGGCCAGACCGTCCCCGCAGCCGAAGTTGCCACCCGTACCCAAGGACGAGTTCAAAAAGAACCTCACTCATTTGTGCAAGATCGGGATGGACCGGCTGGATCAGATCAACTATCCCCTTCCCGATCGAAGAAGAAGGCACGCCAGCTTGCACCTGGTGCCCGGAGACGGACACGGCGTGCCCTTATTGCACCTTCTTGAGGAGGGAGGAACGAAGGCCTGAAAATTACCGGGACACCACATGGCTATATGTCCTCTTCCGGGCACACGGGCTGAAGGTGGACGACCCAACGGCTGTCATTCTGGATACGCACCTGAGCATCTCCTTTCATTATGCTGACGGATAGGGCATGGACCACTTCAGCCTCTACTGTCACCTCGCTTTCAAGCAGCAAGCAGACCTGGCGCATCTCACCGATCGCTGTGTGAAGATTGGGGACGTCCTTTGGCTGGTTCGAGAGGCGGCTCGCCGGGACAAAGAATCGGCCCTGACCTACTGGCTGATAACTCTACGACTGTACACCGGCCCTCATGGTATGATGCTTCTTCTTCTTTTGTCTTCCATAGCTACAGCCCCTGATGATGCTGAATGCTAACCGATTCTTTTCTTTTCTTTCATTTCTTTCGTTAGACCATCCCACCAGCAACCAATTAGCGCAGTACCGGAACCTCGTCCGGTTGGTGCAGAAGCCCACCCACTTTGAGGCGGCGCCACCAGCCCCCACTACCACGCCTCTGCTGAAGGCAAGCAAGCGGCCCCGGGTGAAGTCACCAGTTAAGAAAGCCTTGGATGCTGCTAAGGAGGCCGAACGGCGGAGGGCGAAGCGGAGGAAGAAGGAGGCCACTTCCGCCTCGATGGTCCCTTCAATTCCTCTTCCCCCATCCTTTGAGGAGTTTGTCGCTGCTCGGGCGGAGCCGAGCCGGCCTACAGGTCAGGCCTTTTCACCCTTTGAAGCTCTTCGAGGTTTAACCGGATATTGAGAGGGACGCTTCTTGTAACACATGTGTTTTTGTTTCAGTCATCGTGGAGAAGCTTCCGTCCGTGTCCATCCTCGACGTAGGCAAAGCCGTGGTTCACGGGGCGGCGTAGCCCATCGAAGAGACTATCTCCGAGTCAATCCCAGCTATGAAAGTTAGAGAAGGTATCCTCCTTTTCTTCTTTGGTGACTTCTTTAACTCCTCGTGACCTCACGGGCCTGGTTTTAACTCAAGCCATGCTCTATTTTGGCAGGAGCCGATGTGGCAGCCACTCAGCCGAAGGTGGTCCATGGGGTGCAACAATTTGAGCAAACCTACGTAAGAGGGGGGCCAAGGCCCAAAAAGTCGTGGTTCGTGAGGCCGCATGACGATGCTCCGACCACGGATGATGATGCGGGAGCTCCCCCCGTAGCGAAAGAAGTGCCCACTCGCACTAAGTCTTCGTCAGGCGAAAAGGTAGACTACGGCTATTCTTCTGACGAAGTGCTTTCAACTGAGGGCATTCTTGGGAAGTCTGGATTTCAAGTCCCTGCCTAGAAAGCCCCGGTACTATCTGCTTCTCTTAGCCTGGTGGAGCAGGCACTTGTAAGTGTGGACACGTTTATTTGGGCTTCTCTCTAGAGGTCGTCGACTAACCTCTTTACTATTATTGTTCTTTGGCTTCAAATAGGAACAGGCTCTGCCAGAAGGTACAGAAGTCCATGTCCCGGGTTTAGCAGCCGCCAGGCAAGAGAAGACCATTGTGGCTTTGGACAAATTAGTGTCCATAGTCGAGGCTTTGCGGCAAGAAGAGGCCGCAGCAAGCTCGAGCGCCTCCATCCCGACAGTCGAGGTACTGCCCCGGGAAGAAGTGATAGTGGCCGTAAGTGTACGCCTTCCTCTTTTCTCTTTCTTTCTCATCTTCTCCTTTTTGAGTCTTCCCTCGGGGTTGCTGATTTATTTGAGGCCGTACAGGATCGTGCCTCCCGAGGAGTCGTGGAGACCCCTATTCTGGCTACCGAGGCCCTAGAGGAAGGGGAAATAGCGCCAGAGATCGAGGCCCGGGAGTCCGCAGTGCCCGAAGCTGAAATTCGGGAAGAAGGAGAGGCGGTGCCGACGACCGAGACTCGAGAGGAGACGGTGCCCAAAGCCGACACCCTGGAAGAGACGACGCCGGAGAGCAACATAGTGCCGGCGGGTGAGGTAAGCATGAAGACCCTTCGGCTCCTTTGAGAATCCAGCAACCTACTTCGCATGGTAGGTGGCTAACCTTTCTTTGCATGGTCAGATAACAACAACACCCCGCAGAACGTGCACACCTTGAGCTCGCAAGGCTATCCCCGGGTGGAGCTCATCTTTCCGCTCGCATGCGGCGAGAAGATTGAAGTTACTTCTGGGATCGGACGTGGGATCTTTGGCGTCTCTTTTGCGGACGGGAGCCGTTCCGCGACTCGTGATCCCGCTCCCGCCGATTCCAAAGCCGGTCCTATCGGAGGAGGCCCGACTCATGGGGAAGATACTAACAATCATTGCTACCCCCTCGGGAGAGTCCTAGGCAGAAGGGGGTGAAGTTCCTTCGGAAACAACATCAAGCCCGGTTGCGGTTGACACCCTTTTCTTGATCGAGGCCGCGACTCTTGCGCTCCTGACCTACTAAGCGGCAGTTGGCCCGGGCCATATCGAGGAGGCAGAAGCTGAAGCAGGTCCGTCAGTTGTAGTGCCGGGTTCGCTGCCTGCGGCCGTCCATTCTTCGGACAAGACCAAGGCTCCCGTCCCGCTCATGGCGTCGTCGGACTCTTCCATTGCAGTTTCGCCCTCGCCACTCACGGTGGTTAGCCAGGAACCGTCTTCTGAACCAGCAAGATCCAGCCGTCCGATGCTAACTCTCCCGTCTTCATCAGCGGCGGTGGACGCAGAGCTATGGGCAGCGGTGGATAGCCGTGTCGAGTTCATGCTGCCCGACGTACCTTCAATAGGCCATGCTGCGTCAGACCTACCGGTTCGGCAGACTTTGCTGACGCTGCGGTCGATGATAGTCGCCGACCCTTCGCTTACGTACAAAGGGGTCCATACGGTGGTCATGCAGCTGACCGGGGCCTTGCAGATGATGGGCTGTCCTCTGGAGGAATGGTCACGATGGGTTATATTATTGTTGAAATATGTCAACCGTCGTGAGTTCCTCGAGACGCAGGCTCCCACCGAATTCACAACCATTGGGGCCCAGAGGGATGAATATATGCAGGCCTTGGAAGCCTGGCGGGACAACAGGGACCAATGCCAGAGGGCTTTGGACGAGTGCCGCGCCAACATCCACGCCTTGGAAAATAGGATAGAGAGGCTTAAGGGCTGGCTTGCCAAGGCCGAGTCCAACCTTGTCAAGGCCGAAGTGGCCGAGGTTAAAGGGGTCGAGGAGCTAAGCATTGCTGAGGTCGAGGTAGCCTCCGTTACGGCAGAGCTGGAGCGCCTCGAGGCACAGGAGGGCCGCCTGCACGAAATGGTGAACTTCCCCTATGTTGGGATCCTCCCCCTTGAGGAAATCTTCCGGGGAATAGACTAATCGTTGGCCTTCCTCTTGTTATCCCTTTTTTTCTCTTTTTGCATGTAACACCGGGGTATGCCCCGAGGCCAATGTAATCTTCTTTCAAAAAAGAATACAATACAATCATTCCATGTGCCTCTTGTATGTGTATGGTGTTGGAAAATCTTTTTTTTCTCTTTTTTTTTTGCTATGTGATGGAATGCGGGTCCGCACTAGTAGCTTATTTAGGGAGAACCCGGTGGGGTTCGTGTAGAAGCATAGGAGAGTACCCGCCCTTCCAGAGCAGGGACGAGGGAACCACTCCACCATGTCTGTCGAGCGATTAACCAAATGATATCATCGGTATGTTTGGCCCGAGTAGGTTGATCTGACCGTGGAGGGGCGGAGAGAAGAGTTTGTTTGTTCAACGACCTAGACAAGAGGTCTTGGTCAAAAAAGGGGGTGGTTCATCACCCGAAGGGACGGAGAGAAGAGTTTGTTCATTCGATGACCTAGACGGGAGGTCTTGGTCAAGAGGGGGTCGTTCGTCTATGCCGACAGGGTGCCAGGGGCAGCTGTGGTTTATTTGTCTCTTGATGTATTCGTTGGTACGGGGCCGGTGCCAACGCGAGGAGGTAGGTTATTCCTCAATCCCGAGCAAAAGGTTCGGGTGGGGGGTTCTTCATCAGTGCCGACGGAACGTCGAGGGCTGACAGGGTTGATTTGCTTATTGAAATATTCGTTGGTACGGGTTGGTGCCAGCGCAAGGAGAAGGGTTGATTCCCCAGTCCCGAACGAAAGGTTCGGGTGGGGTATGGTTCGTCAGTGCTGACAGAATGTCAAGGGCTGACAGAGGTTGATTTGTTTATTGAAATATTCGTTGGTACGAGTTGGTGCCAACACAAGGAGAAGGGTTGATTCCCCAGTCCCGAACGAAAGGTTCGGGTTGGGTATGGTTCGTCAGTGCCGACAGAATGTCAAGGGCTGACATGGTTGATTCGTCTATTGAAATATTCGTTGGTACGGGCTGGTGTCAACGCAAGGAGAAGGGTTGAATCCCCGCCCTCGGATGAAAGGTCCGGGTGGGGTGCTCTTCGTCAGTGCCGGCAGAATGTCAAGGGCTGACATGGTTGATTCGTTTATTAAAATATTCTCGACGGTGAGAGTGAGGGTTAATAAAGGAGGGCTGGTTCTTCCTCCTCCTTTCTTTCTTCATCCTTTTCTTCTTCTTCTTTTTTATTTTCTTCTCTTTTCCCTTTTTTTTCTTCTCTTTTCTTTTTTTTCTTTCTTTCTTTTTCTTTTTTTTCTTTTTTTTCTCTTCCATTTTTTGTTCTCTCTCTTTTTTTTATATTTATCTTCCTCTTTTCCTTCTTATTTTTTGTTCTTTTTCAATGCTTTTCTTGCAACGCATAGTAGGTAGTCGCCAAACCATCCAAACAATTGAAATGCAAATTCGCCCACTGTGGGGCGAGAGGACGTATTATTCATTGAAAGGAGGAATTGGGACGTGATACAATCTCAGATGTCTACCATTAAGGGGTGGAAATTGAACCTCCCCACGATGATCGACTATCACGTACGCCCCGCCCTCGTAGACTTTTTGGATTACATAGGGTCCAAGTCAATTCTCATTCAGCTTACCCTTGGGATTGGAAGCCATGACTTCTCTTCTCTTCTCTTCACCATGATGAGGTCACCCTTCTTGAATTTGTGTTCCTTGACGAGCTTGTCAAAGGCGCGAGCTATCCGGGCCTGATAGACCTGGATGTTCTGTTGGACTTGGAGTCGTTTCCCCTCCAAGCTGGAGAGCTCTTCGAGCCTTCGCTCGACATTTGTTTGCTCTTCCCGGACCAACCCGTGTTGGATTGCGACCCGAAGGGAGGATATCTCTAGTTCGATGGGGACAATTGCCTCTGAGCCATATACCAGGGAAAAGGGTGAACAACCCGTTGGAGTTTTGTAAATAGTTTGATATGCCCATAGGGCCTCATACATTCTTTCTTCCCAGTCTCTTTTGTTGAATTAACAATTTTGGAGAGGAGAGTACAAAGAGTTTTATTGAAAGCTTCGGCCAAACCATTGGCTTGCGGGTTGTAGGGGGTTGACGTCCTCCAGTCGATCTTGTACTTCTCTGCCAGTCGGTAGACTTTCTGGTTGCGGAAGTGGCTTCCATTATCCGAGATAATTCGGTTTGGGGTGCCAAACCGGAATATGATATTACGCCGGACAAATCTGGCGACGATCTCCCCAGTCACTTCTCTCAAAGCAACGGCTTCCGCCCAGCGAGAAAAGCAATCAGTTGCTGCCAGGATATACTTGCACCCCGTAGATGATGCGGGTAGTGGGCCCATGACGTCTGTTCCCTACTGGGCGAAAGGCCAGCTGGGCAATGTCGGATGCAGCCGGACGGGCGGTCTTCTAGGCACCGTGGCATGCTCCTAGCATTTCTGACAAGACTTGGAGTACTTGCAACAGTCATCGAACATTGTCGGACAGTAGTAGCCAAGCTTTTTTATTTCAATTTTCATTTTCGATCCCGCCTGGTGTGCACCAGCTGTCCCGGCGTGGACTTCTTTCATGACTCTCCAAGCTTCTTCAGTGGATAGGCACCGTAGGAGCACCTTCTGTTTGGCATCTGCCATAATTCAGAATAGGATCCCGTTTCGGACCTCATAGGAGTCCTTTGTTCTGATCAGCTTGATCTTCTCTTCTCTTTGTTTGGGCAGTTGCTGATATTTAAACCAATGCATAAGGGGGTCCCTCCAGTCGGGTAAGCTGATGGCTTCCGCTGTGGCGACCTCCAATTCTTCTTCTTCTGGCTCTTCTATCATGCTAGGCACTTGGCGCTGATTCACCACTCGGATGTTGAGGGATCCGTCTCGCGGGACTGCCAGTGAGCTTGCCAGTTTCGCTAGTGCATCGGCTTGTGCATTTTCTCCTCTGGCGACATGGCCTATCTCAATGAGGTAGAATTGCTCCATGAGCCGCTTCGCCTTAGCATGGTAAGGGAGCAGCTCAGGTTTTCGGACGTCGAACTATCCCTGGACCTGCTTGACTACTAGTAATGAATCGCCAAATACTTGTAGCATTTTAATCTC
Source organism: Amorphophallus konjac (assembly GCA_022559845.1). Classification (NCBI taxonomy): domain Eukaryota; kingdom Viridiplantae; phylum Streptophyta; class Magnoliopsida; order Alismatales; family Araceae; genus Amorphophallus; species Amorphophallus konjac. The sequence continues at coordinate 42,668,218 of CM040118.1, read as the reverse complement.
CACCTGCAAAGCGACTTGGAGACCGATGATCAGAGCCGCATACTCTGCCTCATTATTTGTACATGATTTATTGATGGAACAGGATGTATGCAATACTTCTCCCTCGGGGGATTTAAGGACAATGCCAGCCCCTGCCCGTACTTTTGTGCGTCCGGACGGGGTTGTTTCGTTCTTGAAGCTCCATCAAAGTGGAGCTGCCAGGCGATCTGCTGGACCTGGACCACCTCTAGTGTTTCATCTTCAGGCAACTCTATGGCCAATGGGGAATCTTCAGGCACGGGATGTGCTGCGAAGAATTCGGCCACGGCCTGACCCTTAACGGCCTTCTGCGGCACGTAGGTGATATCAAATTCCATCAATAATACAGCCCACTTGCCGAGACGGCCCTTCAGGACTGGCTGGGAGAGAATGTGTTTAACTGGGTCGACCTTGGAGATCAGGCTCACTTCATGGGAGAGCATGTAATGCCTCAGCTTCTTGACTGCGAAGACCAAGGCGAGACAAACCTTCTCAATCGGGGTGTATTTTACTTCTGCCCCCACTAATCTTCGGCTAAGGTAATAGAGAGCTTGCTCTTTCCCCTCATCATTGTTCTGGGCGAGCATTGCCCCAGTGAGCATTCGGTGGCAGCTATGTATAGAATAAGCGGTCTTCCCTTGACAGGTGCCCCCAGCACGGGCGGGGTCTTCAAGTAATCTTTCAACCGATCGAAGGCCCTCTGGCACTCCTGGCTCCAGTCAAAAGGTGCATTCTTCATCATCAATTTATGGAATGGCTGACAGCGCCCTGACAAATTGGAGATAAATCTTCAGATGTAAGCCAGCCGACCCTGCAGGGATCTTAATTCTCCCAGATCCTTCGGAGGAGGTAGCTCTTGAATGGCTCTTATTTTAATAGGGTCGATCTCGATCCCTCTATATCGGACGATGAAGCCGAGGAACTTCCCACTGGAGACGCCGAAGGCACACTTCATCAGGTTCATTTTCAGCTCATACTGCCGGAGTCTTTCGAAGATGACTCTGAGGTCCTTCAGGTGATCTTCCCTTTTCTTGTCTTGACGACCAAATCATCAATGTAGCATTCGACTTTTTGTATAGCAGTTCGTCGAATATTTTGGTCATCGCCCGCTGGTAAGTAGCGCCGACGTTCTTGAGGCCGAAGGGCATTCTTTTGTAGTGGAATATCCCTTTGGGTGACCGGAAGGCCGTATGAATTCGGTCGTGCTCAGCTATCCAGATTTGGTTATAGCCAGACGACCCATCCATGAAAGATAAGGCCTCATGGCCAGTGGTTGCATCAATCATTACTTCAGTGATGGGCACTGGGAAATCATCTTTTGGGAAAGCTTTGTTCAGGTCACGAAAGCCCACGCAAATCCTGATCTGTCCATTCCTCTTCTTCACCAGCACAATGTTGGCCAACCAAGTGGTATACTGGTTTTTAGCTACAAAATCGACATCTATGAGCTTGTCGACTTCTTTGCAAATTTGGTTTATCAGCTCCGGCGTCATGCGCCAGGGAGACTGCTTCACCGATTCCACCTTGGGGTCAATGGCCAGAATATGTTGGGTCACACCGAGACTTAGGCCGGGTATTTCTTTGTAATTCTAGGCAAAACAGTCCCAGAATTCTTGCAGCAACTTGCTATATTGTTCCCTCTCTTGTGGAGGAAGAAGGGCACTTAGAAAGGTTGGCCTGGGGTCATCTTCCGTGCCCAGGTTAATTTCGATAAGTTCGTCTACTGTGGCCTGGCCGCCATCTTCAATTTTCGGCGGTGCCGGCAATAGGTCGACGAAATCCTGATCTTCACCATCTTCTGCTCCAAGGACGCCATAGGTGTCACCCTGCTCCACCTCGTTGGGCAATGAGGTTTTGCTGGTACCACCCTCTTCCGGGCTTGCGGGCTGCAGCTCCGATGGGTCCTCCTGGGCGGAGAAACAAAGGACTTCTCCGGGGTCTTCTTGGTAATTATCGTAGACGGCTCCAGCAGGGGCCGAAGTGATTGATTGCCACACCGGGGGCTGGTTCTCTGCCGGTGGCCGGGGCTGCCCATCTTCAGCGGCATCTTTAAAAGTCTGGTGCTGAACTGACACCATGTAGATACCTTTTTCATGTCCACCCATCACGTGGGGGCGTGGCGGGGCCACTACATAATCTCCCATTCTGAGCTCATCTGTCTCAATCAGATCTTGAGCAATATCTTTGAAGACGTAGCAGTCTTCGATAGAGTGGCCCAGTATTTGGTGATAAGGGCAAAACAAGGGGTCACCACTTCTGCGGGCATCTTGCGGCCCTTGGACCTTGGGAGGGAGACCTTGCCGTAGTAGCAAGCCCAATCAAAAATTCCTCGGGTCTTATTCCTCGGGAAAGAGTAGGGTCTCTGCATCCTCTCTGCAGTGTAGGGTTTCGCTCGGCCGACCGTCTGACTGGGGAAACAGCTCATCCCTAGCCTCCCTTTTCAGGTGCATGGGGGCATTCGGGACGGTGCTCCAGGACTGGTGCATGTCTACATTCTGTTGGCGGAGGATCCCTCCGATTAAGTTAGACACGAGTGCAGTCGCTTCGGCCAAGCGAGCCTTCAGCATCTCAATTTCCCGCTGTTGCTGATAGCACAGGGCAAACAGGGCAGAGTCGCACCGAGGGAGGCTCGGGGTCCGACTTGCTTCCCGTCTTTTGCATCAGTGTCAGACGAGGGCAATGGCGTCCCGTTGCTGTAGTTACTCGAGGTTGGTCCTTCGAGGGAGGACGGGGCCTTTCCCTTATTCCTACAGGGAGGTGGACTCCATAGGAATATTTCTTCATCCAGGTCTTCGTCGGCTGACAGCTTAAGGTGCTGGCAACCTTCAATTCCTTGTGGGGTTACGGCGCCTATGAGGCTATTGCCGTTCGGAGCCGAGATTGATATCACGTCAGCCTCGTAGGAATCTTCTAATGAAAAACCCAATCCTGGATGCCGGGTGATTTGCAACAATCTCCGGTCCAGGTTTGGTGGGTTCCACATTCTCTTGAACATGTCCTTCCGACTGGAGAGCTGGCAAAAGGGGATCCCTTATTTTCTGGTCATCCTGGCCACACGGCCGGTCATGTCACGCAGTCACGTGATCGGGACGAGTGGGTCATGCAATTCGTTGGGGAATTTACAATCATCGTCCCCTCTGACCGGGTGCTCATTAGCCATATAGAAGGTAGTAGACCGTCCTCTGGGGTTAGGCACCTCAAAGGTCCTTAATGGTTCAACCACCTGGCAGTCAGCTTCTGCGAGAGGCTTGATGATCCCAGGCGAGACCCTGATGTCCTCCAGCAAGTCTTCGAGGTATGGCGTCCCTGGTGCAGGGTAGATGGAAAGGGGAGTGGCTTTGAACACTCCTTCTGCCTCAGAGACAAATGACACCTGACGGGGAGCCACATAGCCTGGCGGTGGTGGAGGGAACCAGCTGTCGGGCTCTGCCTTCTTCTTCCCTTGTCCTGAGTGACTTGGGGAGCTTGCTTCGGCTTTTCCAAATACAGGTGGCGTCGAAAGTGACATTCGAACACCTCAAAAGGGTGGAGGTCAGCAAAGATTCTCTCCTCCTTCCCGTTGCCGGGGTACTTGATGCATTGGTGCAGAGTGGACGGCACCACCCTGTTTTGGTGTAGCCAAGGCGGCCAAGCAGTGCTTTGTAGAGGTGTTGGAGTTGATCACGTGAAACTGGACCTTGGTTGTGAAGTCGCCGAGGGAAAGGTTAAACTCTGCAACCCCCATGGGGACCTCGCACTTCTGGTTGAAGCCAGCAATCTTAACATTCTTGACCTCAATCAAGTGTACGTCAAAGTAATGTTTCTGGTACACCGGTAGGGGAGTATGTTCACTGCTGCCCCAGGGTCAATTAATACTCTGTTGATGGGATGCCCATTCAGCTGCCCCTTCATGTAGAGTGGCCTGTTGTGACTGCAGTAGGTAGGAGCATATCTTCTTCTGTAAAGGCCACAGCCACTTCGGGTGACATTTCTGCAAGGCAAGCTTCCACATATGCTGGCGTCTGGAGCGCCGCGATGACGGCTTGCCGTGTCTCTTCATCTAGAGATAGAATCTCCTAGACGGTGAATCTGGCTGGGATCTTCTTTAGGTGCTTGACTATTCTGTTGCTAGCTCGGACCTCGAGCAACTTCATCTCTTCGGCTCTACTGCGCCTGCCCCCAGTCTGGGCCTGAGGAGCCGGCTCAGCGGGTGCCTCCTCCACCGGGTCAGGTATCACTTGAGCTTGCGGAGCCTGTTGGGTCACTCCTTCTCTTGCATGAACTCGGCAAGGTTCGGATGTTGTCAGGTTCTTCCCTTGACCGAGAAGGAATCACTACCAACGGGGCCGAGAGGCTACTTGCTTCTTGATCTGCCGGGACTCGCGGGGCATGACTGCCTTCCCCCTGAGTCGTGAGAAATTCAATAAATGAAGGGGTACTCTGGCCGACCGGCTCTCCGGGGTAGAGACCCGAGGGAGGGGGAATCTCCATGCCTTGACCCTAGGCTCAGGGATGTGATACGTTGTTCTCCTCTGAGCAGGATGTTGTGGTTGGCCTGAGGAGGGCGTCCCCACTTCCTTCCCGACCTGGTGGCATGCTGGGAGGTGGATGCTTCAGCCTGATTCACTTCGACGGCTCGGCGGGCGTCTCTTGCTCTTCTTCTCCCAGGGAGAGGGCAGTGTCAAATAATGCTGAGAGGGTGTTGCAAGAAAGGACAACCCCGCCCTTCTTCTTGTTTCTAGGCCTTCTTCTTTTTCTTCTTTTCTTCAGTGGCTAGCAACTGCCCTTGGGGAGGCTCACCCCACAGGAGCGGTTCTTCCTTCGCCTCGGCTGCTGCCTCTGGAGCTAGTTCAAGTGACTCGAATTCCTTCCAAGGGACATACTCCTTCAACTCCACAGGCCGGATCTCAGGCTTTTCATAATCTTCAAGCCCATCAATAATGGCCTGAAGTCTTTCCACCACAGGACTGGTCTCTTTGTGCACCCGCATTGGGATATGCTTCTTCTTGTTATGAGTAGGGCGCCTCATGACTAGCCGGGGGGCCGTGTCATGCCAAACAAGTGTCACTGGTGGCGGTGTTGGTCGGGGTGTAACACCCCTTATGTGAACCTCCGACGTGGGCCGGGGAGCTTGCCTTCTTCTTCTGTTCCTTGTCGGCGCAGCCTGCCAACCTCCTTGGTCTTGAGCTGGCGCCATGATAAAGGCTTCATAAGTGGCCTTTGTGCTAGCCTCCACCCATTCTTCAGGTAGCTGCTGATATAGAGACACCATGTTGACACTAGTACCGAGGCTCGACATCTCGTGCGGCTGCGGAGGGTCTATCTTGTGCTCCCCCATGTCCAGCTCTCCCTTCTTGATCAAGGATTCGATGACATCCTTGAAGATGTAACATTCCTCGATAGTGTGCCCGAGCATCTGGTGGTACATGCAGAAACGGGGGTCGTCCTTCTTCTTCACATCACCAGGCCTCTTTGGTTCTGGTAGTGTGATTTTGTTGTACCTGGTGGCCCATTCAAATAGGATCCGGGACTTATCTCGAAGAAAAGAATACAACTTATTCCTCATCTTCTCCCGTAGGGAAGGACCTTCCCGCCGTTCAGTAGACCTGGGTGGAGGAGGATTGGCCGTCTCCTTGGCTTTCTCTTTCTATTTCTCGAAAGCTTCGATGTCCAATGTGTGGACTTCCGGCGGTATCGGTCTCTTCTCGGCCTGCCTGGCCCTCTGCTCGATGCAGCTGAACAGAAGAGTATCGGGCAAGAAATGCCTCGATTTCTGCCACTATGTTGTTCAGGCGGTCAAACGACCGCACCTCAGCACCAATCATCCTCTCAAGGATTTCCTTCTTCAGGTTCTGTTTACAAATCTACACTGCGTCCTCCTGATGCAGGGGATGTCTGCATCTCATGCTGAGATTCCTCTACCTCTTTATGTAGTCGAGTGCCGACTCATCACTCCTTTGTCTCGTGGCGTAGAGTTCTGCCACGGTTACCTCCCGTTAGCTATGTAAAACCTTTCTTTAAATTTCTTCTGCATGTCGGGCCAGTCTGCAATGGACCCGGCGGGCAAGCTCGAGTACCACTCAAAAGCTAGCCCGGTAAGTGTCGAACCGAAGAACTTGAGGAGGTAAGCTTCATCTGCAGCTAGATCCGCCATAACATTCACATAGTAGGCAATGTGCTCCCGGGAGACCCCTGCCCATTAAATTTCTCAACTTCGGCGGCTTGGTGATACCGACGGGAGCCTCCTGGCAGCATAGTGCGCCGGGTAAGGTACCCGATACACATCGAATGGCGTGTGATCACCATCGCTCCTCTCTGCCAACTTCATGTCTATCATCTGTTCAAGCATCAGTCTGTTCACCGTCGTCGGGTCAACCGGGTTCGGGTAGAAATGAGCCGGTTGCGCCAGCGGCGTTGTTAACACTGTCGCCTGAGGTGCAATGGTGGACCCCTGGAATGGCAGGTTCTGTGGCGGGGCCGGTGTGGTGTGTTGTGGCTAGTGCAGGGGTATGCCCCCGGTGTAGGTAGGCATCGGGGGAGACACCGTCGCCTGCGGAGAAGCTTCCGATGCCTGACCGTTGCCCCCAGGAGTCTCTGGCAATGCCTCAGTCTGCCCGATGTCGAGGGCTGAGCAGCTCTGTCAGTCAGCTATTCCTCAACAACTCGATCTCCCGCTGATATTGCTGCATCATAAGTAAAACCACGGGGTCACTCATGGAAGGGCTAGGGGTGCCACCTCTTTATTCAACCGGCGTCTCCTCATACGACGTGGAAGGTCCTCTCGTGGTGCCTTCAGTAATGACATTAGCGGTCAGGGCCGTTGATGATTCCCCATAGTCAGTTTCTTCAGTGTGAGCTTGTGTCTTTTCAGTTCCTGCTTTCCCTCTTCTCGTGAGAGGTCCTGGCCTTGCTGCAAGTCTGGCCATTTCTTCAGGCTCGATCGGTAAGGCCCCGTATTGGCCAAATACTCCTGCCATGTTACAGGTATAGACCCTTATGTCTCTGCTTCTTCTTGCCACTCTTCTCGATGGCCTACCCAGGAAGACCAATCTGTCAAAGACCGATCTCCGTGGCCTCGCTTCTTCCCTCAGCGGGGGTTGATAACGCTCCTTAGAGCAGTTCCTTGACTCGGCGCTAGGCACAGGTCGGGTTTCTTCTTCTTCAAATGCGGAGGCTACTGCCCCCAGCAGTCTTTGGAGACCCAGGGGAGTGCTCCCCGGACCCCGCAAGTAGTTTCTCATGGCCTGCTCCACTCCTTCCCAGTCTTGATCAGGAGGAGAGGCTGGTGATATCGCCCTATTGACAGCAACGGGCACATGGGTTGCAGGCTCCGCACGGGCAGCCTGATAGTGACGTCGGTGGTGTCGACGGCGGGTGTTCTCCGGTGGGGCCAGTGTGGCCAGTGCCGGCTGGTAGACGGGGGCCGATGTCTTGACCCAGTCTGCCTGTTGAGCCCTTGCCGGGCGAAAGGTGCTGGGCCCTGCCTGGGTTGGTGAAGTGAACCGGGCTGCCTTGGGAACCCATGCATGCTTGGCCTTAGTCGGCCTAGAGGCCGGTTGATGCTGTGGTGCTGTGGCCGGAGTTGTGGGCGTCATCTTGCCCTTCATCTTCTCCAGTGGCTGGAAAGAGTTGCGCACTGGTACGGCGGGGACAACGCGCTCCGGGATCATCTCGGAGCGTGGTTCGGTGAGGTGCACTCGGACGGTCCCGATGACAGCAGACTTGCCGGTGCTGGAGAACCGGCCTCGGGGTGATGTAGTGGCGTGGCTCCTCCGGAGCCTCCTCTGATGAGAGGCCGAGCCCTGGCGAGACGAGCCGTTAGTTTGGTGCACATGGTGCACATTGCAGCTCAGTGTCCTCGTGGGGACGGTCTCGAGAGGCTCGGCCACTGATCGGCCGACAACGGCTTTGGTGGCCCCCTGGCTGGGGGCGTTGCTTTCGATCCCGTTAGACGCCTCCACATCCAGCAGGTTCGTGAAGGCCACTCCGAGGAAGTTGGGGAAGCATACTACTGGAGGGAAGCTCCTGAAGGCGAGGGAGACGGCCAAGTAGCCGTTCCAAATATGGCTTTCGACGGGCTGCTGACCAAAAGCGAGGGCCATCTTGACATCCGGAATGCAACCTGCATTTGCAAATTGGAGAATTAATATTACAAGAAGGGGGCCGCGGAGCCCTTAATTCCGGCAAAGAGATGAAGGGTGATCCCCGTCCCACCGGGCGTGCCAGAATTGTGGACGCACTTATTATCAAATAATTATTGGTATTCGTTTGTTGGGTTTGTTAAGTGCGTGGGCGTGCCAGTCACAAAGTGACGATTTGTTCGGGCTTCATAGAAGCCCATGGTGCGCTCAAGCTGACTCAGTCAGGCGATTGTGTGGTTCGGGTCGGGACTGAGACCCGCTGCGCCATAAAGGGCACAGCGTCATTTACATCCCCTCAGAGAGGGGAATACCCTTGATTAATTGTCAGAAATAAGGGCTCCGTGATCGAATGAATTACTAATTAATACAGGAAAAAAAAGTAGTCGGACTATGCTGAAAACCCGTATTGGGGCATGAACACTCAGATTATGTCGGTCACTGGTGGACCATTCCATGTTTGGACAAACGTCCATACGGAAAACAAGACGGTAACGGGGACGAATCCGTGCAGATGTCCGCCAGGGGATGACAATTTTAATGCAAGGGGGGGATCAGACCCCGGTAAAAAAAAAGGGGCCTTGATGAGATATTGGCCCGGGACAAGGTCGGGCGATAACCATGACGGGATGGGTAACTCCCGAGGGTGAAGCCCGGCCTACGAAGGCATCATTAATATTCTCGGGTCTGGAATCCAAGAGAGAGAGACGAAGACCATATCATTGTATTCATGATCTTTTTTTTTGTTAATGTTTATTATTATTACTCATTTACTGACATTGTCCTTTCTTTGTTGATTGTCTTTTATCATTCACAGACCATGAGCTCTTCTCCTATTCATCGTTATATAAATTTTTTATTATTATTATTATTCCCTTTTTGTTATTTTCTTTTGTTTATTCTCCTGACTAGAACCCCTTTCCCCTTTTTTATTACTGTATTACCTTTTCTCTGGTGTGGCTTTTAGATATGGAGTGTGTTAGAGTTGGGTTAAGTGGGGAGTGTACCGCTGGAGGATGATTCAGGGGTGCACCGCTGGAAGCAGGTGAGAGTGTGCCAGCCAGGATGGGTGTGTTGAGGGTGTACCGCTGTAGGCGCCATCGGGTGCACCGGATGAGGCGTTGTTGAGGTGTGCCGGACAGGGTTGAAGACAGAGTGCACCGCTTCGGGTGAGAGTGCACCGGGCTAGAGGCTGAGGGGTGTACCGTTGGGGTGTGGTTAGGAGGGTGAAAGGGTGTACCGCTAGGGTGTGGTTAGGAGGGTGGAAGGGTGTACCGCTAGGGTGTAGTCAGAAGGGTGGAAGGGTGTACTGCTGAAGAAAGGTGCAAGTGCACTGGGCAAAGCAGTTAGAGGACAAGGGGGGGCACGAGTGTGCCGGGATATATATAGGCTGAAGAGTGTGCCGGGCTGGAGCCGATTGGGGTGTGCCGCTGGGACATGCCAAGGGGAGTTAGAGGAAATGCCATTAGGGAAAAAACCCACATGAATGGGGTGAGGTTTGAAGGGAGGCACCTGGCTTGAGGTGTTCAGGTGGAGGGCTCCAAACGGCAAGCTTTCCAATTTCTGTCGTGCGATTGAGTTCCAACCTGTGTTCAATAGTCCAATTCTCTGAGTCTTGTTCAGTCCAATTCCTTGAGCCCTGCATAGTTCCTTTATTCTGATTAGAATGTTTTACTATTATTTATCCCATTTATTTGTTGCTTCCTTTTGTCTTTTAATTTATTGTTATTTCTGACAAAAATTCGGCAGTATCTCCCCTTGACTCGAGATGGAAGGGGATAATAAGGGACATGCCCACAAGGAGTGGCATGAACCAACAATTTGAGGTGTGTGCCTAGGCAGCCACCTTTGAGAAAACTTCGAAAAACTCGGAGGAAAACGCCAAATAGGAAACCACTTAGGCTGACACGAGCTATGAATGCACCAGGGAAGTGATAACTAGGGTGTGCCGGGCTGGCAATCCAGGGGTGTACTGATGCGCACAGACTAGCGTCGTTAAGAAAGCCGTGCCACAATTTAAATAATTCACACTCACTCACTTTAAAAGGTAGAAAATTAAGAATATAGTGGTAAGCGGAGTCGATCCCACGAGGAGAAATAATCCTTATTGAACAAGTTGGAAAAATCACTTTGTGCTTTTGAAAACCGAGTTTTGAGTGTGATTAAGACTAAAGAAAATAAACTACAAGGAAAACATAATTAAAGAAGTTGAGAGGGTTTAAGAAGAGAAATTGGAGGAGATAGAGAGAGAAAATTAAGACAACCACAATATGTGAAAAATGAGTTTTATTACCTTAGAAGGTGGCAAGTACAATGTAAATAAAAAAGTACAACTTAGAACATGAAAAAGAAAAGAGCTTGAGAGCCAATGGATGAAGAGCAACGCCGCCTCCTTTGCCAAGCCTTGGATGTCGCCCCGCTTAGGATGCCGACGCCGTGAGAAGACTAATGGATGAAGATCCGCCTTGGGATATGAGAGGAAAATAGAGGAAGAAAGAAATAGATGGAGGAAATTTGAAAACAATGCAAAAGGGTGTGTGCGTTGGTGTGTTTTGAGAAGAAATAGTGAAAAACTAGATTGAAAATAGAGAGTGATTTGGAGGAAGAATAACTTTAAAATCAGAAGGAATTAGAAAAAGTGGAAAACATGAAAATTGTAGAGATTGAGAAGATGAATAAAATTTATGAAGACTTCAGAGTTTAAAAACGAGAGGAAGATAGAGAAAACTGAGGATGAACAGGAGGTGGTCGCGGATGAACAGTGCAGAACTCTAAAAATCTGAACTTTAGAAAATTGACTATAGCTTTAAAACGGTGAGGAATTGGAAGATGAGGTAGAAGAAGAAGTTGAAGAACTTTCAAAAATGCACAACTTTTGTGAAGACAGTAGAAAGAGATGAGGATCAGAAGAGGGAGAAAAATGATGAAGAACAGAAAGTATGAAAATCGGGTGAACAGTAAAAATCATAGATAGAGCTTTGAAAAACTAATTATAGCATAAAAACGTGAAAGAATTAGAAGCTGAGCAAGAATAAGAAGTTGGAGAAGACTTAAAAATGAAGAATTTTGATGAAGAACTTAACTGCCAAAGACGAAAGGAAAGGCTTCGAAATTAATCCCTAAGGTAGATCTCCAAACTGTTCTCTCCGTAACCCTGCGACCATGGCATCCTTTTAATGGCATTCGGCAGTTTCCTTCGACCGTGGACTCCAATCTTGATGCATATCCTTATTTCCAGCAATGGATCATTACCCCAATAGAGTCCTTACTCATAATAGAGTCCTCCTTTCCACTGTGTCTTCGTAGATATGATCGGAGTAAACAATAACAGCTCCTTCTCTATGGTGGTGTAATTCAGTTGCGCATCAGCGAGGGTGCGACTCGCATAATAAATCACCACGGGCTTCTTATCAACTCTTTGTCCTAAAATAGCTCCCACAGCATAATCAGAAGCGTCGCACATAATCTCAAAAGGAAGCGACCAATCTGGAGATTGAAGAATTGGAGCTTGAGTAAGGGCTGTTTTCATAGAATTGAATGCTTTAAGACAAGCATCATCAAACTGGAACGGAGCATCTTTAACAAGTAATTGTGTGAGAGGGCGAGCAATGGTGGAGAAGTTCTGAATGAATCTACGATAAAACCCGGCATGGCCAAGGAAAGATCTGATCTGCTTAACAGAAGTAGGAGGAGGAAGATTGGAAATTAAGTCAACTTTGGCTCTATCGACTTCTATCCCCCTTTCTGAAATCACATGGCCCAGAACTATGCCTTCTCGCACCATGAAGTGGCTCTTCTCCCAACTTAACACTAGATTAGCTTCCATGCACCGCTTCAAAACTTTTGATAGATTATCCAAACATCCTTCAAATGAAGATCCAAAAACTGAAAAATCATCCATAAAAACTTCCAAAGTCTCCCCTACCATGTCAGAAAATATTGACATCATACACCGCTGAAAAGTAGCAGGAGCATTGCACAGACCGAATGGCATTCTTCTAAAAGCAAACGTGCCAAAGGGGCACGTAAAGGTGGTCTTTTCCTGATCCTCCGAATAAATAGCAACCTAATTGTATCCGGAATAACCATCCAAGAAACAAAAATAATTCTGTCCAGCCAATCTCTCCAGAATCTGATCAACAGACGGAAGTGGGAAATGATCCTTCTTTGTCACAGAATTGAGATTTCTATAATCAATACAAACTCTCCACCCCGTCTGCAATCGCATAGGTACCTCCTCTCCTTTCTCATTCGTCACCACAGTGAGTCCCGACTTCTTAGGAACCACTTATGTCGGGCTCACCCATTTACTGTCAGAAATGGGATAAATTATCCCAGCATCTAGCCACTTTACAACTTCCTCTTTCACCACCTCTTTCATATTTGGATTCAGCCTCCGCTGCATTTCTCTGCTGGGTTTGGCATTGTCCTCTAAATAAATGTAATACATGCAAACATCAGGACTTATTCCCTTCAAATCTGCCACAGACCACCCTATTACCCCCCTATGCTCCTTAAGAACTTCTAAAAGTTTGGATTCCTGAGCAGAGGTAAGATTAGAAGCAATGATAACATGCAAGGTATGATCTGGGCCTAGATAAGCATATTTCAACGAATCCGGCAGAGGTTTAAGTTCTAAAACGGGCGGCTGATCAAGAGATGGAAGAATTGGTTCAGATCTTAACGGAGGCAGAGGTTCTAGTCTAGATGAAAGAAGGGGTGAATCCTGAAGCAAACTACCCTCTTCTAACACAATATCATTTTCGTCCGGACATTCCTCAATTATTTCCTCAAAAATATCAACAATATTGCATTCTTCCTCATTGTCTGGGTACTTTGAGGCTTTGAAAACATGCAAAGAAACCTTTTCTCCTCCAAAAGTAATATCCATCATCCCAGTTGCACAATTAATGTTTGCCTTTGCCGTAGCCAAAAATGGACGTCCCAAAATAATTGGTGTATGCTTTAACTCTTGGGATGGGGCCATATCCAAGATCAAAAAGTCCACTGGGAAATAACACTCATGAATTTTTACAATCACATCTTCTAACAAGCCCTTAGGTGTTTTCACAGACCGATCCGCCAGTTGAAGGATAATAGAAGTGGACTTCAATTCTCCTAGATCAAATTGCTCATATATGCAGATGGGTAACAAATTAACACTCGCTCCAAGATCTAACAAAGCTTTATCAAATGTTACCCCACCTATATCACATGAAATTAGTGGAGCACCTGGATCTTTCAACTTCTTTGGCAAAGAATTCATCAGAACAGCACTGACATCTTCAGAAAGACGGATCCTTTGTGTGGTTACCTTCGGCTCCCTTCTTGGAGTACAAAGCTCTTTCAAAAACTTGGCATAAGCCGGTACATGCTTAATGGCATCCAAGAGCGGAATATTGATATTAACTTGCTTGAATAGTTCCAACATCTCTTCTTGTTGGACCGGCTTCTTTTGAGCTTTCGGCTTTAATGCATCTGGAAAAGGAACCTTAGGAACATATCTTTCAACACCTTCATCAACCTTACCCTTTCCTTTATCCATTGTCTTTTCCCCCCCATCCGACTGCTTTGGCTCTTCTTCCTCTTCCTCACTCTCCTCTTGAATGTCTCGGCCCTTGCTACAACCCTCATCCTTAGTGTGATAAGGATCACTTAGAATCTTCCCGCTCCTAAGAGTAGAAATAGCTTTGCCATTTTCGAATTGAGGAGCATTAGGAAGAGGAGGCTGGGGCTGATTGGGTTGATTTGGAGGAGGAAGAATAGGAGCTCTTTGTTGGAAACCTAGAGGTTGTTGATTACGGGGATTAGCAACGGGTTGACTAGGTAGTTGCCCAACATCTCTCCTCACATTACTCGCAGCCAGCTGACCTATTTGACCTTCTAACTTGGCAATTGATTGTTGTTGAGAAAGAATAAGTTGCTGAAGTTGGTCAAACTTATCTTCAAAATTAGGTTGGTGAAATTGAGGCGGTGGCTGATAAGGAACTTGAAATTGGGCTCCCTGTGAGTAGCGATGTGATGGAAACTGATTGAACTGGCCTTGATATGGTGGAGTTTGTTGAAATTGGGCCTGAGCTTGATGGAATGATGACTGTTGAAATGGAAGTTGTTGGTGATTTTGTTGAAAAGGAGATGAAAAATTTTGATGAGATTGATTTGGAACTGGAAAAGATTGCTTAGGGACTGAGGGAACTAAGGGATTGACTTGATTGGATGGACCTGCCTGAGATTTCCAAGAGAAATTAAGGTGATTTCTCCAGCCTGGATTGTAGGAATTAGAATATGGATCATAACTGGGCTTGGAGACTCCCTGAGCAGCAAAAACTTGTTCTTGAATAAAAGGGGGTAGTTGGGCCGCTGTAGGACAATCTATGACAACATGATTTGGGCTTGAACACAAGGCACACAGTTCTTGCATGTTTGAATTTGAGCTAGGCTGAGAAGAAGGAAGGGAGGGCTCCTGTCTATTCATCGACAAAAGTTGATCTAACTTTTGGGCCACTAAATCCACCTTCTCAATTTTCTGCGCCAATAAATCAACTTTATTCAATTTCTGGGCAAGCGCATTAACATCAAACCTATTCTCAAAATCTCCTTGTGTTTTAACTTCATATAGCCCACCCTTCTTAGACGGTCCAATCATTCTCTCATATGAAGAAAGTGAAGCATGACTGATAGAATTTTCACTTAACATTTCAAATAAATCATAAGCTTCATCTTCACTTTTGCTCATAAAGGCTCCCCCACAAGAAGCATCCACCATCTGTCTGTAATTTTCAGTTAATCCCTCATAAAAAGCTTGAACAATTTGCCATCTAGATAGGCCATGATGGGGACATTTCCTTAATAGATCTTTCAATCTATCTCAGGCCTCATGAATTTGTTCTCCAGGATTTTGTGTAAACCCAGTGATGGCCCTTCTCATGGTGTTAGTTCTACCAATGGGATAAAATTTCTTTAAAAACTCCTTTTGCATCTCTTCCCAAGTATTGATCGTTCTACCCAAGGAGCCTAGCCAGTATTTAGCTTTATCCTTAAGGGAGAATGGGAAAAGAGTGAGCTTAAGGGCATCATCTGAAAAGTTTTGGATTTTAACGGTAGAACATATCTGGAGGAATTCATCTAAATGTCTGTATGGATCTTCATTATGATTTCCATAGAATGATGGCAACATCTGGATGGTGCTGGATTTAATTTCATACTGAGCAGCTTGATTTTGTGGTGCTTGCACATAGAAGGATGGCTGATATTGATTTGGAATGAAATAATCCTTCATTTATTTAGGAGCTTGGATCTGATCTTGGTTCTCCATAAGGTTAGGTTGGGATTGAGCTTTGAAATGCACTAACCTTTTAATCTCACTAATGGGTCCTAACAACTGTGGGTGGAGAGATCTCCTACCTTGCATGCAATGCAAAGGGCCCAATATGAATGATAAAAAAAATTATTTTAAAATTTTTTTTTAAATGCAAGGAATTAATTCCTACATGAATGATTTATGCAACGAGGATGATGAATTTTTTTTATTTTATTTTAGGAAAACCTTCTAAGGGCGCTCTAACTCCAAGGTACTTCGTGGTACAATCGGCCCGGCGTCCGTGAGGGAATCCACGGGTGCGGAGACTTATGGAGGTCTTAGAAATAGAATTTCAAGTCCAAAGAGACGGAGTGCTCAATGGAGTGTCCTTCCAAATCCAAGAAAGGTGCGTGGATCCTAATGCCCTTAAGAGGAGAAATAGATGAGAAAAGAAAGATTTTTTTTTAAATAAGAATGCAAGCAAATATAAAATCAACTAAAATACATGATGCATGAACAAAATGCAACTAAGATGAAGATATGCTAACATAAAAAAAAAATTCGTCTTTTTCTGTTTTTTTTTTGAATTTTCTGTTTTTTTTATTTTTATTGAATTTTTTTTATGAAAGATGTTAAATAAAATCAATAAACTAACTAAAAATGATAATTAACATGCAAACTAATGAAAAATAAAGCCAACAATCATATTTTTGATGTTTTCTGGATTTATGATTTTTTTATATTTTTTCAGAATTTTCAGATTTTTTTAGAATTTTTCTAAAATTTTACAAGAAATGGATCTTTTCCTACGTATACCAACCTTTAGTGACGTTTGAATATCCCAGAATTCCTGATTTCCAACTTTATGCGACAGATTATTTCCTGGGAATTTGCAGATCCGATTTTCTGTAATTTTCTGATTTTCTGATTTTTTTTTGGATTTTTCCTGCAAAATAAAAACAGAAAAATAAGAAAACTATATACAAATCAAGCACAAGGAATTTCCCAACATAAAAATTAATTTTCTCCCCGGCAACGGCGCCAAAAATTGATGCGCACCGACTAGCGTCGTTAAGAAAGTCGTGCCACAATTTAAATAATTCACACTCACTCACTTTAAAAGGTAGAAAATTAAGAATATAGTGGTAAGCGGAGTCGATCCCACGAGGAGAAATAATCCTTATTGAACAAGTTGGAAAAATCACTTTGTGCTTTTGAAAACCGAGTTTTAAGTGTGATTAAGACTAAAGAAAATAAACTACAAGGAAAACTTAATTAAAGAAGTTGAGAGGGTTTAAGAAGAGAAATTGGAGGAGATAGAGAGAGAAAATTAAGACAACCACAATATGCGAAAAATGAGTTTTATTACCTTAGGAGATGGCAAGTACAATGTAAATAAAAAAGTACAACTTAGAACATGAAAAAGAAAAGAGCTTGAGAGCCAATGGATGAAGAGCAACGCCGCCTCCTTTGCCAAGCCTTGGATGTCGCCCCGCTTAGGATGCCGACGCCGTGAGAAGACTAATGGATGAAGATCCTCCTTGGGATATGAGAGGAAAATAGAGGAAGAAAGAAATAGATGGAGGAAATTTGAAAACAGTGCAAAAGGGTGTATGCGTTGGTGTGTTTTGAGAAGAAATAGTGAAAAACCAGATTGAAAATAGAGAGTGATTTGGAGGAAGAATAACTTTAAAATCAGAAGGAATTAGAAAAAGTGGAAAACATGAAAGTTGTAGAGATTGAGAAGATGAAGAAAATTGATGAAGACTTCAGAGTTTAAAAACGAGAGGAAGATGGAGAAAACTGAGGATGAACAGGAGGTGGTCGCGGATGAATAGTGCAGAACTCTAAAAATCTGAACTTTAGAAAATTGACTATAGCTTTAAAACGGTGAGGAATTGGAAGATGAGGTAGAAGAAGAAGTTGAAGAACTTTCAAAAACGCACAACTTTTGTGAAGACAGTAGAAAGAGATGAGGATCAGAAGAGGGAGAAAAACGATGAAGAACAGAAAGTATGAAAATCGGGTGAACAGTAAAAACCGTAGACAGAGCTTTGAAAAACTAATTATAGCATAAAAACGTGAAAGAATTAGAAGCTGAGCAAGAAGAAGAAGTTGGAGAAAACTTAAAAACGAAGAATTTTGATGAAGAACTTAACTGCCAAAGATGAAAGAAAAGGCTTCGAAATTAATCCCTAAGGCAGATCTCCAAACTGTTCTCTCCGTAACCCTGCGACCATGGCATCCTTTTAATGGCATTCGGCAGTTTCCTTCGACCGTGGACTCCAATCTTGATGCATATCTTTATTTCCAGCAATGGATCATTACCCCAATAGAGTCCTTACTCATAATAGAGTCCTCCTTTCCACTGTGTCTTCGTAGATAAATCAAAATAAGGAAGATTAGCTCGATCGGGAACTGCAATTGCCGTTTCTGGATGAACTTGAAATAGCGACTTCCTCAGGGGCGTCTTTTTAAATGACGCCTTGATCCAGGGCGTCTCTTTCTAAAGTAACGCCTCTTACTTAGGCGTCAATTTCTTATTTCCATATTTTACTATTTCCACATTTTTCGTAAAATAGGAATTTGACGACCTCCATGATAGGCGTCCTTTCAATGAGTAGCGACCTCATCTCGGGCGCTAATTCTTTTCTTCTCCCGCCAAACAAATTGACGCCTTATCTTGAGTCGCTTCTTTCTGAAAACGCGCCCTTGCATCAGTCTCTTTTTTAAATAGCGCCTTGATCTAGGTCGCTTCCTCTGCAAAATTAAAATAACAACTGATTTAGCTCCAAAATAATTATGCAAATATTTAAATATTTCTCACATGGTCTTTTAAGCTCAAAAAGATGATAAAATGCATGAAGACTCAAACAATGTATGAGAATGTCATTAATGCTCATGTTGCACAAATATACTCAAAAAATGCTCAAAGATGATGAATGTGATGTAAATTATGATGCAAAATATAGCACTTATCATGTACCGCTGAAGGCAGGTCATGAGTGTACTGCTGAGCAGGCCAATGGGGAGGGTGTGCCGGCCAATGAAAGCCCCCAAGGGGTGTGCCGGACAGGAAGACAGGGAAGTGTGCCGGCCAAGGCACGTGGGGTGTGCCGATGGAAACCTGGGCAGGTGTACGTACACCATTGGCATTGAAAAAAAGGCAGGGGATTCTAACACATCTGTATAGCATGGGGAAGGGTGATCGTGCTACAGAAAACCACTAAAAGAGGGAGGAGGCCAGCCTTACATTGAGCCAGAGACACCACCTGTCGGACTAGACAAACCAGTGCCACGGGAGGGCAGGTAGAACAAAGGGTTAGAAGGTTGGGGATGAATGTAAATCACAAGCCAACGGTGAAGAGAAAACAACAAACACAATAAGAAGTAGAAACTAAAGGCATTTCATTCATGGAGAATTCAGGTGACAAAGGTCATGACCCAAAGGCCAAGCATAATACAGTGCGCCCAAAACGCCAGGGAGAGGGGAGAAACTAGGAAGTGAAAAGAAAAGAAAAAAAAGCTTGGGAGAGGGTTGGAACGAGGAAGGGTGATCATTCCCCTTCACTGCACTCCTTCCCCCTCCATTACACGTAGCACTCTCCTCTCTTTCTCTCCATATCTCTTCTCTACCTTCTTCTCTACTTCTTCTTCCTTTTGTTGCCTCTCTTCGTAGCTTCGCATGCATTTTTCTCCTCCGTGAGAGGCTTTTATAGGTGTGCCGTTGGAGGGGGTGGATCTCATGATGGCACTGCCATCCGAGGTTGACTTCGGTCCCCTCACCGTCAGGTGGAAGTGCCAAGGCCGAATCAGGGGGCGACACCAAGGCAGGCTGCTAGCTGGCATTGAAATGACCACGCTGCGCCCCAAGGGGCCCCCCCAGTGACCGTTATGCATCTTGCCGTTCTGTACCGCTCGGGCGGTTGCAACGATGTGCCGTTGGTAGCTAATTGAAGTGTGCCGATGAATGGCGCCCAAAGGTGTGCCGTTGAAGGGCAAAAGGATTCGCGCCGCTGGAAGGCACATTTGGTGTGCCGCTGGAGAGGCAGAACATGTGTGCCGTTGGAAGGCTCGCTTGTGATGTGCCGCTGGAAGGGCATGAGAAGTGTGTCGTTGGAGGGGGGCACTCTGAGGGTGTGCCGCTGAAGGTGTTTGAAGGAGTGTGCCGCTGAACGGCTACTTGGGTGTGCCGCTGGGGCAGCTGAAGAGCGTGCCGTTGGGGCTTGTTAGGGGTGTGCCGCGGGGGCACCCGAGGAGTGTGCCGCTGGAGGCACCTCAGGGGTGTGCCGCTGGGGCTTTCCAGGCAGTGTGCCGCTGGAGGCACCTCAGGAGTGTTCCGCTGAAGGCACCTCAGGGGTGTGCCGCTGGGGCTTTCCAGGCAGTGTGCCGCTGGAGGCACCTCAGGGGTCTGCCGCTGGGACTTTCCAGGCAGTGTGCCGCTGAAAGGGCACGGAGTGTGCCGTTTGAGAGGGGCTTCTGCTTCTGCTTCAGGAACTTGCAGTTGTGTTTTCTTTAGGATATTTCTTCACCGTTAAGGACCCGAGGGTGGGTCCATAGCAGTGTATAAATTCTGGAGGGTATCATGTGCTTTCTTTGTCATTTAATGCACCCGTGCAAATGTGGGGATTTGCCGGATGGTAGTATTCTCCTGGAGCCCTGGATGGCCAGTCTCCCCGGGTCTTCTCTCTTCGACCTTGACATTAGTGCGGGGGCTTGGCGGGACATATGGATGTACAATTTTATACGTCCACACCTTCCTAATGGGAAAATAGTCAATTTGACTTATACGTGTTCCACTCTTGTATGTTATTAAGTGTTCGTCCCTCTTCTTAAAGAAGGTATTAGTAATTGCTAGATCATATGTCATAGCAAAATCAAGAATAGTGTAACACATATCATTTCTATTGCCAAAACTAAGCCCTCCATGAATCCTCTCATAGCCTCTATTATCTTTACCCGCATGACCATTAAGATCCCCTCCAATAAAGATTCTCTCTTCACTATGGATATTTTAGATCAAATTATCAATAGCCTCCCAAAATTTCTTTTTAATGCTCTCTTCTAATCTTACTTGAGGTGTATATGCACTAATTATATTCAAAATATCCTCCCCTAAGGTAAGTTTAATTAACATTAGCCTATCCCCCAATCTATTTACTTCCACACCTCTATCTTTTAAGTTTTTATCTATTATTATAGCAACACCATTTCTAGAGTTATTATTACCCATATACCAAATTTTATATCCATCCATATCTTTAGTTTTATGTCCTTTCCACCTAGTTTCTTGTAGGCAAGCTATGTTAACCCTCCTGTCCTTCATTAACTTAACTAATTCTAAACCCTTACCCGTTAAAGTTCCTATATTTCAAGTATCTAGATGGATCCTGTAATGCCCTACGATTTTATAGCATTTTATTTGATTGTAAAAAAAAATTGTGTATGTCTAAATGTTTAAACTATTAGTTTTATTATATTTATTTTAGTCATAAAAATTAAGTGGTTTAAAAGTTAAAAAAAATGAAGAAAAAAATAATACACAAAAGTTTAAAAAAATATTTAGAGGTTAAGTGTTTAAAATAAAATAAAGAAAGGTATAATTGAAAAAATTTAAAAAGTTAAATATAAAAAGAAGAAGGTCAAAAATGAAAAAAATAAAAAAAATCGGCATGTCGGCAGGGCGGCCGCCCACCTGCACCCGAGCGCGCGCGCTGGAGCGGGCGGGCGAGCGCCGCCCCGCCCCCCCTTCTGGCCGCTTTGCGGCAATATTATTAAAAAAAATTGGTTATTATTTAAACTTCTCATTAGTTTAAACTTCTTTATTCTATTAGTCAAATCTCCACGTGCTATATATATATAAATATATATATATGGGATAGTCAACTGAAGTGGGTTGGTGAGAGTTTAAATGTCAAATTTTAATAAAATAATCTTAAAATAAATACTTTAATCTCCACCATTGATTTAAACCAATGGTTAAGATTGATTAAGGGAAAAACCCCTATAAATAGCTGAGTAGAGGGCCTCATTTGTTTCCTTTGAGGGCTAGCTACGTGAAGTGCATAAGGAGGGGGAGGAAGGCTAATTAAGGTGGTGTTAAAGCATCATTAAGGTAAGGGATTTAGCATTTAATCATATAGATTAGCATGAATTAGCATATTTAAAATGATTTAATGTGTGTAATTAGCATCTCTATAGATAGTTAAGTTTAGATATCGTTGTTTTATTATGTGTGATCATATCTTAGTCGGATTAGTATTAAATCATTAATATTAAGACATGTGATTAAGGGTAAATCAAGTGTTTAATACACTATAATTAGCATCCGTGTATGAAAAATTTAGAAACCTTCCAGAATCATAGGATCTGATGTTCCATGACCTCTGTAAACATTTTCATGTCTGATTCAAATTATCTTCACATTTATGAATATTTTAATATTATCCTAAAGGTGTTTAATTATACAACAGGGTTAATGTGGTGATATAAAATCACAACAAATTTTATAAATTCATGTTACTGTAAGATCCATCTGTAGGAAAATTTTCATTATTTTTGGATCACGATATTTTTGTTAATGAATTTTTAATACCTGAGATAAAAATAGATAATTGTATAGAAATTAGATATCACGTTCATAAAAATCTTAAAATTTTACCGTATGGTTATTCCATTGAGTGTACTATGGTCTGTAAATATCAATAATTATTGATGTCTGTAAGTGAAATTACAGAATTTTTAATATTTTCTTAGAAGAATAAAATTATAGGATAAATAGAAATACTACACAGAAAATTGTGAAACTTTATCAGAATACTTACATACATGTTCTAACTCATTGGTTAAATTTGAATCTTATTTTGATTACTTAATTGTGACCTATATAATTTTTAATGTTTGAACAAATAATTAAAAAATTGAATAAATGTTAATATTATGTGAAAACTTCTGAGAAAGTTATAGAATTGATATTTGATGTTTATAAGTTAATTGGTAGTATACTTTAGTCATTTTAAGCATTCTGAATAATTTTTTCTATTTAGAAGCTATTATTATGAATTTTAGAAACTAATAAAAAATTTTAAAAATTTGAAATACTGAACGAAAAATAGTGAAGTTTCTCATATATGATACTTCTGTTTGGAATAACGTTTTATAAATTTTTAGTAATTTTTTGATTATTGTGGATATATTTAGATAATTTTCCATATATAGGATAATTTAAATGATTCTATAAATATTTGAATTCCTGCATGAAAAATTATAAAAAAATTTCCGTGTAGCGTTACACATAAATTTGATGTTCAATAAAAATTTAATGGCCTTCTAAAAATTGGTAGCTAAAGTTAGTCAATTTATGATGCATGTTGGAGTATATATAATTTCAGAAAAAATATAATTACTATCTGAAAAATGATGAAAAAATTCTGTTTTGATCCTTCCTGCGGATATATTATTTTCCTGAAATTACAATGTATTCTGAGTTCGAAGAACAGAATTAGAGATTTTTGATGTATAAATGGTATATAAATAATCCTGTAAAAATTATAAATACTACCTAAAAAATTATGAAAAATTTTTTTGATCCTTTCTGTAAATGTATTGATTCCATAAAATTTTAATGTATTCTGATCTCTATAAACAGATTTAAAAATTTTTGATATATATATGCCTTTAATAATTGGATAAGTTTAGAAATTCAGAAATAAAAAAAGAGAGATTTTCAATACTGGCATATTTCATGTTTAATGTTCATAGCATGAAATTTTGAGTGGCATGTGTCCATTGCATATGAATTATATACATAGATTTACACTACTATAACTACTGCCAAATGGACACTGCCACCATAGGGGGAAACTGGAACCAAGTCATAGAAATGTCCCTATGGGGAGGTTCACACTGTACTGGCCCCGAGGATAACGGGGATTGAAATACTGGAGGTGGACAAATACCACTGGTTAAGGTGGAGATGACTTCTCCCGATTCTACGCAGTAACCAAGACACATCACTATTTTTACCGAGGTGATCGAGTATCGACTCACTGTCCTTCTAGTGGTGGTTTGGGCATTGTGTCTTGACTATTTATCACTGTTATTGCTCACTGAATTAAAATTGAAACTATTGATTATTGCTTACTGAATTGATATTGAAACTATTGCTACTGTTCACTGAGTCATTATTGAAATGACTATTACTGCTCACTGAATTGATATTAGAACTGCTACTGTTCATTGAATCGATATTGAAACGACTGTTACTGCATTGAATTGATATTGAAACTACTGTTACAGTGTTGGAGATGTATGCCCTTCAAGCTAATCACAAGTGTTGTGATGGCAACATTTCTTGTATGATTTCATTCATTTATAATAATAATGGCATTTCTTCATTACATTCTTAGCACGTTATAGTGTATGGGTTGTAATGTGATGAAGTCCCTGAATACGAGCTATGATGACTAGATCATAATGAGATTGTGATAAGGAGATCAGTCATCTAGAGGTTTGTGTTCTAAATGTTCCTGGTTGTGGGATCTTCAAGAAGGGACATTGAAGATCCGGATAGATCGGTGCATGTGGTACTCACTCATGTGATGAGAGTGGTCGATCTCATAATCACTGGTGTGGTGTCATCAAGATACACGTGCAGGTGCTCGTTAGTAGAATGAGTTCACTGAACTGACCCGATCTAGAATTCTTGAGTGGTAATCATACTGACTGTCAAACATGGTATTCTATGTCTCAGTAGCGCAGTTGGATCTTAGACATGAGTCACTAAAGATGTCTTGCATAAGAGATGCTGAGTATTTGATTACTGACTTATAGACTTCTGTAAAGTGGTCTTGTACAGTTAGTTATTCGGACTCAGTGGAACTCGTGCGAAGGTAATTAGTTTGACAACATGGGATCGTTCACTCTCAGTATGATATGTGCGAGAGAATGCCTTACGAATCTGTACTCAGGAAATCCCCTGGCCAGGGTATGGGAGTTCATTATGAAAAAGGAGGTTTTCTAATGAACCTGTTTGGAGTACAGGATTCAGTCGAGCCAAGACTATATAGGGTTTGACAGTTTGACCATACCCTAGTCCTGGTGAGGCATTGGATGAATGAGGATCTATAACTGTATGGAATCTATAGACAAAAAGGTTCCTGAGTGGGTTGCTTATCCCCAATGTCATTTGGGATCACGAAGCGTTGCTTGGTGTTTTTCGTGATCGAAAAGCCCACTAATTCCATTAAGAGTTAATGGATAGAATTAATTAAGTTAAGAATGAGTTCTTTACTTAATGGGCTGGAAAACCAAACACTCTATTGGGCCTAGAGGGTCACACACATTAGAGTGGTGGACAGACCGGGATGGGTGGACTTTAGAGACTATTATTGGGTTTTTATGAAAAATGCCAAAGGTCTATAAATATACGTTGTTGAGAGAAATCCTGGCCAAGCTACAAGGTTGAAACCCTGGCCGCCCTCTCTCCTCTCACTCTCTCCAAGGTGCGCCCCCTCCTTCTCTCTCCTTCCATGGTGGATGGTGGTGTTGAGATAGGGTCGGCGCGTGGAGATCGTGGAGGAGATCCCGTCTGCTTCCACTGTTCATGTGGATACGTCTAGAGGCTAGACACTTGAACGGCTCGCGACTCCGGGATCTTCATCTCGATCGTCTTCGAGGTTTTGGGAGATTCTCAACCCCGCAAAGGTAAAGAATCGTTCTTCACCGCGCGGGTTTACCGATCTTGTTCAATTTTGAAAAACCAGCAACGATATGCAATCTAAGATTTCGATGTTTTCCGCTACGCATTCTCATCGGAACCGTACAGTGGTATCAGAGCCAGGTTGCTGGTTTGATCAAAATTGGCATTATTATATTGTTTTCCGTCGTTCCCGTTCTTGCATGGGGCTTGATATTCGTCATCTGATTGGGTCGCTCATGAGATGAGCATCGACCGATTGATGCCAGGGAATCGTTCACTGCATCAAGAGGATCAATGCGCACATCCTGGCGCGTTGATTAACCCATTAGAGCGGCCGGATCGACCATCCCTTGGTTGCCACGGTCGCCGTTCGCAGCGTGGGAAGGAGGCCTTCTGAGGCCGTTAAAGGTCTTCTACCGGTGCCCTTGAGGGCCAGTGGAGGTTCCCACGGCGGGAGACGGCTTGCGGTGGCCTAGGGTGGCCGAAGGAGCGTCGCGGCGGCGTCGCGGCGGCGATCATGGCGGAGGAGGCGAACGGATGCCTCCTGGCTCGCGTGCGCCACCTCCGGTGACGGCGTCAGGGGCGGTGGCCAGCGACCATGCCGACGGGTCCCCGGCGGTCGTCCGTGGAGGCCGGGGGCAGCGGACGGGCCCCCTCCGGCGGGCTCGCAGCGGCTAGGGTTTTGACCCTAGCCGCCTGCGTATCGGGCAGGGGGGACGACCCCCCCCCCCCCCCCCCCGTTCGTAGCGGGTCGGATCCGGCCCACGTTGGATCCGAACCCATTAAGCCACCCCCTTTTCAATTTTTTTTGATTTTTTATGTGTTTTAAAGTGTTTAAAATGCATGGAAATTTAGAAAAATGCCAGAAAAATTCTGAAAATTATATTAATGAGTTCTGAAATAGTTTTAGTACCTTGTTAATGTATTTTTCATTATTTGGCTTCTGGTTAATTAGTTAATAGGAATTTTAAAAGGGCTTTAAATATTTCCTATTATCTAATTAATTAAAGTTAATTACTATAAGAATGTGATTCTTATGAGGTTAATTAACTAGAAATTATTATTGAGCCCATGCAATGAATATGAATGATGGAGGTCTAAAGTTGTTTAGACTTATTTGTTTTAACTAAATTGTTTAGTTGAATGTTAATATGCGTGATTTCAAAATTAATGATTATATTTTGAAATTGTCATTATATCTCGTAGTAATTATGAGATAATTACTATTTGATGCATGTGATGTGTCTTGTGTGTGGATGGATGATCATAGACTTAGATATCATGTGATGATGCTCTTTATGGTGAATGGTTATGTATGATGTGTTTATTGGGGCCTGCGTGCCTCCTTCTCTCTCTCTTAATGCATCCGGGTTGTACATTCTATCTCCCTCCTATGTTGTACTCCCCTTGACTAGTTCAAGGTTTCTTATTATTATATGATGTACATTTGTGGACATGCATGCCCTATTACAAATCTACTTGTAATAATGAGAAGCGGATGGAGTTTAAGAAGGAGACCGGCTGCGTGGACCTCGGGAGATTCTTCACATCTAGTGGGAGCATTGGATGTTCCATGTTTTTCTATTTGTCATGATTGTGTGCATTACCAACTAGCTCTGGTAGTGTGTTTTAGAAGCTTAAGGTCCATGATCATCCATTGGTATTAATACATATATGTGATATATGTAGGTGTGCTATTAGTTACATATATATACTTTTAGAGTATATACGATACTCCAAATTATTATATATGTATGTAGCACCTATATTGATGAGACTAAAAATATTCAAATCCCCTTTGATTAAATATTAGGTCGATAAGCGCGAGGCATTAAGAATGACCCACGTAGCCTTCCGTTGTTATAGTCAAAGTGAGCCGTCCTTAGACTATGGGAGTTTGTTGTGCTACCATAAGACTATCACAGTAAGGGGACGGAGACTTAGGCTAAGGCTTGAGCCAAACCTTGGGATGGGGGCTGGCATGACTTTGTTGTGCTACCACAAAAGTTATGTCATAAACTCACTCTCATAATGTAACAACGGGTTGGACCTAACCAACGATCGTGGTTTGTTGTGCTACCACAAGATCACGAAGCATTTGGAGGCTAAATTACTGAGAGTTACAATGAGTTGTAATTGGAAAGAGTTGCCTACCCATTAAGTATGGGGTAGTTTGTTGTGCTACCACAATACTACTTCCATAATGTTAATGGGATCCGAGTACCCACTAGGACACAGTCGTAGTGTCCCGTCTTTACATATTAGGGGTTATGTAAATTCGTCAAAAATTAGTGGGAGCATTAAATTAGGATTAAAGTCCATTTCTTAATTTAATATCATGAATGTTTGTAATATTGTTATTAATTTGTTTAATTTCCTCTTGTAGATCGCAATGACGAACCACCCGTTGAGAGACATACTGGATGCCAACATGCTGACTGGTCCAAATTATGTCGATTGGCTCAGGAATTTAAGAATTATTCTCACAGCTGAGAAAATAGCCTATGTCCTTGAGCAGCATGTTCCTGCTCTTCCTACTGATGATGCCGATGAGGCTGAGGTGATTCTTTATGAGAAGCATAAGGAAGATGCCACTCTGGCCCAATGTTATATGTTGGCCTCCATGACTAATGAGTTACAAAGGCAGCATGAAAAGATGGATACTAGATCCATCTTGTTCCACCTAGAAGAGCTCTTTGGAGCTCAGAGTAGAACAAAGAGATATGAGATATCTAAGAACCTGTTCGGGGCCAAAATATTTGAGGGAACATCTGTGCAGACACATGTTCTCAAAATGATAGAGTGGATTGAGAGGCTGAAAGAATTAGGTTTTGAGATGAACAAGGATTTGTGCATTGACCTAATCTTGCAGTCTCTCCCCTGTTCATTCTCCCAGTTCATAGTAAATTTCAACATGAATAAGATAGAGTGCTCTCTGACAGAGCTTCTTAATATGTTGAAGACAGCTGAGGGGACAATGAACAATGGGAAATCTTCTGTGCTACTTGTTGGTAAGACCAACAAGAAGAGAAAGAATCAATCTATTTTTAAGAAAAATAAGAAGAAAATGTAAGATAAACAAGGAAAGGCTGCCAACAAAGATGAGGCTAAGAAGGACAAGGGCCAATGCTTCCACTGCCATAAGGATGGCCATTGGAAGAGGAACTGCAAGTTGTATCTTGCAGAAAAGGTAAAACAGAAGCTTGGAGAAGCTTCAGGTATGTTCATGATTGTTGACATAAACTTGTCTTATAGATACACATCGTGGGTATTAGATATTGGATGTACATCTCATATCTACAATGACTTGCATGTGCTGACAAGCAGTAGGCAATTGAACAAAGGCAAGGTTGACTTGCGACTGGGAAATGGAGCAAAGGTTGATGCGCTCGCGGTCGGGAAGGTGAACCTCCAGATGCCTACAGGAATTACACTAGAGCTTATAGACTGGTATTATGTTCCTTCTATAATAAAGAACATTATTTCCATTTCTTGCTTAAATAAATATGGATTTGTTGTAAGCTTTAGAAACAATGGTTGTTCTTTATTATTAAATGGTGAATTGTTTGTCAGTGGGAGCCTAATGAATGGTTTGTATGTTTTAGATATGGTGTCTCCTGTGATGTGTGTGGACAGACCTCTTAAGAGAAAAAGAGGTTATGTGAATCAGGCTTATCTTTGGCATTGTAAACTTGGTCATATCAATGAGGAAAGATTGAAAAAGTTGTGTAAAAATGGATACATTGATCCATTTGATTATGAATCATTCACGACTTGTGAATCTTGCCTCATGGGTAAGATGACCAAGTCTTCATTTCCTGGACATGGAGAAAGAGCAAATGAGTTGTTAGAACTCAAACACTCTGATGTGTGTGGACCTATGTCCATACATGCCAAAGGAGGCTATTCATACTTCATTACATTTACTGATGATTTCTCAAGATTTGGATACGTGTACTTAATGAAGTACAAATCTGAAGCTTTTGAGAAATTTGTCGAGTTTAAGAATGAAGTAGAAAAATAAACCGGGAAAAGTATTAAAACTCTTCGGTCAGATCGAGGAGGTGAATACTTGAGTACAGAGTTCATACAGTATTTAAGGGATAATGGAATATTATCTCAAGGGACTCCTCCTTATACACCTCAGCTGAATGATGTGGCTGAAAGGAGGAATCGTACCCTATTAGATATGGTACGGTCCATGATGTGTTTTGCTGGTTTACCCTTGTCCCTCTGGGGTTATACCTTGGAGGCTGTTGCGCACTTGTTAAACAAAGTCCCATCGAAGTCAGTCGACTCCACTCCATATGAGATATGGAAAGGAAAGAAGCCAAATCTTAAGTACTTTAAGGTTTGGGGTTGTCCTGCCCATGCAAAGAAACATGACTCTGATAAAGTGGGATCTAAGACTGAGAAGTGTAGGTTTGTGGGATATCCTAAGGAAACTTATGGATATTATTTCTACCAGCCTAGCGATCAAAGAGTGTTTGTAGCTAAACATCTTGTGTTCTTTGAGGAAGAGTATATCCTTGAAGGGAACAGTGGGAGCTCGGTAGAACTAGAAGAAGTTCTAGAACCACAACCTGTCAGTGTATCTTCTCAAGATCCAGTGCAAACTAACCCACAAACTGTGCGTAGGTCTGGCCGGGTACCTATTCAACCAGAGAGATATGTGGGACATATTTCTGGTAAGGTATCACATAATCAGGATGATGATCCTAAGACCTACGAAGAGGCAATGAGTGTCATTGACTCTGGGAAATGGCAAGAGGCCATGATATCTGAAATGGATTCCATGTACTCCAATCAAGTTTGGAACTTGGTAGATCCACCTGAGGGTATTGTACCTATTGGATGCAAGTGGATCTTTAAAAGAAAGATTGGAGTGGATGGAAAGGTTGATACCTATAAGGCAAGGCTTGTAGCGAAGGGATATCGTCAAAGGCAAGGTGTTGACTATGACGAAACCTTCTCTCCTGTAGTCATGCTGAAATTCATTAGAATTTTACTTGCCATTGCTGCACACTATGATTATGAAATCTGGCATATGGATGTGAAGACGGCGTTCCTCAATGAAAACCTTGAGGAAGAAGTGTACATGACACAGCCTGAGAGATTCATATCCAATGAGTATCCAGATAGAGTGTGCAGGCTTCATAGGTCCATATATGGACTAAAACAAGCATCCCGCAGTTGGAACATAAGGTTTGATGAGGCAATCAAATCCTATGACTTCGTTAAGAATGAAGATGAGCCATGTGTATACAAGAAAATCAATGGCAGTGCAATCACATTTTTGGTACTATATGTGGATGACATACTACTCATTGAGAATGATGTAGGTATGTTATCATCAGTCAAAGCATGGCCGTCAAAGAATTTTTCCATGAAAGATTTGGGAGAGGCATCCTATGTGTTGGGGGTTAGGATCTATAGAGATATATCAAAGAGGATGCTAGGCTTGTCCCAATCGATGTACATAGACACCATTGTCAAAAGGTTTGGCATGGAAGACTCCAAAAGAGGTCTAATACCGATTAGACATGGAGTTTACCTCTCTAAGGAGATGTCCCCTAAAACTCCAGAAGAGAGGGAGTACATGAGTAGGGTTCCCTATGCCTCTGCCATAGGGTCTATCATGTACGCGATGTTATGTACTAGGCCTGAGCTTATGCTCTAAGTGTTACGAGCAGGTATCAGGCAGATCTATGTGAACAACACTGGATAGCCGTGAAATGTATATTTAAGTACTTAAGAAGGACTAAGGATCTATTTCTGATTTATGGAGGAGATGACTTGAAACTAAGAGGGTACACTGACTCGAGTTTCCAGTCTGACAAAGATGACAGCAAGTCAACCTCTGGGTTCATTTTTACACTCAATGGTGGGGCAGTGAGTTGGAAGAGTTCTAAGCAAGAGACCACTGCTGATTCAACAACCGAAGCCGAGTATATAGCTACTGTCGAGGCGTCAAAAGAGGTGGTCTGGATGAAGAAGTTCATCAATGGATTGGGAGTTGTCCCAAGCATCTCTGATCCTGTCCCCATGTTTTGTGACAACAATGGGGCCATTGCGCAAGCAAAGAAGCCGTCATCACAAGTCCAAGCACATTCTGCGGCGTTATCACTTGATCAGAGAGATTATAGCTAGAGGAGATGTGATAGTAGATAGAGTATCTTCTGCTGATAATATTGCAGATCCACTGACAAAGCCTTTATCTCAAAATGTGTTTAAGCGTCACCTTGAGCTGATGGGGATCAAGCATGTGGGTGATTGGCTTTAGTGCAAGTTAGAGATTGTTAGAGAGGTATGCCCTTCAAGCCAATCACAAGTGTTGTGATGGCAACATTTCTTGTATGATTTCATTCATTTATAATAATAATGGCATTTCTTCATAACATTCTTAGCACGTTATAGTGTATGGGTTGTAATGTGATGAAGTCCCTGAATACGAGCTATGATGATTGGATCATAATGAGATTATGATAATGAGATCAGTCATCTGGATGTTTGTGTTCTAAATGTTCCTGGTTGTGGGATCTTCAAGAAGGGACATTGAAGATCCGGATAGACCGGTGCACGTGGTACTCACTCATGTGATGAGGGTGGTCGATCTCATAACCACTGGTGTGGTGACATCAAGGTACACGTGCAGGTGCTCGTTAGTAGAATGAGTTCACTGAACTGACCCGATCTAGAATCCCTGAGTGGTAATCATACTGACTATCAAACATGGTATTCTATGTCTCAGTAGCGCAGTTGGATCTTAGACCTGAGTCACTAAAGATGTCTTGCATAAGGGATGTTGAGTATTTGATTACTAACTTATAGACTTCTGTAAAGTGATCTTGTACAGTTAGTTATTCGGACTCAGTGGAACTCGAGCGAAGGTAATTAGTTTGACAACATGGGATCGTTCACTCTCAGTATGATATGTGAGAGAGAATGTCTTACGGATCTGTACTCGAGAAATCCCCTGGCCAGGTATGGGAGTTCATTATGAAAAAGGAGTTTTTCTAATGAACCTGTTTGGAGTACAGGATTCAGTCGAGCCAAGACTCTATAGGGTTTGACAGTTTGACCATACCCTAGTCCTGGTGAGGCATTGGATGAATGAGGATCTATAACTGTGTGAAATCTATAGACAGAAAGGTTCCTGAGTGGGTTGTTTATCCGCAATGTCATTTGGGATCACGAAGCGTTGCTTGGTACTTTTCGTGATCGGAAAGCCCACTAATTTCATTAAGAGTTAATGGATAGAATTAATTAAGTTAAGAAGGAGTTATTTACTTAATGGGCTGAAAAACCAAACAGACTATTGGGCCTAGAGGGTCACACACAATAGAGTGGTGGACAGACCGGGATGGGTGGACTTTATAGACTATTATTGGGTTTTCGTGAAAAACGCCAAAGGTCTATAAATATACGCTGTTGGGAGAGACCCTGGCCAAGCTACAAGGTTGAAACCCTGGCCGCCCTCTCTCCTCTCACTCTCTCCAAGGTGTGCCCCCTCCTTCTCTCTCCTTTTACGGTGGATGGTGGTGTTGAGATCGGGTCGGCGCGTGGAGATCGTGGAGGAGATCTCGTCTACTTCCACTGCTCGTGTGGATACGTCTAGAGGCCGGACACTTGAACGGCTCGCGACTCCGGGATCTTCATCTCGATCGTCTTTGAGATTTTGGGAGATTTTCAACCCCGCAAAGGTAAAGAATCGTTATTCACCGCGCGGGTTTACCGATCTTGTTCGATTTTGAAAAACCGGCAACGATATGCAATCTAAAGTTTCGATGTTTTTCGCTGCGCATTCTGATCGGAACCTTACGTACAGTTCATTGAATCGATACTGAAACTACTGTTACTACTCATTGAACTAATATTGAAATCAGTGTTATTGCCTACTGAACTGTTATCACTTTTTACTGTTATTACACTATAAATGTAACTATTAATGAATCTTCAGTATATCAAATGGTGATTTAGAAAAGGGCAGATTAAGTCTGTTTGGATCCTTTCACTATACGTGAGACTTTACTTCGCCTAGTACTGGAGTCATTATATTGACAAATGAATCGAATTATATTGTATGTTAATGTTGCAAATGTTGAATTCTCATTGGTAGAATAAAATTTTAATGTACATGTTTTACTTGTAAAATGTTCATAGCATGACTTATGATCGTAAATTTGAAATTGGGTTATAATGTGTTAATCTCATGTTATCTATTTGAAATAATGCCTAAGAATGGTTTATAAAATGGAATGTCATAAATCACTTTAGATATGTTTATACATGTTATGACCGGGGACTATACTTAGTCTCTTACTGGGTCTATTTGTAGACTCACCCCATTGAACATTTTCAGGAGAAGCGGTAGAAGAAAGCGAAGAGTGATCTCGTAGTGTTACAGCGGTTTGGAGTTACTACGAGTCATTATCTTAGGTAGTTATGTTAGAAAAAAAATGTATGTGAAATTTGGTTATGTAATCAATGACTTCTTAAATCGTTACTTTTTATTTTGATCTATGTGGATGAAGTCTTATGACTATAAGCTGAATGATTTGAGTAATTTCATTTCCGATGCAATGATGTCTCAATGTTTATGTAAAATTCTCTACCGTAATTGTACCGTTTGGGTTGTCCCACTGTGACGTTCCGATCGGAATCCGACGTGAGTCTTTACGACTGAACCGGATTTACGACTCGGGACGTGACAGAGAATGATATCAGAGCCCACGGTTGAGAATTTACATAAATAGTCATCAGCTTAATCCACATTCCTAAAAGTCTTGAACTAGTCGGTTGTTAGGATGAAAACTTAACCGTATAGTTGTTGTGTCAGACCATGGCGGGAGGAGGTCGTCGTGCAGTTCAGAATGGTGATGCTCAGGAGGAGCCGAGAGGACTCCCATCTCCACCCCCACCACCTTTGGTGGATTATGGGATATTCATGCAAGGCCTGATTCAGGCTATGCAAATCTAGGCTCAGACACATGCGGCTCTTCAGGCGCAACTCCAAACTCAGGCAGCATCACCCCAGGAGCAGGTTTCCGGAGGGGTGACTATGATGGAGAGATTTCGGCGGATGACGTCACCCTCTTTTAAGGGGGAGAGTCAGCCAATCATGGTTGAAAACTGACTCCGCGAGATAGAAAAGATTTTTTGGGTTATCCGGTGTGCAGATGAAGACAAGATGAATTTGGCGGCGTACATGCTGCAGGAGAGAGCGGACGTATGGTGGGCGTCTGTGCTAAGAAATTAACCGGACAGACTAAAACATGGTATTTATTGGGAAGAATTCCGGTGGCTATTCACGGCAAAGTACATACCGGAGCATGTGCAAGATAAGATAGAGGAAGACTTTTTAAGCCCTAACTCAAGGGTCGATGACCGTGCTCGAGTATGAGGTCAAGTTCACATAATTATCAAAGTATGCATCGCACATTGTTACAGATGAAAGAAGGAAGGCGAAGAAGTTTGTGGCGGGACTACGATCGTCGCTTCGGACCCGTCTAATTGTATTGGATCTTGCTACGATGGATGCGGCTCTTGGCACGGCATGTCGCCAAGAGAGCGACATGGAATTATATCAAGAGGAGAAGATGAATTCGACAAAGAGATCATTGACACCATTTCACCTAAATGACAATGGCAAAAGAGTGATGGAGAATCCGTCGCGATCGTTCGTGACAGGGAAGATCACGTCACCAGCAAGAGGCAACGATAAAATAGAATGTAAACACTGCGGCAAGCGACATGGCGGGGAAGTATGCTGGATCGCCACCGGCATGTGTCTTCGTTGTGACGAGAAGGGCCACATGATTCGAGATTGTCCGAAGATGATACAACCTGTAGCAGCTCGTCCAGTAGCAGCAGTAGCGGCTCCAGAAGCGGCCAGACCAGTAGTAGCGGGACCCGTAGGGAGACCTCGAGTGCCAGCTCGGGTGTTTGCATTAGCTAGGGAGGATGCTGAGCAGGCGGAAGACCTCACAGAAGGCACTATGGAGGAACTTCTCGCATGAGGAGGCCGCGTGGGAATCAAAAGAAGTGATGAAGAAGAAGTAGCCTCGATTGTTCGGTATGTGATCTAACCCTAAACTTCGAGGATGACGTTTTCTTTAAGGGGGAGAGGGTGTAATGCCCTACGATTTTATAGCATTTTATTTGATTGTAAAAAAAAATTTATGTATGCCTAAATATTTAAACTATTAATTTTGTTATATTTATTTTAGTCATAAAAATAAAGAGGTTTAAAAGTTAAAGGAAAATGAAGAAAAAAATAATACACAAAAGTTTAAAAAAATATTTGGAGGCTAAGTGTTTAAAATAAAGAAAGGTACAATTGAAAAAAAATAAAAAGTTAAATATAAAAAGAAGAAGGTCAAAAATGAAAAAAAATTAAAAATTAAAAAAAAATCGGCATGTCGGCAGGGCGGCCGCCCACGCGCACCCGAGCGCGCGCGGGGGAGCGAGCGGGCGGGCGCCGCCCCGCCCCCCTTTCTGGCCGCTTTGCGGCAATATTATTAAAAAAAATTGGTTATTATTTAAACTTCTTATTAGTTTAAACTTCTTTATTCTATTAGTCAAATCTCCACATGCCATATATATATATGATAGTCAAATGAAGTGGGTTGGTGAGAGTTTAAATGTCAAATTTTAATAAAATAATCTTAAAATAAATACTTTAATCTCCACCATTGATTTAAACTAATGGTTAAGATTGATTAAGGGAAAAATCCCTATAAATAACTGGGTAGAGGGCCTCATTTGTTTCCTTTGAGGGCTAGCTACGTGAAGTGCATAAGGAGGGGGAGGAAGGCTAATTAAGGTGGTGTTAAAGTATCATTAAGCTAGGTAAGGGATTTAGCATTTAATCCTATGGATTAGCATGAATTAGCATATTTAAAATGATTTAAGGTGTGTAAATAGCATCTATATAAATAGTTAAGTCCAGAGATCGTTGTTTCATTATGTGTGATCATATCTTAGTCGGATTAGTATTAAATCACTAATATTAAGGCATGTGATTAAGGATAAATCAAGTATTTAATACACTATAATTAGCATCGGTGCATGATAAATTTAGAAACCTTCCAGAATCATAGGATATGATGTTCTATGACCTATGTAAAAAAATTTATGTCTGATTCAAATTATCTTCACATTTATGAATATTTTAATATTATCCTAAAGTTGTTTAATTATACAACAGGATTAATGGGGTGATATAAAATCATCACGAATTTTATAAATTCATATTATTGTAAGATCCATCTGTAAGAAAATTTTCATTATTTTTGGATCACGATATTTTTGTTAATGAATTTTTAATACAGGAGAGAAAAATAGATAATTGTATAGAAATTAGATATCATGTTCATAAAAATCTTAAAATTTTACAGTATGGTTATTCCAATGACTGTACTATGTTCTGTAAATATCAGTAATTATTGATGTCTTTAAGTGTAATTACAGATTTTTTAATATTTTCTTACAAGAATAAAATTATAGGATAAATAGAAATACTACACAGAAAATTGTGAAACTTTATCAGAATACTTACATTCATGTTCTAACTCATTGGTTAAATTTGAATCTTATTTTGATTACTGAATTGTGACCTATATAATTTTTAATGTTTGAATAAATAATTAAAAAATTGAATAAATGTTAATATTCTGTAAAAAATTCTGAGAAAGTTACATAAATGATATTTGATGTTTATAAGTTAATTGGTAGTATACTTTAGTCATTTTAAGTATTCTGAATAATTTTCTCTATTTAGAAGCTATTATTGTGAATTTTAGAAACTAATAAAAAATTTTAGAAATTAGAAATACTTAACGAAAAATAGTGAAGTTTGTATTATATGATACTTCTATTTGGAACAATGTTTTGTAAATTTTTAGTAATTTTATGATTATTTTAGATATATTTAGTTAATTTTTCATATATAGGATAATTTAAATGATTCTATAAATATTTGAATTCCTGCATGAAAAATTATGAAAAAAATTGTGTAGTGTTACACATAAATTTGATGTTCAGTAAAAATTTAATGGCCTTCTGAAAATTTGTATCTAAAGTTAGTCAATTTATGATGCATGTTGGAGTATATGTAATTTTAGAAAATTTATAATTACTATCTGAAAAATGATGAAAAAATTATGTTTTGATCCTTCCTGCGGATATATTAGTTTCCTGAAATTTTAATATATTCTGAGTTCGGGAAACAGAATTAGAAATTTTTGATTTATAAATAGAATATAGATAATCTTGTAAAAATTGTAAATATTGTCTGAAAAATTATAAAAAAATTCTGTTGTGATCCTTTCTGTAAATGTATTGATTCCATGAAACTTCAATGTATTCTGATCTCTGTAAACTGAATTAAAATTTTTTGATATTTATATGCATTTTATAATTGGATAAATTTAGAAATTCAGAAATAAAAAAAAGAGATTTTCAGTACTGACATATTTCATGTTTAATGTTCATAGCATGAAATTTTGAGTGGCATGTGTCCATTGCATATGAATTATATACATAGATTTACCCTACTATTACTACTGCCAAATGGACAATGCCACCATAGGGGGAGACTGGAATCAAGCCATAGAAATGCCCCTATGGGGAGGTTCACACTATACTGGTCCCGAGGGTAGCGGAGATTGAAATCTTGGAGGTGGATAAGTACCACTGGTTAAGGTGGAGAGGACTTCTCCCGGTTCTGCGTAGTAATCAAGACTCATCACTATTTTTACCTAGGTGATCGAGTACCGACGGATTGTCCTTCTAGTGGTGGTTTGGGCACTATGTCTTGGCTATTTATCATTGTTATTGCTCATTGAATTAAAATTGAAACTACTGATTATTGCTTACTGAATTGATATTGAAACTACTGCTACTGTTCACTGAGTCATTATTGAAATGACTATTACTGCTCATTGAATTGATATTGAAACTGCTACTGTTCACTGAATTGATATTGAAATGACTATTACTGCACTGAATTGATATTGAAACTACTGTTACAGTTCATTGAATCGATATTGAAACTACGGTTACTGCTCATTGAACTGATATTGAAATCAGTGTTATTGCCTACTGAACTGTTATTGCTTTTACTGTTATTACGCTATAAATGTTACTATTAATGAATCTTCAGTATATCAAATTGTGATTTGGAAAAGGGTAGATTAAGTCTATTTGGATCCTTTCACTATGCGTGAGACTTTGCTCCGCCTAGTACTTGAGTCATTCTATTGACAAATGAATCGAATTATATTGTATGTTAATGTTACAAATGTTGAATTCTCATTGATAGAATAAAATGTTAATGTACATATTTTACTTGTAAAATGTTCATAGCATGACTTATGATCGTAAATTTAAATTAGGTTATAATATGTTAATCTCATATTATCTATTTGAAATTATGCCTAAGAATGGTTTATAAAATGGAATGCCATAAATCACTTTAGATATGTTTATACATGTTATGACTAGGGACTATACTTAGTCTCTTACTGGGTCTATTCGTAGACTCACCCCGTTGAACATTTTCAGGAGAAGCGGTAGAAGAAAGCGAAGAGTGATCTCGTAGTGTTATAGCGGTTTGGAGTTACTACGAGTCATTATCTTAGGTAGTTATGTTAGAAAAAAAAATGTATGTGAAATTTGGTTATGTAACCAATGACTTGTTAAATCGTTACTTTTTATTTTGATCTATGTGGATGAAGTCTTATGACTATAAGCTGAATGATTTGAGTAATTTCATTTCCGCTGCAATGATGTCTCAATGTTTATGTAAAATTCTCTACCGTAATTGTACCGTTTGGGTTGTCCCACTGTGACGTTCCGATCGGAATCTGACGTGAGTCTTTACGACTGAACCGGATTTACGACTCGGGACGTGACAGAGAATGATATCAGAGCCCACGGTTGAGAATTTACATAAATAGTCATCAGCTTAATCCACATTCCTAAAAGTCTTGAACTAGTCGGTTGTTAGGATGAAAACTTAACCATATAGTTGTTGTGTCAGACCATGGCGGGAGGAGGTCGTCATGCAGTTCAGAATGGTGATGCTCAAGAGGAGCCAAGAGGACCCCCATCTCCACCCCCACCACCTTTGGTGGATTATGGGATGTTCATGGAAGGCCTGGTTCAGGCTATGCAAACCCAGGCTCAGACACAGGCGGCTCTTCAGGCGCAACTCCAAACTCAGGCAGCATCACCCCAGGAGCAGGTTTCCGGAGGGGTGACTATGATGGAGAGATTTCGGCGGATGGCGCCACCCTATTTTAAGGGGGAGAGTCAGCCAATCATGGCTGAAAATTGGCTCCGCGAGATAGAAAAGATTTTACGGGTTATCCGGTGTGCAGATGAAGACAAGACAAATTTGACGGCGTACATGCTACAGGAGAGAGCGGACGTATGGTGGGCGTCTGTGCTAAGAAATCAACCGGACAGACTAAAACATGGTATTTATTGGAAAGAATTTCGGCGGCTATTCACGGCAAAGTACATACCGGAACATGTGCAAGATAAGATGGAGGAAGACTTTCTAAGCCCTAACTCAAGGGTCGATGACCGTGCTCGAGTATGAGGCCAAGTTCGCATAATTATCAAAGTATGCACCGCACATTATTACAGATGGAAGAAGGAAGGCGAAGAAGTTTGTGCGGGACTACGATCGTCGCTTCGGACCCGTCTAATTGCATTGGATCTTGCTACGATGGATGCGGCTCTTGGCACGACATGTCGTCAAGAGAGCGACATGGAATTATATCAAGAGGAGAAGATGAATTCGACAAAGAGATCATCGGCACCATTTCACCTAAATGACAATGGCAAAATAGTGATGGAGAATCCGTCGCGATCGTTCGTGACAGGGAAGATCACGTCACCAGCAAGAGGCAACGATAAAATAGAATGTAAACAATGCGGCAAGCAACATGGCAGGGAAGTATGCTGAATCGCCACCGGCATGTGTCTTCGTTGTGGCGAGAAGGACCACATGATTCGAGATTGTCCGAAGATGATACAGCATGTAGCAGCTCGTCCAGTAGCAGCAAAAGCGGCTCTAGTAGCAGCCAGACCAACAGTAGCGGGACCCGCAGGGAGACCTCGAGTGCCAGCTCGGGTGTTTGCATTAGCTAGGGAGGATGCTGAGCAGGCGGAAGACCTCACAGAATGCACTATGAAGGAACTTCTCGCATGAGGAGGTCGCGTGGGAATCAAAAGAAGTGATGAATAAGAAGTAGCCTCGATTGTTCGGTATGTGATCTAACCCTAAACTTCGAGGATGACGTTTTCTTCAAGGGAGAGAGGGTGTAATGCCCTACGATTTTATAGCATTTTATTTGATTGTAAAAAAAATTTTATGTATGTCTAAATGTTTAAACTATTAGTTTTATTATATTTATTTTAGTCATAAAAATAAAGAGGTTTACAAGTTAAAGGAAAATGAAGAAAAAAATAATACACAAAAGTTTAAAAAAAATATTTGGAGGCTAAGTGTTTAAAATAAAATAAAGGTATAATTGAAAAAATTTAAAAATTTAAATATAATAAGAAGAAGGTCAAAAATGAAAACAAATAAAAAATTATAAAAATCGGCCTATCGGCAGGGCAGTCGCCCACGCGCACCCGCGCGCCTGCGGGAGCTGGCGGGCGGGCGCTGCCCCCACCCCCCCCCCCCCCCTTCTGGCCGCTTTGCAGCAATATTATAAAAAAAAATTGGGTATTATTTAAACTTCTCATTAGTTTAAACTTCTTTATTCTATTAGTCAAATCTCCACATGTCATATATATATATGGGATAGTCAAATGAAGTGGGTTGGTGAGATTTTAAATGTCAAATTTTAATAAAATAATCTTAAAATAAATGCTTTAATCTCCACCATTGATTTAAACCAATGGTTAAGATTGATTAAGGGGAAAACCCCTATAAATAGCTGGGTAGAGGGTCTCATTTGCTTCCTTTGAGGGTTGGTTACGTGAAGTGCATAAGGAGGGGGAGGAAGGCTAATTAAGGTGGTGTTAAAGCATCATTAAGGTAAAGGATTAGTATTTAATCCTATGGATTAGTATGAATTAGCATATTTAAAATAATTGAAGGTGTGTAATTAGCATCTGTATAGATAATTAAGTTTAGAGATCGTTGTTTCATTATGTGTGATCATATC
Source organism: Amorphophallus konjac (assembly GCA_022559845.1). Taxonomy (NCBI): domain Eukaryota; kingdom Viridiplantae; phylum Streptophyta; class Magnoliopsida; order Alismatales; family Araceae; genus Amorphophallus; species Amorphophallus konjac. The sequence continues at coordinate 42,626,893 of CM040118.1, read as the reverse complement.
TTCGTCGGATTAGTATTAAATCATTAATATTAAGGCATGTGATTAAGGGTAAATCAAGTATTTAATACACTATAATTGGCATCGGTGTATGGTAAATTTAAAAATCTTCCAAAATCATAGGATCTGATGTTCTATGACCTAAAAAATTTCATGTCTGATTCAAATTATCTTCACATTTATGAATATTTTAATATTATCCTAAATGTGTTTAATTATACAACAGGGTTAATGGGGTGATATAAAATCACCACAAATTTTATAAATTCATGTTACTGTAAGATCCATCTTTAGGAAAATTTTCATTAATTTTGGATCACGATATTTATGTTAATGAATTTTTAATATATGAGAGAAAAATAGATAATTGTATAGAAATTAGATATCTCATTCATAAAAATCTTAAAATTTTACAGTATGGTTATCCCATTGAGTGTACTATTTTATGTAAATATCAATAATTATTGATGTATGTAAGTAAAATTACAGAATTTTTAATATTTTCTTAGAAGAATAAGATTATATGATAAATAGAAATACTACATAAAAAATTGTGAAACTTTATCAGAATACTTACATGCATGTTCTAACTCATTGGTTAATTTTGAATCTTATTTTGATTACTGAATTGTGACCTATATAATTTTTAATGTTTGAACAAATAATTAAAAAATTAAATAAATGTTAATATTCTGTGAAAAATTCTGAGAAAGTTACAGAATTGATATTTGATGTTTATAAGTTAATTGGTAGTATACTTTAGTCATTTTAAACATTCTGAATAATTTTCTCTATTTAGAAGTTATTATTGTGAATTTTAGAAACTGATAAAAAATTTTAGAAATTATAAATACTGAACGAAAAATAGTGAAGTTTCTCATATATGATACTTCGATTTGGAAAAACGTTCTGTAAATTTTTAATAATTTTATGATTAATGTGGATATATTTAGTTAATTTTTCATATATATGATAATTTAAATGATTCTGTAAATATTTGAATTAATGCATTAAAAATTATGAAAAAATTTATGTGTAGTGTTACACATAACTGTGATGTTCAGTAAAAATTTAATGGCCTTCTTAAAATTGGTAGATAAAGTTAGTCAATTTATGATGCATGTTGAAGTATATATAATTTTAAAATAATTATAATTACTATCTGAAAAATGATGAAAAAATTCTGTTTTGATCCTTCCTACAAATATATTAATTTTATAAAATTTCAATGTATTCTGAGTTCGGAGAATAAAATTATAAATTTTTGATGTATAAATAGAATATGAATAATCCTGTAAAAATTATAAATATTATCTGAAAAATTATGAAAATTTTTTGTTTTGATCTTTTCTGTAAATTTATTGATTCCATGAAATTTTAATATATTTTGATCTCTGTAAATAGAATTAAAATTTTTTGATATATATATGCCTTTTATAATTAGATAAGTTTAGACATTCGGAAATAAAAAAAAGAGATTTTCGGTACTGACATATTTCATGTTTAATGTTCATAGCATGAAATTTTGAGTGGCGTGTGTCCATTGCATATGAATTATAAACATAGATTTACCATACTATTACTACTGCCAAATGGACACTGCCACATAGGGGGAGACTGGAACCAAACCATAGGAATGTCCCAATGGGGAGGTTCACACTGTACTGGTCCCGAAGGTAACGGGGATTGAAATCCTGGAGGTGGACAAGTACCACTGGTTAAGGTGGAGAGGACTTCTCCCGGTTCTACGCAGTAATCAAGACTCATCACTATTTTTACGTAGGTGATCGAGTATCGACTGACTGTCCTTCTAGTGGTGATTGGGGCACTATGTCTTGGCTATTTATCACTGTTATTGCTCACTGAATTAAAATTAAAACTACTGATTACTGCTTACTGAATTGATATTGAAACTGTTGCTACTGTTCACTGAGTCATTATTGAAATGACTATTACTGCTCATTGAATTGATATTGGAACTACTACTGTTCACTGAATCGATATTGAAACGACTGTTACTGCACTGAATTGATATTGAAACTACTGTTACAGTTCATTGAATCGATACTGAAACTACTGTTACTGCTCATTGAACTGATATTGAAATCAGTATTATTGCCTATTGAACTGTTATTACTTTTATTGTTATTACACTATAAATGTTACTATTAATGAATCTTCAGTATATCAAATGGTGATTTGGAAAAGGGTAGATTAAATCTGTTTGGACTCTTTCACTATGCGTGAGACTTTGTTCCGCCTAGTATTGGAGTCATTCTATTGACAAATGAATCGAATTATATTGTACGTTAATGTTACAAATGTTGAATTCTCATTGATAGAATAAAATTTTAATGTACATGTTTTACTTGTAAAATGTTCATATCATGACTTATGATCGTAAATTTGAAATTGAGTTATAATATGTTAATCTCATGTTATCTATTTGAAATTATGCCTAAGAATGGTTTATAAAATGGAATGTCATAAATCACTTTAGATATGTTTATACATGTTATGATCGGGGACTATGCTTAGTCTCTTACTGAGTCAATTCGTAAACTCACCCCGTTGAACATTTTCAGGAGAAGCGGTAGAAGAAAGCGAGGAGTGATCTCGTAGTGTTACCGCGGCTTGGAGTTACTACGAGTCATTATCTTAGGTAGTTATGTTAGAAAAAAAATGTGTGAAATTTGGTTATGTAATCAATGACTTGTTAAATCATTACTTTTTATTTTGATATATGTGGATGAAGTCTTATGACTATAAGCTGAATGATTTGAGTAATTTCATTTCTGCTACAATGATGTCTCGATGTTTATGTAAAATTCTCTACCGCAATTGTACCGTTTGGGTTGTCCCACTGTGACGTTCCGATCGGAATCCGACGTAAGTCTTTACGACTGAACCGGATTTACGACTCGGGAGGTGACGGATCCTATGTTTTTGGACTTACTTCTTTACCCGTGTGCGTCCAACCCCACACGAGAACCTTTGCCTATTTGACACCGCAATCGGGTGCCATTACGGCGCATCGCTTACGGGGAACGCCCTAGCTAACCCTTGCTCACTTGTCATTCCATCCGGATTCTAATATAACGCGTCGTTTACGGGGAACGCCCTAGCTAATCCTTGCTCACTTGTCATTCCATCCGAATTCCGATATAACGCTTCGCTTACGATGTAACGTAAATCCTCCTCTTTTCTCATCCAGACATGAGACCGGCCATGGTAGAGTTAACAGTCGCCCAAGTGCACTCTTAAATTTATCGAGATATGAAAACAGTCTCATATATCACTAGTTTCTCAAGAGATATCGCGCGCGCGCTCGCACAGATATGCAGATTTTCTAAATCTGCCTTCATCTCACTATTTGTAACATTCAAAAGATAAATGCAAATGACTGTTGAGATCTGCACAGAAAGGGTTGCAATGTCTGCACTAAAAGTGTGATTCCATCTCCTTTGAAATTTGAGTAGAATTTAAAAATTCTTGCGAGGGATAAAATTGTTGTCATGGGCGGCCGAAGTGATTTGAAGGCCCAAGACTCAACTCTAGCTCAAAACTCAAGAGCCGAAATCAAATGCCCGAAACTAATGATTGTAAAACCAAGAGCATACAAACCACAAAATTTTCACGACCAATGGATAATGTAGGGCTAAATACTTAAATTGTTCCAAAGCCCTCCAAAAGTTTGAAAACTTTCAATTTCTATTCCCTCTTTGCTTAAAGTCAAGACCGACTTTCAAAGAAAATATAGAGTAGATCTTTATTTCTTAAGCTAACCTCCTTTCCGTTTTCTTTTATAAAAAGATTTGTTTTCCTTAAAATGAAACTCTTTTGTTTTCAGTATAAATGGTACTGTCAATAGATCGGGCCGACCCGACAGGTCCGCAGGCCTGGCCTAATTTCGAGCCGAGTCGCAAGATCTTTTTCGACCCGTGGACTTTTAGTCGGGCCTAAAAGCCCGGCCCGATTAGACTCGCGGGCCGGACTCGGACTTTGAGTTCGACCCGCAGACCGACTCGATCTCTTTTTTAATTCTCACTTCAAATTTTAAAAATTATTTAGTTAAGATTATGTTATTTTACTTAATTAAAATTTTTAAAACTCTCTTTTCACATAAATTATATAATTAATATCAAATTTTTAATTAATTTAGTGAGATTATAAATTTATATTATTAAATATATTAATTTTTATTATTTTATTTAAATTATCAGACCGGGTCAAATTTTAGTCGGACTTTATATTTTTTAAATAATATCGGACCCGACCCGACATAAGTCGAGCCCAAGCCGAGCTCAGACCTTAATCTTGATAAATCGGGCCCTGACCGGACCGACCTAAACCCAACCCGGGCCCGACCCATTGACAGCCCTAAACATAAACGGCCCGAACTCTGGCGGTTCAGTTTATGGATTAGTCCCATCGTAAATTCTCATCCAATCTGTAAGTCATTATGGACCAGATCAGAACTCTAATCTTTAAACCCATAAATATCTATTGGTATTTGCTCCGAACCACATTTTATAAATATATTTTAGCATTGTTATATATATTCTATTTGTAGAGACTTCGTATTTCTACCGTGGACGGGTTTCAACTTGTGAGCACGTTTCAAATTCTAAACTGAACAAAGCGTTGTTTTCTTGTTATTTTCAATTATTTTCTTTTTCTAACGTAGATGAGTTAACGCTTTATTAGTCTTGAGCCCAACATCCGTGAGAAATACTTGGTACACACCAAGTGTTCACCAATAAACACACACCCACGTGTGATTGGTCCACGTAAGCTGACGTGACCTGCACTAACTGAGACTGCAGCAAGTATATCTCAATATCTATACATTTCACAGATTTTTTGTTGTGGTAGCTTGAGTCTACCAAGCTATTGATCGTACGATAGTTGATGACCTGTTATAAAATCCGATTCAAATGAACAAAAATAAATAAATAAACGTCCTATTCAAAGTGCAGAGACTCCGCTCGTCACAAACGTGGATCGCTTTTGGATCAAGGCACATCTAAAGCCAATCTGTCCTATAATCAAATCTGCAGGAGGGTTCGAATCAAAACTTCGACGCTGATCTGCAGTAAATAGATCACATGTAGATGAGGCGATACTCAGATCTGCTGCAACTTATTTGCAACCCTACAAAACACAAAAACTGATAGATGCAGCATGGACAATCGCTCTAAGGATCTAATATGACAACAGTTTCTAGTTCTTGGATATATTAGCACGCATAAAGATAGGAGTTCCTATCGTACTCTGGTGGACAGATTTATTGTTATCAATGCAATTGCGGACCTGACGGAGAAAGGGTGGCTTTAGAGAGAAGAAAGAGTATAGGCTGCAAAAGGAAGGGCTGCTGGATGGCAAAAGCAAAACCCACTGCTAGAACCATTTTTTAACAATCTTCCGGCTACTCTTCAAGAAGCTCTCGCACCCAAAAGATGCCAAACAGCTTCTACTCCACACTCGTCGAAATTTTGTTCCATTCATGTGCTGTGCTTTACCAAACTAGTTCAGGAAATGATGTCTCCAAGCCTGCTCATATTGCCATCCACCCAAATTCAAATGTTGCATTCATGCAATGCAACTGTCTGATTAAAAAAATTGGATGATTACGTTTGCAAAGACGTGCAACACCGCTTCCTTAAGAAAAAATTCTTTCGTTATAGCAATTCAATCTTTTAATCAGCTGGCTCAGGACACACACGAACAACACCCCCCCCCCCAAAAAAAAAAAAAAAATCCATTCTTTGTTGAAAGAGGAATGCTATTGTATTGCATTTTTTTGCAGCTCATCTCAACCATATGAGTTTGCGAGCAGAGGCAAGATGACTTCGGGATCTAACATAAGTTCGGCACTTGCCTCTGTCCAACTTTCAAATTGGACGGCAACATACTAATAAATCAACTGGGGTAAAAACGAAATGTGGTAGTGTAGGATTCCTCTTCTTCCTAATGGCTATTCGTTCCATGCATGTGGAAATCATATCTGATGACGTGGGTGCATAGTCACCGTCCTTTTCCTTCAGCCACAAATAATCCCCCAGAAACGTTTATAAACCGTGAAAACGATAAGAATATCAACTTAAATATAAGAAGTTCGAAAGAGAACGGTCAACGTGGATTTGATTGTCAAAAGAATTTCCCTGCAGCACATGCAACCGAGTGAGGACAAAGCTAAGATCCATCAAAGGTATTAGTCTAAAAAGAGCCAACATGTGTTCACTGCAGATATTGGATTTCTGATGCAATCTAGCAGCAGGGAACATGCACCTCTGCGTTCATTCAACAAAAGCCGATGAAAAATATGGCATGACGCCTCTTTGGTGAATCAAAAAGTAAGGGGGTTGTACCAGAGACAAGTAAAAGGTGCCCACCTAAATGGCTTGGAAGAAAATGGGCTACATCATGCCTCACCAAGTGGCCGTCAAAGAGGCCAAAGACTACCTCAGAACAAACAAAATGTATAAAAGGCATCCTAAGACTGACAGAAAACAATGAGCAACAAGAGGGACTCCCACAATCACCATCTCGCTCCCTTGACCTCTATCACTAATTAGTAGGTACAAAAGATAGTTATAATAGCAATAAAACTCCAATAGAGACAAACGTATCCAAAATGGCGTATGTACAACACAAAAGCTACCTCTATAGAAGAGATAAAAACAGCACGTATTATCAAGAAAAATATGATATAAGAATATTAGTGCTTCAAACAATTCCATGCCACAGCAATGACCACCACTGGAAATAGCAGTAATAGAGATGCAAATGCTATGTTGTAAATACGCAGAGGACAAAGTCTAGGAGTCTTAGTCCTTGGAGAGTGATCTCTACTGCCTTTGTTGTCATCCAACTTTCTCAACCTTAACCCAGGTTTGGATTCTTCAATGATGTTAGATGATGTAGGTCTTATATCTGCAAGACGCGTCTCATCTGGATGATATCATGTGGATTAGAAACGCAGGGTGATCAAGAAAACAAGAAACTAACTCCATGCCACTTGATGCTTGAAAATGGTACCTGGGTTGTGGCTCTCCGCATTATCAATAGAAGTCTGCTGAAATGGTTCCACCTCTGTAGTTATGTGTTGCTTAGAATGCTTTTCCACATCATGTTGTTCCTGCTAACAGCACAAGAACAATTATTGACTAATTAACAACATCATCTCTGATATTTTTTTACTTAAAAGAGCACTGGTAAAAGAACCACACGTGTTCATCTTTCCAAAAACTGGACATCAAGTGCCTTAGCGAAAGCATGACAACATGACAAATTATCAGTATTAAATTTTTTAAGTAATTATCAGTATTAAGTTACATACATAAACTATTATCTTCTTCAAAACACAGAGCATTAGATGCATTATTATGACTTCTCACCTCAGTGCTTGCAGAGCAAACCTCATCATCCTCCAAGATGGAGCTTGTCTCACTACCATTGCTGCACACTGATTCCACCTGATGATTATTAATTTGCAAACGGAGTCTTCTCATTGCTGTACCTTGCTTCCAGCTAGGTGGAGGTGCAGAAAATTGTTGCTGACGAGGTCTGATCCTAATGCCAGTCCCTCCAAGTCCACTATTATTGGCTAATGAGGTTTCTTGGGCAGTTGATGCATCAAAACTGTTGACATTATATACATCTTGCACTGTTTGTGTAGCAGAGTCCATAAAGGAAGCATGCTGTCTGGATCCTTCCACTATGAACTGACTTACTTGTCCCCTCCCATATGCATTGTCAAACGAGTGCTTGACTGCAGGATTTCTATGCCAAGAATCATGTAAATGATCTGCTGGACGTGATTGATTATACAACCAGTCAGAAACTTCTGCACCTAGATGCACCCCATGAGTCTGATTCTTCAATTTACAACCAAACAAGGGAAAGCATTTAGAATTTCATCATAGTCAAACCCATGCTATAGAAAAAATTAAAATGTATTTTATGGCAATGCAAAGCCAAATCATACTACAGTCCTACGGATCAAATTAAGTTTCCTCACCTGCAGTGTTCCAAACTCAGAATCAGTGTCACTGCTCATCCCACTATCCTTTCCTGACACAGTCTCCCAACACAGAACACTCTCCATCATATTAACACTATCACCCTCTGGAATAGGGCTGATGGCAGGATCCTTCTGTTCGTACAATCCTCCAGATGAATCATCATCTTGGTTTAACACTGAATCTAGGAACTTGGTGACTTCATCCGTTTCAGCATTATCTGAAACGTGCTGCCCTACTTGGCACACTTGAGGAAAACCATCAAAGCCATCCATGAAAATGGGAGAATTCAATCTTGGAAGCTCATCATAATCTATTGGCTCTGATTGTGGTCCATACATTCCATCCAGAATCTCTAACAGAGGACCAATCTGCACTTACAAATAAATTAAGAATTAGTTCTTGATATGCAGAACATGCCTAGCTTATACCTTGCGGAAAACTAGAGAATGCAAAGGAGGGAAGGGAACAATTTAGATAGAAAGGATGAGCCGAACACAAGGGATAATTGTGGCTGAAGTAACCAATAATGTGATGTCCACAGTAATGAGATGTAAACTGTCCAAAGACAGAACGGTGGAGATTGACACAAGCCTATGAAGCACTTGTATCAGTAATGAAGTGTGAAGGATGGGGCTAGACAGTTTAACAACCCTCATACACAATAAAACTCACTTTAACAGACTTGATGAATCCACCTGAAAAGAGTAATTACAACACTAGGGGAAAATCAAGCCTGCTTTTAACAAGGTATAGAAAAGGAAAATCATATGCATTGATATTGTTCTGTTTCTAGTTACACTTACACACCTCTGTTCCCAAATCACCCTCATGATCAAACTCTGAGGCCGCATTGCTATTGCAATTGCTTTCTTCTGGCTTCAAAGGACCTTCTTGCACATCTGGTTCAATAATCTCCTGATTTGAAGGCATCTTGAACCCTTCTACTGCATCTTCAGCATGCTGCATATCCGATGGAGAAGATCTAGTTGGGGTAGGAGAGTAACCACTCTCTTCAACCTCAGAAAAGATGGAATTTGGACTTTTTTCCTCATGTTGCTTGAACAATCGACAAAGAACATATGCACCCTGTACAAATCATGGAGTTAAGTAACTGCGAGACATTATAAAACAATAAGGTATTCCGATAGCCAAAACAGGCTATTACATCGACAAAGATAGCATCCCCCACACTTCATGGAGTTTAGTTATGGCATTGCTCTTCTTGCTTGCCAATTTTCATGGAAGACTAGACACAACAGAACCACAGTTTCTTTTTGACAGTACTCAGTAATAAAATTATCCTCCATAGTAATAAAAGTATCCTCCATGTGGTGGAATTACAGTAGTCATAATGCACAGAGATATAGCCATGTTTTCTGAAATTTCTAAAGTAACTTGCCACTCCAACTACAAGGAACGGCTGAACGACAATAAACAACGAAAGATTTGTATCTTCACCTATCTTACACAAGGCAAGTGGATTCATCATCATCATCATCATCATCATTTTTGAAAATGCTGAAATACTTCAACATTTTTGAAATTTTGATGTGGTTCAAACAAATATCAATTATAATCTTTTACTTCACGTTATCTGTCAGGAGGCCAGCAGGCAGAAAACACTCTCCACAAAATGTTTCAACATTGAATCTGGTGTGCAAGATGGCCTGTATGAAACTAAAGTTATCAAATTGAATTGTTAAAGAATTACAGTAAATCAATGCTAATGGTACCACATACTTTACCACCATTTTTGCCACTCTCACCACCACTATCTGATATCAAGGTCTGACATCTGCGTTTCAACTGCTAAAAGGTGAGCTTGGTTGTGTCCTCCCAAGCGAGACCATCTGAGCTTGTGATTGGATGGTCCCTAGCATGTTCAGCAAAAATGTTGGTAAAGAGTGTGATACCACAGCATTGCTTATGGATCACACCCATGTGAAGATTGCTTGTATATTGAGGTCCAAGATGAAGATATATGACCTAAACCACTGGCATGAACATCAATGACCATATGCACAATCATATTTCATTGAATATTGAGGAATCTTAAACAAAACATTTTCTATTTTTATAGCCCTCAAGCAGCAGTGCAGCCCTGAAGAAGCAGAAGCCCCACATCTTTCTAGGTGGCCCAACAGAAATAAACGGAGGACCTTATAACTAATATAAGTTATACAAGAAAGCTCAACCATGATGACCTAATCCCGAGATAAACCGTAAATCCATGTTTGGGCATAGTTGCTAGGACTCAGGACGTTGCCTCTGATGGCTCTATAGAAGTAACCTTTGAATGTTGTACCATGGAACATGGTCACTAGGAAGTAAAGGCAGTAAAGTCAGGAAACTCAGGACAGAAGGCCGAAAAGCCACCTGGCGCATTTGGAATCTTGTATATTGAAGTAAAAAATGAATGCAAGAGAGATAATGCAAAATTTGATGCATCCTTTTTCGCTGGAGAAATGGGTTTCTCTGGTGCTGTGCTTCTGGAAATCAGCACTTTCAGTGGCCTAACCAAAGAAGTTGCCACAACGCAGTGACATGGTCCCTCTATGAGAAGCCAGAGACAGACGACCTACCTGCTAAGTCATGTCCTCCTCTCACAGAACCATTGGAAGCGCCTACACATCAGCAGCATCATGAAAGACTGTCACCTTTCTTCATATCATCATCCACCAAAGCAGCTTTCCAGTTCATCTATGTCCACCGAGAATTCAATGGCCTAATTTCTGGAGATTTGGTTGAGCAACTTTTTGCGCAATTGTCGGTATGATGTCCAAACTCACAATTTGTCCTGCCCAGGCTCTATTGTCAGCCTGTTGCCACTAATCAAGGAGCTATCCTGCAGACAAGTGATAATTCCCCAATCCTAACAGAAGTATACCCATGACAAATCCAAGTTCCCACCTCAAAGAACCATTTCGGAAACTTCCACCTCTTTCCTATTCGCCTATTTCACCCTCCACATGACATTCAAGGGAGGAAAAAGAAGGGGGGAAATGAGAAGGCCAGACATGATTGATGCAAGAACGCAGCTTTCTGACAGTTTCTCACGTACCTGATCGCCACCGGCCCCTTTAGTGTCACTCTCCGAGGCGGAGTTGGAGACGCGATACTCGTGCATGATCCAGGCCGTCTTCTCGCCCTTGGGCGCCCGGCCCCGGTGGAAAACAAGCGTCTTCTTCATCCCGATCACCGCCTCCCCCGACGCCGTCCGGGACCTGATGCTGCGGTCCTTCCCGGTGGCCTTCCAGTACCCCGCCTCCGTCGCCCTGTTGGACCGGTGCCCCGTGGGGTACTTTCGGTTCCTCGGCGAGAAGAAGAACCACTCCGGGTCCCCCGTCCTGATCACGGACTTCTCTGAAACAGAACAAAAACCACGAGCCACAATCACAAACACCCCCAGAAACGAGGAACCCAACAGCAAGGAGCAACCCAACATTCGCCACACCTACCCGGGAGGTCCCAGGGCTCGCACTTGCAGACATCCACCTCGGGGATGACCTCGATGTTGTTGTCCCTGCGGCCGCAGATCTTGCTCTTGAGGTAGTAATTGACAAGCTCCTCGTCCGTCGGCCGGAACCGGAACCCCACAGGTAGCTTTTCCAGAGAGATCACCGCCATAGCTCCAAAACCCCGCGGTCCTACCCCTCCCACGGGCTCCAGGCGCACCACCACGATCCCAGATTCCCCCCCCCCCGATCTCTTCCCCTCGAGGAAGAACAGCTACTGCATCAACACCACTGAGATACACAGCAAAAAACAGAGATCAAGATCGACAAAGAAATCGAAGCCCTGGCGATGGTGGTGGCGGCGATGACGCTGGTGGAGAGTGGAGCTGGAGACCCCTTCTCCCTTGGCTTTGCAGTGGGGGAGACCGTACCGTTTGAGCGTTCTCATAAAGCGCGTAAAGACCTCCGCAGTTTCTCGTTACCATCAATGCCCCTGGCTTGTGCTCATAATTACCGTGCCGTTTTATTAGAGACTGAGATCGGCAGGCTGGGCTATGATATAATGTGGAGGTTTGAGGGTGTTTAGGAAATTTTATTATGTGGCTGAGTGACGCGGACGGCCAATGGAAGTGCGCGGCGACATGGTGATTGGTCGGCCTGCTGCGTCGTCCACGTCAGCGGCAGCCTTTTGACCTGAGGGGACTGGGGGACTTGCGCCTCAAGTTCTTCGGCGGGCCCCACCCCCGGAAGCGTCAAAATATCTCTAGGCTATGGATGAGATAGTTTTAAATTAGACACATTACTACGCTTTTAAGTACGACAGCAGCACAATTTGATTACTATAAGGGCCGTTTGATAACGGACTAAAAAAAGATCCCATCGCTTGGGCTGTGAGTTTCGATTCCCCTCCCCTGTGATCCAAGCATGCCCATCCCCTAGGCTACTCTAACTAAAAAAGAAAAATAAAAATAAAAAGAACATAGAGATAAATCATGATCCATATTTAGAATCTGGGATCTCATAAATTTATATCCAATTCCAACTTATTTTGATATCAAATAAAAATGATTTTTCCCTATATTTGAGTCCAAAGTGAAGGTAAATAAATCTAGGTGGGGATGATCTCATCTTTGTCGAGCACAGCAAATGGCGTCAAGGGGATATCCCCATTTATTTCTGATACTAAACATGTGCTTGACCAACTAATCGATATCCGACATATTAAAAGGAAAAAAAATCTTGTAGCATAATAAATGGTTGTTTATGTTGTAAATGTTTCTCCTTACCAAAAATTTAAAAAAATAATAATAATAAGCGATAATATATAACGGACAAGTGAGATGAGGTGCACAATTTGCATCCGTAGTGCAATATACATAGCATGTTTGTGCATTATATGTTATTTTTTTTACTCTTCTTTTCCAACAACGAAAATCATTTGCATAATCGCCAACGAGGAGATGGAAAAGGAAGTTGACGTGTAATATCTTGGATAATTAATTACCGGGAGACTTCAAGCAGCAGCAGCAGAAAATAGAGGGGAATATGCTTGGCCTACCTCTTGATCTACCGGAGCGTTTGGTAATCGCCCTTCGCATTTTTAATTTGCTCGGGATTTTCTCTCTGACCGTCGATCTAACAATGCCCGAATGTGTAGGATGACTTTTGAAAATCTCTACCATCTCACTCTCTCTCTCTCTCCCTATACTCAATATTGAGGATGATACAATTATTTTATGTCTTTTTATTTTACTACGAAGAATTTATGCATTGAACTTTTAAGAGGTGAAAATATATAGTTCTTTTAAAATCTCTCGTGGATGCATGGAAAATAACTCTACACAAGATTTTGAGAATCGATTACCATCAACATCATTACGCCTCTCTCTCTCTCACACAAAAATAGATGTGATTGTACACGTTTAGAATCGACTACCATTAATACCGTTACACCTCTCTCTCTCTCACACAAAAATAGATGTGATTGTACACGCTTGATAACACGATAAGTGTCGTCGGAGATTATTAATGATTGAAATCTCCTTCACATTGAATACCAAACGCTGCCTACATCAGTTATGTGGTCCATGATCTCACCGATGGCACCTCAAGCTTTCAACCCCACTGCTAGGTCCAATGCAAGTTCGAAGAGGTACCCACATAGTTTTAGATCAGCCTAACATTGCAATGTCACATCAACTGGCAGACTATTGCACTCATGTATGGTAAAAAATAATCTGTGAAGTTTAAAACACGAAACAATAAGATCCACCTGGCACATGAGAGGTGTGTGTGGTGGGGGTGGGGGGGAAGAAGGTGAACTAAGACCCGTTTAGGTGGGCTGTTTAGGGGATTACTACCCAATCTAAAGCTCATCCAAATAGCGCACATGTATCTCGACTTTTATATACATGAATTTTTCGGAGGAGAGATGATACAGACACAAGTCTCTCTCCTAACTCAACCCTCGCCAAAGTGACACTGGGCGAGCTTCTCTGGTGGACGGCGGGGATTCTCGCATCATTTGACTATATTATCCCTGCTATGATTTTACACAAACGCTGGATGTCATCATCTCCTGGGTGTCTTTCTCTCCTCCCCGAAGCATATAAAATATATGAAAAAAATTCTTATTTAATTATATACATATAAAAGCATACAAAATATAACTATTTTTATTTTTATTTTATATACATATAATCGGAATGCATGCTCCCCTGTCACCAAGGATGCTCTCCTCAGGCCGTGGATGCTCTACTGAGACAGCATGTGCTACCGGGTTCAAGGTAATTTGATGTCAACGATCAGGGGGAGCACATGTAGTCTCCGAGGAGCATCCACGGCCTCAGAAGAGCATTTGATGTCTCAGGAGAGTATGCATGACTAGGGGTTCAGGGTAAAACATATGTCAACCCTTTAGGGGAGCACATTTAGTCTAAGGGGATTATCCACGGCCTCAGGAGAACATTCTTGGTGAAAAGAGAGCATGCAGTCAAGCGTTCAAGGCAGTTTAATGTCAACCCTTTGACGAAGCACATGCAGTCTCCGGCGAGTATCCACGGCCTCAAGAGAGCATTTGATGTCTCAGGGGAGCATGCATGACCAGGGTTCAGGGTAAAGCATATGTCAACTCTTTAGGGGAACACATGCAGTCTCAGGGGAGCATCTACGGTGTCATAAGAGCATCCTGGGTGTCAAGAGAGTAGGCAGTCCGGGTTCAAGGTAATTTGATGTCAATCATTTGGGGAAGCACATGTTATAATTATTATTGATTTGTTGTTATTTATCCTTTCAAGGTAATTATTGATTTGTTATTATTTATGTGTTAACAAAATTATCTTATTATTATTGATTTGTTGTTATTTGTCATTTTATTTTAGATATATTTGAAGTTTAAATGTGAAAGTGAAAAGGGGTAGTGGGTAAAGTGATGATGGACATAACCCACATTTTCAAGGTGTTAACCCTTTTCGGAGATCGTAACGCTTCAAATGTCCGAAGACCACCCATATGCGATTGGGCGAATCCTGTACAAATCTTTTTATTATCAGACTGGTACGGTTGCAGGGATTTTCAGTACTAATTAATCTTACGCAGTCCATCCAAACGGGTCCTAAGATAACAATTTTCGTTTAGGGGTCCTTCTATTTGATGTAAAATAACACAAAAAATTATAAAGCACCATCTCTCATGTATCATTTAAACACAATATTCTACGTCAAATATATCAATCCCTTAACGCAAATCAAATCATGAGTGGCCTTTAGCAACCCCTCTGATAAAGGTCAAAAATTAGACTTGCACAAAAGTCAACGGTGAGTTGTCTTGTCACCATATTATGTTAACCTATTACATTGTGCAAAATCTAAATATATAAATATAAATAAAATCATGCATATAGCTTAAAAATGCGAAGGAGAAGAAATAATGGTACAGACTAATATCTATGTTCAAATCTAAATATAGGAAATGTTCCAATGGAGCTAGCCCCGTGACAAATTGCCATGGGGTCGGCATCTGGACCCTCCATCTCATGGGGAGATGAATTGCATGGGGCCGACCCCATGAGATGGAGGGCCCAGATGCCGGCACCATGACAAATTGTCATGGGGCCGGCCCCATTGAAACATCTCCATATATATATATATATATATATATATATATGCATGTCTACGTGGAGCAAAAAGGGAAAAGGTTATGAACAGTCAATGCCTATATCTCGACAAGGAGATCGACCTTAAGCTCATATTTGTTGTATACTTGTCATTAGTATATGCTAGTGTACAAAGAGATGTCATCTAATGCAAGTTATTTGAGGTCACCTGAAAGAGTAATGTTATGGGCAACACCCCGGGTGTAATATCTTGAGATGTTGCACATGCAAGACTCTTTATTTTTTAAAAAAAAACTAGTGACTTTTATGTCTAATTATCTCGGTGTGGTGTTCACGTCACTAGGTGACATGACGTGGGGGTCATATAAAAATAAAACTCTAATCCTATGAATAGTGAAATTATGTCAATTTCACTATTCACGGGGGGAGATAATTTTTTTTTACGTGACCCTCACGTCACATCACTTGGTGACATGAACGACACACCAAGTTAATTAGGCGTGAGACCTATCTAGAAAAATTTTAAAAAATAAAAAATATTACATGTGCAACACCCCGGGATGTAATTGCTCGGGATGTTGTACAAAACATTACTCTTATTTAAATTTCTTGATGAAGTCCACAAATTAAAGTTCATGACTTGGGAAATTGCAAAGCATGATCCCATCAAGCTAATGTGATGATTTAAACATGAGGTAACGTGTGTCCGTGATCGGAAATCTCACACTTTGATATGTTTTGTTGTTTTTGAGTTTGACTGGCCTTATACATATATTGGCACCTAAAATATGGCGTCGTATATACGAAAAATCCCCCCATAACATTGACGAAAGTATCGAACTGGCGTCAGATGAGTCACGTCAGGTCAACTTAAACCCTCATCCAGAAAGGACGAAAAAGCCCGATCGCGAGTGTGCGCAGCACACCTGATAGCGTCTAAGGGAAGGAGTCGACACGGTCTCCCAAACGGTGAAGCTCAAAATGACAAGAAAAGTACAAGTCAACCTAAACCGACGTTAGATGAGTTATGCCGGGATAATATGAACCCGCGTTCGAAAAAGGACGATTGAACCCTAAGAGCATAAACCTGTGTTGCACGCCTACCGATGCACCTCGAAAAAAGAGAGGGCATGTTTCTACTGCGATGGCGAAAGGTGAAATATCAAAGATACTTGAATCGGCACTGTTAAGCGCGATCGACAGAATGATAAGACGTCACCTAGGTGCCAGAACGGATCGGCTGCGCCGATTCAGGCGCAGGTCACACTTGTGACATGGGTTGCCGACCCACGCCGATTCAACGCGCTAGATGGCGCCGGAATAGTTGTTTCGCCCCTATAAAAGGGGGTGGCAGTGACTAAAAAAATAGAGAAGAAGATAGACACAAGAAAGGAAATCTTTTACGAAGAGCACGCAGACGTCTCTCGAGCGAAGAAGATAATAGAGCGAGTGAGGGTGAAGGGAAGGAGGGCGACAGCCATCCAAAGAGGAGAAGAGGGAAAGAGAGGGAGAGGAAGAAGCTCAGAGTGATTTCCACTGTAGGTGGGTCGATTGTATTTTCTTTTCATACCCGATGGAGGTCTAAATCTCCTTTATCTTTCTTTCTCTTGATGAATAAAATAGTTGGCCACCTGGCCTTGCTTCCAAGATATCATTGCATTCCTTATGCTTTGTGTTTTCTCTGCAATATTTATTTCCGTGCAATGGATGAGTGTCTTTCCTCCTTCCCCGCCAGTAATTTTTAGCTCGTTTATGTGATCCCAATAGCATCCCCCCCTCAGGCGGTGGCTCCCGGAGTTTGCTCAGAGAAGTGAGCAGTACCTCGGGACCCAACCTGCATGAAAGTTTTTTTTTACCTCTTTCCAACGTGAAATGGGTATCGAGTTATCATCGTAACTTTCCCCGTCGCGAACTCTATCCGTGGAAGGGTATCGAGCCATATCCCCTTCTCTACACTGCATCAGAGGGAGGGGAAAGGTGGCCATTCGCTTAGTTTGGTCACCCACAGAGCCATTCCCTCTATTGGTCTCCCCCTCGTTGCTGGAGAGTCAAAGATCTCGCGTTTTCTGCTCCCGTTTACGAGAAACGGTGTGATTTCACCATATGAGCCCATGGGCTCTTAATCTCGTCTTCTCCCTATTTATAGTCCACCAGGGAAGGGAGAAATTTGTCAGAGGTCTAAGGTTACATGTTTGTGTGATCGCCTTCCCTTTTGGCCCTTCACATGGCATTCATTGGGGATTTTTACGATGCTCTGTTTTCTACACAATTGATCTGGCATGTTGCAACTTCTCCATCCGGCGCACGTCTTATTTATCCGAGTCGGTGTGGACACGCAGTTGAACCGGCTGCCTTCTAAGGGGCTGATCCGGTAGACTCCTCTACCTGCTCTGGTGTGCCCGTACGCCAGTGATCCAGCGCAGGTGTGCGCCTTGGCCAGTCCCTGATCCGGTGCGCTGCAACCCCCCTAATCGGCGTACATCTTCTTTATCTGAGTCGGCGTGGCCATGCGGCTGAACTGATAGCCTTTTGAGTGGTTGATATGGCAGCCTCCTCTGCCATATCCAGCGCCTTCTTGCACGGGCGATCCGGAGCGGGCGCGCGTCTTGGCCAGCCCCTGATCTGGCGCCCCCTTCTTCGCCTGAAATGGCGCAACTCGAGCGGGTGAGCCGGTAACCCCCCCCCCCTTTACGAGATGAGCCGGTAGCTCCGTCCGTCCGATTCGGCGTGCCCTTCTGTGAGTGATATGGCACGATGCCGATGTCTCATCAGGTGCAACAATGGCCGTTCTCCTAACTTCCTCGACCGGCTTTACTCTGATGTTCTGACCATGATTCTATGTCCCTCTACCCCTCTCGGAGTGTATGGACGAACTCGATCCCCTAGTAGGCTAGCCCTCGGGGATATGACGTCGCAGATAATTCGGGATGTTGCCATTCCGGGCATATCTGAACACTTAAGGGACCATCTCGGACTTTCTGTGGATATACACCTGTTACTCATCCCCCCCTCCGGACTGACAAAGAAGTTAATGATAAAAGGGGGGAAA
This sequence comes from Amorphophallus konjac, assembly GCA_022559845.1. NCBI lineage: Eukaryota > Viridiplantae > Streptophyta > Magnoliopsida > Alismatales > Araceae > Amorphophallus > Amorphophallus konjac. The sequence continues at coordinate 42,608,251 of CM040118.1, read as the reverse complement.
TGATTACGACAGCGATAACAAAAAAAGGAATAGATGAAATATAGTGATAATAAAAGATGTACGATAAAACAAATATATATATATATAATAAAATGAAAAAAAATAAAATAAGAACAATATATATGTATATATATAATATAAAAAAGGGAGTAATAACAATAATGAAAGAAAAAGAGAAAGAAGAAGAAGAGAAATAAAAAAAGGAGGTGGGTCTGGTCGACCGAAGGGCCTAATCCGATCGACTAGGTCACTGCATGCATAACAAATAGAAAGCCAAAATGAATGGGGGGGGCAGTCGACCAAACTATCTGGCTCGATCGACCAGGTCATCTGATCTGGTCGACAGCCCCTCCCAGTACTGCTCTTATCAACCTCACAGGACCGATCGACCCGGTCGACCAGACCCTCCTACTCCTGTCGACCGAACTCTACCAAAACGGATTGGTCGACCCGTGTTATATGGATCAGTCGACCGATGCTAGCTGGATTGGTCGACGGATACATAGCATCAGTCGACCGATTTGTCTCGGACACCCTTGTTGACCTGGATCTGTAATTCTAGATGTCTGTGGATGATAGAATGGTAACGACAACAAAAATTTAAAAAATAAAAGGAAAAAAGTAAAATAATAATACCAAAAAAGGGGAAAGCTTAAAGGAACGTGCTTTAAAGTCAAAACAATATGAAATGTGGTAAACCAAAACAATAAGAAAATGTGAAAGAAAATATATATGAACGATAAACTTGTAATAAAATTAAAACAACAAAAAAATAACATAATCAAACCAGAAATAAGATGATGACAAAAGGAAATTAATTAATAACGTCTCCTCCGGAACCCCATCCCCTAGATCCTAAGCATAGGAAATATAAAGGGAATTTTACATAAATACCCTCGTAAATATTGGCTATGCCAAATATACCCTTCATATAGGCATATTATCAACAATATCCTCTAAATACTGTAAATGACTGCGGTTATACCCCGTAGTTCTTTTCCGTTAGAGATATATAACGAATATCGTTAAATCCTCTAAAATACCTAAAATACCCCGCGTTTAACTTCCGTTAAAGATACGGAATGGTCTTCTTTCACCTCCCGACATCTTCACAATGCGAACGATAGCCTCCCCATCTCAGGCGGCCGACTGACAGGGTCCCCATCACAGGCGGCGGATTGGCTGGGCTCGAACCCACGACGACACACCCCGGAATCGACTCGAAAGACGCCGTCGAAGAAGCCTGCCCAACTCATGCCCACGGTAACACACGCGCTGTGGAAGCCTCCCCATCTCACCCCCCCTTAACGTCACGGCGGCACACCCTCTGTGTAAGCTTCCTCATCTCACCCCCCCCCCCCCTCAACGTCACAGTGACACATCTCAAACCCGATTGCGCCGACGTTTCGAAGAAACATCCCCATCTCACCTTGGTACACCCTCTATTAGGGCGGCACACCCTCTGTCGAAGAAGTCTCCCCATCTCACGGCGCCTTCCACCTTAAGAAATCCGGCGACATATCTCGGGACCGTCTGGGGCTGAGCAGCCAGTGTGCGCTGGCCCTGAGGTGCAGGCTGACGGCGAGGTTAACCCACGATCACTGTCCGGTAGATTTCAGCGACGGACAAAGAAAATCAGTGATACGACCACCGGACAATCTAGTATTAGACGTTCATTAAATACATCGGAGTGTTATGAAGTTCCACAATGCTATTGCAGGAAAAGATGTAGGATATACATTTCGTCTCAAGAAATAAGCAGAGGTAGAAGATTTTATCGACGCGCAAAGTGGAAGGTAAGAAGTGCACAACGTATTCGACGTAATTTCTTACATATCTTTCATGAATTTCTAACTGAGATATCATATATATATATATATATATATATATATATATATGTTTACAGGAGGACGATTGTTGTGGCTTTTTTGTTTGGGTTGATGATGTGCATCATAATACCGTGGACTTGAAGCATCAAATAATTTCTATGGAATCATCGATCGAGAAGAAGTTGACTATGTTGGAAGAGAAAACAAACCAGACGGCAACCCTCTTTCTCACGATCCACACACGAGATCAGAATAGAGAAATAAGGAAAGAATAAAAGAAGAAGAATCACACAAGAACACATGGATTTTTACGTGGTTCGGAGGTAAGATGCCTTCCTACGTCCACGGCCGTAGCATGAATCCACTATTCATCACCCACCAAGTTACAATACAAGGAGAGAGCCATCCTTTTATACTAAGAGATTAGGGCGTCATTAGTCATGGTATTAAGGACAATAATACCCCTGATGAGCAGAAATCCTCTTCCGGGATACATTAGACGTGCATGCTCGCCTGTCTCCAAGGATGCCCTCCTGAGACCGAGTATGCCCTCCAGCGACTGCTAATGCTCCCCTACCACCAGTCAGATCAATGCATTGCCAAGACAGGGTCGACGTATTGCCAAGACAAGGTCGACGCACTCCAAGTGACATCGAAAATGCCTTGAGCCCGCAATACATGCTCCCCTGACATTGAAGATGCTCCCCTGGAGCAGCGATTGCTCCCCAGAGACAGCATGTGCTCCCCATGCTCCCCTGACACTGGTGATGCTGTCCAGAGGCCATAGATGCTCCCCTGAGACTTCATATGCTCCCGTGCGAGAACGCACAAAGACATGACTACATGCTCTCCTGAATTAGCGATTGCTCCCTTGACGCTGAGAATGCTCCCCAGAGGCAGAGTGTGATCCCGTGCAGAGGCGCACGATGAAGAGTTCTGACTCCACACTCTAACAGACTATGCTAGAGAGAAAAATTGACATAATACAAGTCAAGATAGACATGACAACCGATGCTAGTGGAAGAGGGAATGACGTGGATGATAGAATGGTAACGACAACAAAAATTTTAAAAATAAAAGGTAAAAAGTAAAAGTAAAATAATAATAACAAAAAAGGGGAAAGCTGTAAAAAAATAAAGGAACGTGCTTTAAAGTCAAAACAATATGAAATGTGGTAAACCAAAACAATAAGAAAATGTGAAAGAAAAGATATATGAACGATAAACTTGTAATAAAATTAAAACAACAAAAAAATAACATAATCAAACCAGAAATAAGATGATGACAAAAGGAAATTAATTAATAATGTCTCCTCCGGAACCCCATCCCCTAGATCCTGAGCATAGGAAATATAAAGGGAATTTTACATAAATACCCTCGTAAATATTGGCTATGTCAAATATACCCTTCATAAAGGCATATTATCAACAATATCCTCTAAATACTGTAAATGATTGCGGTTATACCCCGTAGTTCTTTTCCGTTAGAGATATATAACGAATATCGTTAAATCGTCTAAAATACCTAAAATACCCCGCGTTTAACTTCCGTTAAAGATACAGAATGGTCTTCTTTCACCTCCCGACATCTTCACAATGCGAACGATAGCCTCCCCATCTCAGGCGGCCGACTGACAGGGTCCCCATCACAGGCGGCGGATTGGCTGGGCTCGAACCCACGACGACACACCCCGGAATCGACTCGAAAGACGCCGTCGAAGAAGCCTGCCCAACTCATACCCACGGTAACACACGCTCTGTGGAAGCCTCCCCATCTCACCCCCCCTTAACGTCACGGCGGCACACCCTCTGTGTAAGCTTCCTCATCTCACCCCCCCCCCCTCAACGTCACAGTGACACATCTCAAACCCGATTGCGCCGACGCTTCGAAGAAACATCCCCATCTCACCTTGGTACACCCTCTATTAGGGCGGCACACCCTCTGTCGAAGAAGTCTCCCCATCTCACGGTGCCTTCCACCTTAAGAAATCCGGCGACATATCTCGGGACCGTCTGGGGCTGAGCAGCCAGTGTGCGCTGGCCCTGAGGTGCAGGCTGACGGCGAGGTTAACCCACGATCACTGTCCGGTAGATTTCAGCGGCGGACAAAGAAAATCAGTGATACGACCACCGGACAATCTAGTATTAGACGTTCATTAAATACATCGGAGTGTTATGAAGTTCCACAATGCTATTGCAGGAAAAGATGTAGGATATACATTTCGTCTCAAGAAACAAGCAGAGGTAGAAGATTTTATCGATGCGCAAAGTGGAAGGTAAGAAGTGCACAACGTATTTGACGTAATTTCTTACATATCTTTCATGAATTTCTAACTGAGAGATCATATATATATATATATGTTTACAGGAGGACGATTGTTGTGGCTTTTTTGTTTGGGTTGATGATGTGCATCATAATACCGTGGACTTGAAGCATCAAATAATTTCTATGGAATCATCGATCGAGAAGAAGTTGACTATGTTGGAAGAGAAAACAAACCAGACGACAACCCTCTTTCTCACGATCCACACACGAGATCAGAATAGAGAAATAAGGAAAGAATAGAAGAAGAAGAATCACACAAGAACACATGGATTTTTACGTGGTTCGGAGGTAAGATGCCTTCCTACGTCCACGGCCGCAGCATGAATCCACTATTCATCACCCACCAAGTTACAATACAAGGAGAGAGCCCATCCTTTTATACTAAGAGATTAGGGCGTCATTAGTCATGGTATTAAGGACAATAATACCCCTGATGAGCAGAAATCCTCTTCCGGGGTACATTAGACGTGCATGCTCGCCTGTCTCCAAGGATGCCCTCCTGAGACCGAGTATGCCCTCCAGCGACTGCTAATGCTCCCCTACCACCAGTCAGATCAATGCATTGCCAAGACAGGGTCGACGCATTGCCAAGACAAGGTCGACGCACTCCAAGTGACATCGAAAATGCCTTGAGCCCGCAATACATGCTCCCCTGACATTGAAGATGCTCCCCTGGAGCAGCGATTGCTCCCCAGAGACAGCATGTGCTCCCCATGCTCCCCTAACACTGGTGATGCTGTCCAGAGGCCATAGATGCTCCCCTGAGACTTCATATGCTCCCGTGCGAGAACGCACAAAGACATGACTACATGCTCTCCTGAATTAGCGATTGCTCCCTTGACGCTGAGAATGCTCCCCAGAGGCAGAGTGTGATCCCGTGCAGAGGCGCACGATGAAGAGTTCTGACTCCACACTCTAATAGACTATGCTAGAGAGAAAAATTGACATAATACAAGTCAAGATAGACATGACAACCGATGCTAGTGGAAGAGGGAATGACGTGGATGATAGAATGGTAACGACAACAAAAATTTTAAAAATAAAAGGTAAAAAGTAAAATAATAATAATAATAACAAAAAAGGGGGAAGCTGTAAAAAAATAAAGGAACGTGCTTTAAAGTCAAAACAATATGAAATGTGGTAAACCAAAACAATAAGAAAATGTGAAAGAAAAGATATATGAACGATAAACTTGTAATAAAATTAAAACAACAAAAAAATAACATAATCAAACCAGAAATAAGATGATGACAAAAGGAAATTAATTAATAACGTCTCCTCCGGAACCCCATCCCCTAGATCCTGAGCATAGGAAATATAAAGGGAATTTTACATAAATACCCTCGTAAATATTGGCTATGTCAAATATACCCTTCATAAAGGCATATTATCAACAATATCCTCTAAATACTGTAAATGATTGCGGTTATACCCCGTAGTTCTTTTCCGTTAGAGATATATAACGAATATCGTTAAATCCTCTAAAATACCTAAAATACCCCGCGTTTAACTTCCGTTAAAGATACGGAATGGTCTTCTTTCACCTCCCGACATCTTCACAATGCGAACGATAGCCTCCCCATCTCAGGCGGCCGACTGACAGGGTCCCCATCACAGGCGGCCGATTGGCTGGGCTCGAACCCACGACGACACACCCCGGAATCGACTCGAAAGACGCCGTCGAAGAAGCCTGCCCAACTCATGCCCACGGTAACACACGCTCTGTGGAAGCCTCCCCATCTCACCCCCCCTTAACGTCACGGCGGCACACCCTCTGTGTAAGCTTCCTCATCTCACCCCCCCCCCCTCAGCGTCACAGTGACACATCTCAAACCCGATTGCGCCGACTCTTCGAAGAAACATCCCCATCTCACCTTGGGACACCCTCTATTAGGGTAGCACACCCTCTGTCGAAGAAGTCTCCCCATCTCACGGCGCCTTCCACCTTAAGAAATCCGGCGACATATCTCGGGACCGTCTGGGGCTGAGCAGCCAGTGTGCGCTGGCCCTGAGGTGCAGGCTGACGGCGAGGTTAACCCACGATCACTGTCCGGTAGATTTCAGCGGCGGACAAAGAAAATCAGTGATACGACCACCGGACAATCTAGTATTAGACGTTCATTAAATACATCGGAGTGTTATGAAGTTCCACAATGCTATTGCAGGAAAAGATGTAGGATATACATTTCGTCTCAAGAAACAAGCAGAGGTAGAAGATTTTATCGATGCGCAAGGTGGAAGGTAAGAAGTGCACAACGTATTCGACGTAATTTCTTACATATCTTTCATGAATTTCTAACTGAGAGATCATATATATATATATATGTTTACAGGAGGACGATTGTTGTGGCTTTTTTGTTTGGGTTGATGATGTGCATCATAATACCGTGGACTTGAAGCATCAAATAATTTCTATGGAATCATCGATCGAGAAGAAGTTGACTATGTTGGAAGAGAAAACAAACCAGACGGCAACCCTCTTTCTCACGATCCACACACGAGATCAGAATAGAGAAATAAGGAAAGAATAGAAGAAGAAGAATCACACAAGAACACATGGATTTTTACGTGGTTCGGAGGTAAGATGCCTTCCTACGTCCACGGCCGCAGCATGAATCCACTATTCATCACCCACCAAGTTACAATACAAGGAGAGAGCCCATCCTTTTATACTAAGAGATTAGGGCGTCATTAGTCATGGTATTAAGGACAATAATACCCATGATGAGCAGAAATCCTCTTCCGGGGTACATTAGACGTGCATGCTCGCCTGTCTCCAAGGATGCCCTCCTGAGACCGAGTATGCCCTCCAGCGACTGCTAATGCTCCCCTACCACCAGTCAGATCAATGCATTGCCAAGACAGGGTCGACGCATTGCCAAGACAAGGTCGACGCACTCCAAGTGACATCGAAAATGCCTTGAGCCCGCAATACATGCTCCCCTGACATTGAAGATGCTCCCCTGGAGCAGCGATTGCTCCCCAGAGACAGCATGTGCTCCCCATGCTCCCCTGACACTGGTGATGCTATCCAGAGGCCATAGATGCTCCCCTGAGACTTCATATGCTCCCGTGCGAGAACGCACAAAGACATGACTACATGCTCTCCTGAATTAGCGATTGCTCCCTTGACGCTGAGAATGCTCCCCAGAGGCAGAGTGTGATCCCGTGCAGAGGCGCACGATGAAGAGTTCTGACTCCACACTCTAACAGACTATGCTAGAGAGAAAAATTGACATAATACAAGTCAAGATAGACATGACAACCGATGCTAGTGGAAGAGGGAATGACGTGGATGATAGAATGATAACGACAACAAAAATTTTAAAAATAAAAGGTAAAAAGTAAAAGTAAAATAATAATAACAAAAAAGGGGAAAGCTGTAAAAAAATAAAGGAACGTGCTTTAAAGTCAAAACAATATGAAATGTGGTAAACCAAAACAATAAGAAAATGTGAAAGAAAAGATATATGAACGATAAACTTGTAATAAAATTAAAACAACAAAAAAATAACATAATTAAACCAGAAATAAGATGATGACAAAAGGAAATTAATTAATAACGTCTCCTCCGGAACCCCATCCCCTAGATCCTGAGCATAGGAAATATAAAGGGAATTTTACATAAATACCCTCGTAAATATTGGCTATGCCAAATATACCCTTCATAAAGGCATATTATCAACAATATCCTCTAAATACTGTAAATGATTGCGGTTATACCCCGTAGTTCTTTTCCGTTAGAGATATATAACGAATATCGTTAAATCCTCTAAAATACCTAAAATATCCCGCGTTTAACTTCCGTTAAAGATACGGAATGGTCTTCTTTCACCTCCCGACATCTTCACAATGCGAACGATAGCCTCCCCATCTCAGGCGGCCGACTGACAGGGTCCCCATCACAGGCGGCGGATTGGCTGGGCTCGAACCCACGACGACACACCCCGGAATCGACTCGAAAGACGCCGTCGAAGAAGCCTGCCCAACTCATGCCCACGGTAACACACGCTCTGTGGAAGCCTCCCCATCTCACCCCCCCTTAACGTCACGGCGGCACACCCTCTGTGTAAGCTTCCTCATCTCACCCCCCCCCCCCCCTCAACGTCACAGTGACACATCTCAAACCTGATTGCGCCGACGCTTCGAAGAAACATCCCCATCTCACCTTGGTACACCCTCTATTAGGGCGGCACACCCTCTGTCGAAGAAGTCTCCCCATCTCACGGCGCCTTCCACCTTAAGAAATCCGGCGACATATCTCGGGACCGTCTGGGGCTGAGCAGCCAGTGTGCGCTGGCCCTGAGGTGCAGGCTGACGGCGAGGTTAACCCACGATCACTGTCCGGTAGATTTCAGCGGCGGACAAAGAAAATCAGTGATACGACCACCGGACAATCTAGTATTAGACGTTCATTAAATACATCGGAGTGTTATGAAGTTCCACAATGCTATTGCAGGAAAAGATGTAGGATATACATTTCGTCTCAAGAAACAAGCAGAGGTAGAAGATTTTATCGATGCGCAAGGTGGAAGGTAAGAAGTGCACAACGTATTCGACGTAATTTCTTACATATCTTTCATGAATTTCTAACTGAGAGATCATATATATATATATATATATTTATATATATATATGTTTACAGGAGGACGATTGTTGTGGCTTTTTTGTTTGGGTTGATGATGTGCATCATAATACCATGGACTTGAAGCATCAAATAATTTCTATGGAATCATCGATCGAGAAGAAGTTGACTATGTTGGAAGAGAAAACAAACCAGACGGCAACCCTCTTTCTCACGATCCACACACGAGATCAGAACAGAGAAATAAGGAAAGAATAGAAGAAGAAGAATCACACAAGAACACAGGGATTTTTACGTGGTTCGGAGGCAAGATGCCTTCCTACGTCCACGGTCGCAGAAGGAATCCACTATTCATCACCCACCAAGTTACAATACAAGGAGAGAGCCCATCCTTTTATACTAAGAGATTAGGGTGTCATTAGTCATGGTATTAAGGACAACAATACCCCTGATGAGCAGAAATCCTCTTCCGGGGTACATTAGACGTGCATGCTCGCCTGTCTCCAAGGATGCCCTCCTGAGACCGAGTATGCCCTCCAGCGACTGCTAATGCTCCCCTACCACCAGTCAGATCAATGCATTGCCAAGACAGGGTCGACGCATTGCCAAGACAAGGTCGACGCACTCCAAGTGACATCGAAAATGCCTTGAGCCCGCAATACATGCTCCCCTGACATTGAAGATGCTCCCCTGGAGCAGCGATTGCTCCCCAGAGACAGCATGTGCTCCCCATGCTCCCCTGACGCTGGTGATGCTGTCCAGAGGCCATAGATGCTCCCCCGAGACTTCATATGCTCCCGTGCGAGAACGCACAAAGACATGACTACATGCTCTCCTGAAGTAGCGATTGCTCCCTTGACGCTGAGAATGCTCCCCAGAGGCAGAGTGTGATCCCGTGCAGAGGCGCACGATGAAGAGTTCTGACTCCACACTCTAACAGACTATGCTAGAGAGAAAAATTGACATAATACAAGCCAAGATAGACATGACAACCGATGCTAGTGGAAGAGAGAATGACTTACGATTGAAAATGGGATTTAAGAAGATAGTAACACCCTTACTGGGGCTGGGCATTCTGTACTTTGTCTTTCACTACATTTGGTAAATGGACCTATAACAAGTGAATTAGAGGTGTCATTGTTTGTAATGGGTAAAGAGATTAGGATGGGATTATGTGTCACTATTTGTAATGGTTTAATGAAATTGTCTAAATGTCAAAATAGTTTGTTGGACTGGACATTTAGTGTATTGCCCGTTATGGCAGAATATCTAATATGTAATGTGACACTGATGGAAGAGCTTTTAGTGTATTTTCGTATCTAATTGACATTCTGAGTGGATGATCGCCTGTCTCCAAGGATGCCCTCCTGAGACCGAATATGCCCTCCAGCGACTGCTAATGCTCCCCTACCACCAGTCAGATCAATGCATTGCCAAGACAAGGTCGACGCACTGCCAAGGCAAGGTCGACGCATTGCAAGTGATATCGACTTGCCTTGAACCCGCAATGCATACTTCCCTGACGCCAGTGATGCTGTCCAGAGGCCATAGATGCTCCCCTGAGACTTCATATGCTCCCGTGCGAGAACGCACAAAGACATGACTACATGCTCTCCTGAAGTAGCGATTGCTCCCTTGACGCTGAGAATGCTCCCCAGAGGCAGAGTGTGATCCCGTGCAGAGGCGCACGATGAAGAGTTCTGACTCCACACTCTAACAGTTGGCACTCTCACAATCTGAGCAAGGTGGTTGTCTGATATTAGCAATAAATCTTTCTTAATCAAATCATCAAAAGATGTCTCAAAGGCTAATATGACTGACTTGGATCACATGGCCCATCCATCCAGTCCGGATAACATATCAACATGTTATTATTGAATACAACATGTTCACAATTGCCTCAACACTTGCTAACCTATTCACAATTGCCTCATAGCGCAGAAATATTATCTTCATCATCTCGCATGCAAAATTGATTCATTTTTGATCCGTAAGATACACATAAATCCGCTTAAACAACAAGATATATTCTGCTGAGATTAACATGTCAGAGTAATTCATAGAACCTGTTCACATAATACTTTTCATAGAACTTACAGGATAATCATTCATATATAAACTCACAAACCATTTACAGAAGTAGGTGCAATTGATCACAGAACATGTTCACAGATTGATAAACTGACATTTCTGAACCTAGAATTCACAGAACCCTACACATTTCTGAACCTAGAATTCACCACCCGGCCACGATCCCGAGCAAGAACTGTAGGAGTCCTACTCTGCACTGGGATAGAACTTGAGGAAGATGTCTGGGAGGGAATTGCACTAGATCCACCTGCAGCACTGGAATTAATTTGATTGGTTGAGTGGAGGCCTTCTTCTGCAATACTAGTTCTCGCTTCCACATTAGCTTGCCCTGTCAAGCTCCCCTGTGAACACAATGCACAAATATAAGGATTACATTTGATAGTAACAAGGAATTTAAATGGATCATTTACAATGATGAAATGGTCATGTAAAAAGACTACATGACCCTGTGTTTGACTTGATGTTTGGTTAGGATCCATTTGCTTTCTAGGCCTACCAGGAGGCCTCCTGCATGACATAATTATGTATGAGTGCTAATTAAATTACTTTCATATGCAAAAGTGTGCCATATATTATTACCTTGCTTGTGGAGTAGAAGTTTGACCCAATGTTGAGACTGGATTCTTACATGTCTTTGCATGATGTCCAAATTGACCACACCTTTTGCACTTATGGGCCTTTGTAATTTTTTTGGCTTCATCTGGGTCTCTGATTCTCTTCTTTTTAGGTCTTCCCGGTGGCCTTCTCACAATGGCGGGCAGAACTTTTATTCCAAGTTTAATCTATTGTGTCTTGTCAGGCATAGGACTGATGCCCAAAGCATAGGTGGATTTATAAGCTACCACTGTGTAACATCTATCAATATAATCCTCCCATTTAATACCCCTTCTGCTTGCTAAGAATGCACATGCATGTATGCATGGGAGACCTGTTCTCTGCCAAGCCATACAGGTACAACTTTTCTGGTTCAAGTCTACAACTTCACGTGTTTCTGGACCTGTCACCTGAGCAGTCTCGTTAAATCTTGTCTCCACTAAAAATCCACCCAATTTTCTTGACATGACAGATATGTACTTCCTGGCCCTTGGCACCAAGACATCGGTCCATTTTTCAGCCCTTGACATCCTAATGTGCATGGTCTTCATCATTTTGGAACGGATAACATCTATGCAGTCCAATATAGGTCTCCAACGTGCATCTGAGATGTAGGCATTGAATGATTCACTTAAATTATTTGTTATATGATGACATTTAGCAAGAGGATAGAACTGTAACCTACTCCATACGACTCCCCTCGTAGACGCTGATGTCAAATAAGCATGTGCCTGGGGAGAATTTTCTTTTATTTGCATCATCCAGTCCAAGAAATCAACTTCAATATATGATCTTGCAGCATTCCACAGCAGTCTCTTCATGAATTCACCTGGAAATGACTTCTTGAAATTCTTATACAGATGTCTAACACAGACCCTATGCTCAACACCTGGGAAAACAAGCGGGAGCCCTTCTTCTAACCCCCTTTGTCTGTCAGACATGAAAGACAAATCACTAGGCATACCAATGGCCTGCTTCAGAGCATCCAAAAACCATGTCCAGTTATCTGCATTTTCTCCTTCCACTATTGCTATGGCTAGTGAAAAAATTCCATTGTTCCCATCAAACGAGGTGGCAGCTAGTAAGGTACCTCTAAAGATACCTTTCAAGTGACAGCCATCCAAGCCAATTAGGTGCCTGCATCCCAACTTAAAACCCTCAATACAAGCCTTTAAACATATAAACATCCTGAAAAATATGTCTTTGTCATTTGTCTGATATTTGACCACACTGTCAGGGTTCTTTAACACTAGTTCATGTTGTAGGTCAGGTACTCTGCCATACATTGCTTCCCAAGAACCATGGATTTGCTCTAATGCCATTTGCTTGCCTCTATAAACCCGGTGGTAAGGAATGTCCACATGGTATTGAGCATTCAACCTTCTTGAAATTTCTTTCACTGTAACATCTCCTTCAGTCCTAAGCCACCCAATGCATATACTTGCCACCCACTTCTTTGTGGCCATATGATTCCCAGCCTTATTTGCCCCCGTACAAGTGTGTTCAGATTGAAGGTTCTTTATCTGAAATGTATGGCCATCAGGTAAACGAGAAGCATGCATTCTCCACTTGCATCTCTTCTCAACACAAACTACTGTGACCCTAGTTGGTTCTGATTTACTGTACTGGACTGCAAATTCATTTTTGATTGCATGTTGGGCAAGTGCTAATCTGAATGTATTAATATTGTCAAATCTACTTCCTAAAGACATATCCGGATCATGAATATTTCGGACAATAGGGGTACCCTCACTGTCCCCTTCCTCCACCTCTATATCACACTTAGAGTCTGAGGAGAAGCAACTATCACGACTGTCATCAGTATAAACCTCATCATCAGATATATCACCCTCCCTAAATAGAGTCTCTGCCTCATTATTACCTGGAGGCTCAACCTCAACATACTCACTGTCATCTCCTAATGGATTCCAGTCTGGATCATCTTCTGAAGGCATTGCATTTTTTGCATTGGACTTTCTTCTAGTCACAGATGTTACTGTCTTCATTTTTGGATCAGAAGAAGCTAAAGGCACTCCAATATATTGGGTGGCAACATAAAGCACAATGCACAAATCATGGTTATACTTATCAAAAAGAGAAATCACATCCTCATCTGAACTAATTCTCACATATTTTTTAGGACTCGACTTCGATACTAAAACATAGAAATCAATCGTCTGGTCATGGCCCCATTTGATGACTTGAGAAGCTAACACTCTTAGCTCCCTCAAATGAGCATAATCTCTTTCAAAGGAGTAGGCTTTCTGTTTAAAACCTATGGGGATCATTCTTCCTTCTTCCTCGGTAGTCTTAAAATGCCCTCCATAGTGAAGTTTCAATGTAAATGTGTCTGCCATAACAGTGCTTTCGATGCTTAAAATAAGATAGAATACAAAAGCAAAATAAAGGGGATGATAAGTTTGTATATAACACATAAGTAAGTGCAAACAGTCTTAGTAAATAGGTCTTGTACAATTAGTAAAAAATACAATTCAAACCTCAATTAATAGGTATAGACCACAAGCACAGCCACCTTGATTCACTACTGTCTAGATAGGAATACCCCCTACACATATAGAAGACCGTACTAAACGTTACTCCAAATAAATAAATCAAATCAACTATACACAAACAAAGGAATCATGCCACAATCACCTTCACCCCAGCAAGTTTATTTTCTGTAGGGTAGAGTTTACGCATTCACTTGCTATGTCTCGTTTTGAAGCTGCAAATACGCAAAAACGCCCAATCTCAGACGAAGACAATAAATAATGCAAACCCTAAACCCTAATATTATCATCCTCATCAGCATATGTTCCTACCGGACGCATTAACTAACCGTCGACCATGAAATAGAAAAAGATGGCATCCACAGTCAAGAGATAAACAATAGGGTTTTTTACATGTCGAGGGACAGAGATAGAGGAGAGGGAGACCATACGAAGAGGGGGACCGATGGGGCCGTGAGGGTTCAGAGAGAGTATGGGAGACTTACCCAGTGGAGCAGAAGAACCCTTCCGTTGTGTGAGAACCCTTCTGTCGCGTGAAGACCATTACAGGTCAGCGATGGAGCGGGATAACCCTTCCGTCGCGTGAAGGCCGTTGCAGGTCGGTCGGAGATGGAGCGGGATAACCTTCTGGTGCGTGAAGGCCGTTGCAGGTCGGAGATGGCAGACGATCCCGATGGGGCCGTGAGGTCGTGGGTGAGGCTGGTGAAAGGTTTGCGAAGGGGGAAACCACATCGCGTGGGCGGGGGTGGTAAATCGAAGGGTAGATTAGTCATTTAATACCGTAACCATAGTTAAACTCGAGTCAACATCACGGCAGTGACGGGAAGGGTATAGCTGCAATCATTTACAGTATTTCGAGGATATTTTTGATAATATGACTATATGAAGGGTATATTTGGCATAACCAATATTTAAGAGGGTATTTATGTAAAAACCCCAAATATAAATGATGCCTATTGCGGGTCGACTCTGAATCCCTAGGACTATCTCGCTATGGCTAGAATCTGACCTTGCCTTAGGTCAGCAACTTTTCAGATTTGATTAGTCTTTGCCTGTCTCTATCCCGTTTCCCCATTGTCGAACATCAAATTATACTGCATCTCCGGCAAACACTTACTCAAAGGAAAAAAAATCACTCGTGACATCGTCGTACTTATCAACCCGGAATGGTCTCCGAACAAAAGAACAAAAAACATGAATAATGAACATATGAGATAATTCGAGCACTCTTTCATTCGACACGGGGTGTCTCGCCATATTTAGTCTTCAGTCACTTCCTTTTTATTTAACAATTCAAATTTCAAGCTATAGGTCCCTTCTTCATGGTGACTAATCAAGGGTTTTCTCCCCCTCGGGGAGGTGTAATTAATGCCATGACCTTTATAGCACGGTGGATTTCAGTCCCAACCTGATACCTACCATCGTCTGTTCAGTCAGACGACGTGCATTAGTGACTCCAAGTCACCTCGGTTTTAGAGTTTGAATAAACTATGACCTCATGATTGACATGCCTGCGCATAATAAAATAAATAAATAAATAATCAAAAATGTGTTCCACATTATATGAAATCCATTGAATGAATAAAAAGGATTTTTACATATATACCTATGTAAAGAATCATTTTGCCAAATATATCTCTCATTTGACCTAGTGTCAAGAATATCCTCCAAATAAGTTGAAATCATGGGTTAAATGGTAAAATTACTAACCTACGGTCGAGTTTTTTCTCTCTCTCTCTCTCTCTGGGGGTATGTGTGCAGGACGCGGGAGGGGGGTCCATTGGAGGGGAGAGGGATGGGGAAGGGGGGGTCTGTGTGCCCCAGGTGGTGAACCGCTGACGAGTAGAGTTAGGCTCCTCAGCTTCCCCAACTCAAATGGGAGCTACCCATTGAGCAAATTGTTGCTCAGATCCAGCTTCAATTGATAGCTCTGCCCTAACAAGGTTGGGAGGGGACCCATCAGAGAGTTTCTACTGAGGTCAAGGATGAGGTGCTCTGCCATGGGGGGTGTGGAGGTTCCATCGGAGAGGAGAGGGATTGGGGGAGGGGGTGGGGTCTCTGAGAAGGGACGGACCGGGGGGTGTTTCGTCGGAGGGGGAGAGGGAGGAGGTTTCACTGGAGGGGAGAGGGAGGAGGGTTCACTAGAGGGGAGAGGGATGGGGGGAAAAGGAGGGCGATCGGGGTCTATGAGCAAGGATGGATGGAGGGGTTGCTTGCTAGAGGGGGAGAGGGGGGTCATGAGGGCCAACAGAGGTGGGGGAGGGGCCCGGGAGACTTCTCTCTCTCTCTCTCTCTCTCTCTCTCTCTCTGGGTATTTTACATACCCCGACGATTTTCTTAGGATACTCCATCGAATATTCCCCTCTCATTGACAATCGGAAACCACAGGGGTATAACCATAATATTTAGACCTATTTGGAGGGCATTCGTAACAATAAATCTAAATGAGAGGTATATTTGGAAAAAGGGATATTTACAGGGATACATACTGTACCTAAGGCCTAGTCGATTTATCCAAGCTGAACACTCCCCATAAAGCGGATAGGTCTCTCCATCAGGCGTCAGACTAGGAGGAAAGTCCTGAGAAAATAGCGTAAAGGTAAAGCATCAGCTCAGGGATCCCTCGAGTTTTGACTCAGCCCCAAGCCTTGGTATATTCCTAACCCTCGCTCAATCTTGAGCCACAGGAGAATACCCACATGACCGCCCATCTCGCTACCTAGAATAGCCCGATCTCGAGCCATCACAGTGATATAGTATTACTCAAACCCCGAGGGGAACCTTAGCTCGGTCAAAGAGATAGCAGCAAGTCTTGGCTCGATCCCAAGCAACAGCTTGGCACCAAGGGCCTTAGTCTTTGAAAGTCGTCAAAAGAGACTTAGCTTGAGTCCCGAGTTGACATGCAGCCTCGATCATCTACTCAACCCCATTCCTCTAGGAGACCTTGGCCCGATCAGGACCCATCGGATAGCCATAGCTTGTTCCCACGATCCGAGCGCTAAGGGGCCTTAGTCTAGTCTCGGGCACTGGAGAATTTAGCTTGGACTCCCATTTGTCAATGAGACTTGGCTCGATCCTGACCCAAGGGAAAGCTCTAGTTAGGCCTGACTCTCCAACAGACTTGCCA
Organism: Amorphophallus konjac; assembly: GCA_022559845.1. Taxonomy (NCBI): domain Eukaryota; kingdom Viridiplantae; phylum Streptophyta; class Magnoliopsida; order Alismatales; family Araceae; genus Amorphophallus; species Amorphophallus konjac. Next base: position 42,591,190 of record CM040118.1, on the reverse strand, counting down.
GCCCAACTCTCGGCACCGTAGCTCCGACATGAAGACATTTGCCCAAGGCAGCACACTAAATAGTTCAAATCTTGCATGGCGGTAGTGGCAAAAGCCCTGAAAAGACAAGTCTGGTCTCATTTGTCGAATGAAAGATCTCGAAGTAGGAGTAGAGTAAGGTGCCTATCCCTCGAGGAGCACAACCACCACCTTTCCCACCAACTAAGGCATATGGAAATGTAGACACAACTCTCAGAATCAGTCACATGGCTTTCATTTCGTAGAAGTCGGTCTAAGTTATTGGGTTTCAAGGAGTCAAAGTATCATTATGACCTGCCAACGCCAACATATGTTTGCACCTTTTCAAGGTCGTAACACACCCCTTATCCAATAACTCAGGCCACTCCAGAAGGTGAGCCATACCGTGCAATTCTATCAAACATTTACAGGTCTTCTCGGCACCTACACCCCAAACGCCTAACTAAAGAGGTCTCCACGACCTCCTCTAGGTATGAAAGATATGTGATATACACAATATATGAGCTTCGAGACTATTGAAACTTCATACCACCATGAGAGCCCTGCCAGAGAGCAATCCCACTTTGGTGAAAGCTTCTCCCCTTCTCCCTCACCTCTGCTAGGCTGCTCTAACAGACCTCGGAGGCCCTACATTCCTGAGAGCCCTATCTATTTTCACCAAAATGCCTATTGACTTGAGCTTTGGAGGATTCTCCCGGGGAACATCCACCCCAGTGAGAACTTTCTCTATAGAAAGGAGTCCGACGAGATCCTTTTAGTAGCAGAGCCACTTAGGACAATCCATTGAAGAAGTCCAATGAGGTACTCTCAAGACCTCGGGCGAAAGTTTTTACACATTCCGTCACAAGCTTACTAAGGCTTGTACTCGCTTCAGTTGTCCAATGCCACTAGAAGTGAAATATCCCCACCTCCAACCGTTGCTTCTGTCGCCTGAACGGGCTGGAACTAGGTCGCATCCACAGGTTACTGAAGTAAAACCAATGCAAGTATGCCCTCTAGTGCCCTCTCGTCGCCACTGTCATCGCCTAGGTCTTCCTTCATAGAAGACCTAGAGGACAACCCCACCGACCACTCCATCTCTCGATGACCAACTCCGGTAAGATGACATGAGATGCAAAGAGCCGAGCCCGTAGAAGCTACCCAAGGAGAGTGGGTCTCTCTTCCAAGAAGACCTACGCATCACTAGGCCACCGAGCTTATGTCGAAATCACCCAAATCTTGATGGTTCACAGTGTCTATGGAGCTCCACCAACGGCAATCGACTGCCCCTTGATGATCCTAGCATCGAGCCTGTAGGGCTCGAGCCTTTAGATGGACCATGAGGACCTTATCGATCAATAGCTAAGATGTTGCTCCCATCGCCCAGCACTATCCACTTGGGTTGAGTACGCCCTCACCTTCAGTGAGGCCTCATGAGATTTCCTGCCTGGTGCAAGGCACCGCTGACAATCTAGTGAAAAAGTCTGGCTATCCCGTCCCAGTATCGTATCCTTCCACAAGCCTTGATGAGCGGTAGTCTTCCCTGATTCTATAGGAGAATCTTTCCTTCCTTTTCTCAGACTCTGTACGTGAACCTTTCTTCCTTTTCTCATGCTATGTATCATGTCCCGACCAGGCCATTTAACTCAAATTTGGTGATGAAAACTTGAACTATGTAACTGTGGCACCCCCTTTTCTAGATCCTATGACTAGGTCCGGGGTTGCTCACCTTACTATACTCCATATGTTATGAGTTTGGAAGATCCGTGGGCACTCAAGGCCAAACCATTATGCATATCCGAAAACAAACACACATATCGTTTCCACAAATAAACACACCATAATTCATATTACATACACCACTGCACAAACTTCTGTTTACAACCACATCTAGTACTACATTACTCCCTGATCAAATATTGTTTACATTTCAGACACTAAAACGTTAAAAATATTACATCACAAAAGAGAGTTAAATTTTAAACTACTAAGCTCCATCAGCTTCCAAAAGGGCTCACAAGAACTCTTTCTCATCGGCTGGACCCTCTCCAGATACAAGCCGCCCTACTAATCTCTTGAAAAGGGTTAACGAGGGGGCATGAGTCCTACGACTCGCTAGGCATCTAAACCAATGACATGTGTAACACATATGCTAGGCTATAAGACCTTCAAAAAATAATAATACCAATGATTTCTAGGTTTTTTGCATGAAAATCATTGTTAAATAAAAATTTACAAAAAAATCATTCTTGAAAATGCATTAGCAGACATATCACTATATAAATCTTAATTGTGCAAAAATATCATTTTTATTTACAGACATATCATTTCTTTTTACCAAAAACTTGTAAAAAGATCATGTTTAAATAACATTTTTACAATATTTGAATTAACACAATGATATGCCTGCAAATGTATTTTCAGGAATGTTTTCTTTATAAAATCATCTCTAACAATGATTTTCATACAAAATCTATAATTTCTAACTTAACATGTATTTCCATATATTTCGAACACATAATATAAACCAAAGGAAACATAAATGACAGAACTGTATAGCATTTCCTACATAGACATATTCTCATATTTCCTCGTCACATAAATAACATACATAAAACATTACACTCTAGGTGGCGGCACACTCTGGGTGACTGCACACTCTGGATATCTCTTTCCCTTATACATACTCCGAGCGGTTTCACACTCTGGACAGTTGCACACTCTCTGAGTAACCTTTTTCCATTTGGTAGCCCTCTCCACATGTCTCGGGCGGCTTCACACTTTGGGTGGTTATATGCTCTCTAGGTAGCCATGTCCCATGCATGGCTCACAGTTGGGTGCAAGGTTCTATGTATCACATACGTGTAGTTCTTTTAGGTGATCAATTTCTGTTGGGTTTTTGGTTCAGATGTTCCCAAGAGGGGTTGATAATCTTTTGATGCACAAGTCATGCTTTTGAATATCAAAATGAAATCAAAGTAATAGAAAACATGTTCAATATTTATCATGTGCCTACCTGGATTGTAGGATTCCCAGTAACTTGCAAGATCTCTTCTCTGCTTCTTTGATCCAGCAGTGACCCCCTGATAGTCCTCCTAACTCCGGGGATGATCAACTCACCGTCTTCTCTTCCTTCTTCCTCTGTTGATCTTACGATTTCCCTTCTTGCTCCTACGTCAGGGTATATGGCTAAGAAGAGACATCAGGAGAAACGCGGGGGGTTTATATATAAGTTATACTCATCATCCTCTACTAACATAACTCCCACAAATCTACATGCTCCCCACGTGTTGGTAGAATATCTTTCACCTACCATAAACTATCATCCACCTGTTATAAAATCTCCATTTACCACCAACACTTGGCATATACACTCGTCATACATCACTAACCCATGTCACTCACATTCTGATTCTAGCCACACATTTAAGATATCTATCATAGAACTATGATCACGTCGCATAATACTCGAGTTCTTTCTCTAGGTTATCTGAAGCTTAAAGTCCCTTATTTAATATCTCACCGTCTAAATTCATTATTTATTTTTTGTCATTCAATTCCTCAGTGCCTCTTGTTCATCGTCTAATCTATCGTCCAACTTCTGTATAGCCTATTATTCATCGTCTAATCTATCGTCCAACTTTTGTATCGCCCACTTCTCTAAGTTGGACTGTATATCCTCTATTCTTCCATTTTATCATCTACTTTTCTAAATTGGATGATACATCATCTATTTTTCCATCTAACTCTTTAATCTTGGACGAATCATCATCTAACTCTATTTCGTCTAACTTCTATCGTCTACTTTCATTCCTTCTAAGTTTTCTTTCATTTAACTTTTCAACTTAGGTGAAACATCATCTATCTCTTTCAACTTAAGTGAGACTTTGCCTATCTTTCACTTAAGCGACCCAACGCTTAATTTCTTTCGCCTATCATCCACTTTCAACTTAGACGATTTATCGTCTATTATTCCGTCTAATTTTACAAGTTAGGCGATCCAATGCCTATCTTACTCTGTCTACCTCTTCCAACTTAGGTGATCAATCACCTATCACTAATTATCTGAGAATTTTGTCTAAGTTCCTTCATCTATCATTCCATTTAGACGAATCATCACCCAACTTTACCAACTTAGATGTTATATCATCTACCCCTTCTTATTTAGACAAACTATCATCTATCCATCTATCTAAACCTACTTCTTCTTCATCTATCATTCCATTTAGATGACTCATCACTCAACGTCACTAATTTAGATGTTATATCATCCTACCGCTTCTTATTTAGATAAACTATCGTCTATCCATCTATCTAAACCTACTTCTTCTGTCTAACTTCATCATCTAACTTCCCTTCTTTCATATATCTATATCGTCTAAGTTCTTCATAATTTAATCCATATGTCTTTTAAATGTTTCGCCTAATCTTTCAAAATTCACGCGATTTATGTGATTATTTCTAGGTGAAATTATATTATAATTAACGAACTACTTATTTAAACAAATTCATAATATAGTAAGGGGATCAACTGCCATATACTAACCTATTAGGCCTTATCAAAATATCACATATATATTTATATCAGGGTTTTAGATCCTGGATATTATAAGGCACCTTTATCAAAAAAATTATTTTTCCCGAAAAACTCTCACACTTTCTTATTTTTCTCCCCCCCAAAAACTAGTAGCCGATTAGGTGACTGCGCAAGGATCAATTTTTGTCATCACAAATCTCCGGATCATTCGACGATTTGAAACAACAGTTACGAGATCCTAACCTCTACATGCATAATACTTTTCATGACCATTCATATAATTATATGAAGATTTTCAATATATAGAAGATAACTGATTTGATATACTTGAGAATCCGAATAAATGATGATCACGTAAGATCTCATCGAAAAAGTAATTTAGTTTCACAATTAGTCTCTACTCGTTTAAAAGAATCTGGCATGAAGATTTGATTGCCAACTTTCAGTTCAACATGCCAGGAGTATTAGTAAATAATGCTTTATTCAACACATGAATGTTTTTGCAAGTTTAAGTTTGGTAATTGTGAATAGACAGTCTATTGAGTTTTAGTTGTTGAAGATTTACTTCTAATATTTTAAAAAAATCAAATATTTTAGAACTTCAAGAATATGGGTAAAAGTGATGATGCCGAGGAGTGTAGCTGCTAAAAGTCCACATGGTTGAAGGCTCCTAAAATGTGACGTAAATAGTTTTTAGTCTTTATATTTAGCATTTTTGAAATTGTGATTTGTAATATAATTACTTTGCCACGTGAGTTTTTAAACGAGTATCATACCCTCCCTCGTAACTCGTAAGGAGGCATCAAGGATTCTTCAAAATTATCCTCCACTCCGAGAGGTCAATTGAAGAAAAAATAATAAAAGTAAAAATGGAGGAAGGGGAGATATTTGTTTTGTACTCTTATAATCAAAGATTGTGAAGAGACGAGATATTGTGTCAAGTCGTGTATCGTCGGATCAGAGATGATCGTGCAGTCACCTCGAGGGGGAATTCTGCAAACAATAGGGAAGAAGTGATCAAGAGGTCTAGAGTTGTGATCTCGAGAAAATCTCTCTGATGTATAAGTCAGTAATGGTAAGAGCCAAGGGTGAGAATGAGACAAGGGGGTGATGGGCACGAGATTACTCCTCACCAGTGAAATGACTAGAGTTGGCTTATCTTTCTGGAAAACTTCTTTAGATTTATATAGTGGTTCATTATCTTTCTGAGACAGGGGAAGAGGGAGAGCTTAGAGGGCGTTACCCTCTAGATGTGGGCTCTTCACCGTTCGAGGATGCTTATCCTTCTCTTGACTCCTGGATTTCTCTCAGTCAGTTACGTTCAGTCACCCTTTAGGCTTTCCCCGAGTAGTAGGAGATACCGTTAGTTGGACTCCCGAGCCAGAAAACTACATGGGCTATGTCGGTCTGAATGAGTTGGGCCTCTTGATGAGTGGGCCCAATAACAGAGTTGTCACTCGTTGGGCTATGTGGATCTTGTTAGACCATATTGGGCCACATATCTTTTGGGCCGCAAATCTCTCTCTCTCCGGATTATATCATTTTTAATGCATGTTATGACATATATAAAATACGACACACTTTTAACATAATATTATCAAAATTGATAGAGCACAACCAAATACTTCGCTACCAATACCAATATCGATATTAATAGGGGGGTGTTTGACATGGTAAATTGGTAACCAAACACACCCTAAAGATTTATCATTTTCTCCCGACTTTCTCTTTCTCTTTCAACCATCTTCCTTTGCATTCTTCCAATTTTAATTCCAATATCAATATTATGGACGCCAGAAATATTAATATCAAAATTCAAACCATATCAAAACTAAATTCCAAGAAGCAAAAAGGGTCTTTGAAAAAACAAGGTTAATACCAGTTTTAAAATTGCCACTACTACTAAGGGTGAACTTGACGTAAAAAAAAAAAAAACTTCTTCACATTTGCCGTTGCCGTAGTTTATCAATTCCTGCGATGGTTAGGCTGTGGCCAAAAGAGTTCCCGCCGTAAACCAGTAAACCACCTAAAGAAAAGCAGAAGAAGGGAAGATGAATAAAACAGAACCGCCGAACCGGAGAGGGGGGAGAATAGCCAAGGCAAGCAAACGGAGTTATGGAAGGCGGGTTGGATTCTCATATCCCGCAAGGCTTCTACTAATTTCTCCGACTTGATTAGATCGGGGGCGGTTTGAGTTCAAGAGGGTAGCGTTTAACCGGACGCTGGGGTCGCTAGAGTCACCCCTCCTTCGCCATCTCTCATCAAGCTCCGCCGGCGTCCACCGCCGCTGCATCCGCGCTTCGACCTCTCACCTTGCTCCCAGGTATACTCTCTCACCTGCTTCTGCAACGAACGGACGATGCTGTTCTCGGCGTGGTGATGGCGGTTGAGATGGGATCGGAGCTCCAGGCAGATGATCGCGGAAGGGGAACCGACGGGCGCCGTCTGATGGGGGCGGGGGGTTGCACGGCGAAATTCGCATAGGAGGGATAGGGGGCGGATGTCGGCACCATGGACTTTCTTTTGGGGTTGTGGGTGGGGGGGGGGGGGGGGTTGGGACGCGTCGCCTTCTTCCCGCCGAATCCATGGTTATGGACCCTCAACCAAGATCCTTTTTTTTTCTTTTTTTTTTTTGCGTATTGAACAGGTTTTCCTTCTTTCCAGTTTCCGAAGCAACCTCTCTACCTCTCTCCTCCTTCTACCTTCTGGGGCCTTTCTTCCTCTGATCGTCGACAAAGAGGAAGGGGGAAGAGAAGGGGGGGGTTCTTCAAGGGGAATTAACGATGGTACTGACGCAGAAGCTGCACGAGACCTTCAAGGGGACGATGGAGAGGATAACGGGCCCCCGCACCGTGTCTGCCTTCAAGGAGAAGGGCGTCCTCAGCGTCTCCGAGTTCGTCATTGCCGGCGACAACCTCGTCTCCAAGTGCCCGACCTGGTCTTGGTACTTGCCCCCATCCCTCACCTTGTGTGCCCATCCGTTCTTCGAACAAGGGGGCTCAGTTGTTGGGAATTCAACATGTTTTTGATCATATATAGCATTCTTCGATGGGTGGCTTTTATTCTCTTGAGCTGTGATTTGTTCTGACGGTGGATTGATTTGGGCAGGGAGGCCGGGGAGCCGAAGAAGAGGAAGCCTTACTTGCCCCCAGACAAACAGTTCCTTGTAACCAGGAATGGTACGGTCTCCTTCTCTATTATTAGAGCGTTGATTTGGGAATTCGTCTACATGTCTGGTTTCAAATTTACAGGTTTCCAGTGCGTGATTCCTAACAAGTTTTGGCTGGTCTGAATACTCAGTGCCTTGCTTGCGGAGGGCGATTTCAGTTGAGGAAGAGTATGAAGCTGCTGGAGGGGAAGTCCTCCTGGACAATGATGAGAGTGATGGTTGGCTTGCGACACATGGGAAACCTAAAGGTAGTAAAGCTTTTGCATCTTGAACTTATAGTATGAGGTTGGTGGCTTGGGATACCGTTGATTTACAATGCCCTCTCCTGTCATGTGTAGAGACAACGCGTGATGAAGAGGAGAACATACCTTCAATGGAGTCTTTAGCAATCAGCACAGAAGGAGCCATCCATTCCATACCCACCTATTTTGGTGGTGAGAAGGAAGAAGATATACCAGACATGGCAAGCTTTGAGGATGCCGACAATCTTCTCGACGCAGATCCTGTATGCGACCATCTCTGACTCTTCTATAGCTTGGCCTTGTACAGTTGTACTTGTATCTCTCTTATTTCCAGCTGACTTATTTTGAGTTACAGTTCTCTAATTGTTCATCATTTTTCAGTGTGACAACTATTTGTATGATATATGATTGAAACAATTTAAATTAGGTTTTGAAACTGATCCGCATCTATAGAACACAAGAAAACAAAAACATGAGAAGTAGGTCCATTCTAACCATGCAGTTATGTGAATCCACCGTACGAGGAGGATAAACTCTAAGCAGCAAACCAAACAACTAGATGTTTCCAACCAATTACCATTTTACTATGTGTGCCTATAATCCCAATCATTTTTTGAAAGTGGATGGTATCTTAATTTTATTTATTTTTTGGAAGGTATGGTGTCATGATCATATATCTATTTGCTCTAAGAAAAAACTCCCTCCATATAACCAAGAGTGCAGAGCCTCCTAATCTCTGAACTGACCCAGAATGGAGGATGGTTTCTTCTCCTCATTTCAACCTAGTCCACTCCAGTACATGGTCTCAAATGAAAATAAACCCCCCTTTTGTTGTTTTGCTTTAGTGATTAAAAACCATACCTTTTCTCTCCACTAAAATGAGAAAAGTCAACCACCACATTTTTGGTTTCCATCAAGCAGCCATATCTGGTTCCAGCCCAATGTAAGCAATCCTCCTTGTCTGATATGCAGTATCTTCCAATTTTCTTTAGGATAAGCCCCCATATCACTTGAGTGACGTAACAACTTGCAAGTAGACGATCCAATGTCTCCTTCTCACATAAGTCGTAAGAGGTGCCAATGTATCCAAGAACTTGGCAACTTGATTGCATATTAGAAGCTGACCATCAGAGATCTTCTATATTAAGATCTTCACCTTAAGTGGAGTACAGAGTACTGTATGTCCTTTTGCAAAGGGTAATGATTCCCTCCATCAGCAATGTAATTATAGGTCGATTTCACCAAGAATTTGTCTATCACCCTAAAAACAACTTCCTAGAGTGCATCCCTACGGTAGTTGGAGTAGCAAGTTACCTAGTTGTCTAATCTCCAGTATCCACTTCTTAAGGGTTATTCTTGAAGGTAGTGATCCAACTCCCACCACCATCCCTAGCATCAAACAACTAGGTAAGTTGCAGGTACTATTCTTTGTAAAGAAATATTGTAAAGCACTCTCAAAGTGTTACCTTGCGCATCATCTATCCTTCCATAACAAATCCTTTACCCATTTTCAACGGTAACATTGATACTGGCCTATAGTCTAAAGAATGTTGTTCCATAAGAAAAAAATTATTACTCCACATGCTTGGTTGAATATCCCATACTTTAGATCTTCTATAATATTTCTATCAAATCATTTCCAACCAAATCCCTCTCTTATACCCAATTTCTTTCATTAGGGGAGGGCATATTCAAGAAATTTGTTGCTGGCCCACAAGTACCTCTTTGATATGAAGACACAGAAGAAGAAAGGAGTGGTTCTCAAGTTTGACTTTGAGAAAGCATATGACAGAGTCAACTGACAGTGTTTGCTTGATGTGTTGGATAGGATGGATTTTGGTGATACATGGGTTGGCTGGATTCGTGCCTGCATCGCATCCGCTTCTTTTGCTATTATGGTTGATGGGAAGTCTATCTTTTTTTTTTCCCATAGTGGCAGAGAGCTCCGACAGGGAGATCCTATATCCCTTTTCCTTTTTGTTCTGGTGGCTCACATCCTTGGTAGGATGTTGATGAGAGAGGAGTTTGCAGGGTTGAGCAGAGGTTTCTAGGTTGGACCATGTGGCATCACCATCACTCATTTGCGGTACACGGAGGACACCATTTTATTCCTAGTAGAGGATGAGTCCCAACTTTTTTCGGCCAGATTGATGTTAGAGCTTGCAAGAGCCTAGTGGTGGGTGTGAACATGGAGGGAGGAGCTTTTGAGAGGGCGACATTCATCTTGGACTGTCAAATAGGAGTATTCCCTCTTTCCTATTTGGGCCTCCCGCTATCTCCAAGGGCTCTCCTTTGCAATAAGTGGCAATCCATTGTGCAGAGGTATGACTCTAGACTTGCAAGATGGAAGGTCAGACTCCTTCCCTATCTAGGGAGGATAGTGCTTTGCAAATCAATGCTAGACAATTTGCTCATATACTTCCTATCTATCTTTTGGATCCCTATACAGTTGCTAAAAAGCTTGAGTCTATTCAAGTGAGATTCTTCTGACATGGGAGTGGTGAGAGATGAAGGGGCGGGCATGATATATCTTGGGGCAGGGTTTGTAAAAGTAAGGCCATGGGAGATGTCAGTATCAAAAATATTGGAGATTTCAATTTGTCTTTTTTGTGTAAGTGGTTGTGGAAGTTGGGGGCTGGAGACAGTGGCTTATGGGCTCAAGTCATCAGGCAGAGGTATTATCGCATAGCTACGGTTTGGGACTTGACACTGGCATCTCAGTATAATATTTCATCCATTTGGAGAGGTATCTTGTTAGGCAGGGACTTCATCATGCCCACTGTTTATTTTGGAAAGACAGATAGTGTGGTGACTTCACTCTGGAGGTGTCTTTCCCTAGGGCCTTTGCTATTGCTGCAGCTCCTTTGGTCTTAGTATCCCAATCTTTTGGCTTTCAGCTATCAGGAGGGATATGGCCCCCAACATTTATAAGGAATCTCAGGCCCGAAGGGATGGATTAGTTAGAGTGTCTGTTTACCTTTCTTCTTGATTTTGTTCCAAAGGTAGATATAGAGGACCAATGGGGGTGGAGGTGGGATAAAGAGAGATGCTTCTCAGTTAGATCAGCTTACTCATGCATATCCGATGGAGGGCTGCGTCATAACACGGCTTCACAGATTTGGGGTCCTAGGAGTCCTCTGAAGGTGAAGCTCCTCATGGCAGGTTGCCTACCTATGACAGGATTGCTCCTTTCCTTCAGGATCTACCCATGGTATGCTACTTGTGTGGAGAAGAGGATGAGGCGCTAAACCATCTCTTCACAGGTTATTCCTTCTCTCGAGAGGTGTGGTCCATGTGGACCAAAGTCCACAAGGAGAATTCATTCTAGCATCGACATGCAAGGGAGTGTCCATCTTTTGATTGGTTTTTGGCATAGGCGATGGAATCTCAAAGGGGATAGAAATTATTTTGTGGCTAATCCTTCATGCAACTTTGTGGGCCTTATAGGGTGAAAGGAACAATAGATCATTCAAAGGAGAAGCCAGGGCTGTGGACATAGTGGTTTCTTTTATTTGTGTAAGAGTGAGAGAATGGGCGGAGCTCTTTTGTAATGTGAACTCTCACAATTCTTCCATTTTGGGTTTGTTGGGGGATTAGTGCCGACTGCTCTGTCTCGGTGTGGAAGGTCTATTTTGTATAGGGATTTTTGAGACCATATTAATCACACTTGTATATCCCTTTTTTTCTTTCTGTACAATAGTGGTACTACCCACTTTCAAAAAAATTTCCAAGGCCATTCGCTAAGGAGTGGTAAGTTGAAGTCCTTGATAATTTTTATACACAGACCACCTTTACTTTGACATGGACACCCTTAGATGCCACATTGTCCTCTACTTTGACCGTCACTACTATGCCAAAGATCTTGCATTGAATAGGATAGCAAGTGGATCCATGATGACGATGGGAAAATTGTCAGATTATGTCTTACACCCGTTCACTAGCTAAGTAGCCACATGAGGGGAGTTTAATAGGAAAAGTCTACGTGTTAAAGCAAACAAACAGATTGGTGGGTAGCACGTTGGTCTGTGTTACAATGGGCATCATCAATTTGTAGGATCACTAAGTGGACATTATGTTGTTCATGGCAATGCGTTGACGAGGTTGCGCTTGAACATTTTTGCTTACATGGTTTTGATAAGACTGCAGAAATGATTTTTAGTGGCTTTCTTGTATATATACACATATATACAGACCCAAGGAGATACATACTATACATGTATATTGGTGGATATGAATATGTATACATTGCATTTGCCTCTGTCTGTAATATACAGTTGATTGATTGTCAGTGGCCACAAAATCTTAGGGAGCATACTGCTACTTTATAGCAGTGCAAAGTGTTCCATATATCTTACTTTCATCATTTTTCTAATGACTTATGTAGGCAACACTCGAACCTACATATTTTGTTGCACAAGAGCCAGAGGATGATAATATTCTTCGCACCCGCACTTATGATGTTAGCATAACGTAAGAAGTTTCTTTCTCCTCCTACCATGTATGATAAATAATCTTAAGATGATTTCTTAACATAGATATCTTAACATGGTTTGCTCTTCTTGATTTGCTATAATGCTTAAATATTTATCAATAATTACCTCTCTCCCCTTTATCCATCATTGTGTAAGTAATGCTTATTCAGTTTGAAGCACATGTCTGGGGGCGCAGTTGCCTCATCCAGCTCCACCTCAAAGTGGTGATCATATGTCCAGGTCGAAATGGGGTGGGGTGGACTGCAGGTGCTCTGTGCTTTCCCAGGCTTGCCAGGCAGTAGACAGGGTTCCTTGTGACAAAAGAAGGAAAATTTTCTTCAGTTTGTTTACCATTTTCTTGAGTGGTGTGGCATAAATGTACTATTGTTATATATATGTATCTATGTCTTTTGAGAAGGTGAATTATTATATGAATACAGGTTTTTTTAATTCTATGCATCCCTTATTTTTTTGTTAATCTAACTGTCTTCTAGTATTGCATTTTGCAACTTGAGTGCATTTTTTTTCTTCATGGAGGTGTGCTGCAATTGAATCAACGGTATGGGGAGAGACTTGTAGGAATGAATTAAGAATAGTGAAAAGCACAAAAAACCTGTTGTCAATAGCAGTATCACATGATGCTAGACACTCTCCCTCAGCTTATTGCAATCACTACTAAAATTCTCTTGGTATTCTACCAAACATAAAATTGGTCACTCTAGTGAGGCTTCAGGACAACAGTCATGCAGAAAGAAGCTAGATGCATGGTATCATGAGTTCATTCTTAGATCAAAGGAACATACTTTCTGATATTCTTTCATCACAATGAGGTTGCAATTAATTTTCTAGTTTCAGGAGTTGAACTGCCTTTCCTAGGTTCTGCCAAGATTTTTTTTTTGAAAAATGAAGACAGTGTACAAATTGAGCATTGATGACAAACTTGTTTCCAAGCCTTTTTACTAATTCTATCTGGCATGCAGAATGTCCAATATTTTCCTGTTTTTGAGGATGGGGATATATCTTGCATGTTGCCATGAGATTGATGCTAACCCTTTATGGGGACAACACAAACAGTCTTGGCTGCACAAGGGCATGCTTTTAAAGTCCTTGGCTGTGTACTAAATAGGTAGCAGAGCAAACATCTAATAGATTAATACATATGCAGTATCCCTTTCTTCTGTGCACTGAAAAGGTTGAATCCTTATCAGTAGAACCTACAGGAGTTCCCAAAGGAAGTTTCAACTGATTTCAGGTTTATACTGAAGCTTGGCCTCTAAAAAGTGCTGTTCTTTTTGGAAAGTGTTAGAACCACTATTCATAATATAAATAGAGGATAAAACAGATTACGTGGAAAAACCTCCCCACTCTTATATCAAGATGATAGAATGAGTTTTACGAGACGAAAAAAAATACCTCTACAGATTAACACCTGGATATCACAAAAGAGACTTGAAATTACAGAATGAGATAGTTTTAGGTATTTAATCTGCTCATTAAAAGTGAACTTTTCAAGTCTTCAAGATCCACGGCTACTGCTCAGTCCTGAAGAAGCTTTGTGGTTCTCTTCAAGATGTCCAAGACGCTGTGCCAGTTATCCCTGACTATGCAACTATTCCTCTCGTTCTATATAGCCCAAAATGCTGCTGCCCAGGCCATGTCCCATATCTTACTTTCAGCTCTCATAGTGGTTTTGTATTTCCAATCTCTCAGATGATTATCCATAGCTTTGGTATTGCACCACGAGCTTTGAACAGACCTCAACAAGGTTTTCCAAATCACTTCAACTATTCCACACCTAATGAATAGATGGTCCATTGACTCTTGGGTTTGAGCACAGGAAATACAAAACCCCTGCTCCCTGTGATGAAGTGCAAATTGTTCCTTGTTGGCGGTTTATGAATGGCAATCTAGCAGAGAAAATTCTTACTTTGCTATCAACTTTATTTTTCCACACCAAAGAATGCCACCAAACTCTATATCCCCCATTACAATGACCTGACAGTGAAGATTCCATTCTTCTCCAACTTCCAGATTCTTCTGTCCTGAACATTCTCTCTTAGCTGAACATAATGGAGGTTGGAAGATATAAAGAAAATGGCAGGGATAGAAGGAAAGAAAAAAGGGGAGCTGATTATGGGAGAGTAGAAATGGGTTTTAAAAGTTTAGAAGGGGAAGAGGGGACAGAGTGATCTACCATGGAAAAATGGTGATGAAGGGATCGGCCTTTTGGAAAGATAAAAAGGTTAGAAAAAAATGTGGAATCCATAGTGGATTCTTGTGGTTCTCCTTGTAGAACCGCGCTCCATTTTTTTTTACTTTATTTCTTTTTGTTTTTGGTGGGGTGAGGGCAGTCCCTTCTGTGTGAGTGTGTCTGTCGAGGCAAAGGTTTCTTCTTTCTTTTTGGAGCAGTAGATAATACTACATATTTTACATAAAATAAAAAAAGAAGTGAAAACAAAGCAACTGAGAGTCTACACCCACCAGCCTTGATTTTTTGAAATGTGGGTAGTACCACTAATGTATTTAAATAAAGAAGGGATGTACAAGTATAAGCTTGAGCTCTCAAAAAACCCCTATACAACAAGTTTCCTCCTCCACCAGGTTTCCCCCCCTAATGGCCCAAAAACAGAAACAAAGGAGGAATTGTGAACCCCCACTTTACAAAGATGCCTCGCCCACAATGCCACTGTTTCACAAACAAAATCTAAAATCCTATGCGCCGAAGTTGACTCCCTTTTGAAGATTCTTCTATTCCTCTCGCTCCGAATGGCCCATAGAGTGGCATGAAGGACCAGCCACCACAGGATCGAGTCACCTTTTAGATTCCACCTTCTATTCCACGTGAGTAGGAGCTGCTGGACCCTCTCGCATTGTCCGACAGAATGGTGAAATAACCGGCTGATCCTTGACCAAATTTTGTGGGCAAAAGGACAACCAACGAACAAATGGTCCAAATCCTCCTCCGCATCCCCACATAAGGAGCAGATAATAGAAATACTCTCTAGGAAAGGGGCCAATCTATCACACGTGGGCGGCCGACCATGGGAGATCCTCCAAATCAGCAGCTTGACCTTGAGTGGGCTATTGGTGCACCAAACATAAGAAGCAAACTTATGGTGCAGCCCTCCATCCGAGATGAGGGAATATGCCGATCTCACAGAGAAAAGACCCTCCCTCTCCCATCTCCAAAGCCAGCTATCTCCTGAAAAGGCATCCAAATACAAGAACAGCTGAACAACAATGACCCACCCTCAAGAACGGCACCTCAAAACTGTCCAAAGATTTGTATGTTTGGGAAAAACTGTTAATCTAGGTAGAATGCACCAAAAATCTGCTAGATGCTTTAAGCCTGTCTACATTTGTATTATGTTTTTATTTGAAAAGTGGATAGTACCACTGATGTATTGCAAAAGGCAGAAAAGAAAGTACAAGTATGGGCCGTGCAAAATCACAGCCAAAACCAAAAACCTATACACCAAAATGCACACAAAGAGAGTGTGGCTCCATTTAGCCCCCCAAACCATTTGTATTGTTATGTGGTCAATCAGGCTCATCAGTTGCTACTCCAAAGACCAAAGTGTAAAATCGCCTTTGTTCGTGCTACATGAACATCTTTTTTTGAAGGAAGAACTGGATTGCACCACCAATTTTATTGCTAACAGAGGTGATACAATCAACATAGAGGAGAGATTCCTCTTTCAGAAAATAAGAAAATAAAATGAAGCTAAGTTCTTAAACTACTCTTCTGGAGACAAGTTACACAGATGTTTGCTCCACACAAATAAGATAGACAGCACTCTAGAACAGATGTTTTTCGGATAAAGCCTACTTCCTTGAAAAGGACATCATTGCGCTCCTTCCAAATACTCCAACATATGGAATGACGAGGAACAATAGAAATGATCTTCTTCCTGGCTTTATTTTTGAGTTCTTATCTTTAAACATCGGAAATAACTCCAAAGTTCCTCCATGGTAGAAAATTCACATTGAAAATGAAACATTCCTTCAGAAGTCTTCCACGCCTCTTGACTTGCAGCACATTGGATTATCAAATGCTCAACTGTTTCCTGTCCATCAGATCAAAGCACACAAACAGTTTCACCCTCTGGGTCCCATTTTCTTCTGTATATTCTTGGAACAATCCTTTCTCAAATAATAGCCACATAAAAGCCTTTCTCTTCAGAGGTGCTTTAACCTTCCATACTTCTTTAAACTTGGGGTAATGAGCAGAATGTTGACTGTCGATGAAATGATACAAATTTCTCACTGAGAACTTCTTTTAACCATTGTCCCATAATAGGCATCCGCTGGTGATTGAGAAATAGATATCCCGCTGAGTATCTGGAGAACCTGCATATATTCCTCTTCCTCCTCACCTTTAAGACCTATTCGCAGATGAAGAGACCGTTAAGTATCACCTCCCTGCAAAAGATAACAGTCTTTTACCTTGGCCCATTTATTAATGGCCAAATTGAAGACCCCATGAAATTTATCCTTTATAGGCACTTCTCCAGTCCATTTATCTACCAGAAAAGACCGGTGTCCATTCTCAACTCCATTTCCATGCTCTCAGAACTCCTTTCCACAATGGACTCTGATGTCTTTAATGAAATGGCTGCAAATAAAAAATGTGGTGTGATGTGTAATGCTTTTCCTGAATTACTCGTTGCCATAATAACTGATTACCCTTCATCATATCCCATAACCATTTTCCAAGCAAAGCTAGATTCATTATCTCTAGCTTTTGAACTCCCAGACCTCCACTCTTACGGGGCCTGCAAACTCTCTCGCATTTGACAAGTGGGATTCCCTGCTTCTTTTCGTTGTAACCTCCCAAATGAAACTTTCTTTGAATCATGTCAGTGTTTGTTCTAGTTGAAGCTGGTAAGAAAAAGACTGATAGATAACGTAAAGGAATGCTAGACAACACCGAGTTTACAAGAGTGATACATGCTCCCAGAGACAAATCCCTAGCTTTCCATAAGGACAATTTCTTCTGGATTCAGTGAAGAAGAGAATCCTATTCTACAGCTTTCAACTATCTGAAATGCAAAGGCAGGCCCAAGTATACCATTGGAAGCTTTCCAACTTTACAAGATAGGATATCTGCACACTGTTGTACTTGGGTTTGTTCCATATTTAACCCAACAACTGCACTTTTATCATAATTAATCTTCAACCTTGAGCATCCCTCAAAGTCTTCAAAAGAAAAGGCAAGTTTCTAACCTTTTGAGAACCCCCTTGGGGGAAGATTAAGGTGTCATCAGCAAACTGCAAGTGTGAAATTGAAATGGAAGAATGCAGTATCTTGACCCCAAGTATCAATCCCTGTTTTCCTGCCCAAGAACACATTTTACTGAGCATGTTTCCTATCAACACAAAAAGGAGAGGTGACAGTGAATCCCGTCGACGAAGTCCTCTGCTGCTTCTAAAGAAGCCATGAATCTTCCCATTAAACATAATGGAGGAAGTAGCCAAACACACACACCTTTGGACTATATGAGCCCATTGATATGGAAACTGAAATTGCTCCTTCCACACTTTCTCCCCAGAAGTGACTTAAATACCCTTCTTCCTAACCTCTGCAACTTCTTCCATTTCTGGTTTAGCATCATCTTTCTGAACCTGACTACAAGCCACACCCTCTTGGACTGGTTCAGGCTGGAGATGATGAAGCCTGAGTTGGCTATCGAGCCCGAGTTGGCTATCAGGTCTTATTTGACTGAAGACTGTGTCTGGAAACTCAGAACGAGTTAACCCAGGCTGAATCGTCCTCTTCTTCTGCTGCACGTCACTTTCATTTCTCTGCTGGCAATACTTGTTGGAAGCCGATGCAACCTCGTGATAGGTCCCTTGATCAGTCTCTGTGGGAGCTTCTTCTTTCTCCGACTGTTCCACTAACATCTGAATGCACGAACACCGTGTACCCCACCTTAACTTTATTTACTCTGGAATGCATTGGCCTTTTTCAATCTCCATCTGTAATCTGGCAAATTGCAGCTTTTGCCGTTTCCTTGTTGGCTCATCAATCTTTCTAAGACTTCCAAAAGGAGTGACTAAAGCACTGAAGACCTCAACATTCCAAAACGGAAGAGGCATACCCATAACCTTGCACCAAACCAGCTTACCTGATGCAGCCAGCAGTACCGGTCTTCATCTTCCATGGTGCCCACTGTACAGAACAGAACCTCAAATAGATGCATCTAATTTTGAGAATCTGTTCTTTAATCTCTTTAGATGGGACCCAAACAGCCACCGAGTTCTCAGAAATCTCAGTGCTGGCCATCGTCTCTGTAAATCCTCCTTCAGATCAGCCATATTCATCCTGCCTGAAATGAACGTGCCTATGACACATCTGTGAGAAGAAGCCAGATTATGCTGAAAATGTTGAAACCAAGGAACGTGAAAAACAGGTCCTGAAACCTTCCTTTCTGCTGGTGGCGATGTATTGGCATCACAGACTGCTCCCCAGTGACCTATTCTTCTGCAGTTCGGACAAACAAGGTCATTACGGCACTCCGCCACCCTATGCTCAGCTCCAGACATCACCAACATCTGTTGTAGAGGCACCGGAATGATTCTGCCCCTTTGTTTCCTCTCTGCACAGGACCCATCTTGGATGCAGCATCACTCCTCTCTAACCCATTCCCATCTCTCCCTCCAATGTCTCATGACCCGATCCCCTCCTTGCATCCCTTTCCTCCTCTCCCACTCCTCCCTTCCCTTGCACTCCTGCTTCCGGTTACTCCATCCTCGCTCCCCATCGCACTCTCCCTTGCTCCCCCCTCACGCATCCTCGCTCCTCAACACTTTACTACTCCTCCCACTAGAAGAGACTTCTATCGGTACCTTCTTTGAAAAAGTCCCAGTTTAGTTGCCTCCGACTGCCATGCTACATGAACATCATACGTACATCCATATGTATGTACATACTTTATATATATATCTATCTATACATATATATATATATATAAAACAAATAGTTAGATGGATAGATACACACCAAGGAAGGCAAAATCGGGGATCGGGCTCGGATAGCCGGGCCAAAAAACAATTTGGATCAGTTGGATCGGCCAATCCGAGCCAATCCCCAGCCGATCCTGACCTAGCCCAGCTGTGCTCTATATAAACCCCCTGTAAATGTTATATAAAAGCAACTTGTAAACTAATATAAAAAACTATTAATTTTAAGGGTTCTATATAATTTTGCAACTTTACCTTTTCGAGATTTCTTTTCTTCTCTTTTTGCAGCCTTGCAGGTGACGCCATGGAGCAGAATGAGGAGGAGGTGGCCGGTGGAGGAGGTGGTGATTGGTAGCAGTGATGGCAGCATCAGCGACCTTCGGCTAATGGACATTGATGGCAGGTGGCGATGGTGGTGGTGACGGCGGCAGGTGGCAATGGTGGTGGTGACAGCGGCAGGTAAGTATTTTCTTTTTCTGGTTTTACTCTTCTTTTTCTTTTTCAGTTCTTCATTATCTTCTTCTTCTTTTTTCAGTTTTTCTTCTCCTTCCTTTTTTTTTTTTAAATGTTACCCGCTGGACCGGTGGGACTGGCCTGGGGATCGCACTAGATCGGTCGATCCAGCGCAATCCACGGCTGATGGCCGATCCTGGCCAAAAGTTGGGGCCAGGTGGATCAGGCTCAGGTCAGTTGGGGTTGAAACCAATCGGATTGGCGATCCTGGCCAATCTGATCCGATTCTTTCTTCCATGATACACACACGTACACATAAACATAAAATATGAGGACAGGTTTCATATTACCGGTTAAAGGGGAAATTGGCTGTTACCAATTTTTTAACTCTCTTGTCATATGGATTGAAGGGCTTGCGTTGCAGCACCTTCTTCATACAAAATTCATGGATGTGTTGGTGTCTGACCGGGGGGGGGGGGGTGTTTGGAGCCCTTGATCCTGATCAAATGGTCCCACCTTAAACTGGGTGGCATCTCCCTAGCATCAAACAGTTGGCAGGATGACCGATGCCCAACTTTTCAACTGTCGTACCATGTTGATAAAATGGCTTGTGTTGCAGCAAGTACAGTGGTCAAAATTCGTGGCAGTGTTGTTGTCTGCCATGGAGTGGTGCCAAGACTGCATGTTGACATTCAACACCAGACTGCATTTGTGAAATATGTTACCATCTGATATCTGTTTTCAAGTTTACTTTTCACAGAAACCTCAAATCTGCAGTGAATTGAGTTCCTCCCTTCTCTTGCTATTATGCTACATTATTAAATTCTTTTTTGGATGTGTTGCCTATTGTGTTTCAAACTTGGTTATCATATATTTCTTTAAAGGTTCTAATTGTTCCCTTTTAATCTGTCCCGGTGGTGGAATTTTTACTGATTTTTAGTCATTGTTTCTGAACCTGGAAGTAGATTTTGTTGTAAGGGCTACATCTCTTACTGGAGCAATTGGAATGCCCAGCTTTAGTCCTTTATATGATTGTGTGACATAAACACTAGATTTTCAAAGTCTCTTTGCTGATGCTGCTTTGAAGCTTTTTAATCATCCTAATTCATTCTGCAGTCTGCAAACATGACAGTTTTTTGTCTTAATGTTTCCCTTCTTTTCCACAGTTATGATAAATACTATCAAACACCTCGAGTGTGGTTGACTGGATACGATGAGGTTTGTCTTCTACAATTTGTCATTTTAATTATGTGAATCTTGCTGGACTACATCATGTTTGAGTATGAGTTGCCGCATGCTCTTTTTTTTTTTTTTTTTAGGGGAGGGGAAAGCGGGGACAAGCACCTCCCGGTGGGAGGCACGGCTTGAACCCGTGCCCTCCTGCCACCTGCGCAGGAGGGGGGAGGGGGCTCATGCTTTAATTGTGCTATAACCTGAACCCATACATAAACAATTAAAGATCCCATTTTACAGACGAGTTGGCTTTGCGACTCATTAATGTATCCATACACTAAGGTTAGACCATTTCTAATGTAAGAACCGACTAGCAGGCTTGCACAGACTCTACCACTTGTTATGGGAAAGTCCCGAAAAATGCTACTTGTCAATCATGGGAGATGGGTTGGAGGTCCCAATATTGCCAGTCAAGGCTAGACAGACTTTCAAAAAAAGGCTAGACATAGGAAATGTATAAAATATAAATATGAAGAACCAAGGAAAATGAGTAAATAAGATCCGACGGTAGGGTAATGAAAGAATGTGTGCTTGTAAAATCATTGAAGTAGAGGTCTTGAGACTCTGGATGAATTAACTGTTGTCTTTCTGCATATGTCCATGGGTGGATTCTTCGAATAATGAGAATACTTAAAATCAGATCTCGGGTCCATTCTTCTGATAATGAGAGCTCTTTAATTCTGCTCTCACTATTTCTATCCATGTTTATTTAGGTTCACCCCTTTTTCTATGCCTTTTCACATGAACACATCTCTGTTTTTTGTTGCTTCCTCGTGAAAGATTATCATCACGAAACAACTCAAAATATTTGATACAATGCCAAGGAATTTTCCTAAGTTGTATCACTGGTCAAACTTTTATGTCATCTGATATTTTTGTCGAGCAAACTAGTAACACACTCCTCTTGCTATTTTTTGTCCCTCTGGCTAGTTTTCTCAAACAAAGAGAGAAAGATGTTTGGAGTGGCACTACGGTAATGGAAATCTCTAGGTCAAAACTGCATATATTTTTGGATTGTCGGGTCCAGCTCAACAGGATCTAGGTACATGAAATATCAAGTACATCATACCAATATCATGAATGAATATTCATCTAATTGGCCATTTCAAGAAAATAAAGTTACTGGTAATAATCGTCGTCTGTAGCAAGACTAATACCAATTATCACTCACAGTTTTGTTCCAAGGATTGGAGTGCATTCTGTGGCTGTCTTTATTTACACTAGCGGTTATTAATGATGTAATACTCAGTATCTGCCTTTTTGCATAATAATCCACCCCAGCTTGTTGATGAGACTGCATCTCCTTCTGGGGTAAATAATTTAAAAAAGAAAAAAAGCATGTTGATAATTGTTTTCGTTTGTTGTGCAGTCAAGGATGCCTTTGCAGCCAGAGCTTGTACTTGAAGATGTTAGCCAAGACCATGCACACAAAACGGTAACCTTTGGACCTTATTTACATCAGTCTCCTGAGTAATTGCTTCTGTTTTTTTTTTTCGAAACGAGTAATTGCTTCTGTTATGATGTACTTTTTTCTTCACAGGCTTAAAATTATGACACAGCTTGACTTCTCAAGTCCTTTAATCTTCTATGATTGTACTTTATTCTCACCTTCCATATAATTCTTCTCTGCCACTTTTGTGTTAGCACATGGAACATTTACATAGTTCTGTACATGTCTGGTTGTATGTAGCAGTGCTATAGGAGAAAATGTTAAATTCACCGGTTTCAGTTGATGCTCAAATCAAAGCAACAGAGATCGCACAAATATTTTTGTTGGTAAATGCAGCCAAATCTTTCCTGATAGATTAAGTGAGATACTCTGCGTGGAACAGAGATCCCACAAATATCTTGGTTGGTAAATGCGGCCAATTTTTTCCTGATAGATTAAGTAAGATACTCTGCGTGGATAAACAAAGTAGAGACCTACCACATATTTTCTTATCATAGAATCTTTTGCAAGAGATGTTTTCTGCTTCTAAGTAGCAAGATATTCCAGATTAGAGGATCATTATCTGTGCGCCCTTTTCAATAACTTTTATGACGACTATGACAATATTTTGGCTCTTGCATTGGAAAGAATCTGCTTAGACAACCAGAGGCTTCCTAATTTCCTACAAAGCCTCCTGATTAACATCGTAAAAAGGCATGAACCATGAAATGATCTGCAAGATACACTTGCTTCTTGCACCTATATTGGTGTTTCACTGACAACCACGAACAATGGAAAATCCTTATTGGATGATAGCATGACAAATACTTTCCCATTGGGCTGTGGGCATCCAGAAAATGAGGCAAATGGAAGGTAACTTCGAGATGGTGGGCAAGGCAAAAATGTGATTCAATAACAGGTGCAAGGTTGGGACCATTGTCATCTCGAATGCTGTGACTTTGTTCAGTGACACACATGTCTATGCAAATGTGGTGGCATGCTGAAAAAGGGGGGACAACATATTGGACTTCATGTCTTCTCAAATGCCCTCAGTTTGTCCTTTCAGCACGGGAATGTGAAGCAAAAAATCACCTGATTCATATATCTTATGATTGTGGAAGGTCTCTGATATGCTTATGATGGGGTGTATTTAGATGGTGGAGCGGATATGGGAGGCTTCCAGATAATATTGGGGTCATTCTATGTAGACAGGGATTCTCGAGCAGTGCATCTGACGCCTTGAAAGGAAGGTTGACTTGGATAGACTCGACCAAGTTCTGCTAGCCTGGCTGCAGGTGCAGGTGCCTCTGTACGCATCTGAGTTCCCCAAATGATGAAATGTGCTGCACTAAAAGCTATATGGTGCTTAATGAAGGCCTGGAATGCCGCCTCCAACACCTACCCTGAACTCTTGTTGAAGATGATGCTGTTGATGGTGGTTGGGGTGTGAGATATATCATGATGATGGAGCTGAACAACATCTAATAGTTGTCCTCTTCGGGGACTTGCAGCTGCTTGATATATCTATGAACCTGAAACTTATGATGACCATGTGGTTGCACTACTGGGCATGTATCTCCCTCTGCAAATATCCCTGTTAAATGCTCAGCAACTGAGTGGTTTCCTGGAATGTGAAAGAATTGTAATGCAGGGCTGTTGAACCCTAAAAAGTTCATAAAAATTCAAAAACTAAGAAACTCGGTTGCTGCCGTCATACTGATGTTCAGCGGCGTTTCATCGAACACCTTCTGAGCGATACAAAGTTATGCACACTCGCTCAACAAAATCAAGTTTTCAACTTTTAAAGTATTCATGGGCATTTTATCAGACGTCCGGCGGTCGGCACGTGGCTTGAAAGGTGACCGGAACTCACCCTGGCCACTAGAAGGTGGTAACCACATCCTTTCTCCTATTTATGATCAAACCATTAAAGGTGAGCACTTACGTAGGCTCACCATTGGCTTGGAAGGTCACCGGAACTCTCCATGCCCCCTCCTTTATTTTTGAGCACACCACCGGGGGAGCTCATGCCAAAGGGGGAGGCCCCCCCCCATCTGTCCACCTGCTGCCAAAGGGGGAGGCCCCCCGCCTGCTGCTACTCCAACCGGGGGAGGCCCCCCGCTGCTGCTCCCAACGGGGGGGGGGAGCCCCCTCTCCCGCCTGCTGCTCTACCGGGGGGGGGGGAGTTCTCCCCCTGCTGCTGCCACCGGGGGGAACCCCCCGCCACCTGCTGCCACCGGGGGAGCCCCCCCCGGTCTGCTCCAACCGGGGGGACTCCCCCCCTCTCTGCTGCACCGGGGGGACTCCCCCCCCGGCCCACCTGCACCGGGGGAAGTCCCCCGGACCTGCTGCCACCGGGGGGAAGGCCCCCCCGCCTGCTGACCACCGGGGGAACCTCCCCCGGGCCCTTTCCACCTGTGCGGGTCCCCTCGCCTTCCTTTTTACTGCTGCACCTCCGGGGGAAGAAGAATAGGGAGAGGAAGAGACGGGGGAGACAAAAGGGCAGGGGGTTACCTTCTCCAAGCACCCGGGGGATCTCCCCCTTGGCCTCCTCCACCTCCTATAAAAACCCAAGCCAAGGCCTCTCCTTGGAGGAAAAAAAAAGAGGATGGAGACAAAGGAAAGATGGAGGAGACCGTGGTGGAAGTGGTAAAACTCTGCTCAAGGGAGGCTTTTGAAGTGGGTAAACTCTGGTCATGGAATTGTGCAGCCCCGTGGAGGGACAACATGCTACTCCTTGGTTTGAAGAAAGAGGGCCACAGCTGCAGTAGCAGACATGTTCAATGGGCCAAGATGGTCAACATGCTAGTCTTTGGTTGGAAGGAAGAGGGCCACAACTGCAGTAGCAGACATGTTCAGTGGGCCAAGAGCCAATAATTTTGGAAGGAACAGCTGCAGCATGTGCGGCCAAGCAGGCAAGCCATGCTAGCATGGGAAGGGATATGGTGACCAAAAAAAGGCCCCCCTGGGGTGTTCCAGTCACCTCCTTTTGGAATGGTGATCTTAAGAAAGCTTTCACCCCTTGCAAATGAAAGTAAAGTCCCACTCAAATGGGATTCCAATTCAAATGGGCCTCCCACTCAAATGGGATTCCAATTCAAATGGGCCTACCACCCAAATTGGCTAATACAAATACAAATAGGCTTGTATGATTGGGGTTATTGCATTTGAAAGCATTGAAATGGCCTTATGCTTATTGCAATTAAAACCATCCAAAATGTTGCAATGACCTTATACTCATTGCAATTGAAATCATCCAAAGGTTGAATGAAGATGGTTACATACAAATTAAAATTGCAAGTAGTATAAATGTTCGAGGCTCGGTGGGTAGAAAATTACAGAAATATCCCCGGTGGGTGGGCAGAAAATTGCAGACATGCCCCCGGTGGGCAGAAAATTGTAGAAATGTCTCCAGTAGTGGGAAAATTACAGAAATATCCCCGGTGGTCAGAAAATTACAGAAATACCCCCGGTGGTCAGAAAATTACAGAAATACCCCCGGTGGCCAGGAAATTGTATAAATACCCCTGGTGGGCAAAAAATTGTAGAAATACTCTCGGTGGGCAGAAAATTACAGAAATACCCCCCCCCCCCCCCGATAGCGGGAAAATTGCAGAAATACCCTCGATAGAGGGAAAATTACAGAAGTATCCCCGATAACGGGAAAATTACAGAAATATCCCCGGTAGCGGAAAAATTGCAGAAATGCCCCCAATACCGGAAAAATTGCAGAAATGTCCCCAGTAGCGAAAAAAATGCAGAATACCCCCGATGACGGGAAAATTGCTGAAATATCCCCGGTAGTGGAAAAATTGCTGAGATGCTCCCGATGGCGGGAAAATTACAGACATGCCCCGATAGTTGAAAGATTGCAGAAATCTCCCCAATGAAGGAAAACTTATAGAAACACCCATGGTTGTGAGAAAATTATAGAAATAGCCTCATTTGTGGGGTCTTAAAATTATCAAAATACCCTTGTTCTGGTTTACGCCGTTTGCACGACTCGGTGGAGCGGGACCACGCCCCTTCTCTGAAGCGGTGTGCGCTCTCCTGGGTTCGGCTTATAGCTAACCATCCAAATCCATATATCTTTTCATGGAGCCCTGAGAAGTCCAGAAATTAAGACGAGGAATACCCAAGAAGTCGAATGACGGGGTTATTTCTGAGAAGTACATAAATTAAGACGAGGAATACCCAAGAAGTCGAATGACGGGGTTATTCCTGAGAAATCAAGAAATTAAGACTGAGACAAGGAATACCCAAGAAGTCGAATGACGGGGCTTTTTCCGAGAAGTTAAGAAATGAAGTCAAGAACGCCCAGGAAGTCAAACGACGGGGCGATCTCCAAGAAGTCAAGAAATGTCAAATATGTTCCGAAACGTGAAAAGTAATGAAAATGCCCAAGAAGTCGGGAAGTGACAGGGCTATTTCCGAACAAGGGTGAAAATACTCAGAAAGAGTCAGAAATTCCAAGAACATCCCAATGTTTGGAAAAATTACAGAAATACCATGATGGAGGAAAATTATAAATATACCTCGTCTCAGGCAGAAATGTCCTTTATGGACACCAAGCCGCTTTAAGGGTCCGATTACAATCAAAATAGTGATAATGACCATGAAATAACTCCGATGGACCAACGGTGAGCATCTTGGCGATCCAACGGTTCGATCGTGATGGAATTCAAGTTCAACCGTCCAATTAGGGGACAGAAGTAAATACAACGACCCGATCAGGACGAAAGTAAATTCAAAGATCCAAATGCAGATGAAAGTAAATCCAAAGGCTCCGGTTGCAACCGGATGTAATCCCGAAGACCCGATTACACAATCGGGACCATATGTAAAGATCTTGAAGATCGAGTATAATTCCAATCACAAATGTTCAAGGAAATAAAAGCTCCAAATTTCTTTGTAAGAGTGTGTACTCGTAATGGGCGATCGTCAAGATCATTTATGTCACAATGCATAGAGGCAAAAGGCGTTCTTCGACAATTAATCAAAGGTGTTCGGATTTGTACCGATGTAAATTAATACCGACTCCGGTCGGTGGGGAAAGGTCCTGTACACGAATCCTAAATCGTCTGATAAATCCCAAAAGCGCGGAATTCACAAATATGCCAAAATATACGCATATCCATCTGACGAAATCGGATGTCCGAAAATTCCGCGTGCAAACAGACTGGCACGCCCGGTGGGACATTTCCTGCCTTTCATCTCTTTGTCGAAGAATAGCCTAGTCTCAATGAAGGTTGTGACTCCTTCACACTCTTGCAAGAAGTTCTGAAGATTCCCGACGTCATTGCTGTCGTCGGGGGGCATTAAAGTTAAAGCTATTGGAGGCATCAAGGTTAAGCGGTCCCTTTCAAAGCCCCATACATCTAAGGCTTCTCCTACAAACAGGGGGCAATGCCATGCCGGCCGTCATTGCTGTTGCTGGGGGCATCAAGGTTAAGCACTTCCTTTCGAAGCTCAAATGTCAACATAACACATGTCCAAAGCTACTATTGCTAACAGGGGGCAACATCATCCCGTCCATGACTGTCGTTGCTCGGGACATCAAAGTGAAGGATCCTCTTGAAGATTAAGTGCCAACAAAATCCATATGTTGTTCCTGCTAGCCGGGGGCAATGTTGCCACCATGGTAGAAAACGTGTTGTGGCTTATCCAAGTTTGGCAAGATTGGCCTTTATCGACGAAAAGGAATACGATCGGCAAGATGGAGGCGAGCCGATCTCATAACAATGCCTGGTTTAATATGCTAAGCCAAGGAAGAGATGAAAGAAGCCAACGGCTAGGCTTCGTGTCTGAAGCCAGCGCACCGGTGGAAAGTCAAAGCCTCTAAATCTGGTCAAGGGGGCAATCCTATTGTCGTCTACATCAAGTTAAGGCAAAAATGGAAAAAGCGGGCGTCCAAGCCTCACAAAAAAAGGATGTGCCGACGGGAAGCCAAAGCTCTTAAGTGGGCGAAGGGGCGATTCCATGGAACAACTTTTTATCAATCAAGTATGGGTCGCCAAGGAGGAGGCCCGAGGAATTAGAAAGACTATGGTAGTTCAATCTGCCCAGTCGCCATTCTAGCAACAAGCCCAGAAGTCGACAATCCAAAATCCCTGAACCCTCCAGCAATCATCATTGGGGGCAAAGAAAAAAGAAACCTAAGAAAGTTCTTTAGTCCTGAGAAGCAATCTGAACTAAGGAGACTGATAACCTTGGGGCTTCCTCGTCCTAGGTGTTGAGTTTGAACCAGCTAGGGGTACTCACTGGCTCGGGTTCAGAACCCCCAAGAGGAAAGGATAAAACATGTCCCAAAGTCACCCACAGAAGCAGACATGGGCTATCCCTTGCTTCTTCAAATACCGTGCCTGGGCATGCCATCCTACATAGGCTGTTGATCTAAAGATAAAAAAAGCCAATCCGGACAAAGAAATTGTCAAGAAAGGTCAACAACAATGAAACATCACAAATTGTACAAGTGCAACAACAAAAGGCCAACTGGGTGAAAGAGGCCTCGAAGAATCTAAGCCTTCTAAGGCAAGAACTTGAGGCAAGAATTTCAACCCTGGGGGCATGTTCCAATCAGCCCCAAAATAGATTCTCCTTTCCCTCAAGACATGACATGAGGCAGAAAAGGAAGAAGAATAGATAAAGAAAAGGGAAGAAGGAAGAAAAAATTGCGTATCTGATGAAGAGAACTCCAAGAAAAGGTAGGAGCAAAGCACTAAATAAAGCTCCGAACAAAGTCCCAAGCGAGATTTCGAGCAAGGTAACTCTGACAAGCAAGTGCCCAAGTAGAAGCCCAAGGAAGAAGACTCCCAGCCAAGTCCTAGGCAAAATCCGAAAGGCTAATCCAGGGAAGAAAGCTCCAAGCAAAGCTCTAGGCGAAGTAGGAAGGCAAGCTCGAAGGAGAAAAAGGCTAAGTAAAACCACAGACAGAGCCAAGGAGTCAAGTTCAATAGGGGACCGTTGTCCTTTCCCCTTCCAAGCTCAATACTCCTCAGCGGAGTTTGCGTCAATACCTTGATTTCAAACCTGTTATGACTCCAAACATGCCTTTATGACCTCAAGCTCTCTATGCATGGGATCCAACCCATGCTTTGGAACCAAATTGGTATCGAACGCCAAATTGCCAATTTCAGGTCTTCACCCACTTTGGACTAGAAGCCATCCTTTGCTATTAAATCCCTTCTTTGATACTTGAATCTAACTTCAAGCCTAAGCATGTGCCTGTGGCTCCAAACCAACTTCGGGAGTCAACTTCTCTCTCCATTGTCCACAGGGAGGCTATAAAATTCCCTACCAAAATTTTTCCCAGAGAAAGAAGAAAAAAAAGAGAAGAAAAGATAAAGAAAGGAGGAGAGAAAGAAAGAAGCACTCTTGGCCTAGGCCCTTCAAGGCAGAAGGTCAAAGCGAAAATTTCATCTCGGGAGGGGCGAATTCCACTCAACTTGGTCGTCAAACAGTCAGTCCTCTTGAAATGAAGCACAAGCTGAGGAGGAGAAAAACAAGATAGAAGCATTTGAAGAGAAACTTAAAGAAGCAAAGTTGAATAGACAGTTGCCATGGAAATCCCCAGAGAAGAAAATCCCTCTACGAAGAATTGTAAAAGAGAGAGTAACCCTTCCTTCCACTCAGTGAAAAGCATGTGAAGTTGAAGCTACATCTGTTATATGATCCACCTCAGTTGGATCATCACTTTGTCAGAGCTCAAATCCAAAGTTCAAAAAAAAAGAAAAAAAAAGAAAAAAAGGGGGCTTAAAATAGAGGTGCCCTGGCGGACTTAGCCATTCCCTTCGCAGGGGTGGTTGAGGGTAAGAAGGCCTAAGAAACCCGGCTGAGGTGAAAACCCGAAAGGGCGCCTTAGGTAAAATTGGGTGACCCCTCAACGTGAAAATCCGAAAAGGCGCGCTGGAAAAAACTAAAGGGGGCCAACTTCGACGAAAACCCGAAAGGGCGCTGGGGTTGGTAAGGTGAAAAAAAAGGGAAGAAAAAAAAAATATATTTTCAGCAATCATCATGCACCAGCATCGTGGTTACCCTCCACTTGAAAATCCTGTCATATCAAGGGGAACAAATGCATCAAAACCCAAACCCTTGGTTTGAAACCCCTTTCGGGTCGATAACCATCCAAAACAAAACCCAAATCCTTGGTTTAAAACCCCTTCAGGTCAGCCACCATCAAAACCAACTCCTTGATTACCCAAACCTTCCTTGGATCACCACAGAAAAAGAGACAAAACCCAAATCATTGGTTCAAAACCCCTTCCGGGTCAGGAACCACAATATAAAATCAAATTTTTGTCGCCTAAACCTTTAAAAAAAAAGAGAGAAACCCAAAGTTATGGTGCCTAAACCCCTTCTGGGTCAGTTACCATTCCAAAACTTAAAAACTTCATCGTCAATCCCTTTTTCATTGGCCCCACATCTTCCTTATGGTGGAGGATCAATGAAAATTCAGACACTTTGTCCCACCGACAACATCAAGCAACAACACCAGAAGCAACTCCAACGACAACGTCAAGCAGCAACAACACCAGAAGCAACAACAACAACATCAATAAAAAAAAGAAAAAGAAAAGAAAAAAATAGGGCTTAAAATTGAGGTGCCCTGACGGACTTGGGCATCCAACTTCTTGGTTGCCTAAGGGTAAAAGGTCATAAAACCTGGCTGGAGTGAAAACTCGAAAGGGCGCTTCAGGCAAAAATAGGTAACCCCTCAGTGTGAAAATCCGAAAGGGCGCACTGAAAAAAGTTAAAGGGGGCCAGTTTCGGCGAAAACCCGAAAGGGCGGTGAAGCTGGTAACGTGAAAAAAAAAGAAGAAAGAAAAAGGGAAAAAAAGAAAAGAAGAAGAAGAAGGAGGAACGCATCATCATTATGGACTACTATCTCAGACATCTTTTGTCTGATGGTGTTGTCCCACCATGGCGAGCACATTATCAAAACCATCAAATCACAAATCGCAGAAGAATTCACCCAAATTTCAACTTTTGGCCTCCAAATCACAAAAGTCAGCCAACCTCTCAGTGCAATCCTCAGCTTCCAAATCACGAAGGTTAGTCAACCCCAACTCCATTTCTCAGTCTTCAAACCGCACAGGTCAACTAAGTTTCAAAACTCAAAGGTCAACCAAAATCCAAACTCAAATCCCAAATTCCGTTGGCCCTCAAACCATCAAGATCACCCACAGTAAATTCTAAACCCCAATTCCAATTTTTGGCTTCCAAACCACAAAGGTTAGTCAACCCCAATTCTAGTCCTTGACCCCACCTTAACTCCTAATACTTGACTTCTACGTCATAGAGGTCGATACGAGAGAAAGAAAAAATGAGAGAAAAAAAAGATGAGACCGAAAAAAAAGAAAAAATGAGAGAAAGAAAAAGGAAAAGAAGAGAAATGAAAAAAATGGAAAAAGAGGGAAAAGAAGGAAAGAACAAAAAATGAAAAAAAGAGAGAACTATTGTTATGCATCACCATGAGCTGTCACCATCGACGCCTCTTTTTCTTATGGTTTTATCCCTATGTTGGGACAAGCATATCTCAGTCCTAAATCTAATATGTAGTGTTGGCATGCATGTCCGTTTTGGGCCGTCAACCCTACTCAAATTTCGTTCTGGTTTTGACCTACAAGTCCTGTTTGGACTATCAATTCTACTAAATTTTTATTGTAGTGTCGGCATTCATGACCGCTTTGGGCCGTCAACCCTACTTAAGTCACAATCTTTTGGTTTTGACCTATAAGTCCTTTTTGGACCGTCAATTCCACCAAATTTCAATTTTTGGTCTTGACCTACAAGTCCTTTTTGGGCCGTCAATTCCACCAAACTCCAAACTTTTGGTTTTGATTTACAAGTCCTTTTTGGACCGTCAATTCCACCAAATTTTAATTTTTGGTCTTGACCTACAAGTCCTTTCCGGACCGTCAATTCCAACAAACTCCAAATCTTTGGTCTTGACTTACAAATCCTTATTGGACCGTCAATTCCAAAAAAGTCACAAGTTTTGGTGTTTATTCACGTATGTCCTTTTGGGCCTGTCAACACAGAAGACCACCCCAAATTCTCAAAATTCTCAAATGATGAAGAAGCCGACCTTATCACATCTGAGGTCAACACAATTGAAGAAGATGGTCCTACCGAGAAAGAGGAATAAGATTGGCGTGAGCTAATTATCAAAACAAAGAATGGTTACCTCCCTTCAGATTGAGCTCAAAGGGTTCAACCGCTGCGAAGGGCAACATCATATCAATTGATAGGAAATCAATTATATCGGCTGGTGCATGAAAAGGACAAGCCTGTCCTCTTACGTTGCCTCCCGCCGAAGGAGGCTAAGATGGTCATGCACGAGATCCACCCAGGGCTCTACGGTGTCCATCAAGTCGGAGAAAAAAATGAAGAACAATATAAAACCTGAGAGGTTTCTACTGGCCCACCATGTATGCAGATTGCAACCGATACACTCGCACGTTATCGGTACCAAGCTTTCGGCCCAGTGCCAAGAAGACTCCCAAGCTCATTGCACACCATGGCTCCTACATGGCCTTGAGCAGAATGGGGAATGAATATCGTAAGATCCTTCCCACCATCCACAAGAGGCTACAAATTCATCCTAGCCACTACAGATTACTTCTCCAGGTGGGCCGAAGCTATCTCTCTACAGAAGGTCACAAGAGAGGCAGTCGCCCAATTTGTCAAGCACCATATCATATACCGATTCGGCACCCCTGTCGAATCATGTCAGATAATGACACTCCATTCAAAAACAAAGCCATTTACCAGTTGGCAGTAAAGTTTATATCGACTGGAGAACGTCAACAGTCTACAATCCCCAAGTCAATGGATTGGCCAAAGCATTTAACAAGACTCTCTGTAAGCTTCAGGCCAAGATCGTCGACAGCCGCAAAAGGGATTGGGGGCGAGAAAATATATGAAGCTCTCTGGGTATACCAAACTGTCTACAAGGCTCCCACCAGCTGTTCCCCCTTTTCTCTGGTGTATGGGGCGAAGGCTGTAATATCAATTGAAATTGAAATGTCATTTTACCGGGTAGCCGTGCATACCGGCTTGCAAGCCCACGAACAAGATGAAATAGAAAGGAGGCTTGAAGAGCTGTCTAACCTTGAAAGCAAAAGGCTAGAAACCTACAAACATCTTCGGCTATACCAAGCCCGAATGACTCAAGCCTATGATGAGCTGGTAAAGTAAAGGGCGTTCAAAAAAAAAAGTGACGTCGTCATGGTCAAAAGAAAGGGAAGTCATGGTCGGCAAACCCAGCGACAAACTACAACTCAATTGGCGTGGGCTCTATGTTGTCACAAGGGTCTACGAAGGAGGCGCATACACAGTCGGTAACCACAGGGGAGAAATGCCATTCCCACCACTAAATGGGAAGCATTTAAAGTTATACTATGCTCCCGAGCATGAGTTCCAGCAACAATCTACACAAGACTTGCCCTCCTCCGCGGGGGAGCAAGGAAGGGTAGCGGAGTTACCCCCCAAAGAAAACCCAAAAGTCATGGTTGCTTTGAACAGTTCCTGTTCACGTCCCACCGTGCTAAATCCTCAAGTTTTGGCTTTCCAACTTCCTTGGTTAGCCCCAAATTCCTAAATCTTTGGCCTCCCAACCTAGTTGGTCGGCCCCAAATCCAAAGTTCTTCAGCTTTCCAACTTCCTTGGTTAACCCAAAATTCCTAAATCTTTGGCTTCCCAACCTAGTTGGTCGGCCCCAAATCCAAAGTTCTTCGACTTTCCAATTTCATTGGTTAGCCCCAAATCCCAAAGTTTAACTTTCCTCTAAATCTTCGGCCTCCCAACCTAGTTGGTCGGCCCCAAATCCCCAAGTTTTTCGGCTTCCCCACATCATTGGTCGGCCCCAAATCCTCAAGTTTTTCGGCTTCCCCATATCGTGGGTCAGCCTCAAATCCCCAAGTTATCCGGTCTCCCCACATCGTGGGTCGGCCCCAAATACTCAAGTTTCGGCTCTTAAAACCGTTAATTGGTCAGCCCCAAATCCTCAAATTCTGGCTTTCTAAACTTCGTTTGGTTAGCCCCAAATCCTAAAGTTTTGGCTCTTAAACCATTTGTTTAGTCAGCCCCAAATGAAGTCCTGCCTTTACCGAACCTCTTTCGGTCAGCCCCGAATCCTAAGTTTCGGCTCCTGAACCATTTTTGGTCAACCTTAAAATCCGATACCCAAGTTTCTGAATTCTACTTTTGGCCCTTAAATCGTTAAAGGTCGGCCAAGTCATCACCTCCCAGTTACTCTCTTGCAAAATACAACCTCTAATTTCAAGCTCCGGGAGGGTTGACTACCCTTGTTCAAAAAAAAAAAGGAAGAGAAAAGAAAGAAAAGAAAAAAGGAGAGATCAAAAAAGAAGAAAAAGGAAAAAAAGAAAAAAAGAAAAGAGAAAAAAAATAAAAGAGAAAAAAGTAGAAAGAAAAAAGAAGAAGAAAAAGAGAGAGAGAGAGATAGAAAAGAAGAAAGGAAGGGAAAGATTTGGCACGACCACATTTAGCATTCTCTGCTCTTGTCCCACCGACACCACAAGTGTTCCAAAACAAAAATTCAATGGAACCACTTGCAAAAATGGGTAAGAACGTCCCTCCAGTGCCAACATCTACACTTGGAGGTGACTCATCCACCGAAGACTAAAAGAGAAAAAAAATCTTCAACTACTGAATTTTCATGCTGGGGCAATCGCCAAGATAGACTCCTTCCAAGGAGCCTCTCCATTTGGCAAGCTTGCAAGTGCATCAAACTTCCACGACGAAGCTGCATTCTTAACTCCTTTCGGTGTCTCGGGAGACTCCGCCAAGGAAGGCCCTTCCAATGAAAAAAAAAGAGGAAGAAGAAAAGAGAATGACTACAAATCCAATGAAAGAAGTGGATTCTCTTTCAATCATGAAATCATGTTGGGTGCCTGAGGCAATCCCTCAAGGTGACTGCAAATAAATAAAAGAATGCACAACATGAGTCTCGAGACAAGTCCTCGGGATAACTACAAGCAAATGAAAGGATGCATATCAAGTGCAAAGCTTAACACCTCCTGGGTGCATCTTGTTTTAGCTTTGCTTCGCAAAGTCGCCTTGCATAACTCCAGTGGAAGGAAAATACTCCTAATGAAGTGAAGTCCACAAAGCACAGGACTGCATCTGTGAGAGCATTAGGTCACTCAAATTTGAAGCTGTGGAAGCTCTGAAATTCTCCCAATACATGAATCTGACGTGACAGCTCGGAAAGAACTTGCAAAGCAAAAAAGAAAACATCAGCATACAAGAAAGTTCAAATCATATGAGCAATGTTGATGTGAAAGATATAACTCAAGTAGCGATGGATGTTGGCTCAGTGAGTCCTCTGTCTCGAAAGAGGCACTCAAGACCAAGCTCCGGGCAAAGCCAGGAAGACAGGACCCAGCCAAAGAACTCCAAATCAAGCTCCAAACCAGACCTAGAAGGTGACAGTAAGTGGGAGCAATCCAAGTCCGACCCCAGGCAAGCCAAAAAGGGCGAGACCAAGGCAGAATTCTCCAAGTTAAGTCCCAGATAAATTAAGGAATGAGCAGATAAGAAGCCCGAAGCAGTATCAACATCTCAAAACTCTGGTCCTTATATGACCGAGTTTCAAGAACCGTCACCCGAAATAATCAAGTAAGCATTCAATGTCACCCGTCAAATACATAAAGGAGAGGCTGACTGGGTTAAGGTGGTTCCAAAGAAGCATGGTCACTCTAAACTCCATAAAAAGAAAAGCATGATTGAACAACTCCAAATCTGGAGGCACATCCCAACCGTCGGCAAAGGCGGAAACACCTCCGATTGAGCTGGCGTAAGCTAGAAGGTAGGAGAAGAATGAAAAAAAAAAGGGGACTTAAAAGAAGACTGAGGAAACATAGCATGACTATCATGCTAGAGTATCCCGTCCTATCGGGGAATGCCTAAGAAATCCAAGGAAATCTAAGATTGCATTAAAACCCTTATTCAAAAGGGAGAGAAGCCTAAGGAAGCTCTTGTCTTCTACAAGTCGGAATGGCCAATGCTTCAACTTAAATCTCCGGTCGACCCGAAAGTCCAGGCCGACAACCATATTGAGCAGAGCATCAACCAACACTTGGAACAGATTCCTGGGCAAAACAAAAAAGGTGAGTCCCAATAGCAAGATTTCAAATCATCACCTTGACAAAGCCAGAAAAGGCAAAACTCAAGGAGAAAACATCAGACCAAACTATGGACGAAGAACAAAAGGATTTCGGTCAAAAAAAAAGAGGGAGTAAAAAAAAAGAAGAAAAAAAAAGAAGAAAAATGAAAAAAAAGAGAGAGAAGAAAGGAAAGAAACAAAAAAAGGAAGAAGAAAAAAAAAGAAGAGAAGAGAGAAAAAAAAGAAGAAAAAAAATCCAATTATTTCAGTTGGCGCGTTTCGTGATGTTTCAATGAAACTCAGCCTCGGGGTTGACTCGGTGGAGCGGGTCCATGCCTCCTCTCTGAAGTGGTGTGCACTCTCCCGAGTTCCCTCCTAAGGAATACTGAGTCAAGAAATATCCAACTCAACCAAATTGATGATAAAAGTCAAATGACCCGACGCCAAATGCATGATAGAACCCGATGTCGGCTCAAGCTCAAATGCCAAACTCCGTACAAGATATGTGATAGCATCGCACAAGACTGAAGTGCTGGAGCAGCATATAATCCCTTCCAATCTCACTTCCAGGATGTCATTGTACATTAGAGGATGTTCATCAAGGGGACAATCTAAGCTAAGCTCTCCGCTATGTCATCAAGGTTAAAGAAAAAAAAAAGGGAGAGAAGTGAAGTGCACGGGCTGCCTGCCATCACCTTCGCTCTGACAGACATCCCGTGGGGGGCATTTGTTGAATCCTAAAAAGTTCATAAAAATTCAAAAACTAAGAAACTAGGTTGCTGCCGTCGTACTGATGTTCAGCGGCGTTTCATCGAACACCTTCTGAGCGATACAAAGTTATGCACACTCGCTCAACAAAATCAAGTTTTCAACTTTTAAAGTATTCATGGGCATTTTATCATACGTTCGGCTGTCGGCACGTGGCCATGCAACTACTCAACAAAGGCCCACGCCAAGTCGAGCTTTTAGTTCTTTTGTGACAAGTGGACATTCTGCCGAGCACCTCGTGAGCGGCATGAAATTACACGCTTATGTGATAAAAGTAGTATTGATAGGAAGGGTGAGCACTTGCTTAGGCTCACCATTGGCTTGAAAGGTGACCGGAACTCAACTTGGCCACTAGAAGGTGGTAACCACATCCCTTCTCCTATTTATGATCAAACCATTAAAGGTGAGCACTTACTTAGGCTCACCATTGGCTTGGAAGGTCACCGGAACTCTCCATGCCCCCTCCTTTATTTTTGAGCACACCACCGGGGGAGCTCATGCCAAAGGGGGAGGCCCCCCCCCCCCATCTGTCTACCTGCTGCCAAAGGGGGAGGCCCCCCGCCTGCTGCTGCTCCAACCGGGGGAGACCCCCCGCTGCTACTCCAACCGGGGGAGGCCCCCCACTGCTGCTCCCAACGGGGGGGGGGGGGGGGAGCCCCCTCTCCCGGGCCCTCTCCACCTATGCGGGTCCCCTCGCCTTCCTTTTTACTACTGCACCTCCGAGGGAAGAAGAATAGGGAGAGGAAGAGACGGGGGAGACAAAAGGGCAGGGGGTTACCTCCTCCAAGCACCCGGGGGATCTCCCCCTTGGCCTCCTCCACCTCCTATAAAAACCCAAGCCAAGGCCTCTCCTTGGAGGAAAAGAAAAGAGGATGGAGACAAAGGAAAGATGGAGGAGACCGTGGTGGAAGTGGTAAAACTCTGCTCAAGGGAGGCTTTTGAAGTGGGAAAACTCTGGTCATGGAATTGTGCAGTCTCGTGGAGGGACAACATGCTACTCCTTGGTTTGAAGAAAGAGGGCCACAGCTGCAGTAGCAGACATGTTCAGTGGGCCAAGATGGTCAACATGCTAGTCCTTGGTTGGAAGGAAGAGGGACACAGATGCAGTAGCAGACATTCAGTGGGCCAAGAGCCAATAATTCTGGAAGGAACAGCTGCAGCATGTGCAGGCAAGCCATTAGCATGGGAAGGGATATGGTGACCAAAAAAAGCCCCCCCTGGGGTGTTCCAGTCACGTCCTTTTGGAATGGTGATCTTAAGAAAGCTTTCACCCCTTGCAAATGAAAGTAAAGTCCCACTCAAATGGGATTCCAATTCAAATGGGCCTCCCACCCAAATTGGCTAATACAAATACAAATAGGCTTGTATGATTGGGGTTATTGCATTTGAAAGCATTGAAATGGACTTATGCTTATTGCAATTAAAACCATCCAAAATGTTGCAATGACCTTATACTCATTGCAATTGAAATCATCCAAAGGTTGAATGAAGATGGTTACAAATTAAAATTGCAAGTAGTATAAATGTTCGAGGCCCGGTGGGTAGAAAATTACAGAAATATCCCCGGTGGGCAGAAAATTGCAGACATGTCCTCGGTGGGCAGAAAATTGCAGAAATGTCTCCAGTAGTGGGAAAATTACAAAAATATCTCCGGTGGTCAGAAAATTACAGAAATACCTCCGGTGGTCAGGAAATTGTATAAATACCCCTGGTGGGCATAAAATTGTAGAAATACTCTCGGTGGGCAGAAAATTACAGAAATACCCCCCCCCCCCGATAGCGGGAAAATTGCAGAAATACCCCCGATAGAGGGAAAATTACAGAAATATCCCCGATAACGGGAAAATTATAGAAATACCCCCGGTAACGGGAAAATTGCAGAAATGTCCCCGATAGCGGAAAAATTGTAGAAATGTCCCCAGTAGCGAAAAAATTGCAGAAATACCCCCGATGACGGGAAAATTGCTGAAATATCCACGGTAGCGGGAAAATTGCTGAGATGCTCCCGATGGCGGGAAAATTACAGAAATGCCCCGATAGTTGAAAGATTGCAGAAATCTCCCCAATGAAGAAAAACTTATAGAAACACCCATGGTTGTGGGAAAATTGCAGAAATAGCCTCATTTGCGGGGTCTTAAAATTATCAAAATACCCTTGTTCTGGTTTACGCCGTTTGCACGACTCGGTGGAGCGGGACCACGTCCCTTCTCTGAAGCGGTGTGCGCTCTTCTGGGTTCGGCTTATAGCTAACCGTCCAAATCCATATATCTTTTCATGGAGCCCTGAGAAGTCTAGAAATTAAGACGAGGAATACCCAAGAAGTCGAATGACGGGGTTATTTTCGAGAAGTACAGAAATTAAGACGAGGAATACCCAAGAAGTCGAATGACGGGGCTTTTTCCGAGAAGTTAAGAAATGAAGTCAAGAACGCCCAGGAAGTCAAATGACGGGGCGATCTCCAAGAAGTCAAGAAATGTCAAATATGTTCCGAAACGTGAAAAGTAATGAAAATGCCCAAGAAGTCGGGAAGTGACAGGGCTATTTCCGAACAAGGGTGAAACTACTCAGAAAGAGTCAGAAATTCCAAGAACATCCCAATGTTTGGAAAAACTACAGAAATACCATGATGGAGGAAAATTATAAATATACCCCGTCTCAGGCAAAAATGTCCTTTATGGACACCAAGCCGATTTAAGGGTCCGATTACAATCAAAAGAGTGATAATGACCATGAAATAACTCCGATGGACCAACGGTGAGCATCTTGGCGATCCAACGGTTCGATCGTGATGGAATTCAAGTTCAACCGTCCAATCAGGGGACAGAAGTAAATACAACGACCTGATCAGGACGAAAGCAAATTCAAAGATCCAAATGCAGATGAAAGTAAATCCAAAGGCTCCGGTTGCAACCGGATGTAATCCTGAAGACCCGATTACACAATCGGGACCATATGTAAAGATCTTGAAGATCGAGTATAATTCCAATCACAAATGTTCAAGGAAATAAAAGCTCCAAATTTCTTTGTAAGAGTGTGTATCCGTAATGGGCGATCGTCAAGATCATTTATGTCACAATGCATAGAGGCAAAAGGCGTTCTTCGACAATTAATCAAAGGTGTTCGGACTTGTACCGATGTAAATTAACACCGACTCCGGTCGGTGGGGAAAGGTCCTGTACACGAATCCTAAATCGTCTGATAAATCCCAAAAGCGCGGAATTCACAAATATGCCAAAATATACGCATATCCATCCGACGGAATCGGATGTCCGAAAATTCCGCGTGCAAACAAGGGCCAAGAATAATTCTAGTTATTTTTTTTGAAAGTAAGAATAATTCTAGTTAGTAGGGTTACATCCCTGTTAACTTGGCCCATTTATCCTGGACTCCCCAGCTTGGTTTCAGTTACGAATGGATTCTGCTCTGACATATGAATGCAAAAGAGATATAAGCTGAGTTACTATCCCTTGCTATCTAACATAGACATGCCACTGGTGTCATGAGACACCGTACGAGATGGGACTATTTAGAAGGAAAGATGGAAATGGGTGGCCATCTGGGTGGGATAAGACAAGGGAAAGGAAAGGAGATAGAGGAAAGGGAACTGAGGGAGTGGTGGAAGACAAGGAAGGGAAAGTTCTTGATGGTGAGTTGCTGCAGAAAATGACAGTTGGTGGCCCATGACAGTGAAAAGCAAGATGGGGAGTGATGGAGTAAAGTATGGAGGTAGAGGGGCCCACGGGTGTCTACCACAGAAGAGGGAACGGTGACTGTAAAGACAGGCTGGATTTAGCTGGCTATGGATGGGGCCAGTAGACTTCAGCTGCCATTCCTTCTCTAATTTTCTCTGTTTGGATTTTGCTTCAAATAAGAAGGTGGATTGGGAAGATTTTCTAGAAGGGAAAGATAATGCCACTTGCCAGAAAAAAAGATGCTCTGTGCTGCGCACTCATAATTTACGACGGAGAGGAGGATGACAGGATTAAAGAGAAAGATGTTGCTGGCAAGCATTGATCGCTGTGATCATCCCATCTCTCTCTCTCTCTCTCTCTCACACACACACACACACACACACACACGCGCGCGCGCGCGCGCGTGCGGGTGTGCCCGTGCGCATGCTCGTGCTGCGCACTCATAATTTACGATGGAGAGGAGGATGACAGGAGGAAAGAGAAAGATGCTGCTGGCAAGCATTGATCGCTGTGATCATCTCTCTCTCTTTCCCTCTCTCACACACACATGCGTGCGGGTGTGCCTGTGCACATGCTCGTGCTGCGCACTCATAATTTACGACGGAGAGGAGGATGACAGGTTGAAAAAGAAAGATGCTGCTGACTTTTCCTTTTCCTTTTTCTCTTTGGAGACAGTAGATTGCGAGGTAGTGGTAGAAATATCTCTTAAGGATTTGCAGCAGATTCAGAGCAATCACAAAATGAGGAAATATGCTGATTAAGGTAAATAATTGAACTAGGCTTTGAAAGCTTCATGCTTGAAAGATAAACCTAGAAAGAAAGCTTTCACATTCGCACACGAGGAATGGCTTCACTCAAAGAGAGAGCATGCTAACAAGGATATACTCTGTATAACTTTTCATTGGCTGTAGAGTTCAGTAAGATGATGTTACATCTATGAGAAATTTCTAAGCCATGATCCTCTCTCATTTATCCCTTAGGGCTTCCACTATCTATAATAGCCAAGTATGTGATTGTGCTTCCAACATATTGGAGAGGGTGAATCAAATTCTCTCCTTAAATGGGTTTATCACAAGATGCATCTCAGATTTGGGTCTCTTTTCCTGTCATGGTGCAGTGTGGATCATCGAAGAACATCTAACAAAGTCATGATGAGTTGCTACCCTGCAAGCGTTGAGATCCCATTGTAAAGAAAAATCACTTTTAGACTTCAAATCTGCTGACTGAGATTTGTTATTCAAAATACTCTCTTGGTAGATATTGGCTTATTATCTGATTAGGGGCTGTCATGACCCAATACTTGATCAATGGGATCCGGTCTTCTCTTCACTTTAACAGTTAACTTGCCTGTATTTTAGGGAGATGGAGCGGGAAGGTTCCAAGTGGAGAGTGGTGTCCAGGCAGAGGGTGGCTCATGCAAATGGGAAGAGATGCTCAGCGGTGTACAAGCGCAAGGATCTGATCGCTGTGGATCGTTGCTTTAGATGTCTGGATATAGGGCACTGGGCCAGGGATTTGTAGGAATGCGGTCAAGTGCCTTGCATGTGGAGGAGTGGGTCATTGAAGGTGGGCTTGTATACAGGGGAGGGGGAGGCTTGTGGGGGAGAAGATGAAGCCTCAAAGCATTTCTGAGGAGGGAGCTACCCAGAACCGGAATCGTCTAGAGGAGAACAAGAGGCCGGTAATAGATATTCCTTGGTCTCCCTTGGTTGCAGAGGACAGAAGAAGGCCGGAAAACTGTGCTGTGGTGCAGGTTCAGGGGGGACGAGGCTCTGCGAAGAAGGATGTTGTGACCTCCTCAGCTCCTATTGGCCCTTTGCAACATGGTGGACTCGGGAGCTGCTCGACGGGTCATTTGTGGTCTGGTTCTCCAATTATTTGCAAAGGAAACACCTCTTATCCCTTGGCTGTCTCTAATGAGCCAATTTCACCTTCTCTTGGGCTCCATGGAAGAAGGAGACTGCTACGAAGAGGCTGACAGTAGGAAAGGCGGTCTGGTGCAGGGTGGTTGGCATTCCACTTCACGTCTGAAATCCAAACACCTTCTATTGCATTGCTGACTCCTTTGGAAGCTTGACGAAGATTTATAAAATGACCCTGGATGGGGAGTGTCTCCCCTACGCCAGCCTACTGGTGGAAGTTGATGACAAGTGGGACATTCCTCAGCAGGTCATTGCCAAGCTTGGGGGAGGGAGGTTTGTTCTGTTCATTGAAGTGGTAGCGGAGCAGTCGTTTGAAGGAGGGGAAGCTTGGTCTTGGGCAGAAGTGGTGGCAGCGTACCGGAAGCACTGCCATGATAAACAGACAGCTGTTTTTGTAGGGGAGAAGACTAGGTCGAGTCAAGCGGGTCAGTCTCTTGGAGGGAGCCAGTCAGGACCCGCTGAGGTTGGCGAGTTTAGCCGTCCACTTACCTAGGCTTCTCAGGAGCAGGCAGAAGGAGAGGACTGCTCCTCAGATCCTCTGGGCCTTTTTGGGGTACGGCGCTTTGAACCTACAGTTCTTGGGGACAAGAGCTTTGGCCACCTCGAGAAGGAGCTGGCAGCGGCACAGGAGGTGGCATGTCGTGGCTATAGTCCCGAGACTCCGCATCGATCGGTGGTCCTGCCAATCCATTTGGCGGTCAACACAGACGAGATGACCAGCATTTCGGGTGGGGAAGACATACAGTGCCGGGCCTCTTGGGACTCGACAGTGTCGACACGATCTGGCTCATCGTCCGTCCCTTTGGTTGAGCCGGGTAAGTCATCCGGGTATGCGGATCGGGGTTCTCGGTTCGGACCGGGCAAACAACATGTGCATAAGTTCTCAGACTCGACCCATGGGCCAGCGGGTGCTGTCGCGGGCCTTCTTCCTCACCCGAAGGTCTGCCTGATGCAGAATCGGTGTGAGCCCCTTCTCTAGCAACTCACGACCGACAGTGGCCCGGGCAAGGCTTGCCTCGCTGATAGCTCTGGTGATGGAGGTCCCTTTGACGGCGATAGGGTGCTTCCGTCGGCCTTGTCCTTGTCCCCGCGATAGCCGGTGGCCTCGTTTGCAGCCTCTGCGGTGGCTACCTCCCAGTTATCTCTGCAGGGGGCTGGGCATCGGGGTTACCCGAGTACTATGGAGGAGCATCAGCAGGGGGTTCTTTGTGAGCTGGCGGATAGGTACAAAGCTATAGTTCTTTGGGATGACAGGGGTGTGGGATCTTTAGATCATGCAGACCTGATGCGGATGAGCCTTTGGCTAGCTTGGGCCCAGAAATTGAAGGAGATTGGTCAAACCAGAGTGTAAAGGAGATCGACTTCCTTGTGGGGATCTCCTTTGAAGGCAGGGAGGAGTGTGTCAAAAAAGCCCCTGAAGAAAATAAAAAGGGGCATTAATTTGCAGCTAAGTGCTAAAAGAAACCGTCTCAGGGCGGTCATAAAATTGGGTAGAGGGAGTTATCGTACCTGTAGAACAACACACTGCTTGAGGGACTTAGACCAAAGAGCATTGAGGGGAAGGGGAAGAAAGCTCTTTGTCAATGAATAATCTTTCTCAGAATGTTAGAGGTTTGAATGGGGAAAGAAAGATCAGAGAAGTTAAGTCTTTGATCCA
This sequence comes from Amorphophallus konjac, assembly GCA_022559845.1. Taxonomy (NCBI): domain Eukaryota; kingdom Viridiplantae; phylum Streptophyta; class Magnoliopsida; order Alismatales; family Araceae; genus Amorphophallus; species Amorphophallus konjac. The sequence continues at coordinate 42,546,528 of CM040118.1, read as the reverse complement.
AAGACATAAGGTTCATCTGTTGTGTATTCAAGAGACTAAAATGGTGATGGTTGACAGTTGGCTTCTTAATACCTTAGGTGGATCCAGGCTTCAGAGCGGGGCCTTCAAACCTGCGGACGGGCAGAAAGGAGGTATGCTAGTTCTTTGGGATCCCAATGTCTTGGAAAGTTTGGAAGAATCCATACTTCAATTCTCCATAATTGTGAAATTCAATGTCAAGATCACAGGGTTCAGATGGTGGTTCTCCTGTGTCTATGGGCCTGTGCAAATGGACATAAAGAGGAGATTCTTTTCAGAATTGGCAACCTTGAGAAAGGGTGGGCTGAAGCTTGGTGTGTCACTGGAGACTTCAATGGTGTAAGACAACCGGGGGAACGGATCAACCAGCTCAGGTGGACAGAGGAAATGAATTTGTTTGAAAACTGGGTCCGGGATGCCATGCTCATGGAGCTGCAGGTCAACTCACTTTTTTACACTTGGATAAGGGAAGGGGCGCGAAGAACACAATCTAAGCTCGGCAGAGTTTTTATCAATATGGAATGGCATCAGAAATTCAACATGGCAGAGGTCAGAGGACTGCCTTGAGTGCTTTCAAATCACATTCCCCTGATAATTGACCAAAAAATGAAAGGGAAGAGTCATACTTTTCATATATGAAAGGGCGTGGCATAGGCATGAGGATTTCAAGAACTTGGTATCGGGCTGGTGGTCTGAAGCTCCCATCACCTCCTCTGCGTGCCTCTCCTTGAAAAACAAACTGAGATGGGTTAAACACAGGCTGAAAGTGTGGAGCAAGGATACTTTTGGAGAAGCCTCTTTTATTAGACGAAGGCTCCTTCAGGAAATTGAACAGTTTGATATAAAAAATGATCAAGGGCTGCTGTCTAAAGAAGATAGAGATCACTGGGCAGAGGTGAGAAGAGGCTATGAAGAATGGTCTTTCAGAGAAGAAATTAAATGGAAACAAAGGGCTAAGGAGCAGTGGGTCAAAGAAGGTGATAAGAACACATCATATTTTCATGCTATGGCTAGTGTCAAGAGAAGGAATATCAGCATCCACAGACTGAAAGTTGGCGAGGTTTTCCTACACAATGAGTCTGAAATTCAGCAAGCTATTCTCAACTATTATTAGACCCTCTTCAAAGAGGATGAGGAATGGAGACCTCAGATTTCCAGTGATGGGTTTAAGAGGATCTCAGATTCTGAAGTTACTAACCTCATCAGACCTTTCACTAAGGAGATCAAAGAATCCATCTTCAGTATGGTGCCTAACAAATCCCCTGGGCCTGATGGCTTCTCCATGGGGTTCTAGCAACATTTTCTGGATGTAGTGAAGAAAGAGGTTATGGGTGCAGCCCTAGAGTTCCAGAGTAATCCGGCAGCTATTAGGTGCTTTAACTCCACTTATGTTGTATTAATCCCAAGAAAGATAATGCTGAATCATTGAATGATTACCGCCCAAGCAGCCTATTGAACGGTATATACAAAATCATCACTAAGGCTCTGGCCAACAGGCTGAAAGAAGTCATCAATAGGCTAGTGGACCCTAACCAATCAGCATTTATCTCGGGCAGATACATTCTGGATAATTACGTGGCTGCTTACGAATGCCTGCATGAACAGAAGGTGAAGAGGAAAGAGTGTGTGCTATTTAAGTTAGACTTTGAGAAGGCTTATGATAGAATCAACTGGGAATGTTTATTCCATGTCCTCCGATGCATGGGGTTCAAAAATCAATGGATAGATTGGATTTGCTACTGTATTCAGACTGCTAAGTTCTCAATCCTGGTTAATGGGGAACCTCATGGTTTTTTTGGGTACTCTAGAGGACTTAGGCAAGGGGACCTCCTCTCGCCCTTGCTCTTTGTCATTGTGGGTCAGGTTCTGAGTGTCATGTGGAAAAAAGCAAGCTCTATAGGTCTGATCTCTGGGGCCTCTATTGGTAACTCTCATGAAGACCTCGCTCACTTGCAATTTGCGGATTATACTATCCTTTTTGCAACTGCTGACATTGACAAGCTGAACAACCTTACGATCTTACTAAGACTGTTAGAGGCTGTGACAGGTCTTAAGCTCAATCTTCTCAAGTGTGAATTGGTCGGAGTCAACATTAAAGAAGCAGATAAGCATCTCATTGCCCACACTCTAGGGGTCAACTGGGGCAACTTCCATATTAAATACCTGGGTTTACCATTGACTTGTGGCAATCTCACATCCTCAGATTGGAATGTCATTGTCAAAAAAGTTGGAGATCGTATTGCCTCCTAGAAGGGCAAGCTGCTCTCAGCTGGGGGCACATGGGTACTATCTAAAACAATACTTCCAAATATTGCTATATATTTCTGTCCATTTTCAAGGCACCTAAAAATGTTTGTTGTAGGCTTGAGTCCTGGAGAGCATCTTTTTTTTGAAAAGGCAAGGGACTGGAAGAGAAAGAAGTGCATCCTATTGCTTGGAAGATGTGTGCAGATGTAAGGAAGAAGGTGGAGCTGGTTTTTTGCTTATTTTACACCTACCTTCTTGCTTGGTTACACTAGGATTCAGCATCTCAAGTTGACTTGTATTTTATTAGTGGGAACACTGATTGGTATGTAGTTAGCCAGCTGACAGAATTATTTCCTTCCATTATCCTCTTGATTTTTTATCTTTTACTTAACTACAGGTGACAATTGAGGACCACCCACATTTGCCTGGAAAACATGCATCTGTACATCCCTGTCGACATGGAGCTGTAATGAAAAAGATCATTGACGTTTTAATGTCACGTGGAGTTGAACCAGAAGTAGACAAGTAAATATCCTTATTTTTGGCTTTATTAAGAAGTTATTTCTTCTTTATACTATTCAAGATTCAGACTACTCTCACGTCTCTGTTCACCTTATTTTCACAGTATTTTTTTTCCCATCAGTACAATGCGTGTCTCATGCCATTATTATTTGGTCCTGTAATCCGTACTGCCAAGTAATTCCTCTTGGTCCTGCAGGTACCTTTTTTTATTTTTGAAATTTGTTGCTTCGGTAATTCCCACAATTGAATATGACTACACAATGGACTTTGATATTGGGAGCTCCAGTCACTGATCATAGGTAAATATGAACAATCTGGTATCTTTTTTGTTTGTTGGAATATTATCTAAAAATATGTGTACACAGTTGATCAGCTTTGTTCTATGTCAGTCATCGTAGGCAGATAGTTTTTGTTTGTCACTTGTATACGCTCACCCTTAGCAAATGTCTGCCAAATGCTACCTTAAAAGATGAGAATGTGAAATTTGATCTCAAGGTCTAGTCCTATGAATCAAGACAGAGTTGAAACTTGAATGAAAGAGAATGAAGAAAAAGGAAAATGAAACTTTTCTCTTAGGTGGTGTTTGTTTTGTTGTAAAATGATGTAATTCTCCATTTTATGAATCCCTGGTTTTAAATCCGGTGTATTTTTCTGATTTTAAAACTGGGAGCATTTTGTTTGGATGACTGTAAAATAAAACAAGGTATTTTGTTAGTTTGTTGTACTTTCAACTCATTTTTTCTCCAGTTTGGGTTTCCAGCAGATATGGACCGTAAAACCAAAACAAGAAAATTTTAGTGCCACATGGGCCAACATAATACCATTTACATTGTTTTACAGTCAAATAAACGACTGGAAATGAAATAATTATAGAGATTTATAGTATTTTACGATGAAACAAAGAAGCCCTCAATAGCAGTATCTTTTCTGTAACTAAATTTCTCCTCTCAAAATATGTATTTTCACACATTTGCACACGTGTTTTTTTTAAAAGTGGGTAGTACCACTATTGTATTAAATAAAAAGAAAAAATGGATTTACAAGTGTAAACAGTCACGTGTTTTTTTAAAAAGTGGGTTGTACCACTATTGTATTAAATAAACAGAAAAATGGATTTACAAGTGTAAACAGTCAACTCCCAAAAGAATCCCTGTACAACAATTCCTTGCCAAGAGGGCAATCCCTATCTACTCACCAACAAAAGGAAAAGTGAGGAGCAATGTGAATTCCACTTTACAAAGATGTTTGGCTCATTCACAAACTCTTTCACACACAAAAGAAACAATCCTCTCCTCCACTCTTGCTTCCCCTCTGAAAATTCTTCTGTTCTTTTTGCCCGACAAAGCCCATAAAGTAGCATGAAAGATGAGCCACCAAATAATTCTGTCCCCTTTGAGCACCCACCTCTTATGCCAATTGAGGAGTAGATGCAGCACACTCTCAAAATGGCCCAAGAGGTGATTAATCTTGGCACCGATCCTAGTCCATAACTCCTTAGAAAAGGAGCAACCCGTAAACAGGTCTCCTCCACTTGGGCCCGCGCAAACTGCACCGATCCTAGTCCATACCTCCTTCGAAAAGGAGCAACCCGTAAATAGGTGGTTGAGGTTCTCCTCCACTTCCCCACGCAAACTGCTCAATTTGACCATGTCCTGAAAGAAGGGTGCTATCCTATCACAAGTGGGCATCCGGCCATGTGAGATTCTTCATATCAACAGCTTCATCTTCAGCGGGATCTTGGGGTTCGAAACATGCGGAGCAAAGTGATGACGCATACTCCTATCTGAAATGAGAGCGTAGACTGACCTGACTGAGAATCCTTCCTCCTCCTACCACCTCCACACCCACCTATCATCACCACTATCCCCCAACCTGAAGTGAAGGAGAAACGACAATAGACTCTCCAGCTGGTCCATTTCCTCTTGCAATAGATTCCTCTCAAAGTTAGGCGCGCCCAGGTGTCCCCAGATAGCTGGCTGTGAAATGATTGTGCCACAAAAGACAAAGGTGCAGCCGCAATGGCAAAAAGCCTTGGATAGGCCTCTTCAAGTGAGAAATCTCCGCACCACCTGTCCTTCTAGAACAGACTCTTCTGCCCATTACCCAGCCTGACACGAACACTGGATCTGATGATATATTGGATGATGCCTCTCCAAATCGGCGAGACATTGGGCAAGGAGGCTGGTATCAAATTCCACCCTCTGGATCTGCACACGTGTTTTGGGGACTGAAGATGCTTTCTGGGGCCCTTAGGAGTTCAGGGTTACCTACATTACTATGAACTGTTCTCTAGTTTGGGTTTTTGGCTTTTGTTGGGAATGGGACACCCTTTGTTCTAGCAGTCTTACTGAGGAATATGCTTCTGCATTTTGTTAAGACTATCTCATGTGTTGTTTCTTCTATTGATGAGTAGTGTACATATACGTGTGACTGAGATACCTGACTGAAGCCAAAGTATCCCTTATTTAGTGATTTCCTCTGTCCATCACATATTATCCTGATCCAGTTATAATCAGTTTAACTGCTTCATAAGTCAGCATTTCTACTCTGATTTTCCATTGTTAAGTCCCATTTTAGTTTCTATTTGTGAATAGCTCTAAATTGTTGTCTGCACTTAACGTTTATAGGTACTCTTTTTAAGGGTGTACTTTCAACAAAATTGTTTTGCAGGGCTCCTTAGGAATGACTTGCTTCCTTTGGATAGGCTTGTTTCTTCCCCGGTTCTCTGTTTCAAAAAACATCAGGCTTCTTTGGCACTGGTTTTTCTCTTCCATTATCTGCTTCAGGATAACGGCTGAAAATTGATCATTCTTAGAATGTGCTGAAAACCATATCTTTTTGAAGCCCCTCACTCTAAGCCCATATAAAAAATTTGAATGGTAAAGGGCCAACTTTAGATATGAAGTGGCACCGGTCCAATTCATGAACACCAGAAAACTAATGCAGTTTTGATGGAGGACTGCATCTCCCATTTATCCATGTATATATCTAATTTTTCAGTGGACTTTTCTATACAATAAATATACCTTCCTCCATCAATTCCTTCCCACCTTATCTATATTCAGATTTTGCATTGAGATTGAAATCACCTATTCCTCAATTGGATTCTTACACTTGTGGGGTGTTTGGGAGTACTTTTTTTTTAGAACTCTTTCTATCTCAAAAATTATGTTGTGTTAATTTTTAACTTAAATTTTAAAATTGATAAAAATCGGTAACATCTGTTTGGTAAAAATGATATAATTTTTAAAATTTATATAGAATTGTTTGGCAGAGGAGAGCTGGAACCGGAGCCGGAGGGGAACCGGAGGGAGGGGAGGGGGAGGGGCTGCGCAGGGCGCCGCCGGAGCCTGAGGGGGGGAGGGGGAGGGGCCTGCCCGGGGGCCGCCGGAGCCGGAGGGGGGAGGGGGAGGGGCTGCACGGCCGGAGGGGGGGGATGGAGCCAGAGGGGGGGAGGGGGACTGCGCGGGGGCCGCCGGAGCCGGAGGGGGGGGAACCGGAGGGAGGGGGAGGGGCTGCGCGCGGGGGCTGCCGGAGCCAGAGGGGGGGAGGGGGCTGCGTTGCCGGAGGGGGGGAACCGGAGGGGGGGAGGGGCTGCGCGCCGGGGCCGCCGGAGCCGGAGGGGGGGAGGGGGAGGGGGCTGCGCTGCCGGAGGGGGGGAACCGGAGGGGGGGGGGAGGGGGAGGGGCTGCACGATCCGCCGGGGAGGGGAGGGGGGATCCGCCGGGGAGGGAGGGGGAACGGTCGGGGGAGGGGGGGGACGAGCCAGGGGAGGGAGACGCACGGGGGGAGAACGAGAGACAGCGGTTTCAAAAAAAAAATTGGTCGGGAGTTTTTTTTTTAGGAAGATTTGTACGGGAGTAAATTCTTTCCCTAAAATTTAGGAGAGGCATACCAAACAGGGTTATAAGATCTCGTTCTCTTTTTTTAAAAATTGAGAGAAAAAAAAGATAAAAAAGAGCAACCAAACACCCTATTGAGTTCAGTCATTGAAAATTGTTTGTGTTCTCGGATATTTTACCTACAAAGTTGACTTATCGTGTTTTCCACCTGATTGCTGCTAGTTGAAATCTTTAGGTTGATCTATGAGTTTGTACATTGAGATGAATTAACTTGTGTTATTAACTTGGAGATGCAGAGCTTTAGATGCACAAATTTGATCCCCCTGACAAGAGAGACAGCATTTAAAGAGCATTCGTAATTTGTTCTACCACTGATTCCCTTCAATTTCATTTGTTGTACTACCAGGTTGTTGTTGAGGAAGTCTATGCACTTGACGTTGTTGACATGTAATTTATAATGTTTATCATGCATTCATACCTCTTTCTGAATCTCCATCATGATTGGCATGTCATAGGCACGAGTCCTTGTTATCCCATTTCAGTTTGTAATTTAAACCACTTGGTATCTATCTTTCTGCTGCTTGTACTTTCACTAGCCTAGATTCCTTCCTAGTGGTTAACATAATCAAAACTCAAAAGCAAGTCTAAACGAGGTAGATGTATCAACTTTATAGTTTTTAATGTGGAGAGCTCTATGAACATAGAAGATTCTCTGCCATAGAGGAGGAAATACCAAATGTCTTGGTTGGTTGGTTGCTTGAAATTATGTCTCATAGCTTGGCTACAGCCTACAGAGTGACACATACTTGATGCATTTGATAGCATAGTGCTATCATCTATAGAGATGTAGGATACTTTTGTGTACATAACTTTTATTTTGTTGCTTGGAGTTTGGTTGTAATGGATAGGTGACAAGCCTGTCCGTATCCAAAATATCTTTGTTGCAGAAGAAGAAGAAGAATCATATCTTCTCGTACAAACTTCTGTTGAGCATACCTGATAGAAGCTGTGCTTTTGTGCTCAATTCCTGCATAGAAAAATTGGTGCATATTTCAGTTTTTCTCTACATATATGTTTCATGTCTAATTTTATTAAACTGTGACAGGGCAGTTCAATTAGCTTGCATATCTGCATGGATCTTCTTGTTTCATCTTGAATTTTATTAGACAGGGCAGTTCAATTAGCTTGCATATTTGCATGGAGCTTCTTGCTCTTGCTATGTTTGTTTCTTGAGGTTTTTGATGATTATAAGCCTATAAGAGCACTCTCTCCTTCGTTGAGAACTGAACGATGTTTCTCTTGATTGCTCCAACAGAGAAAACTGTAGGTCAGGGAGAAGGCGGATTCAGTTTCATCTGATGATTGGCACCACCCGCCTGTTGTGTATATTGTTGATACAAAAAGCACTACCCTATGGTTCTTCCATCTCCAAGTGTTTGGAAATTGACGTCACAATGAACTGGGAATGTGGACTCATCATCTCCTTGTCAATAAACTAAATAGCTTATTAGTGTGAATTTGCTTCCACGTTGTGCATCGAGTCACATTTATTGCTATCCTTCTGCACTGTTTTCTGTCTTTTTTTTTTCTGGTTGGAGGGGGGGGGGGGTCATGTTTACATTCTGTGCGGCATAGCACAGTCAGTAATCACTCAGTATTTGAACCATCCTATGAAATATAGGTAGTTGCAGCCAAGATGCCATGCCAGCAGACCAGCCCACCTACACCCTGTAAATCCTTTCTCCCTTCTTTCTTCCCAGCTGTCTTGGCTGCAAGCCTCGATTACTGCCCATTAGCAACTCCGTTGCCGTATCCTTCGTCGTTTTTGCAGCAGTATAATCATATGTACAGTTTCCGGAGTCATTAGACAATATGGTTTTACTTTCAGCCCCTCAAATATGAGGCATCAAGGTATCTGTTCAGCTGAACAGACGTACCCTCCCATTTCTGCCACCTGGAATGTCTACGCGTAGCAGAGTCGTTATCAGACTGAAGGAAACCGTTCTGGCTGCCACTGCATGTAAGGCTGCAACTAGATCGGATCAAATTATGCAATCATCCACATGCCGCCTGTTCTGGTGGGGATCGTGGGGGATTGCAGATCATATGGGATTGTATTGCACGGTGAAACTATAAACGGTAGTAAAGTAATCCGAAGTCGAGAGGAAAGAAGTTTTTTTTTTATGTATATGGTAACAATTACTTGACCCAGATGTCATGAAAAGCACGAGGTTTGCCGAGAATATCTTTCCCCTGTTTAACCAAAAAGTTTCGAAATAATAATTTTAGAAAGCATCGTTCTTCGAGTTACCGGTTGATATTTGGAGAACTCAAATTCAACTTGAAGAAGCGTAATCTAGCGTTGATCTTAAGTCGTGAGATTTTGGAGGAATCTTTGATCACAGTTACCACGTACGTATATACGAATTGCAAGGTAGGAAACAGATCAGGAGTGATCAGGGATGGCATATTGGCAAAAATCTTCCGATGCTTAAGGCATCGAATATGATAGAGCACTGGTGCGAGGGAAGGTGGTAGGAGGAGAAAATGGTGCGAGATTGTTCTCCATCAAGAGACGTGGTGGTTCTCACTCAGGATCGTTGTCTACCTTCTCGGAGAGTCTCCCTGGGGTTTATTTAGCGATCCGTTTAATGTAAGAATTCAGGGAGTCGAGGAGATTCAGGGGGGTTACGTCCTGATCGTGTGCTCTTTATAGCACAAGGATTCTTGCTCTCCCTTATCTCTTGGAGTTCCTTACTCCTGAAGGATGCGTACCGGACGCTTGGATTAGTTTACGACAGTCGGTCCGAGCTTGGGACGTTTGCTCGGAGTTTTCTCTCGAGCGATGGGTGCGTAGCTCGGATAGGTTGTGCTTGATCCCCGCAGGGGCCGTCTTGATCGATATGTCGCTCGGACTTCTGGACTCGGGGGTCGCCTAGGAAGTGTTGGTCCGAGTGAGTTTTGGGCTTAAAGTAAGTGGGTCTAAAATAGGTCTATCACTTTAGAGAGCTGGACCTGATTTGATCAACTTAGACCTAGTTGGGCTGTGCTCTTGGGCGGCAGATTTTTCCCCTCTCCACGACTATTTAATGTACACTGACAATGGAAGTTCGTGTGAGTTTTCTAAGCAAAAAAAAATGATAGGGATAATTACATATGTATCTCTGCCCATTCGACTCTATACCCTCATACTATCATATTAAGAAATACTGTTCAGCTATATTTCTCATGTTCTAACATCTTCAGAGTTAATGAAAGATTCTGTTAAATGTGTAAATATAAGATTTAAAAGAAGTATATAAGATAACATTAAAGATTGTAAGGATATATATGATATTATTTGAATTATGTGAGAAGATTAAACAAGGGTAGTTAGTCCTTTTCTCATTTCAATCTACTTAAAAATTATATTAAACAACTGGCAGGTAACGGCTGGGGTATGCGATGAAATATGATTATTATGGGTGTATACATAATGACAATATGAAGAATGTAGGGGGTGTAAAGTAGTAGAACGTGAAGTATTATGGGGAAAACATGTAATTATCCGAAAATCGTAATGTGATAAATTAATTAATTGAAGCAATCTTCGAATGGCAAAAAGTTTTGTGGGCTGGAGTAGATGCGTGCACATGGATTTGATTGGGTTTTACGAGTTGGAAGATTCGAGATGGCATCAGAGTGGCTCGGACAAGGGTTTTCGTTGAGGCATGAGAAAATTATGGCCCAACGAACTAACGAAGTACTCACTGCTCTAATTTATACTTACACCTATAAAATCGCATTTTGCAGATCGAAGACGGGTGAAGAATTGCGGGTTGCAACTGCCCAGGATTTCATGACATGACATTGGCATGAATTGGAAACTTCACTTCACTGCCATCATGCCATGAACTCTGTATTACACGACGACTCTAGGAGCAACCATGTATTACGAACAACAACCCCCAAACTAGGTATTACGATTTACGAACCGGCCAATCCAACCAACACTTTGATCTGTGTCTGTGCCTCACTATGTTGTAGTAAAATTTTTTTTATTTACGACCCCCTCTCGTTGTCATTGATCCCATCCCACCGGTAATGGCTTATTTCCACTCACTGCCCCCGGCAAAGAGAGAGAAGGTTATTAGGTTAACTTTTCATTTCATGGCTCTTCCCACTGCATTTAAAAAAAAAGTGAAACTTTATAAATTTAAAAAAAAAACGCCGTTGCCGGGGATCGAACCCGGGTCACCCGCGTGACAGGCGGGAATACTCACCACTATACTACAACGACCGCGTTGGTGGGTCAAATTTTATATACTATGTGACGAAGATTGGTCGTCCAGCTATAACCCCAAAATGGTCCCACCATGTCAGTGACTGTCTTTATTTGAAGACCTCACTGATGCCTTGGATGGCGCTCGTCATTAATGTGTCATCTGTCAAATCGTTGGTCCTACGTAAGGTGACCACCAATCTTGGTCACCTAAGTTGCACCCTTCAAATTCTACCTCTCAAGGTAACATTCATGAATTCACGAGGACGTATGGCTAAGTGTTCTTTAGTGATGAGATTTAAAAAGTACTTATTCCTTATGGTCTCTAATTACCTGTACGAATGGAGTGGCCTGCAAGATTGTGTGGAAACATCTCCTAATTAGAGGGAATACGAGATTGCCTAGAATTTGTAAATGGATGTAGTATTCTCTTCTGTTTCACATTATCAAATACACCTTATGCCCTTTCTTGACTTCAATGGGTTGGTTTGAAAACCAAAATTAGAAAAAAAAATTAGTGCCACGTGGGTCAATACCTCCTTACAGCTATTTATTTTACACAATTTTTATGGTAAACATAAACATTAGTGCCCCCTAAGCTCCGCTTTGGTACGGGATTAAAATTATCCCGGTTAAAGGTAAGTGGGTTTATATGTTCTTGGATTATACATTTTTACTTTGGTAGAGTATTGGGTTAAAATATCTCACCTGTGGAGGTGGGATATGTTAAGATGACTTAACACAGTTTAAACCATTTTTAAGGAGATCATCTAAATCTGCTCCAACCAAAGCAAAAAGGGATAAATTTCATCAAAGAATAGCTTATTCCTGGGTTAAACCTCAAACAAAGCGGAGCTACGAGATCATTGATTTTTTGAAAACATATCGACCATTCTTTATAGATTCACTGTAGAAAAATTTTAATTTGAATTTGTAGTCTTTGGAAAAGTGAAAGAAGAAAAAGATTAAAAAGCTAAATATGGGGGCATCACATAAATTTTTTTTTGGAAAAATATATATGTGTTAACCATGTCGATTAGTGTCAAGTGTCAACACGGTCGCAAGCTTCACATGCCCGTGTCCCGCGGAACACTGGTTATGACTTACCAACCGCTCTAGTATGTCCCACGTAACGAGATGCATTACACCTCACCGTCAGATAGAACACCATGCTGATAAATTAGGTGTTATGGAATATATTAAATGGTCGAAATGTTGAATTTCAATATGTTGCGATAAATTTCATGTGTCCAAATCTCACCTTTGGTAAGTTGTGGCAAACTAGGGATTTAACTCATATATTCACGAGGATCTATGCTCGAGCACTCCTTGTAGGTGATATGGCCCATAGAGAACTTATTTCTCATGGTGTGACCTCTTAACCTAGAATAGTTGGCTATACAACCCGGAAACATCACTCGTACCGGTGGAATTATCAGGAGATTGTGTAGAATAATCTCCTAATTAAACAGAATACCTGAGTAATTACTCGAAAATTGTAAATACCCTGACCAAAAAACTCAACTTAAACATCTTGGCATTAAGATTCTAACATAGATATTTATCTTTAAGTACTCTATCGAGCATAAGGAATGAAGCACCACCAAACACACAAAGGAGAGTGCATGGAGGAGGAGTAAGAGGAGCATTGTTGAGCAAAAGAAGGAAAACTCTATTGGACATAGCAACCAAGCACTTAAATATTGCAGGGCACCAGGATGACCACCGATGAGAATGGCTTGGGATTGTTGTTCTGGATAGATGCACAGATCTATTTATGAGATACTGAAACAACAACAAAGAGAACTCTAGGTAGAAGGGAATCGCATGACTCGAGCCTCTGTTTAGATTTGAAAATGGTGTTCCTTGGATTCAGATCCCGGGCATAAGAAATTGGAGCCAAATTATATCAAATAAATATAATCCATATAAGAAGAAGATCCTTTTTCAGGTAAAAAGATATAATCTGAATTCAATCAGATGTTGGGGTCTTGCTGAACTTACATCCCTCGACGTCATGAAATTGAGTTTAGAGGTTTACACACGTGGGCTACCCTTCGGGGGAGTAAATTGGGGTGATTCGAAGGAGATGACTTATCACTTGATCCATGTAATTTTTTTTTGTTATATCGATGCCTATCAATGGGAGATCACTCCAATCAAAAAGAATAAAAAGGTGTTGACGGCGCTACAGACTGCAGAGTAACATGCTCATCTGTCTCATTCATTGTTAGGTTTCAAGTTGGGTATATTGGGTTTTATAGAATCTAGGGGTATAACTGCAATTAGAGAAAGAACAGAGTACTCTTACAATAGCTAGGCAAAAATGAAATCCCAATGCCAGGATCCCATGAAACTTTGTTTTGTGCCCATGATTCGGGATGACACGTCAGTAGATAATGAAAATTAGGAAGTAGTTGTGGACATTCTGTATCAGATGCACGAGCAATAGATTAGTCTTGATTTTATCACTATGTTCACTTTATTTTAAGATAAGATTTGAGAAATGAGTACGGTATGATTTGTATCGCATGTATCAGATCGTATCGATTCGACGATGCACATGATCGATACGTGATACGCAATTGACATGCTTCTCATATTCTTTTAAATATTTCATATTTTATTTTATATTTATTATATTTCTAATTATTTTATATTTTATATTATATTAAATGTGCCTTAACCGGTGATGTGGTGCGGAGCCTTCTTCGGAAAGGTCAAATTTGGAGTTTGAAACTCGCTAGGTGCAGATTTTCTCATTTTTTATTTTCATAAATTTAAGCCAAAAATAAATGACATAAGTGTTATTTTGAAACCTTGCACTTGTGTTCAAATCACGAGCACTCTAACCAATTATGTTACATGTAATTTTATCATATATATTTTTTATAATAAATATTTATAAAATAATATTTATTTCTTATGTTTTAACACACATTGTTACGGTACGATACAATATAGTACCGATAAAAAATCAATATGCACGATAAGAGCAGACTGACAAACCCTATTTGAAGGGTTTATTTAAACTATTTGGCAGAATTTTCACCCACGTACAAAGTATTTGACGAAATGCCCAACAAGCTCCATCGATACATATCATTACAAGGAGCTTGCCAATATTATACGTCAAAACATCGAGAACGCGCTAGCGACTTAATGCCATGTTCTTGGGCACGTTGGCATGATTGACATCACCGACCAAGACTTCATGTTTAGCTCCTGCACACAAAGTTGTTCGATGAAATTTTAAATAAGCTTTTGCTCTATGACCGGCAGCTTTGACGTGATCCGACATTGAAGACTAAGACATTGTTGGGTAGGCTGTGTTCTGTCAAATTCATTGTTCATTGGCTCGACCTTGAGGACAAGGTCAGTTTTAGGAGGAGGGAGGTACTGTTAGGTATCAGTTGGGTATATTGGGTTTTATTGAATTTAGGAATAGGACTACAACTAGAAAAAGAAGAGGGTACACTTGCAATAACTATACAGAAATGGATTCCCAATGGAAAGATCGCACGGAACTCTATTTCATGCCTACTGCATAGGGGTGGGACTCGGGCAGGCCAACCCGTGGCCCGACCCATTTTTGTTTAGAATGGGTCGACCCACAGAGGACAGATTCAGAAAGGGCTGAAATCGAGCCAACAAAAATAGACTTTGGGTAGAAATTGGGTCACCCTACCCTAGTCCCACCCAAACTCTGCAAGTCTTAAATGGCAAAACCCTAGCGCTCGAGCGGAGCAAAGTAGAGCATTGCCCTCTCCTCTCCACACCATCGTCTGTGGAAGAAAGCCGTTGTCCACAGAGTAGAGGGCCACTCTTCTCTCGGCTCTCCTCTCAACACCACCATCCGTAGAGCAGACCGTCGCCTGCCCTCTCCTCTCTCCACTTCACCGTTTGTGGAGTAGAGCACCACCCTGCCCTCTCCTATCCCCCCCCCCATCCCATCGTTTATTGGCCTTCTCTGCCTTCTGATTTCTAGTCGATGTCCACATGATTAGGTTTGCCACATTCACCCTGTATGGAAAGTGTCGGTGTAGTGATGCCACAGGGCACAAACTTCTGATCCATATCTCTAGGAGGTAGCAGCATTGACGATAAGATCAACTTCATCTTCTCATCACGTCTAGATCCACTGATTCATGAAGAAACAAGTGAAGGGCGTGCTTCTTATGGTCCCTCCCATCCCATGGAAACTGTAGAATCAATTGCTTTCACTCCTTATAGATCAGAAATGAAATATCCCCTTCATTCTTTGCAGATCAGTAAATGGAGGAATTTTATCCGGAATGAAATGAATAGATCAACACAGATTTTGTTCTTCATAAGTTTTTTTAGAAGATATTGTGTGTGTATCAGTTCGTTGTTTTCCCCCCCCTTTTGAAAGCTTGTCCGTTATGGTGGATATTTTGAGGCTCTGGTGGAAATGTCCGAGGGGTTTTAAGAGGTGGTGAGTGGTGAGTGTTGCAGGATGGGCTGTTAATAGGTCGGGCCGACTTGACATGCTCAGGTTTGACCCAATTTTGGGTTAGGTCGTAAAGTCTTTTTCAACCGGTGGATCATTAGTCGGGCTTAAAAGTCCGGTCCGACTAAATTCGGTCTGCGGACTGGTCCAGTCCGTTCTCTTTTTTTTTCTTTTCTTCAAATTTTAAAAATTACTTAATTAAAATTATATTATTTTTATTTAATTATAAAATTTAAACTCTATTTTCATACAAATTATATAATTAATATCAAAATTTTAATTAATTTAGTGAGATTATAAATTTTATATTATTACATTTATTAAATTTTATTAAATTTTATTTTTTATTTAAATTATCGGGTCAAGCCTTAATCGGGTTTTAAATATTTTTAATAATATCATACCCGACTTGACTTGACATAGCTCGAGTCCGAGTCAGACCCGAATTTTAATATTGATTAGTTGAACTCAGATCAGATCAACCTGAACTCGGCCCAGACCCGACTCGTCGACAATCTTAGTATGGATGTTTTCTATTCTTGCCGCAGTAGCTCTTTCCTCTTCTTCGTCCATCCACTTATTTGTGTTTCAATGAGAGATTTGCTCTTTATCCGTTTATGTTATTGCTTTCTTGTACGTCTTCAACCATTTTTTTAATGTCATTAAAATAATGACTTGCATTATTTAATTTAAGTGCACCACTAAATTCGGACCTGGATCCTAATCAGCTAATATTTGAAAGTATGGATCCAGATCATTGTCCACTTTCACAGTTAGATCCGATACAGCTTGTTAACATTCGAATCTAGATCCAGATCCAGTTAACACTTGAAATTTCAGATAGAATTGATATCGATTCTCCGATTTGGATTTGGATTCGGATGTGCCATGAATTGACCCGTTTAGACTCCTAAGTGATCAGGCCAGCAGCACAACGTACCCAATGGATTGATTTTGTATAATAGCATTCCAGGAAAGAAAAGGTCCGTGTATAATCCACGATGAGATGGCTAAAAAAAACATTTAACGATCATATATCCTCAAATGGTGGATTGACCACTTTAGACTCGTTTCGGATGTGCGATATTCTTTTACATTTTTTTGAGTAGTCCTAATCGTCGATGCGACAATGTGGATATATATCTCACATGCGACCTGATATTTTTTTTTTTGGAAAAAAAAAATTGATCGCACCGTGCCCCATGCAACATGCTTCTGCGTCAGTCGTGGGACAGAGTGTGTTACTGCGTATAAAAACAATTGAGAAACCCTAACTGCACGTGTGGACAGGTAAAAAAATTATTCATTATTGATCCACACACTAGTGCGCAAGCTCCACATAATAAGTTCCTTAAATGTTCTTTAAATATTCTTAGGTCTTTTTCCATAAAGTTAAGGATGATAAATAATTATTTAAAGATCACGAATAGATATTTAAGATAGACAAATAGTCAACTAAGAGGACGTAAAGTCACTCGTATCTATGAGCAATCTCTAGATAACAAATAACATAATAAGGGAGACAGATAATTATTTAAGGGCGACAAATAAATATCTAAAGGAGATCAATAGCCAATTAAAGGGGATAATCATGTCCACGAGCATTCTCCAATTAAGGGTGATAAATAATAAAATAAAAGTGACAAATAACTATATAAGAGTGACAAATAGATACGTGAGAGACAAATAGTCAACTAAGGAAGATAGTCATGGTCACAAATAGTCTCTAATTAAGGGTGACAATAAACTTAATAAGGATAGCAAATAGTATGGTGAGAAAGGTACTTTTTTTTGAAATCTCGTTCGTTGTCACGATGACGGTACGACGTCGCTTCGAAAATACACGAAATCTAACATACATATCACTCTCACATGGACCAATGCGATTTCACACGGAGGTTCTAACAAAACATTACTAATAAGTATTTCTCAAAATAAATAATTGTGGAGAACATATTTATTCTTTAAGGCCCACTTTGTTAATTAATTAGGGTAGAGACGAATGCACCATTCGACCCCTCCCAACTGAATAAACCATTCGACATCACCCATTCGAATGGCTTATTCCTCATTTCCTCCACTTTTTGGCCTGTTACCCCTGGTTAGCATGAAATGTATCAAAGGCGGTTAAGATGTGCTACATGCGTTACCGGTGAATGGGCATGCGTTATCGGCGAATGGCGTATTCCATCCAGTCTTGTTCGATTAACAAAGTGGGTCCAAATGTTAAAGAATTGGGTTCACCTAACCCAACCTATGTCAACCTAGTCCAAATTATGGGCTCAACTCAGTGAAGGTTGGGTCGTTACTACAGTCTCGGCTGAAAATGGGTTGAGCGAAAATAACCACCTAACTTAAAACCCCTCCCCCACCCCCAAGTCTCATCCCTATTTATGCCCCTTGTTTCCTTATGCTATAAAAAGAGAATAGCAGGGGAATGGAAGAGATGTTGATAATGTGTGCTGGTTTCCCTCTTCCCTTCCTGCAGTAGGACCATGGCTCTTGAAGCCAACTTCTCTACCTCTCTGCCCGTTCTTGTTCTCTTTGAATTGTTCTTCTTATTCCTTTGACTTTTATGGCAGCCAGCCACCTTACTCGGGAGTTATATCGGAGAGTCAAAGGCCGTAACATTTTTCTTTTGGGTAAGTTGGACCGTAACATTTTTGATTGGACTATACTCCAACCATTGCAAAAGAACTTGTTTTCTACACAGGCCGTAGAGGGACGTGTAAAGTGGGTTGTTATTTTTGCAAAATTATATGGCCCACTCTTTATGAGTAATTGGACAGCCCACTTGTCACCTGTCATTTCTCACAAGTACTATTCGCTGCAAACCAAAGTTTATATTTTTTGTAAACATTTCTCTGTCATTGATTAATGTTTAATTGACGTGCCAAGGGGGAAAAAAAAAAGGAAGACGTGGAACCCACGTCAAAAACCTGCGCTGGGACGCAAAACCCTGATCACAGGCTTACAGCAAGCATGTATTACTCTTCTGGATTCCCCGGTTGGGCCCGTGAACGGAGATGGGCCTGAGACTTCCTTTGCGATTGGGCTTGGCAGGCGGCCGGATCCGATCCAAGATGCCGACCGGCCCTTTTGCCTCACCCTACCGGTCCGGCTTTCTTCCATTGGAACCGCCGATCCCGTCAACCCCGGTTCAAGTCTATAGAAGCCGAAAGAAATTAGGGATTCTTTTGCCCCTCCTCGTCCTTCTACGCCAACCCACGCATTCCCCATTACCGGCTGCGTCCTCGGTACCGAGCTGCCCTCTCCAACTTCGCCGCCGGAGGCTCGCCATTTTTGTGGCGGCCTCTGAATCCCTAAGCAGGTCCAGCATGGCTGCCGTGATGTCCATGGCGGACATAGAGGCCGCCGCCGAGCGCATCGGCATCAACCTCGCTGCCATCGACCTCGATGCCGTCCATCTCCCCCCCGGCGATGGTTTTGGCGTGCCAAGGTAACCCTAGCCGTGCCCTTTTCCCTCTTTGCAACCTGGAAATCCTACTTTGCCTCGGTGTTTACTTCACATGTCTGTTATCTACTCCGTTACCAGCGATGACGACGAGGATTTTCTCGCGAGGGACGAGTTGGACTTCGATTTAGGGTTCGGCAACGTCATCGTCGTCGACAACCTGCCGGTTGTGCCCCCAGAGAAGTTCGAGAAGCTGGAGAACGTCGTCCGCAAGATCTACAGCCAGATTGGGGTGATCAAGGAGGACGGCTTCTGGATGCCCGTCAACCCTGAGACCAACAAGACTCTTGGTTACTGCTTCATCGAGTACAATACTCCTCAGGTGAGGCTGGAAAGTTTGTCAACAGTGAAGGGGGTGAGGGTGGAACTCGGGCCATCTGCAAGGATTTTACTTTTACTACAATTTCGATGTCATTGTAGGAGGCAGAGCTCGCGAGGGAGAAGACGAATGCGTACAAGCTGGACAAATCGCACGTTTTTGCGGTCAACATGTTCGATGATTTCGATAAGTACATGAAAGTGCCGGACCAATGGACTCCTGCTGAGATCAAGCCATATGTGCCTGGTGTAAGTCCCTCCTCTTCTCCTTGTGTATATTTAAGTTTGAGGTTCTGGTTTTTCTATTATACTTAAAGAGTTCCTCACTTCCCACAATAAAGGAGAAAACTTTGATTTTATAAGATTAATAACTCCGAAATTGAGTCTGTAGTCTGTATTCAGTACCCTGCCAGTTCCGTCTCTTACATTCCTGAACAGAGAGACACGAATAAACTCCTGGTAGGATAGTAGCATAAGCTTGCCTCTGGGGAAGTATTTATTCATGTAGGCTGTCTCTGGCTATATGTAGCTTTCTGGATAACATTGGCCTGATGATGTGAGGCATCTATGCAGAAAGTCTTACACCCTTTTCCATCTTATGATGACTTCTGTCAGGAAAATCTGGACAAGTGGCTAATTGATGAAAAAGCAAGGGACCAATTTGTTATTTGTGCCGGCCAAGAGACTGAGGTTTTGTGGAATGATGCCAGACAGTTGAAGGCCGAGCTTGTTTACCGTCGCAGTGTAAGTTGTTACATGATATGAAATATCTTCTCATCTTATTGTTACTGTTTCTGCATTGTAAGGTTATATGACATGTTTACCTCTGTTCTTCGTCTCTTAGTGAAAGATTACAATATGAAGCAAATGTAAATGTGTGTACCTTTTCTATTTTTAGTATTTCATATTTCCTTTTCACTTTTGTTAAGAACTTTGAATAAACTAGTCAGAACTTTAAACAAAAATGAAATAAAATCTTATGAACTAGCAATTGATGTACATGATAGACTATATAAGTACCTATGTAGTCAGAAGCGGGAGGCGACTGATGTGACCAACCTCAGGCCTCAAACGCCTAGGCAATGGCCTAGCCGCCTAGGTGTTTGAGGTGATATTTTATTAAAATAATATATATAATTCAAAAATATAGATACATGTCTAAAATAACACAAGAAATGCATCCATAAATTCAATAAGCTTCCTAAATTCATTCATTCCTAAAATAAAATAAATTTAAATAAACTTCACAATAAATCTAAACAAAAAAAAAACAGGGGTAAATGACTAGGAGAGCAGAAGCAGGCTGGTTGCAGACTGGGCCAGGGCAAGGTGATTGGGGCGAAAGCAAGGCGACTTGTGGCCGCCTTGCCTCGCTTCGCCTCCTCCGCTTTTGATAACATAGATAAGCACATCCCTAAATTAGTAAAATCATCTAAATTTTCTGACTTTTGTTAAATGCATAAAATGTATGAGAGGCTAAGCTATTTAATCAAAATGGAGTATGGGGTCTGTTTCCTGGACCAAAGAAGGGAAATGGGAAATAGAACAAAATTGGAGTACTTTGAAGGGTAGAAAGACCAGATGGGAGAAACCTGATTTGAACTGATAAGTGACCCGAAAAGGAGAAACCAGAAAATAAACGAGCAAGGGCAAAAAGAAATAGAGAGGAGAAAACTGGTTTGGACTCCCTAGAAATCCAGCTGCAACATAAAGCCTGCTCTTGGCCCAACTTGCACTCCAGTTATTTGATATTACATTTCCCATATGTTGCCTTTTTGCATTGACCAGGAGTTTTCTATCTTACAGGGTTAAGGTTTTGTCACCTTCTCAGTGTTAACAGCATAAACACTCTCATAAGTCACTTCCTTGCATCTAATCTACGGAACCATGTGCTTTATTGTCGTCAACCATAGGTCACTGATTTGAGATTGTGACATAACATCATCAGCTATAAAGTCCCAGTTAGCAATTCTCTACATTAATTAACTAAAGCTTATACTCACTTTCAAAATTAACTACAGCTTATACTGTTGCTTCCTGTTTTTGGATGACCTGGATTTGAAAGTTTAATGACCTTTTCATTTGATTCATGATGTGAAAATTTGTATTGTTTGTACTTGATGGTTAAGTTAATGAAAGTATCACATAGTCATCTCATTGTGACAAAGAGGCTAAACTCTCTAATACATTATTTCAAAAGCTTCCAAAAGGACAGCAGCTGTAATTTCTGTGCATGATGAAGCATCATCTTATATGAGCAGTTTGCATTCTAAAAAAATAGGGATGTTGGTTTATCCTGATTCTTATGTATTTTGATCCCAAAAATGAAACCCCATGCTTTGTTTGATGTAAAATGATCGTCTGCAACTTCACCTGTGTTCATGCCAGTCTTTCTTATACCGTGGGGAGGGACAGGGTTTGTAGAAATGCCTGTGGGAAGCAGAATTTATATACATCTCAGCAGGTAACCTACATCTAACACCTTACTTTCCCAGATATGTTGTCAGGAAGTAACCTATTTTCTTATTCCATGGGGAAGGACTGGGATCACAAGAATATTTTTGAATGGGGTCATTTTTTTTTGACCCAAATGTCTCGTGGATCAAGAGCATAGCTTGCATGTCATGATTTATTACATGGCCAGCTAAATAAAGATTGATTGTTCTTTGTTTTGCAGCAATGGACAGAAAGCTTTGTTCAGTGGTCTTCCCTAGGTACATACCTGGCCACAATTCACAGGCAGGGTGTTGCTCTCTGGGGTGGTGCCAGTACATTCAACCGCATAATGCGTTATGCCCATCCTCTGGTCCTGGCTGGTTTCAACTTTCAACTTTTCTTACTCTTTCTTATCTTTTGTTTTCTTGTTCCATAACACCTCCAGAATATCTCACAGGTTAAGCTGATTGATTTCTCTCCTGGGGAGAGATATTTGGTTACATATAACAGCCATGAGCCTAGTGGTCCTCGCGACACACACGTAAACAATCTCACCTATGACAACCCTTGTTTATTTTAATGCTATTTGCACCCCGCCTCTTATTATTTGCACTAATTCATGGTTTCAGAGGGTTGTATTGAATATTTTTGACGTAAGAACTGGTAAAGTTATGCGAGATTTCAAGGGGAATGCAGATGAATTTACAACTGGTGGTACAGGGGGTGTTTCTGGAGTATCCTGGCCTGTGTTCAGGTAATCCAAAAGCTTTACATCAGAGGCTTCCATTGATATGTGCTGATCTGCATCTTAGATTATGGAAAGTTTACCTTTAATTATCTTCTTAATCTCAGGTGGGGTGGTGGGAGAGATGACAAGTATTTTGCTAGGATTGGGAAAAATGTGATCTCCATCTATGAAACAGAAACCTTTTCCCTTATTGATAAGAAGTCGATGAAGGTCGAAAATGTAGTAGACTTCAGCTGGTCCCCTGCTGATCCAATCTTTGCACTTTTTGTTCCAGAGCTTGGTGGTGGAAATCAGCCTGCTAGGGTTAGTACATATTTTTCTCCACAATAGCTGGGTCTTATCACTATTCTATTTCAACTGCATTTGTTCACTTTCTTCCCTATGTTTTTTCTGTAGGTAAGTCTTGTCCAGATTCCTGGTAAAGAGGAACTGAGGCAGAAAAACCTTTTCAGTGTTAGTGATTGCAAGATGTACTGGCAAAGCAATGGGGAATACCTTGCTGTTCAAGTTGACAGATACACAAAGACTAAGAAAAGCACTTACACTGGCTTTGAGCTCTTTCGCATAAAGGAGAGAGATATACCTATTGAAGTCCTAGAGCTTGAGAACAAAAATGACAAGATAGTTGCCTTTGCTTGGGAGCCCAAAGGCCACAGATTTGTTGTCATTCATGGAGATGGTCCTAGACCTGACATTAGCTTTTACTCTATGCGAACTGCTAATCACACTGGTCGGGTTTCAAAATTGACCACTCTCAAGGGCAAGCAGGCAAATGCTTTATATTGGTCACCTGCAGGTCGCTTTGTAATCCTTGCTGGTCTGAAGGGTTTCAATGGTCAGTTGGAGTTCTACAACGTTGATGAGTTGGAGACCATGGCTACTGCTGAACATTTCATGGCAACAGATATTGAATGGGACCCCACTGGAAGGTAGCATATCTATAATTACAAATTACAAACACTTTTCATATGATCATTCCCCGTCTGATTTTTTTTCTCAGAATTCTAAATTGTTTGCTAGTCTAATCATAATCCTGGGATAAAATTCCTTGAGTCTAGGCAAGGGAAATCTTCCCTCCCCCACGCCCACCTGGAATAAAGAAAAGGAAAAAAAAAGAGAAAAATAGTGTGATGTCATTTCAAGGATTTTAAATAGATGGGATTCCATTTCACGGCTTGTTGACATGTGGCACCTTTTGGAAGGTACCTTGTGAAGATCTACAGATTTCCCAATCATCCTTATAAAGTAGAAGGCAGAGAAAAAACAAAAAACAAAAAGAGCCTCTCAAACAATGCCTAGGTATTCTCTATATTGATTTCATAATTCTGTTGCTAATGAATCTTACATTTCTAGATATGTTGCAACATCAGTTACTTCTGTCCATGAGATGGAAAATGGTTTCAACATCTGGTCTTTCAGTGGCAAGCTGCTATATAGAATACCGAGGGATCATTTCTATCAGGTAATAAACTGAAACGATGACGCCATATTTTTTGCGAGCATGCAGTGTTCCCATTAATGGGTTTCCTTTTTGGTCTTAAAACAGTTCTTGTGGCGTCCTAGACCACCGTCATTGTTAAGTGCCGAGAAAGAGGAAGAGATTGCAAAGAACTTGAAGAAGTACAGCAAGAAGTATGAGGCAGAGGACCAGGATGTATCATTGGCATTAAGTGAGCAGGACCGTGAGAAGAGGAAGATGCTGAAGGAAGAATGGGACAGATGGGTGAAGGAATGGAAGCAGTTCCATGAGGAAGAGAAGGCAGAAAGACGGAGGCTCCGAGATGGAGAAGCTAGCGATGAGGAAGAAGAATACGAGGCCAAGGAAGTGGAAGTGGTGGAAGTCGTGGATGTTATGGAGGAGGTTGTTTCATAGAGTTCGAACAGGCAGAGTGAACTTTTCTATCCTTTTTGTAGTCATTTATTATGTCTGTAGTTTGAGCCTGAAATTTTATTGAATTTTCTTTATGGCGAATTTATGCCATAGACCAAGAGCTGGCAAGTTTCGTGCAGCTAGTTTATCTGTGATTCGTGAACTTCATGTTCTCAGCTGAGGAAGTGATGGCTTTAATATGGGTGGGCGATTTGGTGCCCCCTCTCGATTAGAGGCAATCTGAGCTTCTAGAATTCTCTGTCTAGTTCACATAATATTAGACTGCGATGTCGTTTACATGATCTTTCGGCCTTTCATTCGGAAGTCTAAAATTGTAGTTTTTTTTACGAGGCAAAATGGAGCTACTGGGAAAGGATTGTTATCAGCCCAAGCTAGTTGGTTATATGTCCACTCATCTGTAATTTTTCATGATGAAGCAACAAATTGTAAGTGATTTTTAAGGTCTATGTTTTGCCAACTATGTCCTTGATGTCTACAATGTTGCTCTTCTTTCAAGGTGATGGGGCTGAAATATTCACTTGCAAATCCCTCTGAGGTTTGTGATCTTCAGTGCCGAGAGATAGCTGCGTCCTATTGCCTAGTGGTTCACTTATAGATGAGAAGGTCAGGTCTGTTGAGGACCCGTCATGAGCCATTCAACTAGAAACGGTATTCATGTCGGTCTGAATTGTCATCCGACCAGTTCAGACTTCAGAGCCACACCACCCCCGTGAAGCAGGCTCCAACATCCTAACATTGCACTAACTTATGTTCCCATGGGAGGCAGAAGTCCGATTTCTCGATTCCCCACTTCTGTCAGAATCATGAATTCCATGAAGGAGGTAAACCTTGAACCGGTAACTTAAAATGCATGCACTGCCGAACACAACACCCATAAAACTCACACTACATCGATCGATCGAACACGTTAAATAAGACAAATACAGCCTTTGATGCTGAGAAATCTTGAGATCAGTTTCTCCAGCCAGCTGAAGCGTACGCATATCTAAGACCCCCCGAAGTGGCGACTAACGAAGGCTTCGGACGAGGATGCCTTCGAAGGTGATGCCGGGTCCAAAAGCCAGCACAAGTCCCCACTCCTCCTCCTCATCACCACCACGTCTGCGCAGCTCCTCCCGCATGTAGTCCATGACGTAGAACACGGTGTTGCTGCTTGCGTTGCCGTAGTCCCTGAGCGCTCTCCTGCTGCACCCCAGCTTCTCCGGCCGCAAGCCCAGGGTGCTCTCCACCCTGTTCAGTATGGCCGGCCCGCCCGGGTGCACCGCCCAGAACAGCTCGTTGAAGTCCTCCACCCCGGCCCTCCCCATCAGCCCTCTGCAGAACCCCTCTATGTGCCCCTGGATCCTCTCCGGCAGGTCCCTCCCCAGCCTGAAGTTGATGCCCTCCTCCGACAGCCGCCCCTCGATGACGCCCTGCGTCCCCGGCAGGAACTGCTGCACCGCCCAGTCCAGCTCCATGAACGGCGCCGCTTCCTTCCCGGGCACCGGGTCGGCGCCGACGACGGCGGCCGCGGCGCCGTCCCCGAAGAGCGCCGCCCCCACCAGGTCGTAGGGCCGGGCCATGCTGGGCGGGCGGAAGCCCAGCACGGTGGTCTCGGAGGTCACCAGGAGCACCCGGCTTCCCGGGTTGTTCTCGGTGACGTCCTTGGCCACGCGCAGCCCCGTGACGCCGCCGTAGCAGCCGAGGAAGTAGAGCACGACGCGGCCGACGTCGGGCCGCAGCCCGAGGCGGGCGGCGAGGTCGAGGTCCCCGCCGGGGATCCTGATCTCGCTGGAGGAGACGTAGACGAGGTGGGTGATGTCGGCGGCGGGGCGCCCCCACTCCCTGATGCAGGCGGCGCTGGCCTCGGCCGCCATCTCCAGCACGGCCGCGTTGGCAACGTCCAGGCGCTGGCGGATGGTGGGGGAGCCCTCGGTGGCGAGCTCGGGGTACCTGTCCAGCACCTCCTTGCACATCACCGTGTACCTCGTCTTCACCGTGGTGTTCTTGCCTGCTCAGAAGCCAAAACCCAAGAGCAGAGAGGAAGATTAGAAATCCCGGTCTTAATTTGGCATGTGAGGGGGCGCGGCATGAGGTGGGCACATACAGAGGCGCTCGAGCTTCTCCTTCATGGCGGGGTCGTCGCACTTGGTGTCCCGGAAGTAGCCCTCGACGAGGCACTCCTGGGGGAGGAGCTGGTTGGGGAAGGCCTTGCCCAGGGCCAGCACCGTCGCCTTGCCTGGCCTGCTCGCGCGCTTGGTGGTGACGTGGGGGAGGTCGCCATTGTGGTTTCCGCAGTTGAGGTCGCCCATTCTCGACGTCGGGACAGGAGGTGGGGAAGACGGCCGGTGGGGGGGGGGGGGGGGGTTGCTCGCTAGCTGTGGGTCTTCCTGGGTGGGGCTGCTGCATGCCCTTGGGGAAATAGCATTTTAAAGGTAGAGCGAAGGGGGGAGGGGACTCTGGTTTTTCTGGAGGGAGTTCGGTCTGAACGGAGGGACGCATGAGGAGAGGGGTGTGTGTGTGTGTGGTGGGGGTGGGGTTAGGGGAGAGGTTGAGTTTTTGTGTAAAGATGGCTAGGTGGGTTTTCTGGTGAGAAACCTCGGATGTGTGATGCAGGAGAATTACAGTTACAGTCACGGCTGATCTTGGACTGCCAGTTAGAACCGTGACGAACAGGAGAGCAATCCAACCCGGGGACTAGGACGCATGGACTACGTACTCCTGTCGTAGGCATGATTCCGAGTGCTGGTACGCATCACCAGCCTCACCTCCTGTGAGCTGACGTCAGGGGAAATATCAAGATTCAGAGTTGTAGAGTGGTAGGTTATACGTAGTGGCAGTTCTCTTTATGGCGACAGAAGGAAGATCCACGAGAAATCTCATGGGACCTGTTATTAATAAGTAGAGAACTCTTTTCTTACTGCAGTATGAAGAAATACCAAAAATTTCTCTACACCCTGAAGAGTACAGCTAGATGAAGAAGGGAGAACGAGAAGTTTTGATGGGAGAATAGCTAAGATATTCTCCAATGCAAAAATCAAATAAAAGAACTGTTGAAAATGCAAAGTTAGCTCATTAATTGATGACGGCCGCCTGTGGTTGTACAACAACCTGGTGCCTGTGTGTCCCAACTCAATGCGACGCAGTGGAATTTTTGTTTGAATACGTAATCAGAATTTTGCCCAACCCGTTTTTGACACGGCCCAACAGATCCACCTTCAGCTTGACGAGAAAAAAATTAGGGATTCTTACATCAATACACTCATAAAATATCATATTTATATTTAGGGTTTTTTGCATATTAGTCCCTATAAACATAGGGAATTTCTGATTAGTCCCTCTATTCTGAGTATTGTCTTAAAGATCCTTACAATTATTAATATTTTATAAATAAGTCCACATAGTTTATCTCCGTCTTAAAAAAGGAATATTCTGTTGAATATTCCGTCAATGGCATGGAAAAGATTAAAATACCCATCTCTCTCACACACACATCCATGGACTGGGGAGGGGGGCCGGAGGGGGAGGGGGAGGGGGGAGGGTGGCCGGCGGGGGAGGGGGAGGTCGCAGGGGATGGGGGGAGGGCAGCCGGAAGGGCCGGAGGACTAGGGAGGGGGAGGGCGGACGGAGGGGGCCGGAGGACTGGGGAGGGGGGGAGATAGCAGGGGAGGGGGAGGGGGGACAGAGGTCGGATGGGGAGGGAGAGGGGGGAGGGCGGCCGGAGGGGGAGGTGGAGGGGGCAGGTCGCGTCGGCCGGAGGGGGAGGGGGGAGGGCGGCCGGAGGGGGAGGTGGAGGGGGCAGGTCGCGTCGGTTGGAGGGGGAGGGGGGAGGGCGGCCGGTGGGGGAGGGGGAGGTCGCAGGGGATGGGGGGAGGGCGGCCGGAGGGGGAGGAGGGGGCCGGAGGACTGGGGAGGGGGAGGGCGGTCGGCGGGGGAGGGGGAGGTCACATGGGATGGGGGGAGGCCGGCCGGAGGGGGAGGCCGGCCGGAGGACTGGGGAGGGGGGAGATAGCAGGGGAGGGGGAGGGGGCGACGGAGGTCAGATGGGGAGTGTTGACTCAAGGAGTCGACACCCGCCCAGTTGATGGCGGCCGGCGGGGGAGGTCGCAGGGGATGGGGGGAGGGCGGCCGGAGGGGGAGGAGGGGGCCGGAGGGGATGGGGGGAGGGCGACCGGAGGGGGAGGTCGGGGAGGGCGGACGGAGGGGGCCGGAGGACTGGGGAGGGGGGAGATAGCAGGGGAGGGGGAGGGGGGGACGGAGGTCGGATGGGGAGGGAGAGGGGGGAGGGCGGCCGGAGGGGGAGGAGGGGGCTGGAGGACTGGGGAGGGGGAGGTCGCAGGGGATGGGGGGAGGGCGGCCGGAGGGGGAGGAGGGGGCTGGAGGACTGGGGAGGGGGAGGTCACAGGGGATGGGGGGAGGGCGGCCGGAGGGGGAGGCACCACGGAGGACTGGGGAGGGGGGAGATAGCAGGGGAGGGGGAGGGGGGGACGGAGGTCAGATGGGGAGTGTCGACTCAAGGAGTCGACACCCGCCCAGTTGATGGCGGCCGGCGGGGGAGAGGGAGGTCACATGGGATGGGGGGAGGGCGGCCGGAGGGGGAGGAGGGGGCCGGAGGATTGGGGAGGGGGAGGGGGGCCGGAGGGGGAGGAGGGGGCCGGAGGGGATGGGGGGAGGGCGACCGGAGGGGGAGGAGGGGGCCGGAGGACTGGGGAGGGGGGAGATAGCAGGGGAGGGGGAGGGGGGGACGGAGGTCTGATGGGGAGGGGGAGGGGGGAGAGGTCGACCTCTCCCCACACCCCTGCACCTCCTCGCTGCGATTGCCCTCCTCC
The DNA here is from genome assembly GCA_022559845.1 of Amorphophallus konjac. Lineage (NCBI taxonomy): Eukaryota > Viridiplantae > Streptophyta > Magnoliopsida > Alismatales > Araceae > Amorphophallus > Amorphophallus konjac. Next base: position 42,517,491 of record CM040118.1, on the reverse strand, counting down.
CCTCCCCATCGCGAACGGCCACTCCACCGCGCCCACGGCCTCCCTGTGCCACACCCACAACCGCCCCTCCACCTGCACCCCCCTTTCACCGCCGACCTCCCTCACCGTCGCCCCTCTCCCCACGTCGCCGGCCAACTCTCCACCCTCACCCTCTCTCGTTCTCCCCCTCTCTCACCCCACACCACGTCGCCGATCGCCCGCCTCTCCTCTTCTTGCTACCACCCCGTAGCCTCCCCTCCGGCCTCCACTCCGCCACCGGTCCACTCCGCCACCGGTTGTGGCCACGTAGCCACCAATCCACCCCCGACAGCCTTCTCCTCCTCTAACACCACGTCGCACACGCCACCGCGGCAGCCCCCTGCCACCCTCACCACCTCCACACACCTCCGACCACCTCCACCACGGCAAGCCCGGCCGCTGCCTCCCTCTCCCACCACCTCTGCACCACCGCCGGACACCGCCCCCCGTCGTCGGCCTTCCCCTCCGACCATCGCCTGCCCCTAACCGAGCGGCCTGCCTGCCCGACCGCTTCTGGGCCTCCTCTCCGTACGATGACGGGGAGGCGGCCGCGGTTGGAGGGGAGAGAGGCCGGGAGGGGGAGGCCGGGAGCAGGAGGCACCCCTCTCTCTATCTCTCTCTCACACTCTCACACTTAACCCAGGGGTAAGTTAGTATTTTCATTACCTTTAGTATAAGGTAACTATAGTTTAGTTAACTGAATGAACGGTAGGGACTTAAATATGTAACGACTAAGATTACAGGGACTATTAAAACAATACTCAGAATAGAGAGACTAATCAGAAATTCACTATGTTTATAGGGACTAATATGCAAAAAACCCTTATATTTATCCTCTACTTTTACCATATTATCACAAATATCTTTCATATATTTTATATTATTACAATTATACTCTTACGATTTTTGAGCCATAACGAATATTCCGGAGAATGTGTTACGAAACTCGTTAATAGACGTGAAATATTAAAAATACCCCCACCTCACCTCTCTCTCTCTCTCTCTCTCTCTCTCTCTCTCTCTCTCTCTCTCTCTCTCTCTCTCTCTCTCTCTCTCTCTCTCTCTCTGCCCATGAGCAAAAGCTACTGCCACCAAAGATGGAGGCCGCCGCTGCCGTCATCGGGGATGCTATGCCCAACCCCCTTCTCCCTATCCGGCCACCGCAGGAACACCATCTCTGATAGGAAAACCCCCCCGCCCCCCATCTCTCCCAGCCCCCTCTCCCCCTCCGACGGCCCACCCTCCCCTGCATTGACTTCCTCCTCCCCCGCCGCATCCATCCTTCTCTCTAACTGCAGCCACAAAGCACCTCTCCCACTCTGCGAACCAAAAATCCTAGGATGATTGGATCTCCATCCTCCATCGACGGTCGCCGTCCACCTCTCACCTAGTTGCCATCCTCTAATGCACCGTCGTTGTCTCCTGCCACCTCGCCTTTCCTTCTCATCTTCCCCCCCTCTGAATCGCCCCAGAAGGGACCCTACCACCGCAATGCCTCTTACTCATCCCCTCTCTCGATCCGCAACAACAAGAGGACGTTGCACCACCGCTTACCTCTGCCGCTCTGCCTCTCCTCTTCTCTCACCCACTCTTTAACCCCAGAAGGGACCCCGCCACTGTCGTGCCTCTTCATTTCCCCCCCTCTTGATCCGTAGCAGCAAGAGGATATTGCGCCGCCATCTACCACACGTCACAGTCACTAGAGTTGAATGTTGAGTAAACCACCCCTAGACGCAATGTATGTGCCCCAACCCCATCACTCTAATCGATGTCTACACCGCACCTTCTCAGCCCATGGTCGCCTAGATCCAACCGCCAACAAGCACTTCACCACGATGTTGAAGGTGCACCAAAAGGCTTTGACAAACCCTCTCTCTCTCTGATCCTCAAAACACCAACCCCTCTCAACGAGCCCCCATCCTTCCCGACAACCCAACCAACTTTACTGCGTCTGATCCTTCATCCGATGTACACTTCACCGCAACGTTGAAGGCGAACCAAAAAGATCCAATGAACCCCCTCTCTCTTATCTCTCCCTCTCTCGTGCGCTCTCTCTCTAATCTCCGTAATGTCAACCCCTCCTGGTGAGCCCCCACCTCCTGACAACCCAACCCTCCAACCCCCTGTCGCGACTCCCCTTCTCCCAGCCCTATCCTCTGGCAAGTGGAGAGCAGTGAGATGGAGATTGCCTCCGACAAAACTCTTCGGCCTTTGACTGACAACTCACAACACTAATGCATAGGACATGAGAGTGCGTGGGAGAGAGATAGTACTTACATAAGGGCAAGTTAATAATTGGGCATCTTAACCCGTACGACACTTTAGTCAAAGCAACGATGATTACGACGAGAGTATCTTTGCAACAATACCAAATACATCTACTCATGATAATATGTAAAAAGTAGAGAGATAAATACAAATATAACATTTATACGGATAAAGATGTAAAAATCCCAAAATTTTAAGCGAACCCACCAAACTAGCAAGTCTAATTACAGTTTTATGTGTATGATTTTATGGAATTTATAACTGATCTACTCGATTTTTGAAAGGGTGGAGCATGCACCTGTGATTCTTGCTTTGTATTTAAGACAACGCAAGGGGAATTGATATGAGCTAGATATTCCAAGATGTTACTAGATCATCTTGGCATGATCTAAGCTGCAACCTGCCGAACACTATATGTGCCAACGAACGGTATTATTCTGACTCAATGTAGTCACATTCTCATCTTGCATGCTCTGTTATCAGGAGACGAGACTGCCTGAAACCTGGACTCAACTAATAAGCTGACTCCAAGCTCTGATTGGTAGAACCCTTTTTAAGTAATAAAAGTTTGACATCACCAACAAAGATTTTCTGCCGATTAGAGCTAGAAGTCAGCCAATAAACTGACTGAGGGCGACAGGTTATCTGATCCCCAACATCGGAATCCACACACCAATAATAACCACCATCTGAAATGGATCAGTAGCACCATATCTTCCCCTTCCATACCTCCGATATAAATAGAGGGATCTCCCATGTGAAGATAAAGTGAATGTCGCTGAACATGGACATGGAGTGCTGGAGATCCATGGAAACCTGAGCTCAGGCCTGGCCAGACAAGACTTCCTCGATGGTTACAAAACGCCCCTGCATGATCGAAAGTTGGCCAGCAACACCCATGGCGACGGAGAGCAGCCCATCGTGCAAGTCAACAGCAGGGGCAGCGTTCCCTCCTTGAGCTTTAACTGCTGATAAGAATGAAAGATGTTCCAGATAGCTGGATCCATGGTGCAGCCCATCGTACCTGGGGAATTAACCCATTGTAGTCAGAAGATGTGGAAAGAAAAGAAAACTATTAACTATCACATGCTTATAAAGTCTTGATCGGCTGTTCTCTCTCTCAAGTAAATACCGCATCTGATCATAAAGTGGGCACAACGTGATGGGGAAAAGGTCGCTCTTTTAAGGGATAAAATATACAAAAGCCAGAAATCAGGAAGGTAACATGATTTTGTCCATAGTAAGACTGACATCCAGAGGCAAGTGAAATACTCACTACCTGGAAGAATAATGTTTAGCATTATTTTGTAAAGCCTCCTTGCAAACTAGATGAAAATATAAGTTTCTTTACCTGCCAGTGACTTCAATGATTTATAAATATAATAGACTTCCTCGAATGGCAAGAAAAGGGAGGCATCTTTTAAATCTTTCCACAATGGAGAGAAATGACATAGAAATTGATGAATGAAGTCTGTTTTGAGTGACTTGTACCCACAGGATTGTCCAACAACCACCCCTTGGCTGATATCGCCCTATGAAACCGGAATACAAATGGGACGATGTCTACAAGAATAAATCATCAGATATTATTGGACTGAACAAAAGGTCACAGCCATAGAATGAATAATAGTAGTATATTGATGCAACATTTATTATTAGTGAGAAAACACGATGCACATATTCACCCATTAAAAAGGAATAATGTGATGCATATTCGAGAGTTGATATTATGTCCTAGATTGTTGACATAGGCGATGGTAGAATAGTAGAATGTTTGTTATATGTAAGAATATAAAATGAACATCCAATCAATTAGTTCAGTTGCAAGTCAACTGAAGCAAGGTGGTGAAGCTAAAGAGTGGACCCAGCAATCTAGCATAATGTAAAACATGCCAGGCGATTGCCGCAATGCTGAAAGCAAACTAGAAAGAGCATTGATGCTTGTTAAAAGTGAAACTAACTTATTGCTGCTCTTTTGTGTTTACATCCTAAATGAATATGCTCAAATGTTATAGTATTAGCACTTTCAAGAAAAAATGTTATACTATTAGGATTTAAAGAGAACTGGTAAGTTGCTACAAACTGAATTGTCCCTTTTTCGCTAAATCAGAAAAACAAAGGTATACCGTACACCAAACATTTCCCATGCTTGAATACATTTTCACATGCTGTGACACGTCTTCGCAAGGAAGGCAGTACCGGTTTCGGTACCGGTTTCGGCCGGGTCCGAAACCGAAACCGGTTTCGATTTCGGTTTCGGTTTCGGCCGAAACTAATTAAATAATATATTTTTATATAAAAGGGTATATTTGGTTTCGGCCGAAACTGGGCTTTCGGTACCGTTTCGTTCCGGTCCGAAACCGAAATGTTTCGGTTTCGGCCGAAACTGCCTTCCATGCGTCTTTGACCTGTATGAACTTAAAGCACCATATGATAGCCAGAAAATGCAAACAAGAAGATAAAATTCTCAAAAGAAAAACATCAAAAGCCCTTACTTTATTCGCTCATCAACAGCTTGCAATTCCTGAACTCCAGCTCTCCCACCTGTCCTTGTTCCCACACGCACAATGCTCTCAGGCACAAATGCTTCACCCTGTTACCAGTTTTAAGTTGCGCCAGAACAAAATTACAGATGTTAACAACCATTCAACTATTTGATTAGTACTTGTGTGCAAAAAGATTTTCTTGCCAGAGACATTATTAACCACGTCAAACTTAGCAGCAACTGTTAACATTTTACAAGTTTTTTGAATTAGTTGAATTCCGCAGGTGTACTTATAAGCACTATATCCCATGCAAACTTTACCTTTTCTGTGAGATATAGGTGCAGATACACAGCATAGTAGATCTCCATGCACAGCCAATTTAGATCATGGGAAACATACATTCACACCCCGCCCCCACCCCACCCCCAAGCCCATGAAAAAAATAAGGAAAAAAGAGAAGAAAAAAATGTAGTATTCTCCCTCTTTTTCTTCATGTGAAGAAAAGAATGGGGAAAAAACATGTTATGCTAAATTTAATTTGCATCAAACTAGACATTCATGAACACTTAGTGCAAAACTGTTACCTTTCCAATGTCACCTACAACAGAAATTTCTTGCTCATTCTTGCTGCCTTCAGCAAACATGCACAGATCAAGCATGCCCCTAGTACCATTATCAAATTCTATTATCACATATGCATTATCAATGATATCAGGCACCTGTTTCAGAAATTGTACCGTGAGAATCAAAGCAGATGCACAATGGAGTACACATAAGCTTGATAAACATATCCTTCATGCAAACAGAGGGAACGAAGAATTCCCATGTAGCCATTGTCAATTAAAATATGAGAACTAGAGAGTTGATATAGAACAAGTCTTATCTTATGATTTCTGGAAGAAGCTTCCAAAAATCTAGCACTGTTTAATTACTTGGATATCTTTTTTACAAGACAATCAAGGAGACAAGTAAATTCCTACTATCTTTGACTGGACTCAATAAAGTACCTATTCCAAAAACACAATGTAGAAGAATGCAAAACCACATTATGGTGAAACTACTTTGATATTTATCTTCACACATAACCATAGTCATTAAGGCAACAAGGCAACCCAAGGCGTTCATGGGGAGCCTAAGTGCTTAGGCAATAAGGCGTCCACCTAGGCGGCACCTTGGCGCCTCTTTAAAAACCTAAAAGATATATATCCCCAATATACAAATTAAGAATAAGATACATGAAAAAATTATAATTTTTAATATTAAAAATTGAGAGAGAGGGAGGGAGGAGAGAGGGGGCAGAGAGAGAGAGGTGTTGAAGAATTGTGTGGAGCCTTTCTCAGGGAGCAAAAAGACAGGTTGGGGCCTTGGCCCCATAAGAGCGCTTGGTCACCATTGTTTTCAAGGTGTCGCCTAGGCGACAAGGCACCCAAGGCGACTAGGCATTAGGCAAGCAGCCTATTAAGACACTCACTTGGCTACCTTGGTGTACATAGGTCACCTTGGGCCCGCCTAGTCTGCCTTGGCAGAACATCCACTCCTTGATTTGAGATTTATTTTAGTATTTGGGCAAAAATTCAAAGGTAATTTTGTAAAATTGACAAATGATATATCAAGATTGGAAAGAGAAGGTAAAATTTTCATTTCTCTTTCCCCTTTCTCTCGGATTCTTCTTCATGTTGGTTCCTCTTCTCTCCTCTTAAGAACATTGATTCATATTTGCATAGTGCACTTTTTGAAGCTAGTACCAATTCTGTGTCTCTTTTTGATAATTCACAAGTGAAAAATTATAAAATTATTATGTTGATATGCTTAAACTTTATCTAGAAATGTGTCATATTTATGCTTCCTTTTAATATAGAGGATAACTATTTGAATATCAAATTTTAGATTAAATTTTTTATATCGATTGACAGGTATTCACAAAATCTTATTAGTTTTCTCCTAGTTAGTTTGTTATTGTTTGCCATTTATTCTGTTTTTGCTTTTAAAATATAGGTATATGTTGAAAATTTGTGGATATCAAATTTTCTATTAACTAAAGATCGAACTTATATGTAGAAAATGTATAGTAATAGTTCTCTTGCAATGTACTTTGTTAAATAAATTAGGCTTCGCCTAGGCACCTTGCCTTGTCGCCTAAGTAGTAAGGCGGTGGGCCACCGCCTTGGTCGCCTTGGACGTCTCGACAACCATGTTGGTCGCCTAGGCAGGAATGATAGTGTCGGTTTCGACCGAGTCTGAAACCGACCGAAACCGACCGAAACCCAGTGAAAAGGTTCAAAAAAATATCAAAATAAGTCTAAAAAATTAGAAACAAATCGGGAAAATATAAATAATCACATAAAAATCATAAAATTCATTAGACATGCATTTGACTGTAAAGAAATCGGATTAAGTGTAATAAGCATGAAGTAGGCATTGAAGTTCAAACATTGAACATGTTAAACTAATATTCTTGAGTACATACTAAGCATGAAGTAGGTTCAAGCAGTACAATAAACCTAATTAGACACAATAAATGTTACAGAAATTAAATGATCCTTACCTAAATGATGATGCACTAATATGGATAATAACTAGAAGAACCTTCTCCCTAATCGTCTTGCTCTTGATGTTGATACCCATAAAAAGGTTGCATGTATTGTGTATATTCACTATAACCAAGCAATGAGATAGCCAAGTCTTGCATCCCTCTTGGAGTGTAAGATTGTTGGCTTGATTGGAATCCAAAATCAACATAAGAATCTTGAGGATTAGAAGAGGAACTGGATGGAATTAGAATTCTGGTTGATGACCCCACCCATAAATGACTGCTTCATGTTGGCCATCTCCATAACCTGATGGATGTCTATATAGACTCTGTGAATCATATCCTCGCTCACTATGACTATATTCTCGGCCTGTGTCTGCGTGGAAGGAGGAAGGAGCACTAGCAGTGCCACCGCCAGTAGTAGCACATGTAGCACCTACAGCTGCACTGGGATGATGATGATGATGATGATCATCATCATCATCAGAACCATAAGAAACCAGTCGCCTTTTAACTTTTGGGGATACTTTTTTTCTGTTTGGGTGTGATTTTTTCAGTCATCTTTGACATGAATCCTTTTCCCCTTGGCATGTGCCTCACGTAAATCTGCTTCAACAGCTCAATTGTCAGGTCCTATCGAGCAACAGCACTAGTCCTCTCAAACATCCCATGCACTGATGTACTTCTTCTTAAGGATGGAGGTGGCTTGACCATTCTAGGAGTGACTGGCCTGCTATCTGATTCTGAGTGTCTAGTTGGCTCAGTTTCAGGCTGCTCCTCAATGTCATGAACAAACAAAGCTGTGTCCCTTCTCTGGTGCGCATGAGTCTCTCTGACCCTCTTTGTTGCTCTTTTGAATTTTGGATCTCTTGGCTCATCTTCATCTAGTATATCCTCTGATCAACATCAAAAACGGGCTCATCAACTTGCTCTCGTGTCTCCACCCAAGACTGCAAGAAATTGTCATCATCAAATAAAGTGTCCACATCAATTTCTGGAGTTGCATCCTCTGCGATGCGTTTGTCCCTCAACTGTTGTCTTAACTTCATGTTTTTTATTCTCAGTTTCATATTGTAGTGGCAGTAAACCAATTTTTCTAACCGTTCAGCCTTTAGCCGATTGCGAACCTTTGAGTGTGTAAGGTTGAACGTGCTCCAATTTCTTTCACATTGGCTTGCCGATGTTGTTTGACTGAGCACCCTAATTGCAATGAAAGTCAATACATTACTACCCACATCTCGGTTGTTCACCATTATCCACCAGTCAGCTGTTCCACCAACCATAAACAAATAAATATAAGATGTACTAATATATATTGAGGTTAAGAAAGCACAAAAATAAAATATACCTGGGCTCACTCTTCCCACAGCGTATTACAATTGGGAGTCAGAATATGTCCCAATCCTCATTCTATAATAGTTCATCTACAAAGATAAAGTAATAGATTAACATAATGACTTAAGTAAATTCTATACCTCTTATTGATAAAATCAATAAAAATCAACCTCTTCTTCAACCTGAAGTCTCTTTTCTGGTATCCTCGATAAACGATCAATGACTTTTAAAGTGTCTTGAAGCACCTCGCCATTAACATGTGTATTGGCATCGTACATAAATCGAGGGTTGAGGAAATAACCTGCATTTGTGTATAGTTAACTAAATGTTAGATATAAAATAACCTAGGGCGAGTTTGATAAACGGTTAAAGTCGACATGGATGAGATATCCTTGGGCGGGTGACTTGCTCAAATTAAGAGATGGAATGGCTCACTCGAGGTCGACCTATACCCATTACCCAGGGGTGTCGACCTATGCCCAGGGGATCTAAGAAAAAATGGGGGATTTTTTTTAAGAGACAATAGGGTTATAAAGAAAGAAGAAAAGGCTTAAGGGGATTAAATCAAAATGTTCCTAAGTAGCTAATGGGCCTAAGTAGGCCATAGTTAATGGGCCTTCAAAGGGCTCAAGTAGGGAATCAGTCCAAAAATGAACTGTTATTTTAAGATAGAAACATGCCGTTAATGGGCCCTGCTAGTGGGAGGCCCCATCCCTCTCCCATCTCCACTACCTATACAACCCCCCCTCCCAACTTACCGACCATGTAGGCTCAAGGTAAAAGAGGGGTTGGAAAGAGGGATGGCAGGGGTAGGTCGACCTGCTGCTGGGAACCTGGGCAGGTCGACCTATCCCTGGGTAAGTCGACCTACCCAGGTCCTAGGGATAGGTCCCAACAGCCCTAAGCTATTGGGAACCTAGCTAGGTCGACATACCCAGGGAATAGGTCAACCTGCCTAGGTTCCCAACAGCTTAGGGCTGCTGGGACCTATCCCTGGGACTTGGGTAGGTCCACCTGCCCAGGTTCCCAGCAGCTTATCAAACTGCCATGGCCTAGTCATCCTACTCGGTTACTCTAATCTATCCCTGGGTGCGTGGTACCCTACCTGCGCTTATCCTAACCGTGTTACTCTAACCTGTAGTCAAACTCGCCCCTAAAGAACAATGTATCAATACAATTAATCACTCACCAGTTGCATGCAAGTCGTGGTGTAATGTGTTGTCCCATCTATGGTCAATAATTTTCCACCACTTTGCATATTCTCTGGGAAGGGAATCCTACAACTCTAATTTGGCACGGTCCATGGCCTCGTACAGATATCCCATATCATTCTTCTCATCACCATCCACCATTCTTAGCACCTTCACAAGGGGTGTGACCAAGGAAGGCAGAATCGGGGATCGAGATCGGATCGCCCGGTCCCAAACCGATCTGGGTCGGTGGGATCGGCCGATCTCGGACCGATCCCGGCCGAGTCAGACCAGTTGAGTCGGCTAGGGATACAAACGTCTAAAAAATCTAAAAAAATCTGAAAAAAATCTAAAAAAATAAAAATATATTCTAACATACATCTATATCAAATTTAATGTGAAATAGGTGACATTTGCTCATCATTTTGTGAAATAGGTGCATGCATTGATTACGTGCATGTATCTATGTGCATCAGTCTTATGGACTAATTGGAAGTCTGCAGATTGTCTGACCCATTTATTGGTTGGGATTCAATAATTTAGCAGTGGAAAGATATCTAATGCATGCTCTTTGCTTGAACATCAAAGTTAGAGGTGTTAGTGTGGAGCCCGAACTCGCCATCGTGCGCCCTCGCACGCGGATCGACCTGCGCGGTCAGGTCGCGGGGATCGACATGGGCATTGTTGTGAGGAGACATGATTATGAAAAATAGTAGAATGTAAAAAAGAAACAAAAAGGGTTATGAGGAGACATGATTAAGAAAGCTAATTGAAAAAACAATATTAATGTATAACATAATTCATTGTTTAAACTTAGAAATAATGTAAAAAGCCTAACTGAAAAATAGCAGAATGTAAAAAAGAAACAAAAAAGGTTACGAGGAGACATGATTAAGAAAGCTAATTGAAAAAACAATATTAATGCATAACATAATTCATTGTTTAAACTTAGAAATAATATGAATAAAAAAATCTTACTTTTTACTTTAATCAAATTGTCCCTACAGCTCTCAAAAGTCAAAACTGCACATTTGTCTCTTTTGATGTTGGTTTCCCATCTAATGTTGTAAGTATTAACATATAGCTGATGATACTGGAATCCACAGGAAAAATGCACACTGGATATAGTAATTATTTTGGAGTACAACCCCCCCCAAACTGTAGAATAGGCCTAGGATCGCCGATCCGGCCGATCCCAGGCCGATCCCACCGATCCCGGGTTGGATCGGTTTAGATGGGATCGGGATCGGATCGGGCGATCCGATCCCGTCCGATTCTGTCTTCCATGGGTGTGACTACTTTCATGTACCGTGAGACCCTGCCCCAGAATTTGTCGTCTTCCATGATATGGCAGACATTAAAATAATCGATCTGAGCATCAATATTAGACTTGTCGATGTATTCCCGCAGGGCATTGTGGTATATGAAAGCTTTCAGCTCATTCTTATACATGTGCAAAGAAATAAAATTTGAATCAAATACGGATCACATTTATAAAGATAAAGTAGAAAGAATTGAGTTCAATCTTATACCTGTGCAAAGACTCCAAAGAAATGAAATTCGAAACAAATCTGGTTGGCCCTGCACGGATGATATCTCGCCCCCCACTCGCATGCTCCCTAAACATATTCAATATCCTAGGATGGCCATAAATATATTGGGTGATTTTTTGTGCCTTGTCAATTATCCTCTTCACATGATTTTCCTTCCCTATGTCTTCAAGTATCAGATCCAGACAATGTGATGCACATGGGAGCCAATATAAATGCCTGCACTTCTGCATCAATTTCTTCCCTGCAGCCTTATGACTGACTTCATTATCAATCACTACTTGCACAACATTGTCCTCTCCAATTTGGTCTATCATCTTATCCATTAAACTAAACGAATAATTGGCATTTTTTTTATAATTTGATGCATCTACAGATTTAACAAATATTGTACCTTCGATGCAATAGACCAAAAAGTTAATCATGGACTTCTTCGTGGTACCAGTCTAGCCATCACACATGATGGTGCATCCTCTCTCCATCCATATATGCTTGAAGCTTTCAACCCACTCATGGAGCTCCTCAACCTCTCCCTCAAGGCCATGCCCGTATATGTCTCGACGTGATGGGGCCTTCAAGCCAGGGCCAGCATCTGCTATGGCATCTAGTATAGGTTAGAAATATTCGCTTTCAGCTGCATTTGTAGGTACACATGCATGGAAAAATCATTTGCAGATACTTTTAAATGCATGCCCTGCAACTTTTGCTGATTTTTTTACCCCTCTCAATGCTTGCTTGATTTTAGGTTGTGTAGCATGGGACCTTCTGTGCAGATAGCTGTCTATGGGGCCTGCTCTCTACAGGGCAGCACCAGTGTCAGGACGTCGTGCAGCTTTACTGGAGTAGGTCCCTAAACCTATGAGTGCCTTTCCTTTCCTTCGAGCGGCTTGTTCACACTCCATTGCTTCAGTCAGCTCTGGATCTGAATCCTCAGTGTCTTCCTCATCATCATCCCTCCTTCTCCTTCTGCCCGAAATCTCCTCAGCAATTTCAGCCTCATCTTCAGCCCTTTGTTACATCCTCTCCTTTTTGCCCAGAAGACACTGGCACATTTCTTCTCGGATCTCTCGGGGACATATGTCACATGTCTCACCTCTCCTCTTACCCCTGCCAAATGTTGCTTTCCTCTAGTAATTCTGCCATATATCTCCTTACCACAATAATTGCATTTCACTTTTCTTCTCCCAACATCAACTAAGGAGAGGTGGGCTCACCCCGGATCCTCCTGCCCTTGCTGCTCCTGACTTTGTTCACGTCTAGGCATGATGCATGGTTGTCAAGGCGTCCAAGGCGACCAAAGCGGTGGCCCACCGCCTTATTGCTTAGGCGACAAGGCGAAGCGCTTAGGCGAAGCTTAGTTTACATAACTAAGTACATTGCAAGAGAACTACTACTATACATTTTCAACATATAAGTTCTATCTTAGTTAATAAAAAATTTGATATTCACAAATCTTCAACATATACCTATGTTTTAAAATTCAAAAATATAATAAATGACAAATAAAAATAAATTAATAAGGAGAAAACTAATACGAATTTGCAAATACATGTCAATCAATACACAAATTTTAATCTAAAATGTGATATTCAAATAGTTATTCTCTATATTAAAAGGAAGCATAAATGACACATTTTTTGGTAAATTATAAGCACATCAACATAACAGTTTCATAATTTTCTACTTGTTAATTATCAAAAAGAGACAAAATAGTACTAGCTTCAAAAAGTGCACCAAGCAAATATGAATCAATGTCCTTAAGAGGAGGGAAGAGGAATCGACAGGGAGAAAAATCCGAGAGAAAGAGGAAAGAGAAACGGAAGTCTTATCTTCTCTTTCCAATCTTGACATAGCATTTGTCAATTTTTTAAAATTATCTCTGAATATTTACCAAAATACTAAAACCTACCTCAAAAAAAGGAGTGGATGTCTTGCCAAGGCAGGCTAGACAGGCCCAAGGTGGCCTATGTGCACCAAGGCAGCTAGGTGAGTGCCTTAGTGGGCAGCTCGCCTAGGCGCCTGGTCACCTTGGGAGCCTTGGACCGCCTTGTCGCCTAGGCGACGCCTTAAAAACAATGGCATGATGCTGCATTAAGACGGTCAAAGATAAATAGTTGTAAGTACAATGAAAGCCCCAAATTTAAGAGTGTAATTAAGACTTAATCATCAATTTTACCCTAATCACCCTTCATAAAAATTAATTACCAGCATGCTCCCACCCTAAATTATTCAATGAAACTTAATTGAGCTTCAATTGACCCTAAGTAAACCTAATTAGATGAAAGTCCCAAATTTAAGGGTGTAATTAGGGCTTAATTATCAATTTTACCCTAATCACACTTCATAAAAATTAATTACCAGCATGCTCCCACCCTAAATTATTCAATGAAGCTTAATTGAGCTTCAATTGACCTTAAGTAAACCTAATTAGAGGAAATTCTCAAATTTAAGGGTGTAATTAGGGCTTAATTATCAATTTTATCCTAATCACTCTTCATAAAAATTAATTAGCAGCATACTCTCACCCTAAATTATTCAATGAAGCTTAATTGAGCTTCAATTGACCCTAACCAAACCTAATTAGACAAAAGTCCCAAATTTAAGGGTGTAATTAGGGCTTAATTATCAATTTTACCCTAATCACTCTTCATAAAAATTAATTACCAATATGCTCCCACCCTAAATTCTTCGATGAAGCTTAATTGAGCTTCAATTGACCCTAAGTAAACCTAATTAGACAAAAGCCCCAAATTGAAGGAACTAATTAGGGTTTAATTTGAACTCTTAACATATTTCATGGTTTAAAATTAACCTACAACAAAAAAAACTTTCAACCCAACCAAAAAAACACAAAACAAAATAAACCCCAAATTTACCTCAAGAAAACGCAGCTACATAGCGCTTCTTTACGACGGCGGCGGCAGCAAACCCTGCAGTCTCCCTACCCTGCAGCACCCTCAGCACAGCAGCAGCCCCTTAGCAGCCTTTCTCCCTCAGATATGAGGGAGAACATGAAGTGAACTCCCCTTAAAGGTTTTGGCCAAAACCGTCCGGTTTCGGTCCGAAACATGTAAGTTTCAAGCGAAACCGGTATCGGTTTCGCCCGAAACCATTAAAATTAATTTTTTTTAGTGTCGGACCTGCTATAGTGAGCAGGTCCGGTATCGTTTCGAAACGTATCGGTTTCGACCGATACTGCCAGCCATGCGTCTAGGCGACTGCCTTGACAACTATTGGCTTAACTGAGTATTCATGGTAGATTCCTTAGTGTATTCATCTCGTTCGACATAAAAGGAAACCTCAGCCTCAAAAAAATTAATCTGTTTTAAAGGATTAGTCTTCCTGACACTGGAGATTATTCATCTAAGTATTCATAATGAATTTTCTATTACACTGAAGACAATCAGAAATAGTAGGGCCTCCGAAATAAATTTTGCTCCCTGTCTAGGTAAATCAAGACACTTTAGGAGATTGTATGGCTATGTGAAGGAGGAAAGAAAATCTATGGGGAAACATCCTCAAAATAATTACCTAGGATCCTGTTTGCAGGAAACAACAAGCTTTGACATCGATATGTGTGGGCTAAAACATTACCCACAATTTCTAAAGTGCTCAAATAATTAACTGAAATCCATATGCAAGCTATCCCACAAATGTAAGGCCCCAAATATTATTCCTTCTTTTTTTCTTAAGTGGTTGGTACCACAAAATTGTATTAAAGTAAAAAAGAGGGATAGACAAGTATAATCAAGGATCCCAAGTATTATTCCTTCTATACATCACAGATAGGCATGACATATTTGGTCCATCTAATATAATTGGCAGTCATTTTACAATTGCTGCTATAGGTAAGGCATTTTTGTTAATTACACCCTTCATAAAGCTATGGCTGAAGTTTCACCCCCAATTGCAACCCCCCGCCACCCTGCCCCCAACCACATATTTCAAAGGAGACATTTTCTCTCCTACTGCCGGGGAAACCTTCTCTTGTAGTCCTCAGAGGCACTTACCTTACATGTGCAAACTTAGGCTGGATTCTGTTCTTTGCTTTGTGGATATGCGGATCTTTCGACCAACTTGACACACATGGACCTGATAGAAATCTTTAGTCACCACAAAATTCCTGTGGAAATATTATGTGTCAGCCATCAACCCATGTCTTCTCCCAATCCATCCCAAAAATTGTTGCTTTTACATCAAGATCCACAGTTATTCCTGCAGATAAGTCCCATCCAGGAAACTTTTAGGTGGTTTTTTGTCTGTGTATGTGGGGCTTGGGGGGTGTTTGGCGGGGAGGGGGGGGATGCTCTCTGCTCCTTATGAAAGTCATGGACTCGCATAGACCAACTCAGGACTGGATCATCAAGGAACACTATTGATCATCCCAAATGCAAATGAAGCCTTGGGAGTCACAAATAAGCAACTTTTCTCCCTAGTCTATCATTTCCTGATGTAGGGAAAAACATTCTATGTATCAGGTTTAATACAAAAACATTAGGAAAAAAGCATCCAACATATTAAAACAAAACATACAAGTTACTCTTGACTGGATTAGGTCTAAACAACCTACATATCAAAACAAAGTATCCTATGTATTAGGGCTAATCATCCTACTTACTGAAAATCCACTCTAGACTATCCATCCAAGGCATGCAAGTAATCTGGATGGCTTTTGTTTGTAGCCAAAAAATGTCTTGACTGAACTGGGATTATTGTGCAGATAACCAATGCATCTGAAGTCCGGAATTAAAGAGAACATTTCTCTGCTGAAAACTTCAAATGATAATCTCTTGATACGAAGAGACTTTAAATAAACATTCAGTAATACCAATAGACAAGTACAGTACCTGCATGTAACATAAATCAACAGCCATATTGCGCATATATGCATGCAATCCAAAAAATGAAGTATTTGGGTTTACATTCAAAGTGTTCTAGTTCCTAAGCATTATAATACCTGTGCCAAAATTTGAAGTCTTTTGGTATCCAATGCAGTTTAGAGTAAACATATTTTTTCCTAGAATCAAACTGATATTTATTCTAATGAAGCCAACATTTTGAAGAGAAATTTATTGTACCTACCATCCCTGGTAAGTCAGATTGTTTACCCACTCACCCTAGAAATATTAACTGGGAAATTATTCAACAGCCAATAATTATGCATCCCCTAGAAAGTGAAGTTGGAAACTGTTTACCTTTCCATCATACATTTCATCTTTGTGATTAACATCAATAGATCCAGATGCCATCACACGAACTGGATCTGCAGCTGCGAATAGCCTCATCAGATCAAAAAAATGGCAACACTTTTCCACTAAGGTTCCTCCTGTATTAGCATTGAACCTGTTCCAATTGTTGACCTATGTGAATCTGGGATTGTTAGAATATCACGAGAACTAAAGTCTAATCATAATAAAATCCCAGAGATGCATAGTGCTATGGTAACATTATATATATGAATGCATCGTACACCAAAACAGCAAACTGGCATACCTTAACAAGGAAAGGAAAACGATGCTCACGTATGGCCACCATTTTCACCTGCCCAATTCTTCCACTTTTGACTACTTCGATAAGTTTAGCAACAGGAGGCATGTATCTGTACTCTAGTCCAACATGTACCAGTATCTCAGGCCTCTTCTTTGATGCCTCTACAACCTAAAAGAATCACCAGAATCAAAACTAAAAAAATGACAAAAATAGTGGTGAAAGATTATTGGCAGGAGTTATCAGACAAAATATAAAGTTAATCGATCTTCCAAGTTTAAACTATTGAACGCCACATGATAATTAAATGTTAGAAATGGAAAGAGAGATTCTCAAATTCAAGAATTTCTTTGTACTAGAAGTCATTAAAAAAGAGGTAAAAATTGGTAAAACGTACATAACCATTGATAAACATCTCCCCCTCCCACCCCCCACCACACACATACACGCATAAACAACCTTGAGACAAAAATTCTGGACTGGTGGAGGCAGTAAAATGCACAAAATTTTAATGCCAGATAGATAATTATTTGATCAGACAGAGAATTAATGGCTTGTATTGTCTATTCTTCTGACTCAACTATTGCTCGGAAAAGAAGTGCCTCCGACACAAAAAACCACCAAATGCCTTTATTCTAACTTTCTGGTCTTATTATGCATTCCATTTCAACAGCATTCTCATCATGGCCGACCACCCCAGATAGAAAGCTCCTTCACATCCCTTCCAAGCAGTGTACATTTTGGCTTCGAATTCTCTTTCTTCCTGCTGAAACACAACGCAAACATGGAACAACAACACCCTGCCCTCCCAAACCAAGCATGTCTACAACTAAATTTATTAGCGCAAGCTGATACGCAAACAAGTTTTATCAAAACCAATATAAATTCAAAAGCCATATAAACCAAGTCAAAACTTTCAGGTTGTCAGAACTAATATTTTTGTTTTGACGAGCGGAAAAAGACTTTGGGGAGTAGGATGTTCATTACTTGAGCATAAATGCACATTTGTAGCTATTTAAATAGCATGTGCACTATTAATTTCGCGGATTTCGTTTATCAAACGATTAGGATTCGGATACTGGACATTTTTCCACCGATTGCAGTCGATGTTTATTTACATCGACATAAAGTCCGAATACCTTAGATTAACCAACTCTGCCATGGCCGGTCCCAGGCCCAGATGAGAAAGGAGGAGGGTTTGCGTTAGGTTGACAGCCAACAGTAAAAATTTGTCACATCTCCCACATGAATTCTGATCTAAATACATTTTGTGCTAATTGACCGAATCTTAGTGGATGCTAGTAAAAGAGCTCGGGGAAGGCCTAAAATGAGATGGTGCGATGTTATTAGGAAGGATATTAGCTTCTAGGGTTTAAATATGAATATAGCACTTGATAGAAATCTTTGGCGGAACAAGATTCATGTAGCCGACCCCAAATAATTGGGATAAGGCTCTAATGATGATGACCTTTGATTAACCGCCAAAGAAGTTGCCAACCTCCACCATATCAGTCACAAAATGAAGGGCATATTTACAATTGTAGTAGTGACCACTCGAAAGGGGATGAGGGCATTTATAAATTACAAAAGAAAACTCAGGGCACTTTTGTAAAGCCTGGGTATTTTTACAAAGAGCAAAGTATTTTTTTTGCTCCATATAGGACTTTTCGACAAGTTGCAGACCTTCATAGGGCATTTCCGCCAAAGTGCAGGACACATCTACAATTTACAAAAGTTGTAAGGATGTTTCCACAATTACATTACTTTACAAGGACTTTCTTGTAAACACAAGGTATTTTCATAATTTTTGATTAACTCAGAAAATTACACAGATTTTTTTCTATAAAATTACATAGAAATTACATAGATGGAGGCCCAATTGCCTAAGCGCCGTTACACGGGCATTTTTGTAACATACTCTGGCTTAAGGCACGAGAAGGTCAAGAGAGAAATCTCCAAGCGCTCCAAGGGTTGCTCTCGTACTTGTCGTGCTTGTATCTCCGCATCTCTATCTTGTTGTTCTTCTTCTCTTCTTCTTCGTTCAGGACCCCCTTGGGGGTATTTATAGGGTAGAGGGTGTTGTACTCTGAAAATAAAAAAAATAAAAAAGGAGGCGAAAGGAGGGCTACCCGGTCTAGGTAGATCCCCCAAGGGAGTCTTCTTGGACCACCCTCCCCTCTCTCCCTCTCTCTATTAAAAAAAACAAAAAAAGGAGGAGGAAGGGGGTCTACCCGGACCACCCTCCCCTCTCTCTCCCTCTCCCTATTAAAACAAAAAAAATGTGGAGGAGGTCTACCCGGACTGAGTAAAGCCCCCGAGAGGTCTAAAGAAAAAAAGGGTGGAGAAGGTCTACCCAGTCCACCCTCCTCTCTCTCTCTTCTTTTCTTTATTTAAAAGAAAAAAGAAGGTGGTCCACCCGGACCGGGTAGAGCCCCCAAGGGGTCTACCTGGTCCACCCTCCTCTTTCTCTCTCTTCTCTTTATTTAAAAGGAAAAAAAAGGGTGGAGGAGGTCTACCCAGACCGGGTAGGGCCCCCAAGGGGTCTACCCGATCCACCCTCCTCTCTCTCTCCTCTTTATTTAAAAGAAAAAAAGGAGGTCAACCTGGAGAGGAGGAGGTCAACCCAGACCGGGTCTATGTAGTTAAAAGCGCGCCTAGGCACTGAGGCGAGGCGAGGCTCCCCCTGGGCGCCTCGCCTCGCACTGTCTCGCCTCACTCTGACTACAGTTTTCTAAATTAATTAGTTTCTTCATTACTTAATTTCTTCTCTTTCAGAATGCTTATTATATTGTGAAATCTTTATTACTTTAATGCTGTGTCATTTTATTTAGTGATCATAATAATTTGAATCATAGGATTGAATGAGTTTAGAAAAATTATTGACTTTATATAGCCATTTTTGTGATATTTAGGCATATAGTTTACTTTTTGAATTAAATATATATATTTAATAAACTTTCGCCTCAAACGCCTCAAATGCCTAGGCCATCGCCTAGGCCTTTGAGGCGTGAGGCAACCCCATGGTCGCCTCGCTCGCCTCACGCCTCAGACTACATAGGACCGGATAGGGCCCCCAAGGGGTCTACCCGATCCACCCTCCTCTCTCTCTCTTCTTCTCTTTATTTAAAAGGAAAAAAAGGTGGAGGAGGTCTATCCGGTCCACCTTGCCTTCCTCTCTCTAATGTAAAAACAAAAAAAGGAAGAAATAGGTGGGGGAGATCTACTCGGACCGGGTAGACCCCCCTTCCTTGTTAGCCCTATAAATACCCCTCCCAAGGGTCCCAACCAAGACTGGGTAGGCCCCCCAAGGGGTCTACCTGGTCCACCCTCTCTCTCTCTCTCTCTCCCCTTCTCTTTATTTAAAAGGAAAAAAAGGTGGAGGAGGTCTACCCGGTGGACCATGCCTCTCTCTCTCTCTCTCTCTCCCCTTCTCTTTATTTAAAAGGAAAAAAAGGTGGAGGAGGTCTACCCGGTGGACCATGCCTCTCTCTCTCTCTCTCTCTAATGTAAAAACAAAAAAAGAAGGAAATAGGTGGAGGAGATCTACTCGGACCGGGTAGACCTCCCTTCCTTGTTAGCCCTATAAATACCCCTCCCAAGGGTCCGAAAGGGCAGAGAGGATAGAAGGATTGAAGCCGATGGAAATTGGAAGCCATGGGAGCCAATCTCCCAAGTGTTTTTTGTGCCTCTACCAAACATGGAAGGCAGTTTCGGCCAAAACGTTTCAGTTTCGGACCGGAACGAAACGGCACCGAAAGTCCAGTTTCGGCCGAAACCAAATCTATATTTTTATAAAAAAAATATTATTTAATTAATTTCGGCCGAAACCGAAATCGATTTCGGTTTCGGACCTGGCAGAAACCGGTACCAAAATCGGTACTGCCTTCCTTGCTACCAAGGACAGATTTGGGCCTTGTGCCTTGTGTTATTTTTGATGCCCCGAAAGGGTGCATTGCACACAACCCTAGGTTTACTTATATGCATTGCACACAACCCTAGGTTTACTTGCATGCTCGTGGCCATGTCCCTATGTCTTGGGGGAGATACTATAGTAATACTCTAAAATAATCAGAAAGTACACAAAAATCTTTGTTCAGTCCAAATATTACGCAAATACCTCCGGAGTTTAGAAATTATCAAATTGCCCCTAAACTTTTCAAAAATTACACCCTTGGAGTTCAGAAATTACCAAATTACCTCTGGAGTTCAGAAATTCTCAAACTACCCTTGAACTTCCTAGATATTCCCAAAATGCCATGAAATTCAAATATTCCCAAACTGCCCCTAAACTTTCCAGATATTCCCAAAATGCCCCTAGAGTTCACAAATTCCCAAACTGTCCTAAACTTTTCAAAAATTATAAAAAAAACCCCTGGGTTCAGAAATTGCATAAAAACCCCTACTCAGTTCAGAAATTGCACAAACTCCTAGCCTGTCCCAAAATTATCAAAATACCCTTGTTCAAGTCCATGTCTTCTGCACCACTCGATGGAGCGGGACCATGTCACTTCCCTGAAGCGACGTGCGTCATCCAAATCCATGTATCTTCCCATGTCCAAGAACTATCATACCCAATAAATCTAGAAAGACGTGAAATTGCAAATAAACCGTGACAAGTCAAGAAATGACAGATGAGTCCATAAGAATTCAAAAAATTACAAATATATCCCGATAAGTCAAGAAATGACAGATAAGTTTAAGGGAGCCAAAAAGTTGCAGAAACATCCTCAAATAAATGACAAAGAAGTACAAAAAGGTCAGGAAATTGCAACTACATCCCGAAATGTCAGGAAATGACTGAAGCACTCAAGATGATCAAGAAATGACAGAAAAGTCCGGTAAAGCCAGTAAATTGCAAAAATATCTTGGAAAGTCGAGAAATGACAGATAAACCTAGGAAAATCAAGAAATTACAAATAAACCTTGGAAGGTCAATGAATGGTAGATAAACTGAGGAAAATCTAGAAATTACAAATAAACCGTGGAAATGTCAAGAAATGATAGAAATGCCGTGAAAAGTTAACAAATGACAAGAGCATTCAAGAAAGTCAATAAATGATAGAGAAGCCCAAGAAGGGTCAAAAACTGTAGAAATATCCAAGCATAGTCCAAAATTGTAGAAATGCTCAGGATGGGTCAGAAGTTACAAAAATATCTAAAAATGGTTTGATCTCAATGAAATTCAAATCTAACGGTCAAGTATTGACCAACAAATTTAATGATCCGATCGTGGCTAGAAGTAAATCTAACCATTCAATTGTAGGCAAGAGCAAAGTTGGCCGTGACCAGAAGTAGAATCAGTGGTATGATCACCAATGGAAGCAATCCAAAAGTTCAACCGCAAGCAGAAGTAAATCCAACGGTCGGGCTATGATCGAATGTAAACTCGAAGACCTGATTACACAATCGGGGCCAGATGTAAAGGTCTCAAGAGATCGATTGTAACCTGAATTCCATATGTTCAAGGAATGGAAGTCTTCAAATTTTCTTGCAAGAGTATACCTCTAATGAATGACTGTCAAGGTCATATCCATTAGACAAAATGCATAATATCATAACGGATATTGTAGAGGTCGAAAGGGTATTTTTGACAGTTAATCAAGGGTATTCGGACTTTATGCCGATATAAATAAACACCGACTACGGTTGATAGGTAAATGTCCAATATCCAAACCCTAAATTATCTGATAAACCCACACTCACAGAATTAATAATATGCATGCTAAAATATGTGCATATTTATCCAACAAATGGATACAAAAGATGAATTCTTATGCGGGGAAACAGGGGACTACCCCAGACCGGACGTAGGTCCTTGGAGGCCCACCCAGACCAGGTGGGGGGAATTTGAGGCCCATTCGGATTGGTTGGGTGCGCATGACACTCACCCAGACTGGGTGGGTGCCGTAAAGGCCCACCAGTCCAGGGTGGCCGAACACGGCTGGAAGAGGGGGCGGCCCTATAAAAGGTCCCCCATTTTTTTATTTTTTTAGTGTCTTTCTCGTGCTTTGGTCACGTGGAAGAGAGAGCGACGTTTCGGGGTGCTTTGTCTTGTTGACTTCTTCGGCGCCACGTTTTTGCCGAGGAGGGCTCCGCGCTTCGGATATTGCTTCCGCTCTTAGCTCGGCCACTCTATAAGTGCGGTGAGACACAGCTTTGATTGCCCGCTAACTGTGAACTTGTATTTTTATATGCCGTAAATACAGCGAGGGTTTATGAGACTCGTATTGGACCTGTTCTCCCGGCGGCTTCGGCTTTGTGCCATCTTTTAGACTCCGGGCTACTGATTTATTTTTTTATCTTTTCCTGATTGGTTTGAGAAAATCACGGGTCCAACAATGTTCAAGTCTAGATTCCACTGCAAATACTGACAAAACAATAAGCATCTAGGAGGTAACGTCTGGTTTGAGTATTTGTTTGCAGTAGTGATTTCAGCCCAAAAAGGGGAAGAAAAACAAAAACAGAGAAAAATGTTATATACCACCTTCTTGCAGTCTTCAACAGTGGTGCAGAGGGGCTTCTCCACAAGAACATGATGCGACCTCGGATGCCCGATGATATCCATGAGAATGCCAAAGTGCGTCATGTTCGGCGACGACACAACAACAACGTCGCAAAGCCCGCTCTCGAGCAACTCGCGGTGTCCCGAGAACACCTACAGAACGGTTCAGTACAAAAGAGTAAAAGACATTAAGAGGAAAACCACCGTGCCGAAGGAACAAAGCGCGCGCGTACCACCAAATCCAACCAAGGGTGCCTAGAAAAGCCAACCCAACTGAGCTATCCAGCAAGAAATAACGGTACAGAGGTTGTCCCCGCCTGCTAAAATACCTCCATGGTCCATCCGAAGGAGGCGCCGAGGTTGAGTGCGGCCTGGCGGGAGGGCGGGTGGGGGTCGGCGACGCAGGTGACGGAGGCGCCCTCCCCGCGGAGGTGGGAGAGGTTGATCATGTGTTCCCGCCCCATCATCCCCACTCCGACGATACCGTACCTCACAGCCGCCATCGCCCGGCCCGTGGCAGCTACAGCGGCGGCGGCCGCTATCGGCAGCAGCCGTGCCTTCCCTTAGCCTCCTCGTTCGTGGCGCCGGAAACGGGGGGGATGGCCGCCCAGCTAACCTTGCGGGCCTGTCGAGCAGGAAGAATTCGGATCGAGAGCGGTGTGTGGTCGCATCGGTGCCTTCGGAGATGAGGAGATCGGACGGAGATTCCGGCTCTGGCGACGCACAGCGGCAGCGGCTGGAGCTGGGAGTGGACTCAGTGGAGTCGTCTAATTATCCACTAGAAACAGAGATTTTGTGTGAGAAGTGAGAAGTACTAAGAGGCTGTTTGGTAGAGCGATATGGCATGGATATCCCGTGTTCATCGTTTGGTAGGACATAAAAACGCTAGGATATGTTGGGTTTAGCAGAACCCGGGTTAAGGTAAAAATCGGGTTATTTCGGAGGATAACTCATTCCAAGTAAAACTTGGAATCTCGCCTCCACATCACCGTTCCTGTCCCCCGATCGACCTCGTGCGTGCCCTCGTCGATCCGCACTATTCATCGTCCCTCGCCAGAGCGCTCTCGTCTCTCGCCTCCGTGCTCTGCAGACGGGGTCCCTCTCTCGCCTCCGTGCTCTGTGCTATGCAAGCGGGGTCCCTCTCTCGCCTCCGTGCTATGTGCTCTGCAGGCGGGGTCCCTCTCTCGTTTCCGTGCTCTGCAGGTGGGGTCCCTCTCTCGCCTCCGTGCTCTGCAGGCGCGATCGATCGAGCTCACCGTCGATCGACTACAGACGACTTCTTCCCGGCCATTTTAGCTCCTCCCGCCACCGGCTCCGGCTCGTGCCATCAGCGAGGGAGCTCACCGTCGATCGAGTATCAAGCCCCCCTCTCACTCTCGCACTCGGGCCGGGTCGCCGTGGGAAAGTCCTCCCTCACCCCTTCCCCGCTCCGCATCCTCCATTGGCGTCATCCTTTCCGCGCAGATCGGTCAGTTCTCTCCCCTCCTCATCTAGTTTGATTTGATTCTGATTTTTCTTGTTATTCCCTTTCATTCTTCAGCTTCCCGTGATCGCATACAAATCACTGCATATCATGTCACTCACAAGAGGGTTTTTTTCTGTAATCAATCTAAACAAGATCTGTTACTTCGATCTTCGTTGTTTTGGCCTCTATTGATGGGTTATGTTTCTCTTCTAGGGGTTCAGCGTGATCTTGGCTGGAATCAGAACATCCAAGTAATTTTCTGTAATTTTCTGTCGGTTATGGTAGGGATTCTTTGGCAGAGCACTTTACATGGCGTAAATAATGTATTATTTCGTCCGACTTCCTCATTGCTGAACTAGTCATGTGCTGCTATGGATGTCAGGAAAGGCAAACATCAGGGAGTTTGTTCCTGGGTTCTCTAGTTTGCGCTTTTACCTATTTACTTTTCCCGTTATATGTGTTACTTTTCCGTTCTATGTGTTTCAGCTCTCTCTCTCTCTCTCTCCAAGTGTTATCACAGTTTTAATCCGAATTGAAACTTCAGTTGAAATATTACTTTATTTGTATTTGGTAGAACATACTTTCAGAAGAAATTTTCAACTGGATCACGTTTTGTGAAGATAACTTGGTGTTTTATAAGGCATTAGGTGTATCATTCTTATGTAATTTAGATTTTGCTGTGTATTTCAGTATTCATTCCATAATCAATATCCAGAGTGAATTCATTTCAATCTCCTACCGATTGAACAGCGCCCACAATGCAAGCATGTTTAAATTGACTAGATTGTGTATATGTATGACACGTTTAAGTCAATGTGTATTTGATTGTGCATAAATAGATGAACAGGGATTCATTGTCATTGCCATGCAACAATGACTTTCCTTTCCTTGACCTTCTGAAATATGTTGTTAGATGAGAGAGGAACATAAGTTTATCAAGTCTGTGATGTCAAATCTTCAAGGGAGTTGAAAAGTTTTATGAATCATGGTGAATGTCAGTCTTCCATCGAGTGGTGTCAAATCTCTATCCAAGAGATTCTTAGACACGAGAGGGCTTCATCTACTAATGTTCTTTGGAAGGAGCATTGGCGACCTTGCTTAACCAGGGTTTTGCTTACCCCAGCATATCCCCGTGTTTTTGGGCTCTACCAAACGGTGAATCGGGGATATCCTTGCCATATCCCGATACCAAAATTATGCAGATT
This sequence comes from Amorphophallus konjac, assembly GCA_022559845.1. Lineage (NCBI taxonomy): Eukaryota > Viridiplantae > Streptophyta > Magnoliopsida > Alismatales > Araceae > Amorphophallus > Amorphophallus konjac. The sequence continues at coordinate 42,491,455 of CM040118.1, read as the reverse complement.
TATGGAATTACCAATGATAAAAAATGCAGATTTATGCAATTACATCTTTATGTGATGCAATTTGGCTTAGTGTCCCATTATACTCAATGGCGTGGTTACTATCTCTTCTCCAAGTTACACATGTACTTTGTAATTTTTTTCCATCACCTTCTAATGTGAGTCTATTGTAATTACCCACATCAGTCCAGCAAGCCACTTAACTACTTTCTCATCAGGAATTTAAACAGATAACTCATGCTCAAAAGCCATAACAAGCTCCACTTGGTCCAAGCTATCCAACCCAAGTTCCTTTTGAAATCAGCCGTTCCAGTCACCTGTTAGAAGTTAGAACTCATCACTGTTTCATCGCATTTAGTTATGTCATTTATTGCAATTGTAATTTTTTTTGTTGTAAAGCACTTAAAAACATTGTTATGTTGTTTGGGCTAAGTTAAGAGCACGTTAGGAAGCAATCTCAGTTCTAAATTAGCACACTAATTATCTATTAGTCCTTCATTTCCGTATGCCCATAAGGGTGAAACTTCCACCCTCCTGCAAATCATGTGTAATTTTCTGTGGGCCTTTGCCAACTTATGATATTGACATGTTATAAGATACTTCATATTATGATGTTGGATTATTTCATATTATTGTCATGAATGCTTCAGTCCATGCTAATAATTTTGGATAGGGGATATTATCTTCTGCAGTTTTCAGCTCTTCGGGTGCTTCATATTATCTTCATTTAACAGTCATTTGGGCTCCTTTGCATTGGCCTCATTTCCGGGTTCTTATGATTAATTGTCTTCTACTCCGGACTGCTCCTTACTGTTGATGTCTGCTTCCCCTTCATTGCTCCTTCCCCGGTGGTGTGTGGGCTCCTTCTCTGTGGTCGTGTTAGCCTGAAATTTATTTCACAGTCATGTGTTGTATTTGCATTCGCCTAAGTTCTCTTTTCCTAATGATTAATTATGTTTTCAATGTAAATAAGTATGAGTGCATCTAAAGATGGGAAAAATAGAGTGGCGAATTGGAGCAACGAAGCAGATTTAATTTTTGTAGATCTCCTGGTAGAACACAAAGTGAGCAAAGATGGTTTCGCAAATGGAAATTTCACAAAGGAGACATGGAAGGAAACAGTAAAAAAATTCAATGAGTTGACCAAGTTAGGATACTCATTGGAGAATTTGAAAAATCATTTTAAAAATCTGAAGAAAAGATATTATTTAATTGTGACTATAAAGACTAGGTCAGGATGAGGATGTGATGATGACAAGAAAATGCCAACACCAGGCACAGAGGAAACTTGGGATGATCTCATAGCGGTATGTAACATACGTATTGCATAGTTAATTGTTTAACTTAACTTTCTTTAAATGATCAACATGTCTGTTTATTTTTCAGACTAATAAAGAGTACAAATCAATTCAAGGGAAACCTTTCTTTATTATCGATCAAATGGAGGTGATTTGCTCAAATTCTATGTCAAGAGGGGATGACGCCGTATGTAATGAAGGTTCCTCTTACCTTGACACACGTAGTGACCCTGGTGATGAGGAGCAGCAAACTTTGGAGCAAGAATCAGGGTTAGATTTCAATATTAACACTTTATTGAATGACACTGATACCCCGGAAAATAATCAGCAACCATCGCAAAGGGAACCTCCAAATGTTGAGACATTCGCGGGCACTCCCTCTATGGCCAAGACCATTTCTTCATCTAGTAATATAAATAGGAAGAGGAAGCGGAGTTCCCAGGGTAATGAGGATTCAATTGACAAGTTAGTATAATTGGGTCATGAAAGGTTGACCTTGGCAAGAGAGATGCTCCAACTTCAGAAAAAAAACTATACCGCCAATGGATGAGGCAATTAATATGCTCGTCAACTTACCTGGACTTCCTCATCAGGATATTTATATAGCTATTGAGCTTATCAAGTCTACCGAGGATCGTTCCATCTTCACGTCTCTTCCAGAAAAATTGAAATTGGGATGGCTATTTACCCGTATGGGTTACTATTGAAATCTTCATCGATATCCTTTTTAAATGCACAATTACACGTGCAGTTTTATTTATTCACAGTTACTTATTTAATGAAATTAGCTTTAGCTTTAATGATGGTTCATTTCTATGGATTGATTTTTCGTATGCTATTGCACACTTATAAATGTTGCTTGTTTATGTTTTGTAGGATATTTTATTTTCCATTATCAATGGACTTGGGAACTATTGGCACCGGTCCATCACTTGACACGCTCATGAAGTTTATGATGGATGAGGAGAACTATTGGGATGAAGTTGAACATTTAGTTCTCATTCAAATGTTGTCCTCCGACATATGAATCCCTAGGACCCCAATGCACACAGATGTTGGTCGAGGTCATAAGTGGGTTAAACAATTAATGGCCGGTCATGTTGGTAGATCATACTCTGCTTTTCAGGTGCATCCTCACTTATTCTTAAGGTTAAGGGATAAATTGATGGAAAGGGGTGTACTTAATTGTAGACACGGCATTTTAGCATTATGCTGAGCAGATCCCGTATTACATTAAGACGCCCCAAAGCGGCTCGTACAGTTAAGTTATCTGAATGATCTCTAATTTTTATCTGATAATCTCGTCTCACGAAAAGTAAATTATTGTTTCTTGTAATAAATGAGACCCTCGTTAATGGGTTTGTGGCTATGCTTTTCTTACAATAAATGTGTTAATGGACTCACCCCATCCTTGTCTACATGAAAACTTCTTGTGTTGATGGACTTGGAACCATGTGCTAATGGGCTTAACCCGTTCTTTCTACAGAGAAGTTGGTGTGTGCTAGTGGGCTTGGCCCATTCTTATTCAAAAAAAAATGTGTATAAAAAAAATATGTGTGCTAATGGGCTTGGCCCATGCTTGTTCCAAAAATAAATAAATAAAATAAACAAATCAATTTTAATGGGCATGGCCCCATCTTTTATTACCTAAATTATTCCCTCACTCCCTTCCCGTGTCTTTAGGATCTATGCCCCCTCTCATTCATCGAGAGATCTCTCTATTCTCTCATTTTTTTCTCCCTAACTCACACCCCCACACTCCACTTCTAGTGGTTCCCTCCCTCCTCCATCTCCCTCTCGATCACCCTCTGTTTTCCCCTCTCCCTCTCGTTCTCTCCCTGTCTCTCTCTCACTCTCTTTCTCTTTCTCTCCCCCTCCTCTTTCTCCCACTCCCTTCCTCTCCATTCCCCCCTCCATCTCTCTCCCTCGGCCTCTTTCCCCTTCACTCCCTTCCCCTCTCTCCATTTTCTTCTCTTTTCCTCAATCTCTCTCTCTCCCTCTTTCGCGTAAAGAAAGATTAAAAAAAAAGAGTTTTTTTTTCGAGTTCGCAGGGGGGGCCTCGTCGCCCGTGCCCCCCCTTTGAACTGCGCGGCCGCAACGGCCCGCTGCGGCTACCGCCGCCGACGCCGCCCCCGCCGCTCCAGCCTCCCGCCGCTCCCGTCTCCGGCCCCGTCTCCGCCCGCGGCCGCCTCCGGCCCCGCCTCCTGCTCCGTCCCCGCCTCCGGCTCCGTCTCTGCCCGCGGCTGCCTTCGGCCCCGCCTGCGCCGTCGCCCCTGCCACCGCGCCTGCCCGCCTGCGCCGTCGCCCCTCCGGCCGCCGCTGTCGTCCTCCCCACCCCTCTCTCCCTCTCTCGTTTTCTCTCTCTCTCTCTCGTTCCCTTTCTCTCTCCCTCTCTCTCTCCCTCTCTGTGTCCCCCCCTCTCCCTCTTTCTCTCTCTCTCTCTTTCTCCCCTTCTCTCTCCCTCTCTCTTCCCTCCACTCTCCCTGTCTCTCGCAAACCCGCCGCGTTCTCTCTCTCTCTCCCTCTATATTTTTTTTATTTATTTTATTCACTCTTTCTCTCCTCCTCTCTCTTTCTCCTCTCTTCCCCTATATCCCTTTCGATCCCTCTCTTTCTCTTTTTATTTATTTACTTATCTTTTTCTTCTTTCCTCTCCCATCTCCACTTTCTCTCTCTCTCTCACTCTCACTCTCGGTTCTCCCTCACTCTCTGTCCGCTCTCTCTCTCTCCGATCTCCTCTTCTTCTCTTCTTTTTTTTATTTTTATTCTTCTATGATTTTTCTCTGCCCCTATCATCTCTGTCCTTTCTTTATCTCTCCCCTTCCCTCTCAAGCATATAATATGTGTATAATATTTACATATATGTATAATATTCATATATAGTATTTGTGAACTGCATATAAATAGTGTATACGTATATATTGGATATATAATACTTAATATTATATATATAGTTTGGATATATAGAAGTCACATATATATTGAATATACCTATTTATCTCCTATTTTTCATACATATATACTATATATATACATAACTAAAGCCTTAAAGAAAAATCTCAAAAAAAGGGGAGAGTTCTGTTTCTCCCTCTCTTCCTCTCTATCTCCCTCTCCCCCTTTTTATCTTCTCTTTTTTTAATCTCTCCTTCTCTCGGTTTTCTCTCTCTTTCTTTTCTCCTCTCTCTCCATTGTATGGTCGTTCGTTTATATGTACATGTTTATATCTACGTAAAGATATATATATATACCTACGTATATTTATGTACATATATATATGTGCACATGTGTGTTCATGTAGGGGTACGTGTATGTGAGTGCACGCACGTGTCGATTCAAAGTGGAAAAGAGAGATTTCGATTCAATCGGTGTTGAAGCCCGTGAAATAAAGAAGGTTGAGTTCCTGGGCCTTCGAGGGTACTAGGACAGCCGTTCTGCTGCGCCGCATGCCTGCTTCATTCCCACCTTGCTGAAGAAGCTCACCCTCAAGCCCATCATCCATCTCTGAATAAGCTTTCTCCCCCTCTTTGCTGTCTCCTTTTCATTCAGTTACCTGCATGCATGCATCATTTGCCATTCCCATCACATTTCTCTCTCTGAGAGAGTCTTAGTTATTCATTTATCATATCATTCATCCATCTTTTAGTTCTAAAAGGGGTTTCAAATACCACCAACAAGGTGCGTCTTCGTCCATGTTATTTTCAATATCAGTTTCTAAATAATTGGTACTGCACCACCATCGTCCTCATTTAGTTGTTATTTTTCTTCGTTTGTTCTCGGTGCAGGAATAACCAGTCAAGAAGCCTGCTTCCTCAATCGGCCGAAAGAGGAGGAGGAAGGACTCACGTGATCCCTAGTTCGGGAACAAAACGCGACCATCCCTCCTATTTTGAGGTATCCAACCATCACCTCCCTCATCTTATTCTAGTTCTCTCCCTTGTTATTGTTATTTGTTGTTAAATTTCCATCTTTGTCCTTCTCTATTTTTGTCTAAAAATAAGTCTTTCTTCTCTCCCTTGTTATTGTCATATATTGTTAAAGCTCCACCTTTGTCTTTCTCTATTTTTGTCAAAAAAATAACTCTCTCACCCTATCTATATTTTCCTAGTGGTTTTTCTCTATATCGTACTATCTTATTCTACCATTTACCTCTCGATTTCTCTCTTTACTTTCTCATCTTTCTCTGAAAAAAAGGCATAAAAGAATAAAAAATAATAAAAGCAACAAAAATACCAAAAAAATATAATAACAAAAGATAAAATAAAATAAAAGAATAATAAAATTAGGGTAACCAAAGAAGGCCCTCTTCGTCGGCCGGCCGACCGAAGAGGAAGAGAGGACCCGCACTGCTCCCGCTTCGACGGCGAACGCGATCAGAACATTTCCTGTGGGGTTCTCAGCCCCTGACGATCACACTTCTCTTCCCCTTCTTTTGTTATTTATTTTTCTGACCAAACCCCGTTGACGGAACCAGTTCCTCGCGGTGGTCTCATCTAACTGGTGCGGCGGGCTATCTCCCGCGACCGTTTTATTTCAGTAATTTAATTTCTGCATTCTAACACCCTAACCGCTAACTGCTTAACTCTAACCCTCCCCCTATCATCGCTTCAAAATCCCGCGGAGAGTGACATCTCGCGGCGGTTTATTTGATCCCCCTTTCATTTGTTCTAACCCCGATCAAGGAACTCGTTCCTCGCGGTGGTTTAATTTTCTGCACTTTCAATTCCAACCCCGATCAAGGAACTCGTTCCTCGCGGTGGTTTAATTTTCTGCGCTTTCATTCCAACCCCGATCAAGAAACTCGTTCCTCGTGGTGGTTTAATTTTCTGCATTCTTTTGTTCCGACCCCGATCAAGGAACCCGTTCCTCACGGCGGTCTTATCTAACTGGTGCGGTGGGTCATCTCACGTGACCATTTTCATTCCAGTAATTTAATTTCTGCACGCTAACCTCCTAACCCCTAACCATTTAATTTTTAGCATCCCACATCATCGCTTTAAAACCCCGCGGAGAGTAACATCTCGCGGCGGTTTATTTGATCCCTTTTTCTTTTCTTGTTATATATATATATATATATATATATATATATATATAGTTATTATAATAAAAACCCCGCGGAGGGTAATACCTCGCGGTGGTCTTTTGTATATAGTTATACTTATTACTTATATCGCTGCAAAAGCCCCGCAAAGGCCAATGTCTTGCGGTGGTATGTATATATAATATTTATTGTTTATATTGCAGTAAAAATCCCATAAGGCCAATGTCTTGTGGTGGTTTCTATATGTACATATATATTCATTACTACGGATACTACTATATTGCTGTTAGAACCCCACAAAGACCAATGTCCTGTGGTGGTACGTCTTTGTTCGTATTGTCCTTATAATTGTTCGGAGAACGATATACCGTTACAATTTCTAAGTCTACGTGTCTCTCCATTTCTATTACATCGATTCTCAGACTTCCCGGTATATGAAAAACTGCCCGTGGAACGGTAGGCCACGCTTACCAGGAAAGGGTCAGTTTGCACGAGAGGGCCTTCGGACCCCTATCTCCGCCACGTACTGGAATCTGTTCGGCATCCCTCTTCCCTTTCTCTCTCCTTGATTCAGTCTCTTTATCCCCATCTCCTAAGAAACCCGAGGGTGGACGACTCCTGCCGTCTACACCTCTCTGGCGATCACCCTTTCATCACCATTCCATTTTATCTATTATTTTTCCCCCGAGGGTGTACGACGACTCCTGCCGTCTACACCTCTCTATCGATCACCCTTTCACCATTCCATCTTGTTTATTGTGTTTTCCCCCCGAGGGTAGACGACGACTCCTGCCGTCTACACTTTTCTGGCGATCACGGTGGGACAACTTTTGTTTTCCCTGGTTACCCAAATATTTTTGGCACCCGCGTGTGCCCCTTCACTCGGTACCCACGTGTGCCCCTCCTGATTGCGCCCGCGTGCGCTACATTCGTGCTCCCAGTAGCACTCTTGCCATCGGCACCCACGTGTGCCCCTCCACTCGGCACCCACGTGTGCCCCTGCCATCGGCACCCACATGTGCCCCTCTACTCGGCACCCGCGTGTGCCCCTCCACTTGGCACCCACGTGTGCCCCTCCTGATTGCGCCCGCGTGCGCTACATTCGTGCTCCCAGTAGTACTCTTGCCATCGGCACCCGCGTGTGCCCCTCCACTCGGCACCCACGTGTGCCCCTCCTGATTGCGCCCTCGTGCTCTACATTCGTGCTCCCAGTAGCACCCTCTCCACTTGGCACCCACGTGTGCCCTCTCCTGATTGCCCCCGTGTGCGTTATATTCGTGTTCCCGCTATCACTCTTGGCATTCCAATTACATCCCTCGTGCACTACGTGCATTACTCTAGAGTCCCCTTGAAGTCTGAAGAGATTCGTATCATTGCAGAAAAGGAGTGTTGTAATGTTTGTTTAATTTATTTTGTTGTATATATTTGCTGTCTGTTTATATATCTCCTGTTAAATTCAGCACTGCATTGCATATCATCTCCCTTTTATTTTTATTTCTTTTGTTCCATTTTTTTAGGATCACCTTTTCCTGGTGAAGGAAGGACTCTCCGTCGAGAATTCATCTCGACGGACTAGGATCTCCTTCATCGGGACCTCCGTAAGTCCCCGACATCGAAGGATTCCCTCTTCGTTCACTGGGCTGGTTGTACCACTGAAGTTCCCTGGAGATAGTCAACCCATTCGTGGTGAGTCGAGTGTCCTTAGATCACACGGTGGAAATCAATATTGCAACTAAGGTCCCTCCTGTGGTGTGAACATTAGATTAGAAAAAAGAAAAAAAAGGGGGGGAAACCAAAAGAAAACAAAAAAAGGCGTTAAACATCAACTTGTTTGTTAATCTTTGCTAATGGTTTGAGTGTGTATGTTATTACATTCTGATTAGAAAGAAAAAGAAAAAAGGAAAAACAAAAAGAAAACATAAAAAAAAGGGCGTTACACATCAACTTGTTTGTTAATCTTTGTTATTGGTTTGAGCGTGTATGTTATTGCGTTCCGGTAAAATCTCGTGTTCCGGAAAAGATCAGGAAATGTCCGGAGACGGTCAGAATCCGACCCCGGGTCACCAGGGGACACATGTCCCTGCTAAAGACGCAGGTTCCTCCCGTGAGCCCTCATATGAGGTGCGAGCCGCCGTCGGGGAAGCATCCCCGCCACAAGATATTTCCTCCTTGCTAGGTGTTCTCGCGAACACACAGCTCAATTCCGATCAGATCCGAGCCTTTCAAGCCGTCTTAAAAGGGAAATCTGTTGATTCTACTCCTTAAAATCCAACACCAGTTGCTCTCCATACTCAAGAGCCTGCACAGGCAATCCCTTCCTCATTCCCACTTGTGCAGACAAGTCTGCAACCTCCCTCTTTCCAATTACCTCCCCAGTCTCAAGCTCCGCCAATTCCTCATACAACATTTCAGTCAGTTCCATTTACTGATATGCCACAACGTCTGCAACCTCCCTCTTTCCAATTACCTCCCCAGTCTCAGGTTCCGCCAATTCCTCATACAACATTTCAGTCAGTTCCGTTTACTGACATGCCACAACGTCCCACTCATCCGGAATTCCCTTCTCAGGCTTCCGCAAGGCCTCAGTGGCCACCACAACCTGCTCCTTACAATGAGGTCACCCAATCTCTCCTTCATAGGATGAATAAGATGGACGAACAATTCCGAGATTTCAAAAAGATTGTGGATGTCAAATCCGCGCCTGAGATCTCTTTACCAATCCTTCCAGTATTCCATCTCCCTCCTTCTGAAATGCCAACGTATCGACGGTACACCGGCACAGGCAACCCCCTCATTCATCTGAATGACTTTATGTATGAGTCCTCATTTTGGCAGAACGATCAAAGATCATTGGCATACCTCTTCAGGAGATCATTGGATGGTCCCGCCTTAGAATGGTTCTATTCCCTAGAGCCGAGTGAGGCTGAGAACTTTGACGTAGTGCAACAGAAATTTCTACAGAAATATCGGGATAGGGTCGGTCCCTCCTTCTCTATTACCGACCTAGTGGCTGAAAAAATGAAGCCGGACGAAGATTTCATCCAATTTGCCGATCGATGGAGATCCTTGGCAGAGAAAGTGAGAGACTCCATGTAATGCCCCGGATTCTTTTGAATATTTTTCGGATCATTTTAGTGGGTCTCGGAATGTATTTTATGCTTTACACGTGTTTTTCCCTGATGTGCCTTCGGAATTCTTTGCAGGGCAAACCGTGGCGTTCTCCGACTCCGGGACGTTACCACTGCGTTGCGCTCTTCCCGAGGATCGCGGAGGTAATTTTTCATAATTTTCTAAATTTCTATAAAATTCAGGTTTTTCTTATATATACTAACCCTGTTCTCTCTCCCCCTCTCATTTATCATTTCTCTCCCTCTCTCTTCTCACGCTCTCTCCTCTCTCCCTCTCTCTCCGGCGACCGACGGGGCGGAGTACGGGCGAGGCGGGGACGGCGCGGGCGAGGCACGGGCGAAGATGGATGAGGATCGAGGTGGTGGAGGCGCGTGGAAGCTCGGCCGTGAGTTCGTGGAACGGCAAGGCTTCAACGGCGTTTTCTTCGTGGATTGGCGTCCACGGTACTCGTAATCTTCGGTGGAGGTAGGGAGATGGACCCTCAGCCCGTGTACTTCCTTTCCCGCGAGTTTCGTAGGCCGTGGTGAGCCGAGCGGGCTAAACGGGGCGTTTTGGGGAAAATGTGTGTTTTTGGGGTGTGAGCCGGATCTCCCGTTTTATGGTGTTTTTGGGCGATCCAGGGGTTTAGATGCATGACTAGGGGCTTGGGGAAGGTTTCCCCTTTTGTTTCCCCTTCACCTGGGGGTGAACGGGGCGTGGCATGGCTTTTCCCGCAGTTTCTACCGTTTTCGGGCACGGACTGAGAACGCGCTAGCCTTGGGTAGCGCGTTCTTGAAGGTCGCGCTGCCCCGATAGGGCGCGTTCATCGGAGAAGATGAACAGTAAGGCGGTTTGGGTCGCGCCTTACGGCCCCAGCGCGTTCTGGTTGTCGCGCTATAGGCGTCGCGCTATGGTCATGTAGCGCGTTCGTGTTGAATGCGCTAGGCACGTATAGCGCGTTCTGGCTGAACGCGCTATGCACGTGTAGCGCGTTCTTGGAGGGACCAGCCGGGCTGCCCGGGGCGGGCGGTCTGCGGCTGATCGTGCTCCCCTTGGGCCGTGTGTGCCTTAGACACCCAGTGGAGTTCCGTGACCGTGTTTTGGGGTGTCTGGAGGTTCCGTTTACCTCGTTTTACGTGCCCGTGCGCTTAAGGGTCTGGGTGACCTTTTAGCGTCCGTTCGCATTGTGTTGGTCTCCGGTCGACCCGGTTGGGACCCAGTGGTCGACCTCCGGCCTTGTGAGTATCCTGGACACCCCATGGGTTCCGTGTCCTTGTCTTTGGGGTGTCGGGAGGGACCATGTTACCTCGATTAGCGTGCCCGTAGGTGTGGTGGGTCCGGGTGACCCCACATGTTCCAGGCTCTTGTGTTACGCTTGATCGAGTCAACGTGTTTCAGTGTGTGTGCGGTGGGGTCTCCCCCGCATATCGTGGGTTCCTTTGGAAGGCGATTCCCGTGTGGGCCATGTGTTTGGCCTTGGACTGTGAGTCCAGTTGTCCGGCCTGGGACTGGAGGTTTCCCGCTTGCTTCAAGATGGGAAATCGTCATGGCGGCTTGTGTGCTGCCTTGGGAATCGTGCTTCTGTGTTTTCCGTGTGGCCCGTGTGAGTGGCCTTTGTCCCTTGCGTTCCCTTCCCAAGGGAATGGTCTTGGCAACTCGTGTGTTGTCTCGGTATTCGTGATATCGTGGTTTTGGACCTAGAGATTGGGCTAGATCGACGGCCTTGTGCTGTTGCGTGCAACGGTCTTGACCCCGAGTCTTGTGACTCAAGGACCGTTGGTTGTAGTGTGTCTAGAGGACTGTCCAGAGTCCAGTGGCTTAGCGCCACTTGAGTTTTCTCGACTCTAGTGCACGGTGCATGCGTGGCCGTGGACTGTGAGTCCTGTTTCTTCTCCGACTGTGGTCACCGTGCGACGGGGCCGGTACGCGGGGTTGTCCCCGTACGTCATCGGATTCGGACGTTGTTTTCCGTTGAGTTGAGAGTCTACTCCTTCAGTGACCCTCCACTAGTCGTAGCCCACCAGTACGAGGTGCTGGTCTCACCTGGGAGTGGTGTACGGGCATTCACCTTTGAGACGGTTTGTGGACCGGTTACCGTAGGCCCCTCGTCGGTAGCCAGAGTCCGGCTACGGGGGAAAACCGGTCAGAGGACCAGACCTAGTGACGCGTGGTCTGTGTGTGCACACGTGGTTGGGGGCGGTTGGACCCACGTCGACGGGCGTGACCCCAGCTAGTTACTTGTTTGTGGTTACTTGTACGGTGTTCGCGCCTCGGGTAGGACCTACCACGTCAGGCGGTTCACCTGCGGTGCGGTGTAAGACGTCAGGGGACGCTACCGGCTGTGCTTCTAGTGGGTGGTACTCCTGTCGAGTACGGAGTGACAGACTATCAGTTTCCGTGATTTTGACCTTCGGGTTTCGGTCGTGTTGACCGTTGAGTTTTCGGTTGTTTCACCGTGACGCGTGTGTTGGTTTTCGCGTCATGAGATTAGTACTAGTGGCTTTACCAAGGTTGGGTCTTGTTGTGTGGTACCCGTGATCGGATGGTCGGGGTTGCACCTTGGACAGCGTGTCCAGGTCGGTTGTGTCCGGGGGACAGGCCTCTACGGCGTGGTTGCCGTGTGTTTTTACTTCGGTAGGTGGTACTAGCGTGGTTCGGTAGCTTCGACGGCGTGATCGAGGTCTGCCTTCTGGCAGTAGGAGTAGCTGTAGTGCCGAGTTTTGACCGGCCACCGGTTTGCTATTCCTGCTGTAGTTGTAGCTTCCTTTCCGATACCGCCGTTGTTTCCGGTTGGGGTTCCGCGGGATCTCTGCTGAGTCTCTGTTTTGGAGACTCATTCCCTGCTTTTCAGGTGTGGCGGTTCTTCCTCGAGGTTCGAGGGTGCGGAGCGGAGGTTCTCAGTTGCCAGCTTACCGGGCCGAGTGTTCACTTGGCATGTGGTACGCTTTACTGCTTTAGACTGTACTTTCTGTTGGACTGGACTCTGTTGTAGTTGTTTATTTATTTCTGTTAATTGTTGAGTTGTCCTGCTTTATTTCCTATTTCTTTGTGCCTCCACACTCCTTTTAGCCCTTCCGAGCCCTCCCGGCTCGTGGGCGGCGGTGCGAGTCTCGGGTTATCGGGCCTTCCCGGTAATCGGATTCTCGGGTCGTTACACTCCATTTCAGAATCGGAGCAAGTAAAGATGGTCGTGTCTAATGCCACTCCACAATGTAGACACGTCCTGGCAATGAACAAGCTCACCGCTATGGAGGAACTGTATGAGAGGGCTCGATATATCCAAACACAGCTAAAAGAGTCTCCCCTCATGCATATGTTCTAGCCACCAAAGCCAAAGGTGTTTAGGAAGCCGGGCACGGGTGCCCAAGGTGGGGTAACAGAAGGGGTTGTAACAAATGAACAAGTGGGCGCGGTTGGCTATCCCAACCAGCAAGCTAATCCTAGGCCCCCACAAGCTCCACAATTCCCCTTTCATCAGGACCAACAAGGTCAGCAACCCTATCATCCTCCCCCACAAAACAATCTCTTCCAGAACAATATGCCTCAACCCCTCCATCTTCAACAACAACAACGACGACCTCCTCAATATAATCAGGTTCCGCCACCAGGGGATTATGGCCCCCAACAACAGAGAAGGCCGATCGGCCCTAGGAGAGCTCATTACCCGCCTTTGCCGGAGTCGTTGCCGGACATCTTTAATGCTCTTATGGCTGCTAATTTCCTCACCTTGCCTAAGGAAAAAGCCATATGGCCCCCGAACGTCGACACTTCCAGATATTGTGTCTTCCATAGACAGCCGGGTCATACAGAGGAAAATTGTTTTCATTTCAGAGATTATATTTATGATATGAACGATGAACATCAAATAGATTGGGATGAAATGAGGCGATGCGTCACCATGATGAAGGCCAGGAGACCTCCTCTTAGACAACAACAACAGCAACAACAACAACAACAACAACAATAGCAACAACAGCCTCAGCAGGCACCACAACAACAACTAAACATGGGCATCCTCCAAAATCCGTTACCGGCGCACCAACAACCTAACCACCAAGTCAACCCCGTCTCTTCCTTCCCAGAGGTTGGAAGAGGGCAAGATTGCCATACGGAAAGCGGCTCTGTCCTTGTCACCAATCACGTTCCTATCCAATCCCCACGCCTTATTCGTCCCGCACCTGTCTATCCTCCACTCGTAGCACAACCCGCAGTGATACCTCACTCATTTCCACTGCTATCACGTCCTCTCATCCGCGTCTCTGCTGATGACCTCCTTTCGAGTCCCCAGCAAACATCCTCCACTTCCACCATGACACCGTTACCCTCAAAGCCTCTCATCATTTCTCACGCCTCCACTTCATCATCCACCTTCATTCTGCCTCCACTAAATAAACCCCTCATTGTCCAATACCCTTCCGAGGTACCCTCCACCTCCACCATAACACCGTTACCCCCAAAACCTCTCATTGTTTCTCACGCTTCCACTTCATCATCCACCTTCATTCCGCCTCCACTAAATAAACCCCTTATTGTCCAACACCCTTCCGAGGCACCGTCTACCTCCACCACAACCCCTTTACCCTCGAAACCCCTCATTATTCATCACCCATCCGGGGCCCCATCAACCTCTACTATACCTCCACCTTTTAAACCCCTTATCATTCACCGTCCATCTGAGGCTTCATCCACTCCCACCATGCCTCCACCTAACAAACCACTCATCAGAGCCCCTACACCTATTATTGCCCCTGCTTCATCAATTGTTCCTCCACCACTACCCCTCGAACCCCTGCTAAACCCCATATCTAACTCTATAAAGGTGCCGCCAAAATCACAAGCCATGGTGCTCCGTAGTGGAAGGATGTTCCATCGGATTTTTCCCCAAAACAGCCAGGTCCCCGAGCAATCTCAGCCAGAGAAAGACACCAAAGAACAGCCAGAGGAGTCTATCCCTGGGACACAATATGACCTGTTGAAACACCTAGATAAAACACCAGCTCGGATCTCCATTCTCGAGCTAATCAAGAGGTCGAAAACCCATCAGGACGCCTTGATGGAGTATCTTCAGAGGGTTATGGTAAATGAGGATCTCCCAGTGGAGAAGATCTCATCAGTATTGATGCCAACTGATACACAACCGGCTATTATATTTCACCACCATGAGCTTGCCCCCAAGGAGGCTCGAAAATATGCTTTGTGTATTGCAGCAAAGATCAATGGGGTGTCTGTAGACCCGTGTTTGGTGGACACTGGTGCGTCTATAAATGTGATCTCTATGATCACCCTCCAATCATGTGGGGTTGACACGGAACAGATAAGGCCTTCGTCAATCACAGTTACAGCCTATGACAATAGCAAAAAGTCACCAATGGGGATGGTCATCGTGAATGTAGAATTGGGCCCCGCATCAGTCTTTACGGAATTCCATATCCTTGATATGGATCCCACATTCAAGGCCATACTAGGCCGCCCTTACATTGAAGTTATGAATGCAGTGCCTTCCACCAATCATCAGTACTTGAAGTTTCCGTACAAGGCTTGGATTATCAAGGTAAATAGCATGCCCATCTTTTCTACAGTGGATGCTATTAATACCTCTTTACCTTCTGTTTGGCCGACCCACCGGCCAGTTCTTTCACTGCTAGATGTGTGTGACCCTCGCCGCGCCCCTTTGACACAGAAGCCGTTTCTAACACCAAAGTCATGTCACCCTTCCCATTCTAAGAGATGGGAGATCATGAGAAATATTGGCTACCAGCAGGGCAAAGGTTTGGGGGCACAATCACAAGGGAGACTGAGACTGCCAAACAAGATAAGGTTAACCCTTAGAGCCGGCCTAGGCTTTGAAGGGACATTTGAATCATATAAGGGACCTCTTACATGGACCTTGTACTCTCATTTCAGAAAGGGTCCGGTTATACAGTTGGGGGATTACCCGCGAGAATCACATGGGAAATTGCAGATTGCCTATTTGGCTGAAAGCTGCTCGAGAACTACAAAGAAGGGGAAACACGATGACCCAGACTGTGAATGGAATAAGTGGTTCGATATACACAATATTTCCATGGCACTACAACAGATGTTCTCGCCTCCAGACTTAGAGGGGCCACTTTTGATCTCCGAGGTACCAAAAGATGTCGTTGACATTGCCGAAATTCCAAGTTTTCCTCGCCGAGAGGAAGTTGCCACTGACGGATCGCTTTCCGTCATTCTATCTGATCATTCTCCTCAGCCGTTGCTGCTGACTCTTTCTTGGACCCGACGTTTATCTTATGATATTCTCAGGTCCCCTTCTCTACTCACATTCTTGCGTGGATTTCTCAGCCCATGCCAAATTTTCAACCATGATCTGCTCAATGAGCCATGTAACCCCCTAGCTATAGTTCCCTCCTCCCATTCTCTAATTTCTTTCAATTGTTTTGTAATTGATAATGAAAATGAAAAAAAAACGTCGATTTTTAAACTCTTCAACAGTGCATCTCCTTTGAGGAGACCTCCTACATCTCTCACGAGTGTGCCCCGACTTACGGGCCACACATTCAAGGTCCCTTGAGCGACCTTCTTTACCCCTCTATCGAGGGGTCTCTTCCTGTACATTCTTCAACTTCTTCTTCGTCTGTAGAACAAGTCAGTCAGGTTAGGAATAGCGAGTCAAAGGTAGTACCTAGAAGAAAATCCAAGGGCAGGGAAATTCCTCGTCGATTCCTTCTAGATCTAGCCAATAGGTGTCAAGCCTTTCTAGCCATTCCTCAATTGCTAGAAAATCCCATCCATCTGCCGGAGTTAGAATGTGAGGAGGATTGCACAATTGATGAGGGATACGGAGTTTATGAGCTCACAGATGAAGAGTACCCTATTGAAGAAGGGGACGAAGAATATGAGGACGCGACTGACGCATATGCTAGCGGAATGAGGAGGTTTGAGGAACCATCAGCCGCTATAGAAGAACCCACCAAAGAGATCAACCTGGGGACCGAGGAAGACCCTAGAATCATCCTCATAAGTGACAATTTGCCACCATCTGAAGAAGAGGTATTGATCGAGGTCCTAAAGGAATATAGGGACACGTTCGCGTGGAGTTACGAGGATATGCCGGGATTAGATTCCACCCTGGTCGAACATCGCCTAACGCTAAAACCAGGGTCCGTCTCGGTAAAGTAAAGGTTAAGACGTTTCCACCCCCAAATGGCTTTAAAAATGAAGGAAGAGGTCGATAAGCTCCACAAAGCCAGGTTTATTAGAGTCATCCTATATCCTCAATGGGTGGCAAACATTGTCCCGGTCATGAAAAAGGATGGAAAGGTGAGAATCTGTATCGATTTTCGGGACCTTAACCACGCGTGTCCAAAAGATGATTTCCCCTTGCCTCACATTGACGTGTTGGTTGATAATACAGCAGGCTATGAAACTCTCTCGTTTATGGATGGATTTTCGGGGTATAATCAGATCCGTTTGGCGGAAGAGGATCAAGAGAAAACATCATTCACCACACCTTGGGGAACTTACTGCTATTTGGTCATGCCGTTTGGTTTGAAGAATGCTGGAGCTACTTATCAAAGGGCTATGATGGCAATATTCCATGACATGATGCATGTATATTTAGAGGTGTATGTGGATGATTTACTGGTGAAATCCAGGACTAGGGCAGAACACCCAAGAGTTCTGGCTAAGATGCTGCAAAGATCAAGGGAGTTCAATTTGAAAATGAATCCAAAAAAGTGCGTATTTGGCGTCTCATCGGGTAAATTGCTTGGTTTCATTGTGAGTAAGAGGGGCATTGAAATAGATCCCAACAAAGCTAAAGCAATTAGGGATATGCCACCTTTCGAAAAACCTGAGAGAAGTTCGAGGGTTAATCGGAAGGTTACAATTCATTCGTCGATTTGTGTCCCAGCACTCGCAAAGGTGCAAACCTTTCTATGAGTTGACTAAGTCAGGAGTAGAATTCATTTGGAATTCTAAGTGCCAAAAAGCTTTTGAAGGATTAAAAGAATATCTGGCCAATCCACCTGTTCTAATTCCACCTACACCAGGTAAACCTTTAATCCTTTACATCTCAGTCCTGGACGACTCCGTGGGAGCTGTCCTGGCACAAGCTGATGAAGCGGGCAAGGAAAGGGCGACCTATTACTTGTCCAAACTCCTCAACCCTTGTAAGCAGAAGTACACGGCTATGGAGAAAACTTGTGCCGCCCTCGTCTGGGTAGTACAGAAGTTAAAACACTACTTTCTAGCTCATGAAGTTCATCTGATTGCTCGAATGAACCCTATCAAGTTCCTTCTAGAAAAATCTGTCCTTACAGATAGATTAGCACGCTGGCAAAGCTTTCTTTCTCAGTTTGACATCGTCTACATCCAGCAAAAGGTGATTAAAGGGTATGCTATAGCTGAGCATCTCGCTCACCATCCTCTTCCGAAATTCGACCCTGTCCAATCAGAGTTCCCAGATGAGGAACTAATGTCCATCAACCAATCAGATGATTGCATGTGGACGTTACATTTTGATGGAGCTCTGAATTCCCAAGGGAAAGGAATCGGCATTGCCCTCCTGTCGCCTGAAGGCCTTACATCCCCCACTGGCATATCAGCTCAAATTCCCTGTTACCAATAATATAGCTGAATATGAAGCTCTTCTAGCTGGCCTAGAACTCGCTCATTCCTTTCGTATCACCGAATTACGAGTCGTAGGTGATAGTCAACTCATTCTTCGCCAGGTGCTCACTAAATATCGCACTCGCGATCCCAAGCTCAAGCCATACCAAGAACTCACTGATGCCTTTGCCAAACTGTTCACCAAATTGATCTTTGTCCATGTCCCTCGTCATCAGAACATTCTGGCCGATGCCCTCGCCTCGTTGGCATCATCTTTAAGGTTCCCTCTAGGAAGATGGTTTGAGTCCATTCACATCTACAAGCGTCATGCCCCTGCAATCGATGATGCTTCCTACGTAAATATCAAGGACAGGATAGCAAGGAGGGCCCTACAGGAAGAAATCCTTGAGAAGAGGGAAATTATGTTGACAGAGTTAGAAGAAGAATTGGTTGATGAGGAGAAGCCATGGTTTTACGAAATTGCCAAGTATTGCAAAGATCAGTCCTACCCTGAAGAAGCCACATCGGAAGATAGAAAAGCCATAAGGAGAGTGGCACAGAGGTACATGCTGGTCAGAGGAGTGCTATACAAGAGGAGTCTTACTGGTGTTCTTTTAAGATATCTCGACGAAGAGGAGGTCTGGAAATGCGTTGAGGAAGCACACTCTGGTGTGTGCGGTGGCCATGTGAATAGTCAAATGTTTGCCAAGAAAATCCTTCGGCAAGGCTTTTACTGGCCCACCATGGAAGAAGATTGTGCCGTCTATGTCCACAGGTGTGTCAAGTGTCAACTTCACGCCGATAAAATTCATTCCCCATCTTCTTCACTTCATCCAGTATCCTCCCCATGGCCTTTCTCCATGTGGGCTTTCGATGTCATTGGTCCTCTTGGTAATCCTAACTCCCTCACTAAGCAAAAATCATTCATCCTTACTGCAACGAGTACTTCACCAAATGGGCTGAAGCCGAAGCTTACGTGGAGTTAAAGCATCAACAGTCTACAAATTCATCATGAAGAACATCATCGCCAGGTTCGGCATTCCAAACACGATCATCACCGACAATGGACCGCAATTCATTTCTCAAGACCTTCAGGACCTCTGCAAAAGGTATAAAATTGCATTGCATCATTCATCACCTTATTACCCACAAGGTAATGGCCAAGCAGAGGCCACTAATAAAACATTGATTAAAATCATAAAAAAGACCTGTGAGTCAAACAAGTTCTCGGATTGGTCAGAAAAGCTGATTGAAGCTCTATGGGCCTATCGCACCTCAATCCGTACTCCCACTGGGCAAACCCCGTTCGCCCTCACTTATGGGATGGAGGCGGTAGTTCCGTATGAAATCTTGGTTCCTTCTCTCAGGGTACAGTTGGACAAGGAGCTTCCCCTCGACGAATGTCGTGATTCACTCCGTGCCCAATTGGAACTCTTAGATGAGAAACGGCTGGCCGCTGCCGAGCATGCACGTGTATATCAGAACAGACTCACACGTTTTTATCAAAAGAAGGTCATTGAAAGGAAGTTTCAAGTCGGTGAAATGGTAGTGAAAAGAATCTTTGTAAAACCTAGTGGACCGCGTTCTAAGCTCCAACCCAATTGGGAAGGACCATACGTAGTTCAGGCTGTGCATCCTGGCAATGCCTACAGGTTAGTAAATACTGAGGGGATCGAGTTATCCCACTCTTGGAATGGGCTTTATCTTAAGAAATACTACCCTTAGATAGGTGTACATAGTGTCAAAAAAAATCATGAACGAAAAACAACAGAAAAAAAAAGAAAATAATGAAAACAACAAAAATATGTATATATACAACAACAAAAGAAAAAAATAAAAAAAAAAGAAGAAAAGAAGAAAAAAAAATAGAAAAGTCAAAATGCCAATGTTTGGAGATCACCATGTAGTTAAGTCATTGAACCTCCATGTTGGGATAGGGCCTATTAAGATTTGGTAGGTTCCGGATCTTGGTTTGTCAGAACCGTGGAGATCCCTGTCCGGCTAGTTCGGCTTATGCCCCCCTCAAAAGAAGGCAACATGCATGTACACATGTGTTCTATAAAAGATCGGTAGCATCGCTCATGGTGAGGTCTCACCCAGAAGGTCTCCAGAAAGCTTAAATTTTTATTCTCTCTCTCTTCGACCGAATGAGACAGCCGGCGCCCTTAAAACGCTGAGCGTTAGAAACACGAACACAACCCCTAGGGTAAGAGTAGGGCCCAATTCCTCGAGCATGGGTCAGAGCACGAGAAGAGGGCAGTGTCCCTGCAGGCATCCAAGAGGGATTCCATAATGTCAAAATACTATGTCCCTCGCAAAAATCTGTCAAGAAAAATCAGAAAAGAAGAACAAAATCAAAATCAAGTGAAAAGTCTGGTCGTAACCGTGCCTGATCCCACAAATGAAACCCCTTTGACTGAAAGTCAAATTCTATACAAAAGGGGTCATGAGATGTAAATGCTCGAGATTTAGTCTGAAGTTACCCGAAAGGGGAAGTTAAGTGCGCCCCTATTGGCTCGCCGGGTTAACGGTTTTGCCGGTCCTCTCAGGAGGTTTGCCCCCAATATTCTTCCTTCTTCCCCTGAAGATGAAGGCTCAATGGAGTTCCCGAAGGGTGAAGCTTGCCAAAGCTTGTAACCTCATTTCAATACAAACATATGGTTGTCAATTTTTGAAAAGCAAAAGCTGTTGTCGTGAAGGAGTCTCCGTGTTTCTGGCCGGTTAAGACCCTTATCTACCATCTTGATGTCTTCTTAGCCTGACCTCGGGCTTAGACCAATGCAAGCGCGTCACCTACAGTGCGACGGCGTCTGATTCCGGGTCAGCGTCGCGCGGTTGGTCATTTGGGTTCCAGGGTGTTCCATTACATATCATCTAGAGTTGTGAGGAAATAGACCCGGGTCGGGCAAATAATTTACCTTGAACACTTTTTGGGTGAATCCCTGTGGTCGGAAGCAACTGGGAGCCTAAGCATGGCATGACGGTATTGTCGTCAGGATAAGTCTTAGCCGGCGGGATTATCATTCGAGGAGTCTAGAGGCCCAAATCAACCTAGATGTGCACTTAGGATGCCTGGGACGTTAGTAAGAAATCCTTATTCTCATGCAAGTCAGATGTTATATCGAGTGGTCATCGTGCATTAGCAAAAACAAAAAAAACAATAAACAAACCAAAAACAAACAAAAAAAATGACAAATCCAAAAAAACAAAAAAATAGAAAAATGTATATGCACAAAAAAAATGGAAATGTAAAAGACCAAAAAAAAAACAAACAAACAACAAAATACAAAAAAAAATGAATACACCTACAAAAACAAAAATCACATCTTTGCATGATCGCATCTGTATGCACCATTCATTTTAAACTCTCGTTTGCATCCGTGTGCTTGTCTGTCGCATTCATCATCCTCTTTTATCATTGCCTTTGTTGATAAAGGCTTGCCCCTTGACTCGTTATCAAGGACAGTTCAAAACCTCGTTTGCTTATTGAGCAAGGGGCAAGTCAGAGCAGAAATGCTAACTTGTTTGCTTAGGTGTATGCAGGAATTAGAGTGATCAAGAAAGAAGCAGAGAACCGAGCACAAACTAATTTATTCCACTTTCAACCAAAAACAAACAAAAGATTACATCAGGTTCCACCCTCTTTCTCCACATTACTTGTCCCGCCACTCTCCGGGCAAGACGCTCTTGAGGGTGCTACCCAACCATGAAAAGCGGCACTTCTACCACTTTGTGCTCCTCTTCCAATCTCCACACCCCGGCGTTGATCTGCAGGGGTAGTAAAAAAGCTACTAACACGAAAGCCACGCTCTCGTGCTCTTCGGTAGCGTTCCTCGCCATCCTTTAGCCACTGCTCGGCGAGGCCGAGACTGGTCCTCAATTCAAATAATTGGGCTTCCAGGGCCCTCTTCTCTTCTTTCTCGGCTGATCTCTTGGCCTTCTCTCGTTCCCTGTCCTTTTCTCTCTCGGCTCGTTCTCTTTCTCTATCTTCTCTTTCCAGTTGAAGGGTGTTCCTCAGCTCCATGGCGTCCCGCGAAAAATTGTCATCTGAGCGACGCTGCAATTCCTCCTCCAGCTCCGCTATCCCCTCCTTCCCTTGTGATGCATGAGCAAACATCTCTTGCATCTCTTCGGCCTGCCATATCCGTCATTTCAGGGGTGTGATGAGACATAAACAGAGAAGCTCGGATAAGAGGAACCTTCACCTGCGCGAGAAGCATTCCCTCTGCCTCCGCGGCGCGCTGTGTTACACGGGCAAGCTGCTCGTGGAGCGAATCTAATTCCGACGAAGGAATCCATAGACTAGAAGAGGCACCCTCTGCCCCTACTGCTGGTAGGGTTGCGTCGAGCCGAGCGCGCTATGATAGCAAGAAGTGGCAATGAGTGGCTAAACACCAGAAACCTAGGGGTGTAATTAGGAATATGCATTTGCATACATACTCACCGAGACATGTAAAGCCTCACGGGTGTCACCCAACTCTTCCTCCGTGTCCGCCAAGCGAGCCCGCAAGTTCGCTATCATGGTATCACGGGCATCCTAAACCCATGTCATAGGAGTTAGCATTACATTTAAAAAAATGATAAAAAAATATATATATCAAAAAAGTGAGAAAGGAGATACACCTCCACAAGTCCCTCAGGATGGAGTCGCTCTGCATACATCGCCCTATAGAGACGTAGATAATCTTCACTATCCCGGGCGTGCGACTCCACGAGCGTGCCACCCCGCTGCCAATCTTCATATTGTTCGGGGAAGCGCACCCGCCAGTCGACACAGGTTACCGGCCCACGTGTCTTCCTCCCGACGCGGGGTGGTGCGGTCATATCTACCCATTCCTGAGCAAGCCCTAGAGTCCTCATGACCAATCGTAGCCGGAGTGGCTCGATTTCATTCAGGCAGTGGACCCAAAGGTCCCGACCAAATCGAGGGCGACCTGCGATGACCCACGGTTGGTCGACATCGACCAAGCCCGAGTAAGGCCTCCAGATCACCTACGTTGGCATGCGTATGTCTCCTTAATCACTCAAAAGAACCAAAAAAAGAGAGAGACAAAAGAAAAGACAAAAAAAATGGAGTCCTACCATCTCTGCGGGGAACTCTTGCAGCTCACGCCTTAATACCATCAGCTGGTAAGATAGAGAGGCTGTGCTCATAATGGGTTGCCACCGCCGAGCTAGTGGTGCCACAGCCACACGCCACTATCGAGCTCGCCCCATTGGGATGTAGTAATAACTCCATACCTGTGTCGTCACATGTCATCAGCATTTCATGAAATAGACTAGTTGCATTAACAAATAAATAAATAATTACCTGGAGAAACGGTATGAAGCCACTCACAGTCACCTCTCGATCTGTCCCTTGGGACAGACTTGCGAACAGATGCGCCAGCACGGCGGCTCCCCAGGCATATTGCCCTACCCTCTCTAGGTCCACCAAAAATTCTAGGAAACGACAATGGATGTCGTCTCCTTTGGAACCCAGCAGTAATTTTCCCAGCAGGAAGAGGAGGAATATCCTCAAGTCCATGTTTGATCTCTCCCAGCTACTGGCATCCACGCAGTACACAGCGCGGGACCCTCTTTCCGCTCTCTCCATGAACTCCTCCAAGGACTCGTTATCACGGTGACGAGTGTCAGTGAGCCCCAGTGCCTCCATGATAGATGCCTTGGCTATTGACCTGTTCTTTTGGTCCTTTAATTCCAGACCAAGAAGCTTCTGAGCCACTTCGCGATAATCGGGGTAGGTGACCCCGGTCACCGCCTCACCATCCACTCTAAGGCCGGTGATTCGGGCCACATCTTCGAGACTGGGCACCATGTGCCCCCAGGGCATCAAGAAGGCACGACTCTCTGAGTCCCATCTCTCGCGCAATGCTTGGATGAGGGCGAGGTCGAGCTTAATGGGTTCGATCCGGAGGAATGCACCAAACCCCATCGCATCTAGTCGGGCTTTCTGGAAGTCAGGCAAACCTCGATAGGCGGCCACCACTAATTCCCATGAGATATGTGACCTCGTCATACTCTGTGGATTACACAGGAAGTGAGAAGCGGGTGCATCATTGAAATAAAAAAAGAAAAAGAATGAGAAAGGAAGAAAGGGATCATGAAGAATGAGAGGGAAGAACTGGCTCGTTTACAAGCTCCGATTGGGTCCTCTCACTGAGCTGCCTTTCAACATCGGCGAGTCTCCTGGAACTACCACTGGATCTGCTCCTCTTCGAGGAGCGGGAAGACTCGCCCTCCACCCTGAAACTGGACTCTCCCTCCATCTCAGAGAATGAGAAACTCTTACTCCCTCGTGTCGACTTTTCACTCTTCTAACCAGTCTCCACGACTCCGTGCTTTCAAGTGAAGCAGGCGGGGGGGAGTATTTATAGGATTGAAGGGATATGATCCAGATCTCCCCCACTTCCTCTTGCAATGGGCCTTGTAACAAAGCACCCATCTTTCACTCGAAGTAAACGAGGTCGGGAGCGTAGCGGGTTGATTCACACCCTACACATCTAGGTTCCCTGTGTTCATCATGATTCAAATAAATCTGAGATGAGGTCATCTACATGGAGAAAGGACAATGCAGGTCGACCTCTTCGAATTTGGGAGTGGACTCATCCACAGGAGAAAGGACAATGGAAGTCGATACCTTTGAATCCGGGAATGGACTCGTCTACATGGAAAGAGGACAGGAGGGCGGTTGGCATCTTTGAATTCGGTGGTACATCATTAAAATTTGTGATGGATTCTCCCGAAAGAAATGCCCAATGAGTCTGAGACACGATCCGTTATCTCAGGGGAGATCTGTCAAACACGTCACATGAGGACGGCATGAAAAGAAGAGGCGTAGAAGAGAAGGAACACATGGAGGGCAAACCCGTCACAAGAGAGCATGTCGTTCCATTCATACGTCTATATAAACTGTTGTGTTCATCGTGAGAAGAGAGCGGGTGTATGAGCAACTTGCTAAATCTCGCACTACCCCCTTGGTCGTCTCTCTCCTCTCCTAAGAGGGAGGTCCTTGGGAGGTCATCTAGAGCTCTGCGACGTTGCAATTGTCTCACCGTATTGTGCATTCTCACCCTCTCTGGTAGCGCTCCTCGCCCTCCACTGGCCTCTCGCGACCTCGACAGCCGCGAAGCTCTTGAACCCAAGGCTGTTGGCTGAGCCGCCCCTTACTCTGCAATGGAGACTACACCAACCCCCGGAGCTCCTCCACCGTGAGCTCCAACTCTCCTCCAATCGGCAGTGACTCTGAAGGAGTGACGTGTCCGAGCGCTGTGTCTTTCGGAGCTTCATCACTTGGGCCTCACGTGCCCTCCTCTCCTCTCGATCCCGATGTAGCTTTATTCATGCCCCTCTTTCCATTCTCTCCCGGTTTACTTCTCTCCTCGCCACCTGAAGAGAAATCCTCAGCTCCATGACATCTCAGGGCATCTCCGCATACTGTAGTTGCTTCGGTCCCCCAGATCCTATCCGGTAACGGCCGACCATCACCCGACGTCCGCCATTCCAGTCACAAAGAAAAGGGGAGGGGAGAGACTGAAAGAGAGTGCAATGGCATTAAGGCTCTGCATTTATTTCAAGATAACATACATCAGGGTTTGGGCACCTCAGGCCTCAGTTTCTGAGCTCCATTACATAAGCCTTCCATAGCTCTCGATCCTCACTCACAGACACCGTCACCTTCCTCGGAATGCTTGCCTTCCATGAAGCTTTGATCGCCTTCACATCCTTCGCATCATCCTCCGTGCCCAGCTCTCTCTCCTTAATCAGAGGAAGGTTGGATAGCATAGGAAGAGAGTGCCGAGGAAGGCCAATTTGCAGGCAGCACCGGTGCAAGCTGTAAAGAACAAATTTGGTTGCACCGATAAGCTGGAGTTCAGCATCGGGAGAAGATCTTGTGAGGAGACCACGTGAAAGTAAACATGCTGGCACACAAGTGAACATATCTCGCGCCAAGGAGTTGAAGTGAGTACGCCAGTCGCCACGTGTCTTCAGACGGGGCATACGATTGGCCACCTTCCCGCTAAAGCCCAAAACATCGGCCATGTAACGGAGAGGGCTTTGTTCGAAAATCCTGGAGGCGGTCTGTACCCCTTCGTGGTGATGAAATTTGAAGTGAAGATCAATCCAGCAGTTGAGGAGGAGCATGCACCCGTGAGGAGGCCTACCCATGCTGGAAGCCGTGAGACCACTATAAAGATGCGCAAGGACAGCGGGCCCCACTCTCTTTCCCTCCCAAAGTCCACAGATCGCTCCCAATTGGTCTTCCTCTACGATGTTGTCAGTACAAGGAAAGAGGAGAGCTCCGGCCAAACAAATTGTGAACCCTTTCATAAGCCCTTCTAAATGTTCATCATCTATCAACCCTTCTAAGGCAGTCACGGTCCAGTCTGCGAGCTTTTGCAAGTTGACTCCCTTCTGAGTCTGAACGCTCTTTATGGTTCCAGATGGCATAAAGCTTCCAAGAACTTCCTCGGTAGATACCCTCTTCCGCATCCGTGAAACCTTTATCCTGTCATCCTTCATCGACCTTCTTAAGCCTAGCAGAAGTTCTGCCTCCTCGAGGAGGACCGTTGCCTCAAAAGTAGGGAAGATAAAAGTGTGGGTTTCCGGATGCCAAATCTCTGCCAATGCACCCAGGGCCGCCCAATCCATGTAGATCTTGTCATAATGCTTGGCATGGATCACCAACCCTTGGAGGTGCCATTTTGAAATAACGGCCCTCATACTGATAGTGATGTTAGACGTAAGCTTCGATAGCCAGGGCAGCTTTGAGAATTTTCTCAGACCCGGAAAAAGAGGATACGACTGAAAGGAAGGAAAAGAAAAGAATGAAAAAGCAAGGGAGAACTTATGAAGGAAACTAGGATGAAAAGCCAACTTACCGCCCGTGAGAGAATCCTCTCGCTCAGATGGCCTTCAATGTCGGTCAACCTCCTGAATTCGCTGCCGAACTTGCTCCTCTTGGCAGGGCAGGAAGGCCCACCTTCCATCTCAAAAGGGCAGGATTTCTCTCCCATCTCAAAAAAGAGCTTGACTCCCCGAACCACCAATGTATGATCTTTTGCTAAAGATCAAAGGGGTACTTATAGTGAAAAGGGGAGGTAAAAAGGTAAATGTAAAGCATTTATGACAAGTTACCGTGGTGAATTTTAACCGAATAAATCTTGTCTGATTTGCGTCGTGTTTTTCCCTGCTCCTGTATTGATGTGCAGACGTCCTGTACAGTTGAATGTAATTTTACTTCTTATGAAATAAATCCTTTTTCACTGTTTGCTGTTCGGTGCAGGTTCCAAGAATAAAATAAGAAAGTAAGAGGGCGCCATTGCCCTACCATGTCCCACCATCAGTCACCCAGGTGACTGACCCTACTGAGTCATGCATCCTACTATATGACATCTACGCTATTAGAGCACGTCAAGGACCTTATGCCTTGGATGAATCTGAAGTTTGAGTCCCCCTCCAACAAAAATAGTGATAACTTTAGAGGAGTTCATGACGTACGGATAGGCCGTTAGGTTGTGGTAGCTCGGGAACGATGGTTCCGTTCGGTGAGTCGGTGCGTGGATAAACGGGCCCCGGCTCAGTATCGGCTCATCGAATCGGTATCTTGACCCGTCCTAAGCAACTTAACAATATTATCCTTGGCTATTTTCTACTTTTAGTTTATTTTAATTTTTCCTTTAAACCCAGCATGCATTCATGTAGGACTTTGATATCACTGTGGAAGATCATTCATTTAACTCGATTGTGAGGGCCGCTGTGCTTAAATTCTTGATTAATACGGGATATTCCATTCTGAATCGAGTACTGAGTTTCTGTGAAACCATCTTGGGCTGGTTGGCTGAAAGAGACCTTTGTTTGGATTTCTCAGCTACCCTTTTATTTACTCCATTGGACCCACCTTGGTCGCAGCACTTCCACATTGGCTAGTAACCGCTCCCCAAGGTGAAACCTGCGGGTCTACGACTCAGGTACTTCCACGCTGAGAAGTTGGTCCCTCTTTCTATTAGTCTTTTGTTATGTCCAGCCAAACAATCGTTGATTTCGGAGGACCTTCGTCAAGGTTGTTTCGTTGAAATTCAGAAAAGATTCTAATCACGTAGTGTTTAAAAACGTGTCTCATCACGCCTTGGCATCCACTTTTCAGTCCATTCTCCACTCCACTTCATTACACTTCTATTTCATTCCACTCCGTGTCATTCCCCTACAAAGCAGACGCCAAGGCGGGGCAGCTGTAGACACGGCATTTTAGCATTATGCTGAGCAGATCCCGTATTACACTAAGACGCCCCAAAGCGGCTCGTACATTTAAGTTATCTGAATGATCTCCAATTTTTATCTGATAATCTCGTCTCACGAAAAGTAAATTATTGTTTCTTGTAATAAATGTGACCCTCGTTAATGGGTTTGTGGCTATGCTTTTCTTACAATAAATGTGTTAATGGACTCACCCCATCCTTGTCTACATGAAAACTTCTTGTGTTGATGGACTTGGAACCATGTGCTAATGGGCTTAACCCGTTCTTTCTACAGAGAAGTTGGTGTGTGCTAGTGGGCTTGGCCCATTCTTATTCAAAAAAAAATGTGTATAAAAAAATATGTGTGCTAATGGGCTTGGCCCATGCTTGTTCCAAAAACAAATAAATAAAATAAACAAATCAATTTTAATGGGCATGGCCCCATCTTTTATTACCTAAATTATTCCCTCACTCCCTTCCCGTGTCTTTAGGATCTATGCCCCCTCTCATTCATCGAGAGATCTCTCTATTCTCTCATTTTTTTCTCCCTAACTCACACCCCCACACTCCACTTCTGGTGGTTCCCTCCCTCCTCCATCTCCCTCTCGATCACCCTCTGTTTTCCCCTCTCCCTCTCGTTCTCTCCCTGTCTCTCTCTCACTCTCTTTCTCTTTCTCTCCCCCTCCTCTTTCTCCCACTCCCTTCCTCTCTATTTCCCCCTCCATCTCTCTCCCTCGGCCTCTTTCCCCTTCACTCCCTTCCCCTCTCTCCATTTTCTTCTCGTTTCCCCAATCTCTCTCTCTCCCTCTTTCGCGTAAAGAAAGATTAAAAAAAAGAGTTTTTTTTTTGAGTTCGCAGGGGGGGCCTTGTCGCCCGTGCCCCCCCTTTGAACTGCGCGGCCGCAACGGCCC
Source organism: Amorphophallus konjac (assembly GCA_022559845.1). Classification (NCBI taxonomy): domain Eukaryota; kingdom Viridiplantae; phylum Streptophyta; class Magnoliopsida; order Alismatales; family Araceae; genus Amorphophallus; species Amorphophallus konjac. The sequence continues at coordinate 42,462,273 of CM040118.1, read as the reverse complement.
GTTGCGGCCACCGCCGCCGACGCCACCCCCGCCGCTCCAGCCTCCCGCCGCTCCCGCCTCCGGCCCCGTCTCCGCCCGCGGCCGCCTCCGGCCCCGCCTCCGGCTCCGTCCCCGCCTCCGGCTCCGTCTCCCCCTGCGGCCGCCTTCGGCCCCGCCTGCGCCATCGCCCCTGCCACCGCGCCTGCCCGCCTGAACCGTCGCCCCTCCGGCCGCCGCTGTCGTCCCCCCCACCCCTCTCTCCCTCTCTCATTTTCTCTCTCTCTCTCTCTCTCGTTCCCTTTCTCTCTCCCTCTCGTGCTCTCTCTCTCTCTCTCCCTCTCTACGTCCCCCCTCCCCCCCTCTCCCTCTTCCTCTTTCTTTCTCTCTCTCTCTCTCTCTCTCTCCCCTTCTCTCTCCCTCTCTCTTCCCTCCACTCTCCCTGTCTCTCGCAAACCCGCCGCGTTCTCTCTCTCTCTCTCTCTCTCCCTCTATATTTTTTTTATTTATTTTATTCACTCTTTCTCTCCTCCTCTCTCTTTCTCCTCTCTTCCCTTATATCCCTTTCGATCCCTCTCTTTCTCTTTTTATTTATTTACTTATCTTTTTCTTCTTTCCTCTCCCATCTCCACTTTCTCTCTCTCTCTCTCACTCTCGGTTCTCCCTCACTCTCTGTCCGCTCTCTCTCTCTCTCCGATCTCCTCTTCTTCTCTTCTTTTTTTATTTTTATTCTTCTATGATTTTTCTCTGCCCCTATCATCTCTGTCCTTTCTTTATCTCTCCCCTTCCCTCTAAGCATATAATATGTGTATAATATTTACATATATGTATAATATTCATATATAGTATTTGTGAACTGCATATAAATAGTGTATACGTATATATTGGATATATAATACTTAATATTATATATATAGTTTGGATATATAGAAGTCACATATATATTGAATATACCTATTTATCTCCTATTTTTCATACATATATACTATATATATACATAACTAAAGCCTTAAAGAAAAATCTCAAAAAAAGGGGAGAGTTCTGTTTCTCCCTCTCTTCCTTTCTATCTCCCTCTCCCCCTTTTTATCTTCTCTTTTTTTAATCTCTCCTTCTCTCGATTTTCTCTCTCTTTCTTTTCTCCTCTCTCTCCATTGTATGATCGGTCGTTTACATGTACATGTTTATATCTACGTAAAGATATATATATATATATATATACCTACGTATATTTATGTACATATATATATGTGCACATGTGTGTTCATGTAGGGGTACGTGTCTGTGAGTGTACGCACGTGTCGATTCAAAGTGGAAAAGAGAGATTTCGATCCAATCGGTGTTGAAGCCCGTGAAATAAAGAAGGTTGAGTTCCTGGGCGTTCGAGGGTACTAGGACAGCCGTTCTGCTGCGCCGCATGCCTGCTTCATTCCCACCTTGCTGAAGAAGCTCACCCTCAAGCCCATCATCCATCTCTGAATAAGCTTTCTCCCCCTCTTTGCTGTCTCCTTTTCATTCAGTTAGCTGCATGCATGCATCATTTGCCATTCCCATCACATTTCTCTCTCTGAGAGAGTCTTGGTTATTCATTTATCATATCATTCATCCATCTTTTAGTTCTAAAAGGGGTTTCAAATACCACCAACAAGGTGCATCTTCGTCCATGTTATTTTCAATATCAGTTTCTAAAGAATTGGTACTGCACCACCATCGTCCTCATTTAGTTGTTATTTTTCTTCGTTTGTTCTCGGTGCAGGAATAACCAGTCAAGAAGCCCGCTTCCTCAGTCGGCCGAAAGAGGAGGAGGAAGGACTCACGTGATCCCTAGTTCGGGAACAAAACGTGACCATCCCTCCTATTTTGAGGTATCCAACCATCACCTCCCTCATCTTATTCTAGTTCTCTCCCTTGTTATTGTTATTTGTTGTTAAATTTTCATCTTTGTCCTTCTCTATTTTTGTCTAAAAATAAGTCTTTCTTATCTCCTTTGTTATTGTCATATATTGTTAAAGCTCCACCTTTGTCTTTCTCTATTTTTGTCAAAAAAATAAGTCTCTCACCCTATCTATATTTTCCTAGTGATTTTTCTCTATATCGTACTATCTTATTCTACCATTTACCCCTCGATTTCTCTCTTTACTTTCTCATCTTTCCCTAAAAAAAGACATAAAAGAATAAAAAATAATAAAAGCAACAAAAACACCAAAAAAATATAATAACAAAAGATAAAACAAAATAAAAGAATAATAAAATCAGGGTAACCAAAGAAGGCCCTCTTCGTTGGCCGGCCGACCGAAGAGGAAGAGAGGACCCGCACTGCTCCCGCTGCGGCGGCGAACGCGATCAGAACATTTCCTGTGGGGTTCTCAGCCCCTGACGATCACACTTCTCTTCCCCTTCTTTTGTTATTTATTTTTCTGACCAAACCCCGTTGACGGAACCAGTTCCTCGCGGTGGTCTCATCTAACTGGTGCGGCGGGCTATCTCCCGTGACCGTTTTATTTCAGTAATTTAATTTCTGCATTCTAACACCCTAACCGCTAACTGCTTAACTCTAACCCTCCCCCTATCATCGCTTCAAAATCCCGCGGAGAGTGACGTCTCGTGGCGGTTTATTTGACCCCCCTTTCATTTGTTCTAACCCCGATTAAGGAACTCGTTCCTCGCGGTGGTTTAATTTTCTGCACTTTCAATTCCAACCCCGATCAAGGAACTCGTTCCTCGCGGTGGTTTAATTTTCTACGCTTTCATTCCAACCCCGATCAAGGAACTCGTTCCTCGGGGTGGTTTAATTTTCTGCATTCTTTTGTTCCGACCCCGATCAAGGAACCCGTTCCTCGCGGCGGTCTTATCTAACTGGTGCGGTGGGTCATCTCCCGTGACCATTTTCATTCCAGTAATTTAATTTCTGCACGCTAACCTCCTAACCCCTAACCATTTAATTTTTAGCATCCCCCATCATCGCTTTAAAATCCCGCGGAGAGTAACATCTCGAAGCGGTTTATTTGATCCCTTTTTCTTTTCTTGTTATATATATATATATATATATATATATATATATATATATATATATATATATATATATATAAAAACCCCGCGGAGGGTAATACCTCGCGGTGGTCTTTTGTATATAGTTATACTTATTACTTATATCGCTGCAAAAGCCCCGCAAAGGCCAATGTCTTGCGGTGGTATGTATATATAATATTTATTGTTTATATTGCAGTAAAAATCCCATAAGGCCAATGTCTTGTGGTGGTTTCTATATGTACATATATATTCATTACTACTGATACTACTATATTGCTGTTAGAACCCCACAAAGACCAATGTCCTGTGGTGGTACGTCTTTGTTCGTATTGTCCTTATAATTGTTCGGAGAACGATATACCGTTACAATTTCTAAGTCTACGTGTCTCTCCATTTCTGTTACATCGATTCTCAGACTTCCCGGTATATGAAAAACTGCCCGTGGAACGGTAGGCCACGCTTACCAGGAAAGGGTCAGTTTGCGCGAGAGGGCCTTCGGACCCCTATCTCTGCCACGTACCGGAATCTGTTCCGCATCCCTCTTCCCTTTCTCTCTCCTTGATTCGGTCTCTTTATCCCCATCTCCTAAGAAACCCGAGGGTGGACGACTCCTGCCGTCTACACCTCTCTGGCGATCACCCTTTCATCACCATTCCATTTTGTCTATTATTTTTCCCCCGAGGGTGGACGACGACTCCTGCCGTCTACACCTCTCTATCGATCACCCTTTCACCATTCCATCTTGTTTATTGTGTTTTTCCCCCGAGGGTAGACGACAACTCCTGCCGTCTACATTAATGACACCAAAAATATGTCTGTCAGTGAGCAATTAGCTATATTTCTCCTCGAGGTTGGACATGGAGTTGACAATAGATTACTCAGAGAATGGTTCCAACATTCAGGAGAGACGATAAGTCGGCATTTTAACAATTTACTCATGGCAGTGTTATCCTTGTGCCATGACTATATTAAGAAGCCGTCGGTTGAAGATCCGGTACATCCAAAAATTCGATATGATCGTAAATTTTTTCCCTTCTTCAAGGTGATGAACTTTATGATCATTAGCAAATAGACATGCATTAATTGATTCCTTCGAATGTTTGTTAATTGTTATTAATTATGCTTCTGCTTTGTCAGCAGAATGCACTGGGTGCAATTGATGGCACAGATATACTTGTAAAGGTTCCGGTGGCTGACCAGCCTCGTTATCGAAATCAGAAGTGTCACGCCCCGGGCCTTTAATTACAGCGGAATACTCGCTCGGGGAGCGTGAACAGCCGGTATGGTAAGCCTCTCGCAAGCAAGAATCAATCAGAGCGCAAGACAATCACCCAAATAAATGCAATTGCACAATAATATTCAAACTCCAACTTTATTTCATAATGCTCAATATTCAAGATACAATCACTAATTTGATTTCCATTCTACTAGACTCACGAAATAGGAAAATTACATTGACTCAATCTAGACACTTTAACTTCCTAAGTCTTCACTCTCATCTTTATAACACTTTCACTCGCTTCCGGACCTGCTACTAGTATAGCCCGAATCCGAATCCGAACTATTTCCATCTCCTGAAAAATATTGAAAAATAGGTCATGAGCACACTTGCCCAGTAGGTATCTTCGCATCAACATGAAGGCACTATTTAAGTAATTATCATTTTAGCTCTAAAGAAATAAGGTAAAATCATGCGAATTCGAATCAATCATGCGATCAAATCAATAGAAACAAGATAACCATGTAAGATAGAATGATCAAGAATGAACTAGCAAGAATATAACAAGAACATGATATTGGCCTTCCATGAATAAGAATGTAACGAGATTGTACTAGCAAGCTACATATTCCTCACTTTAGCATCTTATGCTTAAGAGCCAGTGCTTCGTGAATTTCTGTGAAATATCAAGCAAGAATGTCATGTTGTGCCGTGGATCTTCACTTATTTATAGAAATAGTACTCCCACCGCAATGCGAAGCCAGTAGCATCATACCCCATGGTTTATAAAATAGTATGTTTCTGGCAATCAGCCGAGGGGACTAGCATAGAGCCCTTGAACACAATCAGTGCTCGATCGCATCTTCAGTTATAAATTAAGCTACTTCCACGCAGTATAACAGTAACGTATGGCTAAGAATATAGCACTTCCAATAATTCCATGATAACTAAAATCAATGAACGAATGCTTCAATTTTGAATATATGAGATCAAGAATGATATTTAAACTAAGCTATGCTTATAGAATAAATCGACAGCATAACGGTATTTTCCTTAACTTCCATTCATTTAGATTAATTTAATCAATATGACAAGTTCTAGATCATCAAGGTTTATCTAGAATCAATGGAATATCAACCCTTGGTCAAACCTTGGGTTAACCTAAACAAGCTATGTAATGGTCATTGGCTGGGCCGTTACATTATGTAACGCGCCAGTAATAGGCCGTTACAGTGATCCGAGTCCAGAAGGATAAAAATAGACCCAGTGGAATGTGACGGTCTGGCACTGGGCCGTTACGTGAGCCTGACGGTCCAGTTCAAGGCCGTTACATTTCAAAAATCAAAAATCACGATAGAGTGTTCTAATTAATGGGCTTTCATTGGTACAACCAACTCGGCGTCCTAGTGGGAATCCCAGGCTCGCGGAGAATTACGGAGGCCTTGAAACAATGATTTCCTAGTCCATTGGAAGGATTATCCAATAGAGAGGTCATCATGTCCAAGATTGTGTTCCTATAATGCAAAGTATGAACTAATGACAACATACCGGAATATGTGCCATGTACTTATAGAATTGACTCTATTGACAGAGAGAGATATGTATAATCAATGTGAAAATCATGATAAAAACTCCATCAATACAATGTTAAAAAAGTCATGCTTTATAGTACAAAACTATAGAATTTGGTTTAACATAACTTAAGTAGAAGTGATGGCAAAACATGCAATACCTATCATGAATAATCCAATATCCTAAAAATCATGTAATCAGGTTAAAACTTAAGTAACTATGCTTAATCAGTAAATAATATTGGCAAGTTATTTTCTGTCTTAGGGTTGACAGAACGCAGGATATAACGGTCTTAAGAGGGGGCGTCACAGTGAAAGTGACGGTCAGGACCCAGCCGTTACATGATTGTAACGCGTCTGTCCAAGCGCGTTAGAACCAACCGTGCAATTCCAATACCACAAAGTGTGTAACGGTCTGTCGTAGGGCCGTTACTTGAAAGTGACGGTCCTATACAACTGCGTTACAGTATCTGCTAACAGAAAATAATCATAGAAACTAATAGATCAACTCACATCATGTCTTTTATCAAAACATGATGAGCTTCTAGTCATGTCAACGAAGTAAGGCCATCTACATGCATAGGTAATCAGGAATAGATGAATAGTCATGTTTTAATTCCTTAATTTGGCTAAGAGGTGCATGATGTGCATAGAACAAATAAAACACGAAATCAATGCTCTATAATGCATGGAATTCAATCAAACCAGAGGGCTTTTAGTCCTATCATGTTATTTTTGCCGTTCATGAGATAACCTACCTCTTACTTAGACTGTAGTTTCTGAATTTGGTTGAGAACCTTGCCCTAGATCCCTTCCTTCTCTTGTGACTTTTTCAGCAACTTCTTTAGGCTCTAACTCCACGCCCTCTTTACCTAAAGATGTAAAATTTGGAGGAGAGTTAGTCTAAAGTATTGTAAATAAATTATTCTAAAGAACCTACCTGAGATAATGACTCCTTACCTTGCTTCCTTATGCCCAAAAAGTAAGGGTCGCACAGTTCAGAACTATGCCCTATTTATAGAGTTTAGGCTAGGTTTTGAGGATTAGATTGAGTTTAGAGTCCTTATTTCATCAAATCCTAATCTCTAAGAGTCCTTAGAGTCTTTACAATCCTTCCCAAGTCGATCCATAGTGGATAGGAACATCAAGTTCCAATCTTTTCATGAGTCTCTTCACTTACGGAACTAACAGGAATGTAACGGTCGAGTGACCATGCATTACATGGCTGTGGCGGTCTTACGATAGACTGTTACAGTCATCGTAGCTTAGCGTTTCAATTTATGAAAACTCTTTTGTTAATTATCTAAATCATTATCTTATATTATTCGTATTTATCCTTAATATCCGTGGATAGACTTAATTACCTTCTAGAATGTGGGCCAAACTTTAATGGGCCAGAGTTAAAACCTTTTGGACTTTAATTAAGTGGTTTGGGTTAATTGATTAACACCACTTGGCCTCATAATAACCATTTATAAATTTATTTAGGCCTTTATAAATTCTTAAAAATTATTTAAAATTTCTGGGGCACTACACCCACCCCCACTTAGAAAGAATTTGGTCCCCAAATTCAAAACATGTATTGAGGAGAGTGTACTTACAATTAAATAATTCCGGGAATCTTTTCTTCATAGCTGATTCGATTTTTCATGTTGCTTCATAAGGCCATGCTTTCTTCCATTGAATCTTAACCATAGGAATGATCTTATTTCTGAGTTGACGTACTTCTCGTTCCAAAATCTTCATTGGCGTTTGTTCATATGTCAAGTCTTTCTGAATCTCTATATTGTCATAAGTGATAATATGATCTGGATCATATACGTTCTTTTTCAGCATAGAGACGTGAAATACGTCATGAACTCCTGCTAACTGTGGTGGCAAAGCCAATTTATAAGCCACTTCTCCGATCCTTTCGAGGATTTCAAGTGGACCGATAAATCTTGGAGTTAGCTTTCCTTTAATGCCAAATCTTCGAATATCATGACCCGGAGAAACCTTTAGATATACATGTTCTCCTACTTGAAATTCCAAGTCGCGCCTTCGATTGTCAGCATAAGATTTCTGCCTATCTTGTGCCATTTTCATCCTTTCCTGAATGACCTTGATTTTCTCTGTAGAATCCCTGATTAAATCGGGGCCTAGAAATTGCCTTTCCCCTAGTTCATTCCAACATATTGGTGATCGAAAACTTTTCCCATATAGAGCTTCAAAAGGTGCCATTTGTATGCTTGCTTGATAGCTGTTGTTATATGCAAATTCTACCAAAGGCAAGTGATCATGCCAACTTCCTCCAAAGTCAATGACACAAGCCCTGAGCATATCTTCTACCACTTGATTTGTTCTTTCTGTTTGACCATCAGTTTGTGGATGGAAAGCGGTGCTAAAATTCAATCAAGTCCCAAGTGAATGTTGTAGGCTCTTCCAGAATTGTGATGTGAATCGGGGATCTCTATCTGATACAATAGCGATAGAGACTCCATGTAACTTGACAATTTCTTTTATGTATAGTGCTGCTAGAATATCTACAGACCATCGACCTTTTATTGGTATGAATTGTGCAGATTTTGTCAATCGGTCTATAATTACCCATACTCCATCGTGTCCACCTCTTGTCTTAGGTAGTCCCATAATAAAATCCATTCCTATGCTCTCCCATTTTCATTCCGGGATACTTAAGGGATGTAATTTACCTGCGGGTCTGAAATGTTCCGCCTTCACTTGTTGACATGTGAGACACCGAGATACGAAGTCAGCTACACCCACCCCCACTTAGAAAGAATTTGGTCCCCAAATTCAAAACATGTATTGAGGAGAGTGTACTTACAATTAAATAATTTCGGGAATCTTTTCTTCATAGCTGATTCGATTTTCCATGTTGCTTCATAAGGCCATGCTTTCTTCCATTGAATCTTAACCATAGGAATGACCTTATTTCTGAGTTGACGTACTTCTCGTTCCAAAATCTTCATTGGCGTTTGTTCATATGTCAAGTCTTTCTGAATCTCTATATTGTCATAAGTGATAATATGATCTGGATCATATACGTACTTTTTCAGCATAGAGACGTGAAATACGTCATGAACTCCTGCTAACTGTGGTGGCAAAGTCAATTTATAAGCCACTTCTCCGATCCTTTCGAGGATTTCAAATGGACCGATAAATCTTGGAGTTAGCTTTCCTTTAATGCCAAATCTTCGAATACCACGACCCGGAGAAACCTTTAGATATACATGTTCTCCTACTTAAAATTCCAAGTCGCGCCTTCGATTGTCAGCATAAGATTTCTGCCTATCTTGTGCCATTTTCATCCTTTCCTGAATGACCTTGATTTTCTCTGTAGAATCCCTGATTAAATCGGGGCCTAGAAATTGCCTTTCCCCTAGTTCATTCCAACATATTGGTGATCGAAAACTTTTCTCATATAGAGCTTCAAAAGGTGCCATTTGTATGTTTGCTTGATAGCTGTTGTTATATGTAAATTCTACCAAAGGCAAGTGATCATGCCAACTTCCTCCAAAGTCAATGACACAAGCCCTGAGCATATCTTCTATCACTTGATTTGTTCTTTCTGTTTGACCATCAGTTTGTGGATGGAAAGCGGTGCTAAAATTTAATCTAGTCCCAAGTGAATGTTGTAGGCTCTTCCAGAATTGTGATGTGAATCGGGGATCTCTATATGATACAATAGCGATAGGGACTCCATGTAACTTGACAATTTCTTTTATGTATAGTGCTGCTAGAATATCTACAGACCATCGACCTTTTATTGGTATGAAATGTGCAGATTTTGTCAATCGGTCTATAATTACCCATACTCCATCGTGTCCACCTCTTGTCTTAGGTAGTCCCATAATAAAATCCATTCCTATGCTCTCCCATTTCCATTCCGGGATACTTAAGGGATGTAATTTACCTGCGGGTCTGAAATGTTCCGCCTTCACTTGTTGACATGTGAGACACCGAGATACGAAGTCAGCTACTTCCCTCTTCATATTGGGCCACCAAAAGCTTCTTTTGAGGTCCTGATACATTTTTGTATCTCCTGGATGAATGGTATACTTTGATTTATGTGCTTCTTCTAAGATCAATTTCTTTGTATCTCCATGATCAGGTATACACATTCGGCCCTTGAATAGCATTTTTCCATCTTCGGATATAGAAAAATCCGGTCTTTGTTCAATATCGGCCTTAATTTCCAGTAAAATTGGGTCATCCTCTTGTAACTTGGCCACATCCTCAATCAATGTTGGTTGAGCTCGAATATTTGCCATGAAACAATTATCTTCCTTAATGTCAACATCTAGATTCAATTGAGCAAATTGAGGAACAAGGTTAGTCATACTAATCATGAGACTTGATGACATACCAATTGGTTTTCTGCTAAGTGCATCTGCTACAGCATTTACCTTGCCAGGGTGATATTGAATAGCGAAATCGAAGTCTTTAAGATATTCCAACAATCTCCTCTGCCTCATGTTAAGCTCTTTTTGAGAAAATAAATATTTCAAACTCTTATGTTCCGAATAGACAGTGAACTTTTCTCCATAAAGATAATGACGCCAAATTTTCAAGGCGAAAATAACTGCTGCTAATTCTAAATCATGTACAGGATAATTTTCCTCGTGACGTTTCAATTGTCTTGAAGAATAGCAAATCACCTTTCCATCTTGCATAAGGACACACCCTAAGCCAATTCCAGATGCATCCGTATATACTTCAAATCCAACACCCTCTATTGGTAATGACAAAATAGGGACTGTTGTAAGATGATTCTTAAGACTTTGAAAACTCTTTTCACAGTCCTTCGACCAGACAAAAGGATTTTCTTTTCTGGTAAGTCTAGTTAAAGGAACCGCGATATTTGAAAAGTCATTTATGAATATTCTATAATAACCTGCTAGACCCAAAAAGCTTCTGACTTCAGATATAGTCGTTGGTCGGCTCCAATCTCTGACAGCTTCTACCTTAGAAGGATCCACAGTAATCCCTTCTTTTAAAATAATGTGGCCTAGGAATGAGACTTCCTTGAGCCAGAATTCACACTTATTGAGTTTGGCATATAGCTTGTGTTCTCTAAGTGTTTGCAAAGCTATCCTTAGATGTTCTTCATGTTCTTTTTTAGTCTTGGAGTATATCAGGATATCATCGATGAAGACGACGATGAACTGATCTAAATATGGCTGGAAGACACTGTTCATAAGTTGCATGAATGCTGCTGGGGCATTAGTTAATCCAAACGGCATTACCACGAATTCATAGTGGCCATAACGACTTTGAAAAGTCGATTTGTAAATGTCCTCTTCTTTGATTCTAAGCTGATGATAACCTGATCTTAGGTCAATCTTAGAAAAATATTCTGCTCCCGAAAGCTGATCGAAGAGTTCATCAATACGCGGCAATGGGTATTTGTTCTTGATTGTAAGTTGATTCAATCGCCGGTAGTCAATGCATAACCTGAGAGAACCATCCTTCTTCTTGACAAATAGAATCGGCGCACCCCAAGGGGATGTGCTAGGTCTGATAAAACCCTTGTCTAGAAGTTCCTGTAATTGCTTCTTTAATTCCTTGAGTTCTGTGGGGGACATCATGTAAGGGGCTATAGAAACAGGTGCTGCACCTGGAATGAGTTCAATGGTAAAGTTTACTTCCCTCTCGGGCGGTATACTAGGTAGTTCGGATGGGAACACGTGAGGGAATTCATTTGCAATAGGAATGTTTGCTAGGATAATTTCCTTAGACTCGGTGACAATGACTGAGGCAAGAAAAACTTCACATCCTTTCGAGATAAGTTTGCAGGCGTGTAGAGAAGATATAATGGTAGGATGCTTCTTGTATTTGATGCCAAGAAAGGAAAATCTTGGAAGATCGGATTTTCGGAAAGATATAATCCTATTTTGGCAGTTGATGTAAGCATCATGGTCTACAAGCCAATCTACCCCTAAAATGGCATCATAACCTTTCATATCGAGGCATACTAAGTTTACGGGGAGATTGTGTCCTTCTACCACTACCTCACAATCAGGATAATAGTTGGTAAGTTTAGTTCCAGATCCTAAAGGTGTAGTAATAGCGAGATCTGAAGGTAGGGGAACTGATGCAGTTGGTAAGGTTTTTGTAAAAGTGGTGGAGATAAAAGAATGAGAAGCACCAGTATCAAATAGCACGAATGCAGGACGAGAACAGATTTGAAGAGTACCTTCCATGAGCCCATCATTTTGATCCCTGGGCGCTTCTTCTTCATCTATAACTGCATTGAGGCGTGCCTGCCTCCTCCGTCCTCCATTATTTGGTTGGTCTTTCATAAGGGGGCAATCTGGCACACGATGCTCCCTACTCCCACAACGCAAACAAGCACCTAGGCGCTTCCAGCATTCTTCAGCCGAGTGGCTGAACTTCTCACAAAAGGTGCATGCCGAGGCGACTTGCTCCTTTTCTTCCTTCACCTTTTTACTACTCTTTTGAGAACTTCCACCGTTCCCGTTCCTTGATCTTTTCTTATTATCACGGTGTTGCACCCATAATTTATCGTGCTAAAGGTTCGGGATTTTTAATCTCGCATGTGACAAGATTTCGGATGCGGTGTATCACCATCCGATAGGATATTCCTACACGGGGTACCTTGTTCGGCGTATCACCGTCCCGTCGGATATTCCTAAGCCTAAGGCTTTATAGCCCATATGTCGTGGCAATATAAACCCCTCGGAGGATGACCACAAGCCTAGCACGAGCCGCAATGATTGTCAGGATCATGTGGCTATATTTAAATCCCTACGGGATTAAGCCCTCGCCCTTCGGATGTGCAACCATAAGAAAGGAACACCTCTACAGCGGCGAAGAAGAGGCTGGAATAGGTCTACGTACCAATCACATCGTCCCTCGCACGTGTATCACGAGACGCGGACAACAGTTCGTCTTCCCGCAGCGGCCTACGGCACGAGGAAGACGACAAACAAACAAGGCGGCGTTCCCTCTCGTTGTTCTCCACGAGACACGGTGAAAACCCGGAGTTTCAGAGCCTCGGAGCCCCCTTTTATGGAATCCACGCGAGAAGTAGACCCGTCCGGGGGTGGAGGGACCCGTCCGGGGTCGCCCTTACCCGGACGGGTCCGCCCGGGGCGAGAGGAGTCCCGCACGGGACTCCTCCTAGGCGGGCGGACCCGCCCGGGGTCGTCCGAACCCGAGCGGGACCCACCCGGGGTCCGCGACCCCGGGGAGCCCCCCTCGGGGTGCGTGTGGCCTGGGTGGGGACCACCCGGAGTCCGCGACTGCGTGGAGGTCCTGCCCGGGGGTTCGCGACCCCGGGGAGGTCCCCCGGGGGGTCCGCGACCCCGGGCAGGTCCCCCCGGGGAGCCGCGACCCCGGGGAGGTCCCCCCCCGGGTGTCCGCGACCCCGGGACGGTCCAGGACCGTCCCGGGGACCTCCCACCCCGGGGAGGTTCCATTCCCGCGCACGGACTAAAAAAATTTGAAAATGGAACCTCCCCGGGGTCATTTTCATCCCGTTGGACCCGTACGGGGTCGAACACTCCCGGGGAGGTTCCCCACTTCTATAAATAGACCCCCAGAGGTCCAAAAGAGGATACGAAGAGACTACGACTACTACTACACTCAACAACCTACGGAAGACACTCGGAGCGTTTTGTTCGTTTGCTCGTTTATCTTGGCCCGTGTGGGGTAAGTCCCCGGGTCTTGTATTTATGTCCCTACGGGATATATTTACGTTTATGCCCCTCAGCGGGCTTTGTTTGTAAATTATGCCCCTCAGCGGGCCATGTTTGTAAGTCTTTACGTCTCGGGACGACTAATTCTTGTATTTCTGCCCTTATAATGGCGAAATTACAAAAATATCCTTCCCGGGATTGTAAAAGACCGAAGTCCTGTAATTTACAGTTATACCCTGCAATCTTTTGTAATTGGGACTACGTTCCCATCTCCCGCTCCAAGGCGGACGTTTGTACAGTCGACAACTCGCCGACAACCCTTGTACTCACATGGAATTATAAAAGCATTCAGCATGTTTTATATGTAACCTCGGGTGAGAAAATTATAAGAAAACCCCCCGACTTTGGAGAATTGTGTATATACCCCTCCTTCGATCAATTTGACAGAGCTATACTTTCTATGAAACCCTTTGTCATTCCTTCGGTCTGGAAGTGTTGTCAGCTTAGTCCAGCACTCGGGTGTCATATCAAACCTAGGTCTAGGGTCTGGTAAAATTACCAAAATACCCCTATAACCTAAACATGGCCTCAGAGCCCTCGAAACCCTCCAGAAAGAGCCTCAATGCCTTGGGGAGTTAGAGATCCAGTTTCACTTCCACTCCAGCCCAGAAAATTTCATAAATGTCCATGGCCTGGAAAATTACCAAAATACCCCTGGGTTGGTAAAATTACCAAAATACCCCCGGGGTCCAGAAAACTTCCCTTGCTTTAAAAATGCCTATGGCTTCCGCATATTTGCGCCTCTATGCCTAAATCTTAGGGTTTTGCTCAGACCTAGCCCTAATCTAGTTGTTTCTATGTGTTGGTGGTAAAATGAGTGGTCATGGAGAGTCTCTCGAGTGAGCTTGCCCTCCACATCAGAACCTCTGTAGAAGTCTTTTGGGACCTCTTTGACAGTTAAACAAAGGTGTTCGGACGTTAGGCCGATGTAAATCAACACTAACTCTGGTCAGTGGGGAAAGGTCCAGCACTCGAACCCAAATCGTCTGATACTATGCGCACCCACGGAACCCTCTCTACGCAGAGGAGTGTTTCTTTTCAAAAAGAACGAAAATCTACCTTTTATCTACGATAAGAGTATTTCTTAGATTTTTTTTTTGTGTCCAACAGACTGGCACGCCCGGTGGGACCTTTCCCGCCTTCCTTCTTTCTGTCAAAGAAAGTCTCTAAACCTTCTTCAAGGTTCTGATTTCCCTCCTCTTCCTTTTACAGGACGGGAAGAGGAGGGCACATCTCTCTCTGTTCATTTGAGAGTTCTTTGTGCATCTACACGCCACTCCTTTCGTGCTACGCACCACCACCACCACCAACACCAACACCAGCAGCAGCGATGGCAGCCGTTACCTACGGCCCCGAGATCGTTGCCAACCATGCCAGGCTTGGATTCCTGGCGACCCCGCTGGTCTTCGGCGACTTCCCACCTGTCGTCGGCTCGCCCTTCTTCTTGGGCGTGGTACCGGTGGCTGAAGCCAGTTCAGCCACGCTTCAAACAGCTGTCGGGGGCATCAAGCCTTCGGCTCCAACAACTGGCCGGGTTAGTCCGGTCAAGAAGACCATCACTGAAGGTGTTAGGCCTTCGGTTTCAACAACTGGTCGGGTCAGTCCGGTCGACAAAACAACCGTCGGGGGCGTCAGGCCCTCGGCCCCTTCAACTGGCCGGGTCCGCCCGGTCAAGAAGACAACTGTTGGAGGCGCCAGGCCTTCGACTTCAATTGCTGGCCGGGTCAGTCTGGTCCAGAAGCCAACTATTGAAGGAGGCAAGCTCTCCGCCATTCCCGGTCGGGCTCGCCCGGCCAACAAGCCAGCTGTCGGGGGCATCAAGCCTTCGGCTCCAACAACTGGCCGGGTTAGTCCGGTCAAGAAGACCATCACTGAAGGTGTTAGGCCTTCGGTTTCAACAACTGGTCGGGTCAGTCCGGTCGACAAAACAACCGTCGGGGGCGTCAGGCCCTCGGCCCCTTCAACTGGCCGGGTCCGCCCGGTCAAGAAGACAACTGTTGGAGGCGCCAGGCCTTCGACTTCAATTGCTGGCCAGGTCAGTCTGGTCCAGAAGCCAACTATTGAAGGAGGCAAGCTCTCCGCCATTCCCGGTCGGGCTCGCCCGGCCAACAAGCCAGCCGTCGGGGGTGCCAGGCCCTCGGCTTCGATAATTGGTCGAGTCTGTTCGGCCAACAAGCTAGCTTCTGAAGGCGTCAGGCCTTCGGTTTCGTCGATTGGCCGGATTCACCTGGCCAAGAAGTCAATCACTGGGGGTGTCAGACCCTCTGTTGCAACAGCCGGCCGGGTTCGCTCGGTCAACAACGCGACTGTCGGGGGCGTCAGGCCCTTGGCTACATCAACCGGCCGGGTCCATCCGGTCAATTCGCCAACTGTTAAGGGTGTCAAGCCCTTCATCCCAACAACCAGCCGAGTTCCATTGGCTGCTCCGTCAATGGCTGAAGGTGTCAGGCCTTCTGCCCCAGCTGTTGGCCGAGTCTTCTCGGTCAATCAAATCACTGCCGGCGCCGCCCCTGCTCAACGGGGACAACGTCGCCGCCGCAATGGCGCCAAACCTACTGCAGCTACCCTCAGAGGTGCTGTACCTGCTCAATGGGGGCAACGTCGCCGTCGTCAGGAGGACGCCATGCCTACCACGGGTGCCACCACTGCCTCCCCTACTCAATGGGGGCAACGCCGAAGCCGCAAGGGTGCAAGGCCCGAAGCGACTGTCTCGCGCTCCGGCAAGACTGTGATTGTCGGAGACATCCGCATCCGGCTCGATGGAGGTGAGCCGATTATGCCACGGGATCGTCATGTCCCGACTATCTCTACCTCCAACCGCTTCGAGCCCCTCCGGCAAGTCCGGGAGAAAGGAGCGAAGAAGGAGAAGTCTGCCGTACCTACGGCAACTCCGCGCGTTTTGCAAAGGCCCAGGCCCCGAGCTCCCCGTCCAAGGACAGGGGGCAACCCAACTGAGGAGCATCAGCTCCATTTGAAGAAGATCTGGGTCACCAAATAGGAAGCCCGAATTATAAGGCGCGCGAGGGCAGAGGAGCCTTTTCGCATGTCGGATCTTCGACGAGTGCGGAGTCCGACAAGCACTGAGGCCTCAGTTTCTCCGCAATTTACAAATCAGCCCCTACGGGGGCAGAAGCGCCGCGGAGCTGGCAAGAAGGTGCGGCCGACTTCCCCGTGGGCCAGTTCCACGCACACGGAGGAGGATCGCTCACCTCAAGCAGTCACATCCCGAATGTCTGTCTTCGACAGACTTGGGAGGCCGCCCAAGCCGGAGCGACAACCGCCCAAGAAAAAGCGGGTGGTCCAGGTGACCGATGACACTGTCAAAGTGTTCACCTGTTACGCCACCTCCGGCGAGAAACAGCCTGAAGGCACCTCGGGGGAACTCAATCAGCCTCTTCAATATACGAGGAGGTCAAGGTCCGGGTCCCGGGGCCTGGCACAAATTCAACATGTGCCGACCGCCGGTACCTCTCAGCCTGAGCAGGCGCGGCAAGAAGAACGCCAGGAAGACGTCCACAGTATTGATGGGGATAGTCACTCCAGGCGCGAAGAAGAGCTGGGGGAGGAACCACGGGCCCCCACGCTAGATGAGCTCCAACGGGAAAACCAAGAGCTCAAGAACCTGCTACAGTCGCTTTTACGCGAAAAGGAGGTTCCTTCCCCGTCTCAGGCGGCACCGGCTGGAGTGGATCAGCATCCTTCTCCCATCCTGGCAGCAGCCAATGCCTCTGTCACCGCTGCAAGACTCCCACTGGCAGTGGACTTCGAAGTCCCGCCCCATGAAGCCAATGCGCGGTCATCTGCAACTCCTGCTGCAGAAAGCCTCATGGCGCAGAAGCAGATGATCGAGCGCATCGTGGAAGCGAAGTTTGCTCAACATGGCGAGGGGGTGGCTACCGTTGATTTGTACAGCGTGCTTTATCCCCTCCATCACCAATTCAAGAAGCTTCCACCGGATTGCCCTAAAGCCCCGAAGCTCCAGAAATTCAACGGGCAGGGTTCTCCGCATGAACACCTGGCCTATTACATGACGGCCATGGGTGAATTAGCCTTGGAAGAGGCATACTTGCTGCGGTATTTTGCCACGTCTTTGACCGGCACCGCCTTCCAATGGTATTCAAGGTTAAAGCCCAACTCAGTATCTGATTGGGCTGATATGCAGAAGAAGTTTGTCGACCGTTTCCAAATGGTCGAGCGCAAAGTCTCCTTAGCAGAGCTTTGTTCCCTTCGACAGAAGAAGGGCGAAACAACATTGGACTTCATCAAGCGATGGAGGGACGTCAGCATGCACTGCGATAATCCTCTGACGCCTGAAGATGTGATCATCATCTGCCGTAGGGGTCTCTCGGCAGAAGTCAGCGAAAAGCTTCTGGGCTCCAATATCAGAGGCTTCGACCAGCTCAACACGGTCGTGACGGAGATTGAGATGTTCTTCGCTGATCACCCTGCACAAGCCTCTACAAAAGGCAAACCCTCCAAAGACCGTCTGGCTAGCGGTAAAGAGGTGAATGCCGTGGACTTTTCCCCGACGAATGGAGATAAAGGGGAAGGAAAGTCCAAAGGGAAAGGCAAGAAGTCTGGTGATAAGACAAATGTGTCTTTCTTAGCGGAGAACATGAAGACGCCTTATTCCTTCAGAAAGGAACATACTAAGATGCTCTTTGATCTATGTATGAAGGAGCAGCTCGTCACTCTGCCGGATCCGCGGAAGCCCGCGGAGGTGGACAAGACCGATGATCCAACCTATTGTGTGTATCACCGGAGGTTGGGTCACGCCATCGGGGATTGCTATGTTTTCAAGAATATAGCAGAAGAGCTCATTCAGAAGGGCTTGGTAAATATACAGGACCATGCAGTCGACCCACCCCAGCCTCATCCCTGGAGCCGATCGAACCGGTCGGCTAATGTGGTCCATATGGTGGCGATGGCTTCAAGCTCCAATGCCTCCCAAGCCGGGCCCTCAAGTCGACAGCCCAATGGTGGTCCCAGAGCCACTCCTCCTCCATTCCCAGAATGTTTAGCACTGCGGAGGACCATCCGGAAGATCCGAGGGGAAGTCCGACAGTTGCAACTGGAACAAAGGCGCTTGCTGCAGTTCCTAGAGAGCATTGATCATCAGTTGTCCACCTTCCCTTTTGGCCCATTTGCCAGGGGGTTAGCTCCAGCCCACATACGGGAGGCGGGTGTATCACCCACGGGTCAGGCCCCGCTCAGGGGTTGGCTCTCTGAAGAGCCCTCGGATTCATCTGAAGACGAGGAGGACTCACCTGAAGACATGGAGGCTCCACTTCAAGTCGAGCTCCCAGAGAAGTTATACTCCTTCCCTTTGGAGAAAACTCCCAATATCTTCTTCGCATGTCAGCAGGCGGGGTTGATTACCCCGTCACCCGTGGAGCAGACGCCAGGTGCTGCTTTTCATCAGGGCTATTGCCCATATCATGAAGTTGTTGGTCATGTTATCCACAACTGTGAGCCATTCAAGGACCTCGCCGAAGACTTAATCAGGCGAGGGAAGGTGGATATGGGCGAATTTCTAGTCGACCCACCGCAGCCGCATGCACGAAGGAGTCTTCACTGCTCCGTCAACGTCATTCACGCTGCAGCAGCCTTCCAGTTCCCCGAGCCGCAGGAGGAGGGAGTTAGTTCCCAGGGAGCCAGTTCCCAATCGCCCAAGTCCACACTCTGGTATCCGGGGTGGCGACTTTCCCATCAGTGTTCTTTTCCTAAAGAAGACACTGAGAGGATTTTCGATAAACTCCTGGAGGATGGCTGGGTGCTGACACATGACCCGCCGTCTTATTACAATGAGACGGCCAAGAGGCACCCCCGCTATTGCAAATATCATGCAAGGGTGTCTCACCCCACTCGGCAATGCCCAGAGGTTCAAGACTTCATTGAAGCCCTCATCCAGAGAGGGGTTGTCGATACTCAAGGGAATTCCATGACAAGGTTATGCCTTGCAGAGGCCGCCAGGGAGACTCTCCAGCAGGCCCAGCGAGAAACCGAAGCTTTTTCCCGATTAGCCCGGCCAAGTGAGCCCGCGGAAAATGATGAATTCCCATTACTCACTAAAGGCAAGGCCACCTATAAAGGGCCTAAGGTCCAGAACCCAGGAAGCCAAGCCGCGGGCGAGAGTTCTAAGGTTCGTCCCAGGTCCAGTCAGCCTGGCATTGTCCTAAGAGAGAAATCTCAGCCAGACAACAAAGGCAGAGCCAAGACGTCAGAGCCTTCATCCAAATCTCTTGCCAAGTCAGCAAGGCCATTAGTCGGGGAAAGGACTCAACCCCTTGAGCCCGCAAAGATCCCGGCTAAGGCCTCTGTCAGCTCAGCAAGACCGCCAATTGTAGAAAGGCCTCAGCAGCTCAAGCAAGCCAACCCACCAGACCAAGCAAAGTCGGTGGAACTACAAAGCTCCCAGAGGCCCTACTGTGGACTGGCAGAGTTCCAGGAGTTGCCTCCTAAAATAATTGCTCAGGCAATCAATGCCACCTTCCAAGCTCAGCCGGAGGAGGCCAATTGGACCAAGATTGCCCCCAGAAAAAGTCGTGGCACTAAGGTTCCTAAGGAGCCAGCCCAGAGCAAGAAGCAAAATTCTGGGGGCAAGCGAGTCCCACTGCCGAAGCAAACTCCTCTCTCTTCTCAAGAGGCAACACGCCAAAAGAAGCAGGAGAAGAATCGCAGGAAGAACTTGAAGAGGAGGTTGAAGAAGCAAGCCGAGCAAGCAGCTGCTATGGAGGCTCCTAAGGAGCTAACTCCTCTACAAAGACTTCAAAAGCTCATAGATGAGCTGGAGGAGTACACTCCCCCTCATCCCACCAGGGTCGTCACTCTAGACGAATATATTCCCTGGGACAAGCTTGGGCGCAAAGCTCGTCTTCTACAATGGCTCCGAGAAATGGTTCACCGTCTTGAAGAAGGTGAAGACTTCCCAATCCCGGAGGAGCTCTCCTTATTCTACAAAGATGAGGAGCTCACCGTCGAGATGCTCGAGGAAATGCTGCAAGAACTCTCTTGCAACATGGTGGCGATTCCGCCACCCGACAATATTTATTGTCCCACGGCTGATAGCGCTGGAGGCCAGGCGCCTATGGCGACATATCGGCGCCGCTCGGCGAGAAATGGCCGGGGACGTGGCCGAGGTCGTGGCCGAGGACGTGGACGTGAAGGTCTCCTGACTCTTGACCGGGTCATAATATTCAGAGGGGAGAAGCCGAGTCCTGTCCTAGAAACTCAAGTTCGGGGAATCCCTTTCATCCTCAGCCCCTCAGAGGGTTCAGGCCCCCATTCAATGGCTAAGCCGGGTGGTGTCCCTTTCACAATCACTTCCTCCGATGAAGAAGAGGAGCCAGCCAAGTCGCCAAAGCGCGAGGAGGCGTCAGAGCAAGCCGGCCCCTCCAACAGGGTCGAGCCCGTAAGTCCAGCAGGTCCTTCTAATGAAGACCAGCCTGAAGAACCTTTGCCACCTCCAGAAGAGTCTTTGGCTCCGCTATTCCAGGAAGATACGGAAGGCCAGAATACGGAGGAACGCCCTCCTAAACGGGAGAAGTCTCGCCAGGTGCCGAAGACCTTGGCGGAAATCATTCCGCCATTTGACAAGACCCGTGCCAGGGCAGACCGCAAAATTATTCATCATATGAAGCGGTTCCCAACAAATGTCACTATTTGGGAAGCCATTGCTTGGAGCAAAGACCTCAGAGAGGCTCTTGTCAAGATACTTCAAGATCCAGAGGCGTATGAAGCCCATGTTGCAGAGTTGCAAGCTCAAGCATATGAAGCACTCACAACAAACATCACCTTCACGGACAAAGACATGTTGATGTCCTCTCTGTGTCATAATCGCCCCTTATATATGAAAGGGACGATTAATGGACATAATGTGAATCGCATCCTGGTAGATGCCGGAGCAGCTGTCAACATCATGCCTCTGAAGACTTTCAAGTCTCTATACTTGGCACCTTATTTGCAAAAGGTGGCTGATGTCAAGATCTCGGGATTCAATCAGGGTTCCTAGGAGGCGCTTGGTCGGGTTGTTGTCGAACTAGTTTTGGGCGATTTCGTCACCCAAGCGACATTCTATATCATCAACTCCGACACATCTTACAAGATGCTGCTTGGAAGACCTTGGCTTCATGAGAATTGGGTCGTTCCTTCAACGTTGCATCAGTGCATTAAATATGCTAAGGAAGGGGAGCAGCATACGGTCTTCGCAGATCAAGCCCCGTTCCATCCCAATGAGTGCCATCTGGCCGATGCTTCACTATATTTTGGGAAGCCCACCTTAACAATCCCCGAGCCTTTAAAAGGTAAAGGGAAGCAAAAGGTGGACCCTGAAGTTGAAGAAGGGCAGCTCTTCACTGTCAACCAAGACATGGTAAAGCTGCACAGGCTGAGCCTCAGTGCCGCCTCCAAGCCGACCCAACCAGAAAGGCGGAGTATGGACTTTGAAGCCAACCTTATCAGCCGGGTCATTGATGGGAGTATCTCCTTACCACCCAAGTGCCTTCAGCTCTCGTCCCAACGGGACGAGTATGAGGTGGAGCAGTTGAAGACCTTTGCAGTCTCTTATCAACGGAGAAGGAGACGCAACAAGGGTAAGGAGGTCAAACCGATCATCTTTTACAAAGGTGATTTAGTCCCACCGTGTCCTCCTAAAGATGACTTCGGCTGGGATACTCCCGCCGATGTGGTGCCAGAGCCAGTCCAGGAGATGGACGATATGCCAGAGCACATTAAGGAGATGTGCAAAAAGCAGCACATCCCGCAAACTTTGGACCCAACACGAGCGGCATACTTCCACCAGCTATGGAACCCTCCGCAAGTCCGCGGGCAGCCTCCCTTCTCCCGCAAAGATACAAGGGGCCTTGGCTATGACCAGGAGAAGGACTTCGAGGTCCACTTCGCAGTCAACACCATAGGACTGCTACCTCTCCCAAACGGGCAAGTTGAAGTTGAGCCCAACATAGATGACTCTGCAAGGGAGTCCGCTGATGTGTCTACGACACCATCACCTTCATCAGGAGCTGACAATGGTCACCCCTCAGAGGAAGGAGCAGCTCAGCCTGCTAACCACCCGCAAAACAAAGCGAGCTTTTCAGCTTCAAGCCACGAGCAAAAGTGCTTCGAAGAATTTGATGTCTATGAAGCCAACACTGATGACGAGGGAGACTTCGTCGACCTCCAACCAGCTCCATCGGAGCTTGAAGACGGTGGTCAAGCAACTGTGGACGAGTTGATCGAAATCAATCTTGGAAGCAAAAGTGACTATCGTCCCACCTTCATAAGTGCTCTCCTCAGTGAGGAAGAAAGGCAGTCGTATTGATGCTTTTAGAAGAGTTCAGGGATTGTTTCGCCTGGACTTATAAAGAAATGCCCGGGCTCGACCCTTCTGTGGCTGAACATGAGCTGGCAATACTTTCAACAGTCAAGCAAGCCCAAAAGCGTATGCGCCACGAGCTGGAGCTGAAGGTCAATGCTGAGGTTGACAAAATGCTCAATGTGGACTTCATAGAGCCTTGCATGTACCCTGTATGGCTCGCTAACATAGTCCCTGTCAAGAAGAAGAACGGCCAAGTCCGAGTCTGCATCGACTTCAGGGATTTGAATAAGGCATGCCCAAAGGATGACTTCCCTGTCCCAATCACTGAGACAATGGTTGATATGACCACTGGTCACGAAGCCTTGTCTTTCATGGATGGGTCGTCGGGCTATAATCAAATCCGCATGGCCGTCAAAGACAAAGACCATACGGCTTTCCGGTCTCCTAAGGGGATCTTCAACTACAAAAGGATGCCGTTCGGTCTGAAGAATGCCGGCGCAACCTATCAAAGGGCAATGACCAAGATCTTCGACGAGATGCTACATGACCTTGTCGAATGCTATGTTGATGATCTGGTCGTTAAGACAAAGAAGCGGGAGGATCACTTAGCTGACCTACGTCGAGTCTTTGAAAGGCTCCGACAATTCCAGCTCAAGATGAACCCGATGAAGTGCGCCTTCGGCGTCTCCAGTGGCAAGTTCCTTGGCTTCATTGTCAGGTATCGAGGCATAGAAATCGACCCCGATAAAATCAAGGCCATAAGGGGACTACCTCCGCCCAAGAACTTGACAGAGCTCAGATCTCTTCAGGGAAGGCTCGCCTATATTAGGCGGTTTATTTCCAACCTCTCAGGAAGATGCCTACCTTTCGACAAATTGATGAAGAAAGGAGCACCCTTCATATGGGACGAAGACTGTCAGAAGGCCTTCGAGCAAATCAAGGAGTATATGTTGACTCCTCCAGTCTTAGGGGCACCCGTCAGAGGGAAACCCCTTATCTTATATATTGCTGCTATGGATGCCTCTTCGGGAGCTCTCCTAGCCCAGATCAATGAAGAGGGCAAAGAGCAGCCACTGTACTACCTCAGCCGAAAACTGATCGGGCCTGAGCATCGGTATGCTCCCATGGAAAAGATGTGCCTAGCTCTGGTGTTTGCTGTCAAGAAGCTAAGGCACTATCTCCTAGTGTAATATCCCGGACCTTTCGGATCCTTCTTCGTGGGTCCCGGATCTAGTTTTCGGAGCGTCCGGCTCCGTTGTGTCCGAAATTTCGTTTCGGACATCTTTCGTGTTCGGATCGGCGCGATCCGGAGTCGTTTCGGAGGCCCGGAGGCGTTCTGCGGCTTTTTCCGCGTGTGTTTTCCGATTTCCGGTGTGTGTTTCGGCTTTTTCTTCGGACGCTCGCTGCGGGCGAACCGGGCAGTTCCCCGAGGCACGAGTGGTACCGTTGCGATCGGTGCGTTCCGAGGATTCCGGAAATGTATTTTTCTAATTTTCGGTATTTTTCCGAAAAATCGGATTTTCTATATATTCCCATTTTCTTTTCTTTTCTTTTTTCTTCTTTTCTCTTTTCTTCTTCTTCCTCCTTCCTCCTCCACCGTGTCTCCCTCCCTCTCCCTCTCTTCCTCCCGGTTGGCCACGGCGAGCTCCCCTCCGGCTGCAGACGGCGGCGGGGCGACGGCGCGGTGACGTGGGCGGCGGCGAGGCGATCGTGCGGGCATACGGCGAGCGTGGGAGGCGTGGAGAGGCGAGATTCTAGCGGCGTTCTTCGCGACTTCGAGCTCGGATCGGAGCGTTTCGTCGCGGACCGGAGGTAGGGTGACGTTCCTTAGCCTCATGTCTTCCTTCCCCGTGAGTTTCAGCTCGAGACGAGGTCGAGAGGGGTTTATTTTGAGCCGGGAAGGGTCGATCATGCCGCGGGGTGAGTTCGTCCGATCCATCGTTTTGAGCCCCGATTTCACGGTTTAAGGGCGTAGGAGCATGCTAGGGGGCTTGGGGGTTCTTCTCTCGCCATTTCCCCCTCCGTGGGGTTTGTTTTGAGGCCGATTGGGCGATTCCGGTGAGGTTCGCCATTTTCTCGCCGGTGAGCGATGTGCGGTCGAACCAGTGGCCGCACAACCCCTATGCGGTTCCGTTCGGACCGTTCATCGGCTCGGCGCGCTTTGGGTGAGGCTTGGCGCGCAGCGGGCTTGGGCGGTCTATCGTGGGACCGCATATCCTAATGTGCGGCCCCACAGCTACCGCCCAACCCCAAGGGTTTTGACCGTTGGTTGTGACCGTTGTGCAGTGCTCTGGGATGTGCGGCCAGGAGCTGACCGCATAACCCCTTGCACGGCCAGGTGCTGGCCGTACATCCCCTAGCGCTATGGTTGGATGTGCGGTCTGGCCCTGACCGCACAACACCTGAACGGCTAAGCCGTAGCCGCCCTTCCCCAAGTGCGGCTAAGGACTAACCGTCCAGGCTTTTTACCGTTGGGAGACGAGCGGCCAGTAGGTGACCGTTCCTCACCCACGTGCGGTCAAGAGTTGGCCGCACATCTGTTTGAACGGTCCTGTGTTGGCCGTTTATCCGTCGTTTGGACCCTGGGTGGAACGGTCCTGATATGACCGTTCTAATCCTTGTGCGGTCCCTGTGTGACCGCACATCCCTGAGCGGCCCAGTGTGGACCGTTCAAGGGTACGGGTTGCGTCGGTGTGTCTCACGTCGTACAGAGTGTACCGGGAGATGTTGTTGGCAGCTGGTCACCGTGCGTCGGTGTTGGTACAAGGAGCGTTCCTCGTACCTGCAGTTGCACCGTTGTTTTCCGAGACTTGAGAGTCTACTCCTTCTGTGACCCTCCACTAGTCGTAGCCTACTAGTACGCGTGTGCTAGTCGCACCAGGGAGTGGTGTACGGGCTGACCTTTAGAGACGGTTTGTGGACCGGTTACCGTTGGGCCCCACGTCTTGCAGCCAGAGTCCGGCTGAGGGGAAAACCGGTCAGAGGGCCAGACCAGGGACGCGCGGTCTGTGTGTGCACACGTGGTTGGGGGCGGTTGGACCCACGTCGACGGGCGTGACCCCAGCTAGTCACTTGTTGTAGTTACTTGTACGGTGTTTGCGCCTCGGGTAGGACCTACCATGTCAGGCGGTTCACCTGCGGTGCGGTGTAAGACGTCAGGGGACGCTACCGGCTGTGCTTCTAGTGGGTGGTACTCCTGTCGAGTACGGAGTGTCAGACTGTCAGTCGTGTGTTTCCGACCTTCGGGTTTTGACGGTTCGACCGTTGAGTTTCGGTCTTCTCGTACCGTGGCACGTGTGTCGGTTTGCGTGCCGTTAGGGTCTAGTTCTGTAGAGTACAGGGCTTTCCTTTCCGAGGTACCTTTCCTACCGCTAGAGTAGTGGTTTCTCGTTTTTCGAGGTAGGGTTCGAGTGATCCCTACTGAGTCTTGTTCCGAGACTCATTCCCTGCGTGTTTTCACCGTGTTTCAGGTGAGGCGCCACCTTCGGGGAGCGTGTCAGGAGCGCAGCGGAAGCGTGGTGCGGGTGCCCAGAGGTAGTGCCAGAGGTCAGAGCCGGGGGATGCCCCGTGTAGCTGTACTTTTCTTTCTTGTCACTGTACTAGTCGTGGACTACTGTTGCTGTTGTTGTTATTTTATTGTGGACCATGTAAAATGTTAATTCATTTCCTGCTTAATATCATAACTGTTTAATTTCTGCAATTATTTGTGATGCTTGTGTAGTTTCCACACCATCCTTTTAACCCTTCCGAGTCTTCGGGCTCGTGGGTGGCGGTGCGAGTCTCGGGTTATCGGGCCTTCCCGGTAATCGGATTCTCGGGTCGTTACAGCTGGTATCAGAGCGCGGTTGTGGAATTACATGAGAATCATAGGTAATTGTATTGGTCCACTAGTCCACAACGATGATGTACATGTGACGCTGGCATGGGGCACCGCGTGTTTTATTCTGACCTTCCGTTTCTGTGTTTTCTGTCTTGTGCTTAAGGAGCGAGGATGGCGCCGAGGAGGAGTTCTCGCTCTCAGCAGGGGCAGTCGGCTGGAGGCCAGGAGATCCAGCAGGGGGTCCAGAGGGACCAGGAGGAGCATAGCAGAGTTCCGGGAGCTACCGAGGCCGCGGATGCTGCGAGGGCTCCGGGGGCCGAGGGTTTTCTCCGTGGCATGTACCATCTCATGGCTCAACAGTTCGGCGGAGAGGCCGGTGAGGGCTCGTCAGTCAGGGGTGGGCCAGGCCGAGCAGTGAGGGATTTCATGCAGTTTCATCCACCTTACTTTAGCGGCCAGGCAGACCCTGATGCGGCTCGTGATTGGCTTGATGAGATGGAGCGGGTGTTCAGTTCTGCGAAGAGTACTGTCGAGGACAGAGTGGTGTTGGCCTACAACCAGTTGCAGGGTACGGCTCGGAGGTGGTGGTCTTCCGAGTGGAAGACGTCCTTTCAGTTTCGTCCGCTTGAGCAGATCGAGTGGGATGACTTTGTCAGTGCTTTCGAGCGTACGTACTGTCCAGATATTGTTGCTACGCAGCGGATGCGGGAGTTTCTGGAGCTGGTGCAGGGTGACATGTCCGTGTTGCAGTACAGGGCCCGATTTGTCGAGCTGGGTCGGTACGCACCTCATATCATGGAGCATGAGAGGGTGAGGACGACGCAGTTTGTGCAGGGCTTGAGGCTGGAGCTGAGGCACCATCTGATCGCGAATGGGGCCACTGATCTCGAGACGGCGTCTCGTGTTGCGATTTCCTTGGAGATGGATATGCAGAGGACTCGAGGACCGATCAGCCAGGGGCAGTCTGTGTCAGGTCGCAGCCAGCAGTCGGCTACTCAGCAGCAGGGTTTCTTTCAGTCTGCGTCGGGTGGTTCAGGAGTACCGGCATCGGCAGCTTCGGTGACAGGATCTGCGTCCTTCGGCTCGAAGGTCAAAAAGTTCTTCAAGAAGGGGTTCGGCAAGAAGAAGTCCAAGGATCAGGGGCAGGCTTCATCGGGCAGTGTGCAGCAGCCGTTTCCTTTGCAGCGACAGGGATCGGTGGGTGGATCGCGAGGACCTTGTCCACGGTGTAGTGGGACCCACCCAGGCAGGCAGTGCACGGCGCCGATCATCTGTTTTCGGTGTGACCAGCCAGGGCACATGGCGCGTGACTGTCCTCAGAGGCCGCCGCAGCAGCAGGTTTCCCAGCAGCAGCAGCAGCAGGGACAGTATCCGCCGCTACCCAGGTCAGCTAGTGTGGGAGGCAGGCAGAGAGCTCGTGGCCAGATCACGCACTTGACCAGGGCAGAGGCAGTAGCGTCGCAGCTCGTGGAAGGTACCATTCAGATTTTGGGTTGTGCGGCTCGGGTTTTATTTGATTCTGGCGCGTCTCATTCGTTCATTTCGGAGGATTTCGCGTCGAGCGTCGAGGAGCCGGTGACCCAGTTGTCCTGTGATTTGGCTGTGGAGTTGCCTTCGGGTGACTTTATGGTCACTCCGTATTGCTTCGACCAGGTTCCGGTGTGGATCGATGGGCGGAGTATGCCAGGCAGGTTGTATGCGTTGCAGCTTCGGGATTACGACGTGATTCTAGGCATGGATTGGCTCGAGACTCATGGAGCGGTGGTGGATTGTGGGATGAAGAGGGTCTACTTCCAACATCCGAGCAAGAGGACCTTCTATTTCCAAGGTATCCGTTCCGCCTCTTCTCGATTTATTATCTCTGCTATTCGAGCCCGTCGATTGCTTGATTCAGGTTGCCAGGGTTTTCTCGCGTCAGTGGTTGTGTCTGACCGGATGGAGCCGAATGTCGAGGACATTGCGGTGGTGTGCGAGTTTCCCGATGTTTTTCCTGAGGAGTTGCCTGGATTACCTCCCCAGCGGGAGATCGATTTCGTGATCGAGGTTGTACCTGGTACGGGACCTTTGGCGAAGGCTCCCTACCGTATGGCCCCCGCTGAGTTGAGGGAGTTGAGGGCGCAGTTGCAGGAGCTGTTGGCCAAGGGGTACATTCGTCCGAGCTTTTCCCCTTGGGGTGCGCCCGTGTTGTTCGTGAAGAAGAAGGACGGTAGTCTGCG
The DNA here is from genome assembly GCA_022559845.1 of Amorphophallus konjac. Classification (NCBI taxonomy): domain Eukaryota; kingdom Viridiplantae; phylum Streptophyta; class Magnoliopsida; order Alismatales; family Araceae; genus Amorphophallus; species Amorphophallus konjac. Next base: position 42,433,407 of record CM040118.1, on the reverse strand, counting down.
GCTATGCATTGACTATCGGCAGCTGAATGACGTGACCATTAAGAACAAGTATCCATTGCCGCGGATTGATGATTTGTTCGACCAGCTTCAGTCTGCGCGAGTGTTCTCGCGGATTGATTTGCGGTCCGGTTACTATCAGCTGAGAATTCGCGAGTCCGATGTGGAGAAGACTGCGTTCAGTACGAGGTACGGGCATTATGAGTTTCTGGTGATGCCGTTTGGGCTCACCAATGCCCCAGCAGCCTTCATGGACTTGATGCAGAGGGTGTTCCACCCGTATTTGGACCAGTTCGTGGTCATTTTCGTGGATGACATCCTTGTTTATTCGCGGTCTGCTGAGGAGCATGCGTACCATTTGGGTGTGGTGCTGCAGACGTTGCGAGATCACCAGTTGTTCGCGAAGCTCAGCAAGTGCGAGTTTTGGCTCAGCGAGGTGCACTTTCTGGGGCACGTGATTTCTGGTGATGGCATTTCCGTGGATCCCGCCAAGGTCGAGGCTGTGATGCAATGGCCGAGGCCGAGGTCGGTGACGGAGATCCGGAGTTTCTTGGGGCTTGCGGGTTATTATCGCCGGTTTATCCAGGATTTTTCCCGCATTGCGACCCCGATGACGAGGCTCACGCGGAAGGATGTGCCTTTCGTCTGGTCCGAGGAGTGTGAGCAGAGCTTTAGGGAACTGAAGAGATTGCTCACCTCGGCTCCGGTGTTGGTTTTGCCTTCTGGATCGGGAGGTTTTGTGGTGTGTACAGATGCTTCCGGCGTCGGATTGGGTGCTGTTCTGATGCAGCATGGTAGAGTGGTGGCTTATGCATCTCGGCAGCTAAAGCCCCATGAGGAGAACTACCCTACCCATGACCTTGAGTTGGCGGCAGTGATCTTCGCGCTGAAGATCTGGAGGCATTATCTGTACGGTGAGAAGTTCGAGGTGTTCACTGACCATCAGAGTTTGAGGTATGTGTTCTCGCAGAGAGATCTGAACCTCAGACAAAGGCGTTGGATGGAGTTCATGAAGGACTATGACTTCACCCTGTCTTATCAGCCGGGCAGGATGAATGTCGTCGCCGATGCCTTGAGTAGGAAGGTTGCGGTCAGTACCTTGATGCTGAGGAAGTGGAGGCTCTGGGAACAGGTGCCCGAAGTATCTTTCAGGCTCAAGATTCCCCAGGAGCCAGGGTTGGCAGTGCTTGCGAGTCTGACTGTCACTCCTGCTATTCGTCGTCAGGTGACAGAGGCTCAGCATGCGGACCCTGAGTTGCCCCGGATTCTTGCGATGGCTGATGTGGAGCTTGGCGAGGACGGTGCTGCGAGGTTTCGTGGCAGGCTGTACGTCCCAGGGGAGGAGCAGGTTCGTCCTGCGGTGTTACGCGAGGCTCATGGGAGCAGGTACACTGTGCACCCGGGTGCGACGAAGATGTATCGGAACTTGCGGAGGCAGTTCTGGTGGCCTGGCATGAAGAGAGATGTTGCCGAATTTGTGGCCAGGTGCCTGATCTGTCAGCAGGTGAAGGCGGAGCATCAGCGACCAGGCGGTACTCTCCAGCCCTTGGATGTTCCTGCTTGGAAGTGGGACCATGTGACCACAGATTTTGTGGTGGGGTTGCCCAGAACCCCGACTGGGCAGGACAGTATTTGGTTGCTGGTGGATCGGCTGACGAAGGTGACGCGGTTGCTACCGGTCAAAGTCAGCTGGAGCGTGCCTAAGTTGGCTCGTCTTTATGTGGAGCGGATTGTTCCGTTGCATGGGGTTCCCATTTCGATCGTGTCGGATCGGGATCCGCGCTTCACTTCTGGATTCTGGAGGAGTTTCCAGCGAGCTCTTGGCACGGAGTTGGCATTTAGCTCGGCGTATCATCCGCAGTCAGATGGTCAGTCTGAGAGGACCATTCAGACTTTGGAGGACATGCTGAGATCCTGCTGCCTGGAGTGGCAGGGGAGTTGGATTCATCACCTACCGTTAGTGGAGTTTGCCTATAACAACAGCTTTCATTCGAGCATCGGCATGGCTCCTTATGAGGCATTGTATGGGCGTCCTTGTCGGACTCCACTTGATTGGTTTGAGGTGGGTGAGCGTGTTTTGACGGGACCGGAATTGGTGCAGCAATGTGTGGATGTTGTGCACCTGATTCGTCAGAACATGTTGGCGGCCCAGAGTCGGCAGAAGAGCTATGCTGACCGTAGGCGGCAGCCCCTCGAGTTCGCCGTGGGCGATCATGTGTTCTTGAGAGTTTCTCCGATGAAGGGGGTGATGCGTTTTGGACGGCGTGGGAAGCTGAGTCCCCGCTATATTGGTCCTTTCGCGATTGTGGAGCGCATCGGTGAGGTTGCTTACCGGTTGCAGTTACCCTCTGAGTTGGCGTCGGTGCATGACGTGTTCCACGTCTCTATGTTGCGGAAGTATATGCCCGATGACTCTCATGTGCTCGAATTTTCCGTTTGGCCTGAGGTAACTCCAGATCTTTCTCTCCCAGAGTTTCCGATCCGCGTGGAGGATAGGCGAGAGCAGCGCCTGCGGAACAAGGTTATTCCCTTGGTCAAGGTCGTGTGGCAACGACACTCTGGTGGTGAGGCTTCGTGGGAACGTGAGGACGAGATGCGTCAGCAGTTCCCGTATCTGTTTGAGTGAGTCTTCCTCTTCTTTCCCCTTGGGTTGTTCTCAATTTCGAGGACGAAATTCCTTAAGGGGGGAGGGCTGTAATATCCCGGACCTTTCGGATCCTTCTTCGTGGGTCCCGGATCTAGTTTTCGGAGCGTCCGGCTCCGTTGTGTCCGAAATTTCGTTTCGGACATCTTTCGTGTTCGGATCGGCGCGATCCGGAGTCGTTTCGGAGGCCCGGAGGCGTTCCGCGGCTTTTTCCGCGTGTGTTTTCCGATTTCCGGTGTGTGTTTCGGCTTTTTCTTCGGACGCTCGCTGCGGGCGAACCGGGCAGTTCCCCGAGGCACGAGTGGTACCGTTGCGATCGGTGCGTTCCGAGGATTCCGGAAATGTATTTTTCTAATTTTCGATATTTTTCCGAAAAATCGGATTTTCTATATATTCCCATTTTCTTTTCTTTTCTTTTTTCTTCTTTTCTCTTTTCTTCTTCTTCCTCCTTCCTCCTCCACCGTGTCTCCCTCCCTCTCCCTCTCTTCCTCCCGGTTGGCCACGGCGAGCTCCCCTCCGGCTGCAGACGGCGGCGGGGCGACGGCGCGGTGACGTGGGCGGCGGCGAGGCGATCGTGCGGGCATACGGCGAGCGTGGGAGGCGTGGAGAGGCGAGATTCTAGCGGCGTTCTTCGCGACTTCGAGCTCGGATCGGAGCGTTTCGTCGCGGACCGGAGGTAGGGTGACGTTCCTTAGCCTCATGTCTTCCTTCCCCGTGAGTTTCAGCTCGAGACGAGGTCGAGAGGGGTTTATTTTGAGCCGGGAAGGGTCGATCATGCCGCGGGGTGAGTTCGTCCGATCCATCGTTTTGAGCCCCGATTTCACGGTTTAAGGGCGTAGGAGCATGCTAGGGGGCTTGGGGGTTCTTCTCTCGCCATTTCCCCCTCCGTGGGGTTTGTTTTGAGGCCGATTGGGCGATTCCGGTGAGGTTCGCCATTTTCTCGCCGGTGAGCGATGTGCGGTCGAACCAGTGGCCGCACAACCCCTATGCGGTTCCGTTCGGACCGTTCATCGGCTCGGCGCGCTTTGGGTGAGGCTTGGCGCGCAGCGGGCTTGGGCGGTCTATCGTGGGACCGCATATCCTAATGTGCGGCCCCACAGCTACCGCCCAACCCCAAGGGTTTTGACCGTTGGTTGTGACCGTTGTGCAGTGCTCTGGGATGTGCGGCCAGGAGCTGACCGCATAACCCCTTGCACGGCCAGGTGCTGGCCGTACATCCCCTAGCGCTATGGTTGGATGTGCGGTCTGGCCCTGACCGCACAACACCTGAACGGCTAAGCCGTAGCCGCCCTTCCCCAAGTGCGGCTAAGGACTAACCGTCCAGGCTTTTTACCGTTGGGAGACGAGCGGCCAGTAGGTGACCGTTCCTCACCCACGTGCGGTCAAGAGTTGGCCGCACATCTGTTTGAACGGTCCTGTGTTGGCCGTTTATCCGTCGTTTGGACCCTGGGTGGAACGGTCCTGATATGACCGTTCTAATCCTTGTGCGGTCCCTGTGTGACCGCACATCCCTGAGCGGCCCAGTGTGGACCGTTCAAGGGTACGGGTTGCGTCGGTGTGTCTCACGTCGTACAGAGTGTACCGGGAGATGTTGTTGGCAGCTGGTCACCGTGCGTCGGTGTTGGTACAAGGAGCGTTCCTCGTACCTGCAGTTGCACCGTTGTTTTCCGAGACTTGAGAGTCTACTCCTTCTGTGACCCTCCACTAGTCGTAGCCTACTAGTACGCGTGTGCTAGTCGCACCAGGGAGTGGTGTACGGGCTGACCTTTAGAGACGGTTTGTGGACCGGTTACCGTTGGGCCCCACGTCTTGCAGCCAGAGTCCGGCTGAGGGGAAAACCGGTCAGAGGGCCAGACCAGGGACGCGCGGTCTGTGTGTGCACACGTGGTTGGGGGCGGTTGGACCCACGTCGACGGGCGTGACCCCAGCTAGTCACTTGTTGTAGTTACTTGTACGGTGTTTGCGCCTCGGGTAGGACCTACCATGTCAGGCGGTTCACCTGCGGTGCGGTGTAAGACGTCAGGGGACGCTACCGGCTGTGCTTCTAGTGGGTGGTACTCCTGTCGAGTACGGAGTGTCAGACTGTCAGTCGTGTGTTTCCGACCTTCGGGTTTTGACGGTTCGACCGTTGAGTTTCGGTCTTCTCGTACCGTGGCACGTGTGTCGGTTTGCGTGCCGTTAGGGTCTAGTTCTGTAGAGTACAGGGCTTTCCTTTCCGAGGTACCTTTCCTACCGCTAGAGTAGTGGTTTCTCGTTTTTCGAGGTAGGGTTCGAGTGATCCCTACTGAGTCTTGTTCCGAGACTCATTCCCTGCGTGTTTTCACCGTGTTTCAGGTGAGGCGCCACCTTCGGGGAGCGTGTCAGGAGCGCAGCGGAAGCGTGGTGCGGGTGCCCAGAGGTAGTGCCAGAGGTCAGAGCCGGGGGATGCCCCGTGTAGCTGTACTTTTCTTTCTTGTCACTGTACTAGTCGTGGACTACTGTTACTGTTGTTGTTATTTTATTGTGGACCATGTAAAATGTTAATTCATTTCCTGCTTAATATCATAACTGTTTAATTTCTGCAATTATTTGTGATGCTTGTGTAGTTTCCACACCATCCTTTTAACCCTTCCGAGTCTTCGGGCTCGTGGGTGGCGGTGCGAGTCTCGGGTTATCGGGCCTTCCCGGTAATCGGATTCTCGGGTCGTTACACCTAGCCCACCGGGTGGAGCTCATCTCAAAATGCAACCCACTCAAGTTTCTGCTCTGCCAGCCTGTCCTCTCCGGTAGGCTTGGTAAATGGGCGCTTATCCTCATGGAGTTCGACATCACCTTCGTCCCACGCAAGGCGATCAAAGGACAAGGAATAGCGGAGTTCTTAGCAGCGCACCCTGTGCCAGAAGATTCGCCACTCAACTTTGAGCTACCCGACGAAGAGGTGTTAGTGCCTTCTCAAGAAATCGGGGAGCATTCTGAAAAAGTCCCACCACAGATGGAGTCAGGTGTCCTCACTCTTGACCTCCCATACTGGGTGTTATATTTTGATGGCGCCTCTCGGACAATCAAAAGGGCCGGCAGCCTTACAGACTATGTCTCAGGTGCGGGGGTAGTCTTTGTGTCTCCACAAGGCGGCATCCTCCACAACTCTTGCGCTCTCATGAAGTCACTGACTAATAATGAGGCAGAGTATGAAGCACTGATCATTGGGCTTCAACTGGCACTGGAGATGGACATCAAGTGCATCAAAGTGTACGGGGACTCTCAGCTCGTCATCCGACAAGTACTGGGCATCTATGACGTCCGGAAGAAGGAGCTCGTCCCCTATTATGCAGCCGTCATGAGGCTCAAAGAAAAATTCTACCTATTTGAAATAGGCCATGTCCCCAGAGGCAGCAACTCCCAGGCTGATGCTCTTGCAAAGTTGACAGCAACCCTAAAACTCCAGCCTGAGGGAGAATTAAATATTACTGTCAGACACCGAAGGCTCATGCCAAGTGTGCTTGATGAAGAATCCGGCCTCACTGTTTATGAGGTCGACAACATTCAAGAGGAGAATGCTCCCGAAGAGGAAGATTGGCGTGAGCCAATTATAAAAAAAAAAGAACGGCTGGCTCCCTCCTGATCGGGCTCAGAGGGTGCAACTGCTACGCAGGGCGACATCCTACCTGCTGATTGACGGTCTGCTCTTTAGGCTCGTCCATGAGAAAGACCGATCGGTCCTCCTGCGGTGCCTTTCGTCCAAGGAAGCAAAGACCGTCATGCACGAGGTCCACTCCGGATTGTGTGGAGCTCACCAGGCAGGAGCTAAGATGAAAAGTAGCATTAAGCTCAAAGGGTTCTACTTGCCCACCATGTACGAAGATTGCAATCAATATGCTCGTACATGTCATCAATGCCAAGCATTCGGCCCAGTCCCTCGGCGGCCACCTAACCCGCTCCATCCAACAGCGCCTACTTGGCCATTTGCAGAGTGGGGTATGGATATTGTGGGACCATTCCCACCATCGTCCCAGGGGCACAAGTTCATACTTGCTGCCACCGATTACTTCTCCAGATGGGCCGAAACCGTTCCGCTACGGGAGGTTATAAGGGAGATAGTTGCCCGTTTTGTGCGGCACTATATCATATACAGATTCGACACCCCCAGTCGAATTATATCCGACAATGGCACGCCATTCAAGAACAAGACTGTTTATGCTCTGGCGGCCAAGTTCCATATTGATTGGAGAGCGTCGTCGATCTATAATCCCCAGGCCAATGGGTTAGCCGAGGCCTTCAACAAAACCCTCTGCAAGTTGCTATCCAAGATAGTAGGTGGCCGCAAACGGGATTGGTGCGAGAAGGTCCACGAAGCCCTATGGGCCTACCAGACTATTTACAAAACCCCCACGGGTTACTCCCCATTCTCCCTGGTCTATGGAGCTGAAGCGGTGGTCCCTGTGGAGATCGAGCTAGCATCTTACCGCGTTGCTGTGCACGCCGGATTGCCAGGCCAAGACCAATCTGAAATTGAAAGAAGGCTTGAGGAATTGTCCAACCTTGAAGGTCAAAGACTTAAAGCCTACAAACACCTGCAAGTGTATCAAGCCCGCATGACACGTGCCTATGATAAGCTGGTCAAGCAACGGGCGTTCAAGAAAGGTGACCTTGTCATGGTCAAAGAAAAGGAGGTTCTCGCGGGAAGATCCAGCGGCAAACTCCAGCCCAATTGGCGTGGGCCTTACGTCATCCAGAAGGTCTACGAAGGAGGGGCTTATACGGTCCTTGACCACAAGGGAGACAATCCCTTCCCTCCTCTCAACGGCAAGCATATGAAGCTCTATCATGCGCCACCGCAAGAGTTTCTGCAGCAGTCCTCACAGGATAATACCTCTCCTCAGTGAAGGTTCAAAAAAAAAAACAAAAAAAAAGAAAAGGGGTTAAAAATACTGATACCCCGGCGGACTCAGTCAGCCTTCAACGGTTGGCTGAGGGTAAAAAGGCCACAGACCCGGTCGAGGTGAAAACCCGAAAGGGCGCCTCGGGCAAAAATGGGCAACCCCTCGGTGTGAAAAACTCGAAAGGGCGCACCGGAAAAAGCTAAAGGGGGCCAGCCTCGGCGAAAACCCGAAAGGGCGGTGAGGTTGGTAATGTGAAAAAAAAATCCTCTCTCTGTCTATTCTATGGGTGGCTCTAAGTCAATGACTCCACCCCATCTCGAAAAAAATCATACTGATGTCAGGGCTACACCTTACATGTCATCCTATGACACCTAGTCCCACTGGCATTCTGACGGTGTCATACTTTGTCCCATCGGGCTCGGCCTATGTACGCCTCTTCCGGGCTGCCGACCCATTCCGCCTATCGGCTTCTGGGTTCAGCTCATATGTCTCTTCTGAGCAGTTAAACTCGTTTACTCTCTTGTCCCACTGGGACTGGCCTCAGTATGCTCTCTCGGGCTGCCAACTTTTCATGCCTTTCGGCTCCTGTTTCATTCTAGGGAATGGCCTCAGTATGCTCTTTCGGGCTGCCAACCAATCATGCCTTTCGGCTCCTCTTTCATTCTAGGGAATGGCCTCAGTATGTTCTCTCGGGCTGCCAACCCTTCATGCCTTTCGGCTCATCTAACCTCCTTGGGATTGGTCTTAGTACGCCCTCTCGGGCTGCCAACCCATCATGCCTTTTGGCTCATCTTACCTTCTTGGGATCTGGTCTCAGTATGCTCTCTCGGGCTACCAATCCATCGTGTCTTGCGACACATGTCCCACCGGGTCTGGCCTCAGCATGTCCTCTCGGGCTACCAACCCACCTATTCACCTATCGGCTTTTCGATTTGACTCTCACGTCCCACTAGGGCTGTCAAATCCACCCCTTTTCTTCTTCAGGGTCTGACCTCTGCATGCTCTCTCGGGCTGTCAACCCATCTCGCCTCTTGGCTTTAGACTTGACTCATATATCCCACCGGGATCGTCAAGTTTACTCTTTTGTCCCCACGGGCTTGGCCTCAGCATGCCCTCTCAGGCAGCCAACCCTATTTGCCTATCGGCTCACGGATTTGACTAATACGTCCCACCCGGGCTGTCGAATCCCTTCCTGTCGTCGTTTCGGGTCTGGCCTATGTATGCTCTTTCGGGCTGTCAACCCATCCCGCCTATCGGCCTCTAGGTTTAACCCGCATGTCCCTTTCGGACTGTTAAACCAACTCCTTTGTTGTTCTAGCCGGGCTTGGCATATGCACACCCTTTTCGGGTTGCTAGCTCGGTCAACCTTCAGTTTTGGATTTGGCTAATTACGTCCCACTAGGACAGTCGAATCCACCCATCTTCTCACCCCGGGCTTGGCCTCAGTAGGCTCTCTCGGGCTGCCAACCCACTACACCTTTTGGTCTCACCGGGTTCGGCCTCAGTATGCTCTCTCGGGCTGCCGACCCATCATGCCTTTCGGCTCGTTTCTACCCCATCGGGTGCGGTCTCAGTACGCCCTCTCAGGCCACCAACCCGTTTTGCCTTTCGGTTCACAGATTTGATTCACTCGTCCCACCCGGATAATCAAATCTACCCATTTGTCCCATCTGCGGCACACACGTCCCTACGGGAGTGCCACCTTTTCCTCGCCTTTTGGCATTATAGGACAAAAAAAAAAGAAGAAAAAAAATGGGGTTTAAAAAAATATTGATGCCCCAGCGGACTTGGTTGTTTCTGTTAGAAGAGCAATCAAGGGTAAAAAGGTTTTAACCCGGCTAAGGTGAAAACCCGAAAGGGCGCCTTAGGCAAAAATGGGTACCCCTCAGTGTGAAAACCCGAAAGGGCGCGCTGGAAAAAGCTAAAGGGGGCCAGTCCTGGCGAAAACCTGAAAGGGCGGTAGGGCTGGTAAAGTGATAAAAAAAAGGAAAAGAGAGACATACATGCAAGAGGATGGAAGCAAAAATAGCTATGCTAAGCTCTATCCTTTATTCATTAATGTCATCAAGGGAGCCCGAGACAAGCCCTCGGGGATAACTCAAATAAACAATGGGGCGTAAGGGCCCTATGTACAAGAAAGTGCCAGAGCTCGTCAACCACGGTGTACGTCCCTCTGCAACTCCGCAAGGCGGGTCTCCTCCTGGATAATCTCCTCCCGAAGCTCCTCAGATCGGCGACGGTAGGCCTCCACCCTCGCCTGGACAACACGGTGCTCCTCAGCCGCCTCCTGGAGCTCTCTCTGCAGCTCCTCTACCCGGAGAGAGGTCCTCTGGCTATCCCCCTCGAAGCTCGCAAGGTGGAGGTCGGTCTCAGCTCTGGCGGCTTGAAGCTCACGCAGCTGCTCCTCCTGCTCCTGGACCCGTAGCTGGGCTCTCCGTCTCTGCTCCTGTGCAAGATGGAGGCGAGTAAACTCGCTCCACAAGCTCTCTAATCTCGCGACCCATGCATCCCGAGGAAAACCCAGTCCGTGGTAGCTTCTGGTGAATACCACCAGATCGGCCCTCAAGGCCTCCACGGAGGGCAGTGGGTCTGCCCGGATCAACTGATCAAGACCCTGCAGGAGCTGGTCAGCGATGGCAACATGTAGCGCTGTCCCGAGTGCATGAGCGTCAGGCCACTCAACTCCAAGGGCAGGGAAATCCATGGGCGTCACGCCTGCTCCTTCTAGGGGCCCTGTTTGTAAAAAAAAAAGGAGGGAGAGATTGTGAGTGTATCACCACAATAATGTCATAAGAGTAAGATTCCAAGAGTACAAATGTCAAGGACTCTTACCTGAAATAGTCTCACTCGCTGGGCTAGGCCCACGAGGAGATCCCTCCATAGGGACTAAAGAGTAACCATCAGCAAGTGCCAGTCCCTGCTCTGTGGATGGTATAGGCGTCGCCGACCTCTCTGCAAAGAAGGCAAGGAACGGATAGTCAGCCCCTGTAGTTGGCTCCATGGAAGGAGAGACAGCTGAAAGAAGACATCCACTTGTCAAATGATGATTAATATCACAAATGAAAGGAGTCTTGCTTGATGAATGACAAAGTTCCTTAATTTGACAAACCATATACCTTTCGTTGTCGAATCAATGAAGGTCGCGGCATCGTCAGCGGTGCCTTGCTCTCCAGGTGGCATGTGAGAGGAGCCTGGTGTATGGTCTATCTCTGTGGGCCGAGGGCGGCTGCCCTCCTCCTGATGATCACCAGCTGTTTCAAAACAAAGGCATCCCAGAATGTCAACATGCAGCAGTTTGTGTGGCTGGAATGATGTACAGAGTATCTTTGTGCATACCTAAAGCCTGCACCCGGCTAGACTCTGCAACACCGGTAGTACCTGCCGATGGTCCCATGTCTAGGGACGATGCCTCCTTGCCAGGGATTTCAATCTCTGTAGTTGGGGTCCCAATCCTTTCACCAAAAGCTGGCAAGTCAGCAGAAGAGCCGACCTCCATGAGTCTGGAAAGCTCACCCAAGGGGAAGGTCGTCTGAGTAACTATACAACAATAAGCGAGACAAGTCAGATAAGCTCACTATTTTATGTACAGAAAGAAAAGCGAGGACCTTAGGTCACCTGGACTCATCCTGAGTTCGCCTTCTTCAGAAGAACTTGAAGAAGAAGAAGAGGAACTCCTGCTGGAGGAGGTACTGGAAGTCCCCGTCCTCGATGAGGTGCTAGAGCCTCTCTCCCCTGAAGAACCGGACGGCAGAGAAGTCTCCTCGCCTCCAGAAGATCCCTTTCCCCCTTCAACGGCAGGGAGAGGGGTCTGAGCTCGTGAGGTCCCTGCAACGTGCAATGCTATATTAGTTAAAGCACATACTTCATCTGTTTGAAAGGAGGAATAAGGGAAGATTAAATATGCTAGATGCCAACCTGCCTCCGGAGCAACAGAGCTCCCGCCTGTATCAAGTGCGGGGGAATCGCCTGTTATAGGCACATAGTCATTGGCGAGGAAGTCCAATCCGTCAATGTCCACACTGATGTCAGGAATGGACTCGTCCACCTCCAACCCCGCCTCTGTGAATACATTTCCTGGGCGAGGAGAAAAGCTTGCATCATGTACAGCCTCAGGAGGAGCTGCAGCAACAAGGGGAAATAACAGTCAGATTACAACATCTTCAAAATAGGTTGCAATACTGATTGAAAACAAACATTCCCCATTCTTACTCGAGATCTCAGCTGGAGTAGAAGACTCCTCCTCAGGGCGCAGGCGAATGGTAGGCCGTGGATCACCCTCTGGGATATCGGTCCGTGGCCTCTTCTGGCGCCCACGAGCCTCTGAGCTAGAAACATGGCCTGCAAGTAAAAAGAAAGGGTTGCATAAAATCAACACCTTGAATTGCAGAGTAAAAGGGAGACAGGGTCAAATAATTCAGCATATACCTGGATCCCCAATATGCCTCTCAGGCCTCAAAACGATCTGCTCAGTTTTCAAGCCAAGGGCCTTAGCAACCTTGCTCACAATGGTCCATATGGCATTGGGGGTGGTAGTCACCTCCAAATCTGAGATATACTCCAGGGGACCCGCACAGCCTACGGCATTCATGATATGGATCCTCCAAGCTGTGAAGGCACCGCCTCCTAATGCCCCCTCTGGAACAGCTCCTGATAATTGGGACTGGGTCTTCAGACCACAAGAGGTCTTCAGATCCTCCCACCAGGAGTAGAGGGCCGAAGAGTCAGGATCTACCCTCCGACGGGCAGACCTGGAAGAAGAAACTGCAGCTGGTGCACTCCGCAAGGGCTTCAAAGCCCCGGTATATTGATTCCTGTCAACAGGGATCGAGAGTCCATCCGCCCTCCAACGGGTCTCAATCTCATGAATGGCCTTAGCGGCCCCAGAAAAGTGAGATCTGATGAACGCCGCATCTAGAAACAGTGGAGGCAGATCCTCCTTCTTCAAGCGTCGTTCCTCTGCAGCTCGAACAGTATCAGCTCGCTGCCTGAAAACAAGGCTGAGCTTAAACCACCAGCGCGCATAGTGTATATCAAAGAAACCTCTGCGTGTCTGTGCCGGGATGGGGTACTCCTCCTTCACCTCCCGGGAAAGGAAGTCATGCCATGAAGCCGCCACTAGGTGCACATCCCTCTGTCTGTACTGACGAACGGCAAAGGGAAAATCTGCATGCTGAGGTATTGACTGGTCATACCCAAAATTCCTGGCAAATCTGTGCGGGTAATATGGCTCAAGCACCGCCATACTGGAACGGTGGTAAACTAGAACGCTGGGTCGAACACAAACAACCCAGTCGACCAATGCATGGTCAGAGGGTAAAGCCCAAGAAGATAACCTGCAAACAACACTGTCACCATGTCGCTTCGTGTATGGACGGAATGAGCGAGAGCTATGGTCAAACTCCAGACTCTCGTCCCTCCTAGTATGGAGGAAAGACAAGGTACGACGAGCACTGGCAAGCTGCAAAACTGAGTCCTGCTCCGGATGACCAGCAAAAGCAAAAAGAAGTGGCGCTGCTGGGTTATCCACCGGGGTCCTCTGTGATAACTCTGGCAAGAACAAGCCGGCCCATGCACTCAGATAGTGGGTGGGCATCAAGATATGCTTATCTCTAGGAGATGAGTGTGAAGTCAATGCCCCAAGACTATGAAAGATGTTCGCCAACGCGGCTGGAGCAATGGCGAGCCTGCGCCCACAAGCCAACAAACAAGCCGGGTAGATCACCTCTGCCCGCAGAATCCCCTCCTCTCCATGAGGGATTGCAAAGCTGGCCAGCCAGTAGGCCAGGTAGGCTGCCAAATAAGTCAGTGGCGGCAGCTCCCTCGAATTCCACCCCCGTGTCGGAGCAGGTAAGTGGCGAGGGTGTGAAGCAAAGCGGAGCTCGACCTCGCGGCACTGCTCCCAAGACATCCCCGAGGTAGCAAACTCCTCGTAGAAACAGTACGGACCGCTGTAGAAATGTGTGACCCATGCATTCAGAGTCACCCTCGGCGTCCGTGCAGCTTTCTCCTTGCCCACGAGGGCCAGGTCCCTCCAAGTCTTCATCAGATATCTGAAGCAATATGGCATGTAATAATGGCCTGCGCCGTCCGAAGCACTCAGATGCAAATCGTCCAGGCATATCTCCTCGTATGGCTGTCCGCAGACTGGGAGGCCAGAAATCCTATGGAAGGCCCACAGGTCTAGTGAAGTCTCCCCCTTAGCAGTCATGAAAGTATTCCAGGACCTGTTAAATCTCTCAGCTAGAGCCTGGACCAGCCCGGTATGACAGGGGTAAGAGTACAAAGCTGCCGTCACTGCATGACGTATACCTGCCCGGTCAAGTGCTGTCATGTAAACTAGCAGCACACCCCACAGCCACTCTGTGGCGCCACGGCGATAACAATGGGAAGGGACAACGGCCCATCCCCCGTACCAGCTCGGGGTCCTCTGTGCCAAGATCCTCTCTAGCATGCAATCAGCATCATAATCATCATGTGAGCAGGCTGCGCTGGTGGGGGTCAGAAACATCCCGTCAATAGCAATATCCGCGGCCCTGTGGTGCCCGGCCAGATGCCAGGTGGCTGGCGAAGACAGCGCCGTCCTCACGGTAAAACTGTCAAACTCCTTGAAGGAGCCAAGACTCCTCTGGTCAGGGTACTGTCGCTGACGGGCAAAGCCCTCTGGGAAGCTCGGATAAGAAAAGCTGCAGGTGCTATGCATACTGTCCCGCCCGAGCAAAATGGCCCGCTCCAGGCGGCGCCTCTCCTCGGGAAGCCGAGGATCGTCAGTCTCTACTCCAGGCGGTATGAAACTCTGGATGAAAGGGAGAAGGTGACAGTCCAGCGGAAAGTGGGGCGGGTAGCCGCCCGACCGGTCATAAGTATACCGTCAGAGCCCCCGTGTAATCCGGGAGACGTCAACAATGCCCCCAGCGGTGGTAGTCTCTCCAATTGGGCCCTCAGCGACCCAAGTAAATCCGCGGTCCGCCGCGTCAAAGTCCTCTGGAGTGATGCTGCGAGGAGGGAATGGTGGCATAGGCCTGTCCGTCCTCCGTACATAATGATCATCTCCACCGCTGGTCCTGGATCTCTGGGAAGTCCCTCCGCTCCGTCTGGAACGAGCCATGTCTGCAAAAGCTGCAAAGCCAAGAGCAGAGAAAGCATTGTCAGTTAAACTAGCATATGGACAACATCAAGACTACAGAAAGTCACACAAAACTCCGGCATGCCTATGAGCCCGGAGACTGACACAGAAGCAACGGAATGCACGGGCCATCCGCCCCCACCTTCGGTTTGGACGTATGTCCCGTGGGGGGCATTTGTTGCACCCATAATTTATCGTGCTAAAGGTTCGGGATTTTTAATCTCGCATGTGACAAGATTTCGGATGCGGTGTATCACCATCCGATAGGATATTCCTACACGGGGTACCTTGTTCGGCGTATCGCCGTCCCGTCGGATATTCCTAAGCTTAAGGCTTTATAGCCCATATGTCGTGGCAATATAAACCCCTCGGAGGATGACCACGAGCCTAGCACGAGCCGCAATGATTGTCAGGATCATGTGGCTATATTTAAATCCCTACGGGATTAAGCCCTCGCCCTTCGGATGTGCAACCATAAGAAAGGAACACCTCTACAGCGGCGAAGAAGAGGCTGGAATAGGTCTACGTACCAAGCACAGCGTCCCTCGCACGTGTATCACGAGGCGCGGACAACAGTTCGTCTTCCCGCAGCGGCCTACGGCACGAGGAAGACGACAAACAAACAAGGCGGCGTTCCCTCTCGTTGTTCTCCACGAGACACGGCGAAAATCCGGAGTTTCAAAGCCTCGGAGCCCCCTTTTATGGAATCCACGCGAGAAGTAGACCCGTCCGGGGGTGGAGGGACCCGTCCGGGGTCGCCCTTACCCGGACGGGTCTGCCCGGGGCGAGAGGAGTCCCACGCGGGACTCCTCCTAGGCGGGCGGACCCGCCCGGGGTCGTCCGGACCCGAGCGGGACCGACCCGGGGTCTGGGACCCCGGGGAGCCCCCCCTCGGGGTGCGTGCGGCTTGGGTGGGGACCACCCGGAGTCCGCGACCCCGGGGAGGTCCTCCCAGGGGCGCGCGACCCCGGGCGGGACCCACCCGGGGTCCGCGACCCCGGGCAGGTCCTGCCCGGGGGTTCGCGACCCCGGGGAGGTCCCCCCCGGGGTCCGCGACCCCGGGCAGGTCCTGCCCGGGGGTCCGCGACCCCGGGGAGGTCCCCCGGGGGGTCCGCGTCCCCGGGCCGGTCCCCCCGGGGAGCCGCGACCCCGGGACGGTCCAGGACCGTCCCGGGGACCTCCCACCCCGGGGAGGTTCCATTCCCGCGCACGGACTAAAAAAATTTGAAAATGGAACCTCCCCGGGGTCATTTTCATCCCGTTGGACCCGTACGGGGTCGAACACTCCCGGGGAGGTTCCCCACTTCTATAAATAGACCCCCAGAGGTCCAAAAGAGGATACGAAGAGACTACGACGACTACTACACTCAACAACCTACGGAAGACACTCGGAGCGTTTTGTTCGTTTGTTCGTTTGTCTTGGCCCGTGTGGGGTAAGTCCTCGGGTCTTGTATTTATGCCCCTACGGGGTATATTTACGTTTATGCCCCTCAGCGGGCTTTGTTTGTAAATTATGCCCCTCAGCGGGCCATGTTTGTAAGTCTTTACGTCTCGGGACGACTAAGTCTTGTATTTCTGCCCTTATAATGGTGAAATTACAAAAATATCCTTCCCGGAATTGTAAAAGACCGAAGTCCTGTAATTTACAGTTATACCCTGCAATCTTTTGTAATTGGGACTACGTCCCCATCTCCCGCTCCAAGGCGGACGTTTGTACAGTCGACAACTCGCCGACAACCCTTGTACTCACATGGAATTATAAAAGCATTCAGCATGTTTTATATGTAACCTCGGGTGGGAAAATTATAAGAAAACCCCCCGACTTTGGAGAATTGTGTATATACCCCTCCTTCGATCAATTTGACAGAGCTATGCTTTCTATGAAACCCTTTGTCATTCCTTCGGTCCGGAAGTATTGTCAGCTTAGTCCAGCACTCGGGTATCATATCAAACCTAGGTTTAGGGTCTGGTAAAATTACCAAAATACCCATGTAACCTAAACATGGCCTCAGAGCCCTCGAAACCCTCCAGAAAGAGCCTCAATGCCTTGGGGAGTTAGAGATCCAGTTTCACTTCCACTCCAGCCCAGAAAATTTCATAAATGTCCCTGGCCTGGAAAATTACCAAAATACCCATGGGTTGGTAAAATTACCAAAATACCCCCGGGGTCCAGAAAACTTCCCTTGCTTTAAAAATATCTATGGCTTCCGCATATTTGCGCCTCTATGCCTAAATCTTAGGGTTTTGCTCAGACCTAGCCCTAATCTAGTTGTTTCTATGTGTTGGTGGTAAAATGAGTGGTCATGGAGAGTCTCTCGAGTGAGCTTGCCCTCCACATCAGAACCTCTGTAGAAGTCTTTTGGGACCTCTTTGACAGTTAAATAAAGGTGTTCGGACGTTAGGCCGATGTAAATCAACACTGACTCCGGTCAGTGGGGAAAGGTCCAGCACTCGAACCCAAATCGTCTGATACTATGCGCACCCACGGAACCCTCTCTACGCAGAGGAGTGTTTCTTTTCAAAAAGAACGAAAATCTACCTTTTATCTACGATAAGAGTATTTCTTAGATTTTTTTCCGTGTCCAACACACGGCTTTTGTATGGTTCCGTGATGCTGAACTTCTCCTTTTTATAATGCCGATCAGAGCGCCGGCTAGATTCTTCTCCCTTTCCTTTCAACCTTTCGACCTTCTCTAAGGTCCTCTCGCATAAATATGCCCTTTGAACCATCTCCGCTTAAGTGCGGATATTCTGTGTCCCCAGTTGTTGAATAAACCGGGCCGTAACCCGTCCATAAATCGGTTTGCTTTTAATAAGTCTGTACTAATCAAATGTGGTGCATACGGTGCTAGTCTTGAAAACTGCAACTCATATTCTGCCACGGATATCATCCCTTGACGAAGGGAGGCAAACTCCATAGCCTTCCTTTCCTTTACATGCTCGGAGAAATATTTGGCACGGAATAAAGTGAGAAAAACATTCCATGTATGTGGCGCATCGGCTGGAGGTGCCGGAACCGATTTCCACCAAGTGCGAGCATCCTTGTTTAATTGGAACGTAGCTAGACGGACTTTCTTCTGATCAGTGCATTGAATAACATCAAATATCCTATTCATCTCGTCGATCCAATTTTCAGCTTCGTCTGGATTGGAAGATCCATAGAAACGCGGAGGATTTAGACTCCGGAAATTACGATGAAGGTCTCCTGCCCTTGCCCCCGCACCACTTTGTGCTATAGTTTGCAGTGCCTGGGTGAGGCCGGCAACAGTTTGTTGCATACCGTCCCAATCTACGCGATGAGCCATGATAAGAATAATAAGGTACCTGAGAGAAAATAATAACTTGTTATTTCTCATGAATATTGGAATAAGCAAAATAATTCTTAAACTAATTAGTTATCTTATCCCGGGTTCTACCCAATCCTCACATGGGTGTGGAATTTTTCCTTAGTTCATAGGTATGGGTCCTTAACCTTGGACTTATCCTATGACATGACTCTTTTCCTTAAGTCTTGAGACTTAGTCTCTGATACTAACTTAACTATCACGCCCCGAGTCTTTAATTACAGCGGAAGACTCGCTCGGGGAGTGCGAACAGCCGGCATGGTAAGCCTCTCGCAAGTAAGAATCAATCAGAGCGCAAGACAATCACCCAAATAAATGCAATTGCACAATAATATTCAAACTCCAACTTTATTTCATAATGCTCAATATTCAAGATACAATCACTAATTTGATTTCCATTCTACTAGACTCAAGAAATAGGAAAATTACATTGACTCAATCTAGACACTTTAACTTCCTAAGTCTTCACTCTCATCTTTATAACACTTTCACTCGCTTCCGGACCCGCTACTAGTATAGCCCGAATCCGAATCCGAACTATTTCCATCTCCTGAAAAATATTGGAAAATAGGTCATGAGCACACTTGCCCAGTAGGTATCTTCACATCAACATGAAGGCACTATTTAAGTAATTATCATTTTAGCTCTAAAGAAATAAGGTAAAATCATGCGAATGCGAATCAATCATGCGATCAAATCAATAGAAACAAGATAACCATGTAAGATAGAATGATCAAGAATGAACTAGCAAGAATATAACAAGAACATGATATTGGCCTTCCATGAACAAGAATGTAACGAGATTGTACTAGCAAGCCACATATTCCTCACTTTACATCTTATGCTTAAGAGCAAGTTTTTCGTGAATTTCTGTGGAATATCAAGCAAGAATGTCATGTTGTGCCGTGGATCTTCACTTATTTATAGAAATAGTACTCCCACCGCAATGCGACGCCAGTAGCATCATACCCCATGGTTTATAAAATAGTATGTTTCCGGCAATCAGCCGAGAGGACTAGCATAGGGCCCTTGAACACAATCAGTGCTCGATCGCATCTTCAGTTATAAATTAAGCTACTTCCACGCAGTATAACAATAACGTATGGCCAAGAATATAGCACTTCCAATAATTCCATGATAACTAAAATCAATGAACGAATGCTTCAATTTTGAATATATGAGATCAAGAATGATATTTAAACTAAGTTATGCTTATAGAATAAATCGACAGCATAACGGTATTTTCCTTAACTTCCATTCATTTAGATCAATTTAATCAATATGACAAGTTCTAGATCATCAAGGTTTGTCTAGAATCAATGGAATATCAACCCTTGGTCAAACCTTGGGTTAACCTAAACAAGCTATGTAACGGTCATTGGCTGGGCCGTTACATTATGTAACGCGCCAGTAATAGACCGTTACAGTGATCCGAGTCCAGAAGGATAACAATAGACCCAGAGGAATGTGACGGTCTGGCACTGGGCCGTTACGTGAGCCTGACGGTTCAGTTCAAGGCCGTTACATTTCAAAAATCAAAAACCACGATAGAGTGTTCTAATTAATGGGCTTTCATTGGTACAACCAACTCGGCGTCCTAGTGAGAATCCCAGGCTCGTGGAGAATTATGGAGGCCTTGAAACAATGATTTCCTAGTCCATTGGAAGGATTATCCAATAGAGAGGTCCTCATGTCCAAGATTATGTTCCTATAGTGCAAAGTGTGAACTAATGACAACATACCGGAATATGTGCCATGTACTTATAGAATTGACTCTATTGACAGAGAGAGATATGTATAATCAATGTGAAAATTATGATAAAAACTCCGTCAATACAATGTTAAAAAAGTCATGCTTTATAGTACAAAACTATAGAATTTGGTTTAACATAACTTAAGTAGAAGTGATGGCAAAACATGCAATACCTATCATGAATAATCCAATATCCTAAAAATCATGTAATCAGGTTAAAACTTAAGTAACTATGCTTAATCAGTAAATAATATTGGCAAGTTATTTTCTATCTTAGGGTTGACAGAACGCAGTATATAACGGTCTTAAGAGGGGGCGTCAAAGTGAAAGTGACGGTCAGGACCCAGCCGTTACATGATTGTAACGCGTCTGTCCAAGCGCGTTAGAACCAACCGTGCAATTCTAATACCACAAAGTGTGTAACGGTCTGTCGTAGGGCCGTTACTTGAAAGTGACGGTCCTATGCTAGTGCGTTACAGTATCTGCTAACAGAAAATAATCATAGAAACTAAGAGATCAACTCACATCATGTCTTTTATCAAAACATGATGAGCTTCTAGTCATGTTAACGAAGTAAGGCCATCTACATGCATAGGTAATCGGGAATAGATGAATAGTCATGTTTTAATTCCTTAATTTGGCTAAGAGGTGCATGATGTGCATAGAACAAATAAAACACGAAATCAATGCTCTATAATGCATGGAATTCAATCAAACCAGAGGGCTTTTAGTCCTATCATGTTATTTTTGCCGTTCATGAGATAACCTACCTCTTACTTAGACTGTAGTTTCTGAATTTGGTTGAGAACCTTGCCCTAGATCCCTTCCTTCTCTTGTGACTTTTTCAGCAACTTCTTTAGGCTCTAACTCCACGCCCTCTTTACCTAAAGATGTGAAATTTGGAGGGGAGTTAGTCTAAAGTATTGTAAATAAATTATTCTAAAGAACTTATCTGAGATAATGACTCATTACCTTGCTTCCTTATGCCCAAAAAGTAAGGGTCGCACAGTTCAGAACTATACCCTATTTATAGAGTTTAGGCTAGATTTTGAGGATTAGATCGAGTTTAGAGTCCTTATTTCATCAAATCCTAATCTCTAAGAGTCCTTAGAGTCTTTACAATCCTTCTCAAGTCGATCCATAGTGGATAGGAACATCAAGTTCCAATCTTTTCATGAGTCTCTTCACTTACGGAACTAACAGGAATGTAACGGTCGAGTGACCATGCGTTACATGGCTGTGGCGATCTTACGATAGACCGTTACAGTCATCGTAGCTTAGAGTTTCAATTTATGAAAACTCTTTTGTTAATTATCCAAATCATTATCTTATATTATTAGTATTTATCCTTAATATCCGTGGATAGACCTAATTACCTTCTAGAATATGGGCCAAACTTTAATGGGCCAGAGTTAAAACCTTTTGGACTTTAATTAAGTGGTTTGGGTTAATTGATTAACACCACTTGGCCTCATAATAACCATTTATAAATTTATTTAGGCCTTTATAAATTCTTGAAAAGTATTTAAAATTTCTGGGGCACTACAGGAAGGGTGAAACATCCCAGAATGTCATGGGATGTGTAAATTTTGATCTAATGTTTAGTTATGTTGTTCTGGGTTGGGAAGGATCAGCTGCAGATATGAAAGTCCTCAGGTGGGCACTTGAAAAAGGTGGATTTAACGTACCAGATGGTAAATGTTATTCAATTGATAGGGATGTCTATGTTCCGTTCCCCATACTTATTAGAATTCCATCTCGTTTGTTGTCATAGGAAAATTCTGGTTGGTGGATGCAGGATACGCAAACATCCCCCACTTTTTAGCACCGTACTGCGGCACAAGATATCATCTGCCAGAGTACAGAGGTAATAGGATAAGGGTTACACACATGGATAAAAAGGATTTGTTCAATCATAGGCATGCACAATTACACAATTGCGTTGAGCGTACTTTTGGTGTCCTGAAATCACGTTTCACAATTTTGGTAAAACGTCGTAATTATCCAATTAAGACGCAAGCTAGAATTGTAATGGCTTGTTGCGTGCTCCACAATTTCATTAGAAGGGAGCAAGGTGTTGATTTAATTTTCCAACAAGTCGAAGATGACGTGGACAATCCTGGTGATGAGGAGGTCGATGAAGATGATAATGTCAGTAGGACAGAGGCTACTAGAGGGGAAAGATTCCGGGAACGTTTGGCAACTCGCCTTTGGACCCATCATAGGTCACGGGGGTATTTATTACACTGTTAACCTAATTTATAGTATTTTTTTTCCTTCACAGTTATGTTTACACGTAACCTATAACTTGTCTATTGCAGGCGTCGTCAGGTGTAATCTCAAAATGACGAGTGACATTATGATATTGTCATTTTTAATTAGTCAATTTTACATGTTGTGTAATTAGACATTATATATGTTGTGTACTTGGACACTTTTATTCTCTGTCAATTGTTTTATGTTTAGTTGTTTATGATTTGGAATGTACATACATAACATAATTTCCTTGACAGTTTCTCAGATATGACTTCTGCTCTTTTTTTTGGGGGGGGGGGGGGTGACCTTCAAACAACCAAATTTATACTCTGCAATATGCTCCCTATCTTGGATATGATCGTTTGAACACTCACTTAAATTTTTGGAGTAGCCTGGCTCAATTGCCACTACATATGGGTTTCAGGCTACTACACTGCACAACATGCATGGTCGATGCTACAATTTTACATGCTTGGTTTTGTTACTAGATGTTATATCTTTGTGCTCATATTTGCTATTTTGGTGTCGGACTTGTACACTTACAGGAATATTGTCCTTGCATAGGACGTTGGGCTATGATGATGGGAAGGAGCATTAATGTGATGAGGGGGACTGTGGGTGCATTGCATTCCATTCCCCTATTTGTAGGCCCCGCCGATGATAGTGGGTTGGATGGCCTTATGTCAGCCCCTACTATGAGGTTGGATGGTGTTATTATAAGGGTTCTATGGGAGGTGACTGTAGCACTTGTCTTCCAATGACTGTCATTTTTGAATATTATCCATTCGAGCCAAATAACATGACATATCAAATATAAGTTGCTGCCTTGTACTACACTGCACATGCTTAGATTTGTTACTAGATTTATGTTATATCTATGTGCTCATATTTGCTATTTTGGTATGTATCTAACATTTTTTACTACTTACAGGAATATTGTCCTTGCATAGGACGTTGGGCTATGATAATGGGAAGGAGCATTAATGTGATGAGGAGGACTGTGGGGGCATCGCTTTCCATTCCCCTATTTGTAGGCCCTGCTGATGATAGTGGGTTGGATGTCCTTATGGCAGCCCCTACTATGAGGTTAGATGGTGTTACAGTAGGGGTTCTATGAGAAGTGACTGTAGCACTTGTCTTCCAATGACCGTCAATTATGAATATTGTCCATCTGAGCCAAATAACATGACATATCAAATACAAGTTGGTGCCTTGTACATTATAATTAAGTGTTTATAACATAATTCTTTTTCAGGATAAAACCAGTAGGATTCAAAATTAATGGGTGAGGTAAAATATGATCCTATTCAGTGTCAATGTGACATTTTTTTCAATCAACACCGGCCCTCGGAATCATAGACTGGTCGAGTGCATGTCCTCCCAGCAGGGGAACATGTTCTCACTCCCCCCGATTGATGCTGTGGCCTGAAATTTTATTAATTTTGTGACAAGAATACAAGCTCTTGGGGGCATACCCCTGACTGTACAAGTTACCAAAAGAATCCAGGGATTCTGAGTTATCTAATTACAAGGCGAAGAGAAGGCAAACCTCCTCTATCCATCCTATATGCTCCCCTCACCATTTTTGGGAGTTCACTGACATGAGAAAAAATAGAGTTAGAATGACTTAAGCTTGCATAGGAAGCCAATGCATCAGCCAACTGGTTGCCTTCCCTATAGACATATCTCACCGAACAACCACTTAAAGATAATAGTTTCAGAATTTCACTCCACCATGGATAGACAACCCAGCTAGGAGCTTTTTTCTTATGGATGGATTCCACAAGGAAGGCGCAATCAGAAAATATAGCAGTCACTTTAAGGCCTCCATTATTAACTATTGACAGCCCATCATAAAGAGCCCTTGCTTATGCTAATATACTACTTCCAATTCCATAATTGAAAGTAAAACTGATGATCATGTTTCCTGCTGAGTCTCTAACACAGCCACCATCTCCACATTTACCCGGGTTACCTTTTGAAGCTCCATCTACATGAAGGGTGAAATGGAGAGGGGCTAGACTGCAAGTTACAAGCATTGGCCTCCTTGGAGTAATCTTCAGGAACAACTGAAATTGATTCAGAGTTTTAATTTGTTCTGCAGAGTTACAGACTGAGAAAGATAGATTTTCAGAGCTTGAGAGAGGCCTGCCACCACTTTCCCGAGGTTTAACCGAAATTATGGGAAGTGAGCCGCGAAGGCCGAATTCTGGGAAGCAGGCTATGAGAGCCGAATTTCGGGAAGCAGGCTGCAAGAGCCAAAGATGTTGGGAAGCAGGCTGCAAGAGCCGAAATTATGGGAAGCGGGCCATGAAGACCAAATCGGGGAAGCGGATTACAGAAGTCGGAGTTGGGAGATTAACGAGCCGTGAGGGCAAGAGGTAGGCCATGGGGGGCCAAGATTGGGCTCTACGAGCCAGAGCTGGGAAAATAGGCTGCGATAGCCGAAATTGATTTTACTGTATACACACATTATTTTTTTAATTTATTTTATTATTATTATTTTTTTTATTCAAGCATGCAGGCATTCATTAGTAGACATAACATAAATATACGTATGTGATAGCTCCCTTTATAGGGGATGGGATAGGGACATCACCCATAATTCGCAGACACGGTGCGGGTCATGAGGCACAATTGAGGGGTGGTGCACCTGTCAAGAGGATATCGCACGTCTTGCATGCATAGCCTTAATTCACGCATTTCACCCGAGGTAATTCTCTGTGGCGTGGCGGTACAAATGTGTGAACAAAGAGCCCTAACCATAGGGATATGCAGGTTTTTACAACCAGAAAAAGCGGGATTTCAGACGGACGTTATCCGTCTCAAATCCGTCTGAAAATCCGTCGCAACACATATTTGTAACAGAATTCCGACGGATTTAAGACGGAACTCGACCGTCTGAAATTCTTAGTCACAAATTTGTGACAGTTAACTTTTCGGTCTGAAATTCCGTCTGAAATTAAGACACAAATAATTTCGGTCATAAATTCCGTCTAAATCTCATACGATAAAATTTCCGTATGTAACTATCAGTCTGAAATGATCCGTCTGTATTTCATACGGTTTTTAAGACGGATTTATTATCCGTTGTAAATACCGTCCGTAATCCGTCTGAAATATTGTCTGAAATCCGTCTCTATTTCTGCCGGATATTACGACGGATTACTTTGTCGTCGTAACTTCCAACGACGGTTCCATATGCTTATTCGTCCTAAATCCGTCGGTGTTTGAAACGGAATTCACGACGGATATAAATTCCGTCTGAAATTACCGTCGCTATTCCAAAATTTTAAGTTTATTTATCTAATAAACCTGTTAAAAAAATTATTGGAACTAACCACAAAAAAAAACTCAACATCAACGTACCCCAAATAAATAAACACCACCAAAAAAATCTCAACATCAACATAGATGTTCAAATAAATAAACACCACCAATAAAAAATTCAACACCATGCTGACAAAATAAATACAAAGAAAAACACATTAACCCTGCTGATCCGTCTGAATAACATAAAACAAATATCAATAAACATCAAGAAATATCTGGTACATCGTCAATATCCTCATCATCCATATCGTCACTGCCCTGCTCATCTCCTCTGTCGCTGCCCGCAGAAGGATCCCCCTACATTAAAAAAATAATAACATTCATTCATAGATAAAAAAATTAGTGCGAAGAAATGAGCATAAATATAAATCAAACATATCAAATTGATAACTGCAGATTTTATAGATCAACTACTAGCTTGAAACAATATTTAGACCCCCGGACCCGACCTGGTAGTTCATTTAAACTAAGTGTATTTTAAAACTGAACTTTTAGCGCCGAGCTCAAACCGGACATCCGATTTGGATTCCGCCAGTTCTAACAAGTCACTTTCATCTCCCCGGTTGTGTTGGAATGATCGGCACGGCCATCCGACTTGTATTTCAAGTTTTTGACCCCCAGACCTGACCTGGGAGTTCATTTAAGCTAAGTTTATTTTAAAACTGAACTTTGAGTGCCGAGCTCAAACCGGACATCCGATTTGGATTCCGTCAGTTCTAACAAGTCACTTTCATCTCCCCGGTCGCGTTGGAATGATCGGCACGGCCGTCTGACCGGTATTTCCAATTTTAGACCCCCGGACCCGACCTGGTAGTTCATTTAAACTAAGTGTATTTTAAAACTGAACTTTGAGCGCCGAGCTCAAACCGGGCATCCGATTTGGATTCCGTCAGTTCTGACAAGTCACTTTCATCTCCCCGGTCGCGTTGGAATGATCGACACGGCCGTCCGACCGGTATTTCCAATTTTAGACCCCCGGACCCGACCTGACAGTTCATTTAAACTAAGTGTATTTTAAAACTGAACTTTTAGCGTCGAGCTCAAACCGGACATCCGATTTGGATTCCGCCAGTTCTGACAAGTCACTTTCATCTCCCCGGTTGTGTTGGAATGATCGGCACGGCCGTCCGACTTGTATTTCAAGTTTTTGACCCCCGGACCTGACCTGGGAGTTCATTTAAACTAAGTGTATTTTAAAACTGAACTTTGAGCGCCGAGCTCAAACCGGACATCCGATTTGGATTCCGCCAGTTCTGACAAGTCACTTTCATCTCCCCGGTTGTGTTGGAATGATCGGCACGGCCGTCCGACTTGTATTTCAAGTTTTTGACCCCCGGACCTGACCTGGGAGTTCATTTAAGCTAAGTTTATTTTAAAACTGAACTTTGAGTGCCGAGCTCAAACCGGACATCCGATTTAGATTCCGTCAGTTCTGACAAGTCACTTTCATCTCCCCGGTCGCGTTGGAATGATCGGCACGGCCGTCCGACCAGTATTTCCAATTTTAGACCCCCGGACCCGACCTGGTAGTTCATTTAAACTAAGTGTATTTTAAAACTGAACTTTGAGCGCCGAGCTCAAACCGGACATCCGATTTGGATTCCGTCAGTTCTGACAAGTCACTTTCATCTCTCCGGTCGCGTTGGAATGATCGGCACGGCCGTCCGACCGGTATTTCCAATTTTAGACCCCCGGACCCGACCTGGTAGTTCATTTAAGCTAAGTGTATTTTAAAACTGAACTTTTAGCGCCGAGCTCAAACCGGACATCCGATTTGGATTCCGCCAGTTCTGACAAGTCACTTTCATCTCCCCGGTTGTGTTGAAATGATCGGCACGGCCGTCCGACTTGTATTTTAAGTTTTTGACCCCCGGACCTGACCTGGGAGTTCATTTAAGCTAAGTTTATTTTAAAACTGAACTTTGAGTGCCGAGCTCAAACCGGACATCCGATTTAGATTCCGTCAGTTCTGACAAGTCACTTTCATCTCCCCAGTCGCGTTGGAATGATCGGCACGGCCGTCCGACCGGTATTTCCAATTTTAGACCCCCGGACCCGACCTGGTAGTTCATTTAAACTAAGTGTATTTTAAAACTGAACTTTGATCGCTGAGCTCAAACCGGGCATCCGATTTGGATTCCGTCAGTTCTGACAAGTCACTTTCATCTCCCCGGTCGCGTTGGAATGATCGGCACGGCCATCCGATTGGTATTTCCAATTTTAAACCCCCGGACCCGACCTGGTAGTTCATTTAAACTAAGTGTATTTTAAAACTGAACTTTTAGCGCCGAGCTCAAACCGGACATCCGATTTGGATTCCGCCAGTTATGACAAGTCACTTTCATCTCCCCGGTTGTGTTGGAATGATCGGCATGGCCGTCCGACTTGTATTTCAAGTTTTTGACCCCCGGACCTGACCTGGGAGTTCATTTAAGCTAAGTTTATTTTAAAACTGAACTTTGAGTGCCGAGCTCAAACCGGACATCCGATTTAGATTCCGTCAGTTCTGACAAGTCACTTTCATCTCCCCGGTCGCGTTGGAATGATCAGCATGGCCGTCCGACCGGTATTTCTAATTTTAGACCCCCGGACCCGACCTGGTAGTTCATTTAAACTAAGTGTATTTTAAAACTGAACTTTGAGCGCCGAGCTCAAACCGGGCATCCGATTTGGATTCCGTCACTTCTGACAAGTCACTTTCATCTCCCCGGTCGCGTTGGAATGATCGGCATGGCCGTCTGACCGGTATTTCTAATTTTAGACCCCCGGACCCGACCTGGTAGTTCATTTAAACTAAGTGTATTTTAAAACTGAACTTTGAGCGCCGAGCTCAAACCGGGCATCCGATTTGGATTCCGTCAGTTCTGACAAGTCACTTTCATCTCCCCGGTCGCGTTGGAATGATCGACACGACCGTCCGACCGGTATTTCCAATTTTAGACCCCCGGACCCGACCTGGTAGTTCATTTAAACTAAGTGTATTTTAAAACTGAACTTTGAGCGCCGAGCTCAAACCGGGCATCCGATTTGGATTCCGTCAGTTCTGACAAGTCACTTTCATCTCCCCGGTCACGTTGGAATGATCGGCACGGCCGTCCGATCGGTATTTCCAATTTTAGACCCCCGGACCCGACCTGGTAGTTCATTTAAACTAAGTGTATTTTAAAACTGAACTTTTAGCGCCGAGATCAAACCGGGCATCCGATTTGGATTCCGTCAGTTCTGTCAAGTCACTTTCATCTCCCCGGTCGCGTTGGAATGATCGGCACGGCCGTCCGACCGGTATTTCAAATTTTAGACCCCCGGATTTTCTCAATTATTCTGAAGTAAATGAGTTTTAAAATTAATAATGAACATAATTGAGTAATTCCATCAAAATAAAAACTTGGCTAGAGACTCACCTGTGCGGGCTGTGCTGTGGTGGTGGTTGATTTCTGAGGGACCATTCCGCTCTGGGAGAGGAGGCCACTAATTGCCTGCAAGAATACTGACACTTGGCTAGAGATCTCTTGCTGGAAATGCTGCTGCTGCCGCTGCATATCAGAAATCTGCGATCGGACCATGTCCATCATGTCGCTGGCAGAAGCGCTAGGGGCAACGGAAGGTATAGTGAAGGCACTACCACTGGAAGAAGTATAGCTAGAACTCGCACACGCTGATGTCACCGCGCTTGCGTCTAGGCTCTCCCCAAAACCATATATTCGGCCTTTCTTCGGTACGCCAGCTGCTGCCACCCACTCCACCGGATCGAACTCCGGCTGCTGCGTGTCTCCCTCCCCGTACTTCTCTGTCACTGCTTTGCTATATGTTTCCTACAAGTTGAATAAAATAACTAGTCAATTTCATATGAATTACATGCCGATTTAAATGAACGGTACAAGTTACATATGTAGATAAACTTACCGCTGCTGACTTAGCTGTGTCACTCACAAAATCATTAGTCCCCTTCTTTTTGTGTGTTCTGTCGAACACCTCGAGGAACGACGGAGGTCGATTAAGCTCCACAGCCTGTTATACAATTCATAGTAAAAAAAAGTTAAATATTGGGATAAATTGTAAGAAGATAAATTGGTATATTACTTACCAATTTTTGTTTATGAGCCGCATAAGAGATGGACCCACTCGTATGCAAATTTGAACCTGGTTTTGACGCCCTGTTTGCTTTGGCTTTTTCGGACTTTTCTATCCACTTGGGGTCGGCAAAATGGTCACAAGATATCTCCCAATCCTCCTGCCTCATTCATAGAGGGCGATGCACCTTCCACAATTGTCGGTCTTCACTCCCCCCACTCAATTTTTTAGCGTGTGCTCGGGCCTCATGTATTTTCCTCTTGTAACTTGAGAGCATAGTAGACTCCCAGGCACGACGACATCTCGCCGCGTCATGTCCACATGTGAATTGAAAAGACCGCTGTAAATCAATTGCTTTTCACACTTAGTATAAAGTTGTAAATAGACTTTGGGAAATACTTGAATTAAATGACGTAATTACTTACTAAGAACATGTTGTACAATGAATCGCGGACGGACATCGGAAAATTTCTGAAAGTGGAAGCTGCCCCGGGCACATGTGCCAACATGAGTTCGGTGGAATGATGGACAGCGCCGTGGGGTTCAAATTTCATACTGCAATTGCAAATGTCAAAATATTCATATTACACAGTTGAGGGCTAATTAATGTAATATAACCTTATAGATTTACCCGGATACCCAACACGGGCGACGTCTATCATGGGTCGTGCCTCCCTCGTGACAACTGCCGACATCGTCAAGGGGCTGACTGGTGGGGGTGGGCCCTGTACAAGTGGGAGGTGGTGGGAGGGCACTGAGACCTGCAAGAATTTATTGTCATGTGGAGTGATACATATACTGCGAACATATAATTAAAATATACATACCTACAGCGGGAGGTGGTGGGGTTGGTGTATGCACAACATATGGGAGGCCACTGAGACCTGCAAGAATTTATTGTCATGTGGAGTGATACATATACTGCGAACATATAATTAAAATATACATACCTGCAGCGGGAGGTGGTGGGGGTGGCGTATGCACAACATGTGGGAGGCCACTGAGACCTGCAAGAATTTATTGTCATGTGGAGTGATACATATACTGCGAACATATAATTAAAATATACATACCTGCAGCGGGAGGTGGTGGGGGTGGCGTATGCACAACATGTGGGAGGCCACTGAGACATGCAAGAATTTATTGTCATGTGGAGTGATACATATACTGCGAACATATAATTAAAATATACATACCTGCAGCGGGAGGTGGTGGGGTTGACGTATGCACAACATGTGGGAGGCCACTGAGACCTGCAAGAATTTATTGTCATGTGGAGTGATACATATACTGCGAACATATAATTAAAATATACATACCTGCAGCGGGAGGTGGTGGGGGTGGCGTATGCACAACATGTGGGAGGCCACTGAGACCTGCAAGAATTTATTGTCATGTGGAGTGATACATATAATGCGAACATATAATTAAAATATACATACCTGCAGCGGGAGGTGGTGGGGGTGGCGTATGCACAACAGGTGGGAGGCCACTGAGACCTGCAAGAATTTATTGTCATAAGTAGAACAAATATTGAAGAATTTAAATTAAAATATACATACATGATCCTCGAGTCTTTTTGCCACTGAGACCTGCAAGAATTTATTGTCATGTGGAGTGATACAAATATTGCGAACATATAATTAAAATATACATACCTGCAGCGGAAGGTGGTGGGAGTGGCGTATGCACAACAGGTGGGAGGCCACTGAGATCTGCAAGAACTTATTTTCATAAGTAGAAAAAATGTTCAAGAATTTAAATTAAAATATACATACCTATAGCGGGAGGTGGTGGCGTATGTACAAGTGGTGGTGAGCCGACACTTGCACCTATAAATAAATTCTTTTAAGTTTGTAAATAAATAAAATATTTATATAGCTAACTTATTGATCAAATATACCTGTGTCTGAAGAAGATGGTAGCGAG
Source organism: Amorphophallus konjac (assembly GCA_022559845.1). Taxonomy (NCBI): domain Eukaryota; kingdom Viridiplantae; phylum Streptophyta; class Magnoliopsida; order Alismatales; family Araceae; genus Amorphophallus; species Amorphophallus konjac. Next base: position 42,402,098 of record CM040118.1, on the reverse strand, counting down.
GAGATAGTAGTGCCCCTCTCACTGCTAGATCTCCTCCCACCCCTACTACGACCTCCTCGCACCATTTCCTTATTAATAACAAAACAATTAATACATATTAATCCACAATTATATAAGGCTCGACAAATGTTATTTAAAATTATGCTTAAAAGTAAGAATCTTCTTACTAAATTATCAAAACATGCCTCTCTCATGTTGATATATCTAGCTCAACTTCATCATCTTCGTCATCCATAGTAGTCTCATGAGATTCAAAATCTTCATCTTCATCTGATTCTTCCTCCCCTCTAACATCAACATTTAGCTCCGTCGGATCGACTTCTTCCACGCCATCTCGCGTACGTAATGACAGTGGCTCATCAGATTCGTCCATATTAAACCTAGAGGAACCGACAACGTCAACTTCGTCTGATTGATAATATTCAGCACAAGCAACCTCTGAGACATCTCCACTCATAGTTAACTCATAAGTGGGAAAGAGTTTTGAGTTAACCCTGCAAACTGCCCACCAATCTCTATTCTTGGATGATGGATAGCTTGAATAGTACACTTGCTGGGCTTGTGCGGCTAAAATGAACGGTTCATAGGTCTTAAGTTTAAACCTATGCTTGACATTGACAATCCCATAATTTGTGTCATGTAGAACAGAATTAGGATCAAACCATTGACACTTAAATATATATACATGATTGTCTTGTCCCAAATACTGAAGTTCTAAGACTTCTTCAATAATACCATAGTAGTCTAATTCCATTTCATTGTATAAATTTCCCTTCACACATACGCCGCTGTTCATCGTAGACTTATTTCGCCCATAATCCCTTGTATGAAATTTGTATCCATTCACAATATATCCCGGATAGGCACGTGTCTGGTTCGAGGGGCCATAACTTATCTGTTGTACTCTTTGATCAGTAATGAGACCTTGTTCAACCTATATTCAAATTAGAGTAGTTAAAATAATAACAATTACCTCAACATACGTAAATACAAACATATATATTCAGAGTTCACACTAACTCGGTTTCTTAGCCATTTGGAAAAAAACTTGTCGCGTTCTTTTTCAATCTCCACATCCTGGATATTTGGACATTTTTCAGCTAATTCTGAATCAAATTGTCTGCAATATAAATGTAGCACCCCGTAAAAAAAATGATTAAAAAAATTGATAAAGCCAATGTATAGACTTTGTGAAGTCAATGTTGTATAGACTTTGAGGAAGCCAATGTATAGACTTTGAGGATGTATAGACTTTGAGGAAGCCAATGTATAGACTTTGTGAAGTCAATGTTGTATAGACTTTGAGGATGTATAGACTTATGGAGTTGCTGGAAATGTGAATTAATATCTTACTCAACATAAGGTTCAATCTCGAGGCAATTCAAAAGAATATATATCTCAGCGGCGTGCAACTCTCTATCTTCGAGCGTGCGAGTCAAGCAACGTCCGAACGCACGTCCAGGATGTTTAAATATGGAGAGCCGATCGGACGATTCATCCACTCCCCCATCATCATTACGTGGAGGTCGAGTACGACGAGTTTGAATCTCTGGCTCAAAGTACATAGAACAGAAGTTCGAAATTTCTTCAAGAATGTATGCCTCAGCAATCGAACCCTCCACCTGTGCCTTGTTGCGAACTTTCATTTTTAATTCATGCATGCACCTACAACAACAAGTCAGATGGCAACAAAATGTAGCGGCTATGGACGACTTATAAGTTAACAAAAATTGTCACATACCTCTCAAATGGATACATCCATCGAAATTGTACTGGACCTCCGACGATAGCCTCATATGGCAAATGAACTACCAGGTGCTCCATCGAATCAAAGAATGCCGGAGGAAATATCTTCTCTAGCTTGCAAATGGTTGTGACAACATCTTGTTCGATAGTTTGTACATCCCGAAGTCTGAGTTCAGATGCACATAAAATCTTGAAAAATTGACTCATCTCAGCTAGTGCTCCCCATATCTGCTTTGGCAACAAATCACGAAATGCAATGGGCAGTAGCCTCTCCATGAACACATGACAGTCGTGACTTTTCATACCATATATTTTCCCCTCATTAACATTCACACAACGGGCTATGTTGGATGCATATCCATCTGGGAATCTCAGTTGTTTCAACCACTGGCATACTTCCTTGATCTGTGTATCATGAAGCACATAAGTTGCTTTAGGCTGCACAGTTTTGCCATTGACACTTTGTAGTTCCAATTCTGGACGTCTACAAAGCATCTTTAAATCCATACGTGCTTTGGCGTTGTCCTTTGTTTTCCCTTTAACATTCATGATCGTATTGAACACATTATCAAAAAAATTCTTCTCGGTATGCATGACATCCAGATTGTGTCGTACAAGAAGAGTTGACCAATAAGGTAATTCCCAAAAAATGCTTTTCTTGACCCAGTTGTGATCCTTTCCAAAATTAGGGAGTTGCCGTGTGCTACCAGACAATTGAACTACATCTGGTAAATTGTGCACCCGTGACGCCATATGTAGACCCGACACCCGTTGCAAGTCAGCTTCATCCATTTCAACAGTATTTTTTTTAAACGAGTCTTTTTGCCTTCGAAAAGGATGGTCACTTGGTAGCAACCGCCGATGGCAATCAAACCAGCAGCTTTTCCCCCCATGTTTCAATACAAATGATTTGGTATCTTCCATACAGTAAGGACATGCTAGCCTCCCATGTGTGCTCCAACCAGATAGCATTCCATATGCAGGGAAGTCACTTATTGTCCACATCAGTGCAGCCTTCATAATAAAATTTTTCTTCCTATATGCATCATAAGTAACAACTCCATCAGTCCATAAAAATTTGAGCTCATCAATCAACGGCCTGAGATATATGTCCAAATTTTTTCCGGGACTTTTTGGACCAGGAATTACTAGGGACAAAAACAGATTTTCTCGCTTCATGCACATGTGCGGCGGAAGGTTGTACGGTGTCATGAACACTGGCCAACAAGAATAAGCTGCCACTGAACCACCGAATGGATTAAAGCCATCTGTGCATAAACCCAATCGAACATTACGTGACTCCCTTGAAAAGGCAAGATGAGTACGACTAAAGTGAGTCCAAGCTTCACCATCGGCAGGATGACTGATTATATCATCGGCACGACGTACTCTTTCGGTGTGCCATGTCATATGCCGAGCCGTCTTTGAGGACATATACAGTCGCTGCAGCCTAGGCACAAGAGGGAAGTATCGCAACGCCTTGTAAGGTACATCTTTTGCCTTTGAATTGACCCCCCCCTTAGGTTTGAATCTGTCATGGCCACAAACTGAACATGATATCTTATCTGCATCATCTTTGTAATATAACATACAATGATTCGGACATGCATCTATTTTCACATATCCAAGTCCTAAGTCATTGACCATCTTTTTTGCACGGTAAAAAGTTTCTGGCAACTTCTCGTCTCGAGGCAACATACTCTTGATCAAGAGGAGGAGACGGTCAAAACAAGTCTCACTGATGTGAAATTCAGATTTCAAGTTCAACAACTGTGACACTGCAGACAATCGAGTGTGATTTTCACAACCATCCCACAGCGGCTCATCAGCATCCCTAAGTAGTTCATAAAATCTTCCGGCTGTCTTATTCGGCACTTCATCGTGAATATTAAAACTAGGACCAGCAGCATCTACAACCATATCCACGTACCCACTTGTGCCTGCAATATTGTCGGGCTCATACCTCCCGAATTGCTCACCATGACACGTCCAATTCGTATAACCATCCACGAACCCTTTCGTGTACAAATGATGTTGCACATCCCATGTTGAACACCACCTCAAGTTTCTACAACTTGAACAAGGGCATCGAATGTGACCGTCGCGATCTATTGCTGCATTTGGATTCCCCAATGCAAATTGAATGAAACTCTCAACCCCAAGCTTAAAGTCATCTGACACCACCCGGTCAACTATTCTACGATACATCCATGAACGATCTGTCGACATTTTGCCTGCACCCAATAAATGACAATACACATCCTAACTTTCAAATCATTACTCATAATATTACACCCGACCCTTTCCTCACATCGTTCATCATAGACCATTTGCAGTTGGAAGAGGAATATTGATTAGATTATCACTTTTTAACCCATCCATGAAGGTTTGATCGCACAATCACTTACTATATGTGCTGCACGATTTGCTAAAAATTTCGGCATCATCTCCCCACACTTCTCCGATATACCAAATATATTTATTGATTTTGAAATTTTCTTAAACACTTACAAGTAAGTGGTTAAGAAAACACTCAAAATCAATAATGGTATATCAGAGAAGAGTGAGGAGACGCAACCGAAATTCTCAACAAACCATACAAACATATATAGTAAATGACTGCCTAAGTGCGATCAAACATTCACAGACTGTCCAAACGGGACAATTCAAGACTTTGAGGTAGATATATACATTCTCATAAATAAATGAGAACATACATATCAATCCCAAAGTCTTGAACGGGAAGGCACATTGACACGGTTTTAACGCGCTCTCCTGAGGTGCGTGTAATGTTAGGTCGCACCCACGCACCTCAACTCACAGGGAATACCCCATGCATTTATATAACATAAAATTAAATAACAACGCAATTATCATTATGCACATATCAAATTAAATAACACCCAAATTACAAAAATTTTCAAATGAATAACATCGAAGCAAAACAATCTACATTTTTGAGCTAAATTAACATCAAATTTCTATTAAAATCAGATTTAAAATTATATTTACATGCAATTAAAATCCACAAAGTTTTAAATCACAAAACGAATTTTTTGGGTATTTACCTATTGCTATAGAGAATTCTGATTTCTTTGCATTTATCCACATCTTTGTATATATGTACTACTTAAGATATGTGGTCATTCCATTTCTCTATATCTTCTTATCATCATAAGACAAGGTTCAAATGGGATCACTTTCAACCTCAGTGGAGCATGTACGGCCTCAAGAATGGTAGGACGTCCTTTTTGCATGAGAATTGCTCCCATGCCAGTTCCACTAGCATCACACTCGACTACAAAAGTTTCTGAAAAATCAGGCAAGACAAGAACTGGGGCAGTTGACATAGCCTCTTTAAGCTATAAGAAGGCTTGATGAGAAGATGGGCTCCAACTATAACTGTCCTTCTTAAGAAGACTGGTCAGAGGTGCAGCAATAAGACCATAGTTTTTAATAAATTTTCTGTAGTATCCTGTAAGCCCTAAGAATCCTCTCAAAGCCCTCACAGACCGGGGTACAGGCCAAGTACAAATGGCTTGTAGTTTAGACATGTCCATAGCAACCCCTTTTTCTGAAATAATGTGGCCAAGATACTCAATTTCTCTGACCCCAAACACACATTTAGACATTTTAGCATACAATTGGTTGTCTACTCATAGTGTCCCTCATGTGTTCTAAAGGCAGTTTTGTAAACATCATCAGGATGCATTCTAATTTGATGATAACCCGATCTCAAATCCAGCTTGGAAAAGTACTTGGACCCATGTAATATGAAATCCTGACCATTCAAGGAAAACTTCATGGACATTTGAGAAACGTTTAGGGTTATATCTCCAAGTAACTAGAGCCAAGTATTCCCCAAGATCACATCAACACTGCCAAGAGGAAGAATTAAAAAGTCTAAAGTAAATTACATGCCAGGCATCTTAAGGTTAACTCCAGGACACCAACCCTGTGAAGAGATTTGGAGACCTGCAGCTATTTTGACAGGGTGGGAATCAAAGTTTGTCACAGATAATCCCAACTTCTTTACAACATGGGGGTCCAAAAAATTATGGGTGCTCCCATTGTCAATCAAAACCAGGACAGACATGGTACCCATTTTCCCTAATACTTTCAATGTGCCCGGTGATGCTAAGTGAGTAACATATTGAGCTGACAGAGAGGGTTGTATGACAGGAGAGAATTCAATGAAGGGTTCTGGATCCACACTGTCTAAAGGAGCAAAATCACTATCATCCGGAATAAGATGCAGTAAAAAAAGTTTATGAGGTTGGCATGTGTGGCCTGGAAGCCATTTATCATCACAATTATAACATAGGCCTTTAGCCTTTCGTTCCTGCAACTGTTGTGTAGATAACTTTTTAACTGGTGGGTTTACTCCTTTAGGGGAGAATGCTGGCTGAGAGTTTGGAGTAAAAGGTTTCAGTGTCTGAGGTGCTGAAAAGATAAAGTGTGGTGAAGCTCGGCGTCTGGCAGTAAACATTTGTTCTTGAATTCTTGCCAACTCCATAGCATGTGATAAGGAATGGGGCATGAAGGAGCGAACTTCACAGGCAAGATCCTCTCGTAAACCACTCAGAAAAACACCCAGCAAATGCTTCTCAGAAAGTCCAGTTATTCTATTGTACATGGTCTCAAATTGCCATTGATACGCAGCTACTGTACCCACTTGTCTGAGTTTACTCAGTTGCCCATGAGAATCCACAGAAGAAACTGCACCAAACCGTGACTCTAACCCAGCTAAAAACTCATGCAAAGAAACAGATTCTTTAGAGCTAGAGAAATGCCAAAACCACTGTAAGGCCTCTCCATCCAAATAATAAGATGCTATAGTAACTCGTTGCGTATCCGGAACATTATTACAGTAAAAATAGCGATTAGCTTTGAATCGCCATTCAGCTGGGTCATAACTCCCATCAAATTTAGGGAACTCGTGCAACTTATGGCGAAAAGAACCAGGAATATCAGCCACAGCAGACAGAGAATTTTGGGATTCAAATTTCTCGAAGTTGGACTCCAAAGATTGCATCCGATTAGACATGACTCCAGCTAATCCATCAACCACTAACTAACAACTAATCCATCAGCCACTAACTAATAAAATGCAACAGGGATATCTAATTTAACTAACCCCGCTCAGAACTGAGTTATAGCTTCCGAGCTGGTTCAACGGTCTGCGACTCGGCCTGTCGAGCCACTCGAGACATGACACCCCCCTCCCACAAAGCTCCCCCTCCTCCCACCCGCCCTCCTGCTCCCACTGAGCTCCCCCCCACTGGAACCCTCTCGGATGCCCCTCCCCCCTCCCACGGAGCTCCCCGTCCCACCAAGCTCCACCCCCCTCCCACAGAGCTCCCCCCTCTCCTCTGTATGCTGAACAGTCGAGCAAGATCCTGCTTCAACTCATCATTGCCCGAAGACCGAGTGATATCTATTGATCTACCAATCAAAAAGCTGCTATCATTAGTGGAGTCACTAGAATTAAATGCCACATCTGGAACCCCAAAAGATTGAGAAACAATTGATGTTGAGAATTCTGCTTGAGTTTCCTTGGAGCCACTGGAATTGGAAATAATGTTGTTTGAAGTGAGATTAGTCTGATAGTCTTTGCCAGAGCTTATATTTTTTGCTAGTAAAGGATCACTAGGCATTGGTATCCCAAGAGGGTTATCAATGTCAACTCCAAAAAGGACATTGTTTCTCGGATCAGAAGTTGGAACTTCACTTTCCTGCATACCATCTGAACTAAAAATTAATGATTGTTGATTGAATGAAGGTTCTTTGATGGTGTTCTTGTAAACTCTGGCTATTTATTGCGTTTAGAATGTCACATGCCCAGGAAAGGAAAAATGCAGCTATCATCAAGTTCTGTCCGGGGCAAGACTAGGAACATGTGTAGCATTTCACACAAGCGATTTATTTTTTTTAAAAAAAATAACCTGTGTATCGTTAAACTAAACCCATGGTTGTTCAGTCCAAATCAGTCTCCGTGGGTCCGACGAGTCTCCCCAGTCTAATTCAGTCCAAATTAATCAGGAAGAAGCTACCCAGGGAGATCCCAAGTGATGTGAAATTGTTCACAGTGGCCAATTTGGGCAGGGAGTGAGACGGTCACTTAGGCCACGGGTCCAAATTATCTATGACTCCGTTAGGTGGAGTTTGGCTGGATTTGTGGGGATGAGTTTTAAAATTCTACTCATTAAAATATCTGACATCTCTATCATTTTAATCAAATGTAGTATTAAGATCTTGACTTATGCGCCCTGATAGATTTTTGGAGGAGAATAAGACATGTTCAAACTGAGTCTATTTTCGGAATTTGCGATATCTCACTCCAACGAGTTTTTAGATAGATTCTACAAATTAAAATACATCCACCTAATGTTCAAACTAGATTTTACAAGAACAGCATCATAATGAGAGGGGGAGAGGGGCCACGGACAGGGGAAGAGAGGGCAGTGGAGGGGGTGGGGGAGGGCGGCCAGAGGGAGTGAGGGAGCGCGAGAGGGGAGAGGGAGAGGGAGTGAGGGAGCCGGACAGGGGAGAGAGGGCAGTGGAGGGGGTGGGGGAGGGCGGCCAGAGGGAGTGAGGGAGCGCGAGAGGGGAGAGGGAGAGGGAGTGAGGGAGCCGGACAGGGGAGAGAGGGCAGTGGAGGGGGTGGGGGAGGGCGGCCAGAGGGAGTGAGAGGGAGAGGGAGTGAGGGAGCCGGACAGGGGAGAGAGGGCAGTGGAGGGGGTGGGGGAGGGCGGCCAGAGGGAGTGAGGGAGCGCGAGAGGGGAGAGGGAGAGGGAGTGAGGGAGCCGGACAGGGGAGAGAGGGCAGTGGAGGGGGTGGGGGAGGGCGGCCAGAGGGAGTGAGGGAGCGCGAGAGGGGAGAGGGAGAGGGAGTGAGGGAGCCGGACAGGGGAGAGGGAGAGGGATTGAGGGAGGGGAACATGATCGGGAGAGAGAGAGGGAGAGCGAGGCCACTTACCGGCCGGCGGCGACGGCGACCGTGGGAAGAGGATGATGGCGGCGACGGCGACCACGACCGTGAGAGGGAGGGAGGTTGGCGAATGGCGGCGACGGCGAGGACGGCGGGGTCTCCGGTGACGGCGAGGATGGCGGGGCCTCCGGCTACGGCGAGGACGGCGGCTCCGGCGGCGAAGACGGCTCCTGCGGCGACGACCGCAAGCAGAGGGCAGAGGAAGGAGAGAGTGAGAGGGAGAGTGGGGGGGTGGAAATGGGGCCAGGTGGAAGAGGCGGCAGGGAGGGGCGGGAAAGGCGGAATTTTCCGACGGAAATACGAACGGAACTTATTTCCGTCTGAAATTTCAGACGGATTATTTCCGTCGGAATATCCGTCCCAAATTTGCGACGTATATAAAGACGGAATATATTCCGTCTATAATTATAGACGGATCTTCAGAGGGAGTCTGGTGTGTCCTTAATAACAACGGAATTTGTGACGGAAACTAATCCGTCACAAATACAGACGGATTTTAAGACAGAAAAATTTCCGTCTGAAACATCCGTATGAAATCCCGCTTTTTTTGGTAGTGTTTCCTGGTGACACTCGAGGATCACTCTAGCGCCTACACATTAGTTCCAGGCTTTCGACTTTCGGTAGCTTCACACAGCCCCCATCTGTTTATTTTGGTAGCAGATTTCACCGTTCGGCGCGAGTCTCCTCATGTGTCTCAATGGGGATTCCCGGCTACTAAGATTCGTCCTTATTGTGATTCTATTACGGATTCCACCGTTTGACGCGAGTTTCCTTATATGTCTCAATGGGGATTCCCGGCTAATAGGTTTCATCCTTATTGTAATTCGCTTCACCATTTCGCACGAGTCTCCTCATGTGTCTCAATGGAGATTCCCGGCTACTCGGATTCACGTTTCTCTCTTTTTTTGCATCATTTTTTTCTCTCTCTCTTTTATTTATTTTTTTTTGTTTTTTTGTTTTACAGTGGGGGTAGGCAGCTTAGAAGAAAAGAAAGAATACACATGAGGCAGACGTGGTCTTCGAGCCCGCCTCATCACACAAAAAAAGAGAATAAAAGGAAGAAAAGACACATGAGGCAGACGTGGTCCTCGAGCCTGCCTCATCACGCAAAAGAAGAGAAGAAAAGGAAGAAGAGACGCATGAGGCAGACATGGTCCTTGAACCCGCCTCTCCACAAAAGAAGAAAAGAAAGAACAATCACGAGGCAAACATGGTCTTTGCGCCTGCCTCTCCACAAAAGAAGAAGAGAAGAAGAGAAAGAAGAGTCACGGGGGGAACATGGTCTTTGTACCCGCCTCTCCACACAAAAAAAAAAGAAGAGAAGAAAAGAAAGAACAGTCACGAGGCTAACATGGTCCTTGCACCTGCCTCTCCATAAAAGAAGAAGAGAAGAAAAGAAAGAACAGTCACGAGGCAAACATGGTCCTTGCACCTGCCTCTCCATAAAAGAAGAAGAGAAGAAGAGAAAGAACAGTCATGAGGCGAACATGGTCCTTGCACCTGCCTCTCTATAAAAGAAGAAGGGAAGAAGAGAAAAGAGCAGTCACGGGGCGAACATGGTCTCTGCACCTGCTTCTCTACAAAAGAAGAAGAGAAGAAGAGAAAGAACAGTCATGAGGCGAACATGGTCCTTGCACCTGCCTCTCTATAAAAGAAGAAGAGAAGAAGAGAAAGAAGAGTCGCGAGGCAAACATAGTCTTTGCACCTGCCTCTCTACAAAAGAAGAAGAGAAGAGAAAAAAAGAGACATGAGGTGAACATGGTCTTTGCACCGGCCTCTCCATAAAAGAAGAAGAGAAGAAGAGAAAGAACAGTCACGGGGTGAACACGGTCTCTGCACCTGCCTCTCTACAAAAGAAGAAGAGAAGAGAAAAAAAGAGACACGAGGCAAACATGGTCTTTGCGCCTGCCTCTCCACAAAAGAAGAAGAGAAAAAAAAGAGACATGAGGCAGACGTGGTCTTCGAACCCGTCGCCTCACACAAAAGAAGAAGAAAAAAGAAAGAGACATGAGACAGACGTGGTCTTCGAACCCGTCGCTTCACGAATCCTTCTCCTCGGCTCTCGTACCCTACTACTCGACGCCCTTCGGCTCAGCCGTGTCAGCCAAGGCCCACTATCAGGATTAATCCACCCGTCTCACCGTGCTCTCCTATATCTTTTCGGCTTTATAGCCTACTTCTAACATCTCTCGGCTTGTCAGCCTACTCCCAATATCCCTTGACTTTTTAGCTTACTTTTCAGTATCCTTCGGCTCTTACGGCCCGCTTTCCCAACTTTGGCTCTTGCAGTCTGCTTCCCTTTGGCTCTTATAGCCTGTTGCCCAATTTTGGCTCTTGTAGCCTGCTCCCCCGATTTGGCTTCCGTAGCCTGCTTTGCACAATTTCGGCTCTTGCAGCCCGCTTCCCAATATCTTTGCCTCTCGCAGCTTGCTTCCCAAAATTCGGCCTTTACGGCCTGCTTCCACAATTTCGGCCTTCACGGCCCCCTTCCCATAATTTCGGCTCCCGCAGCCTGCTTCCCAAAATTCGACCTTCACGGCCCGCTTCCCAATTTCAGCTTTTGCAGCTCGCTTCCCAATATCTTTGGCTCTCGCAGCCTGCTTCCCAGAATTCGGCCATTGCGGCCTGCTTCCCAGAATTCGGCCTTCACGGTCCGCTTCCCAATTTCGGCTTCTGCAGCCCGCTTCCCAATATCTTTGGCTCTCGCAGCCTGCTTCCCAGAATTCAGCCTTTACGGCCTGCTTCCTAGAATTCGGCCTTCACGGCCCGCTTCCCGTAACTTCGGCCCCTGCAGCTCGCTTTCCAACTTCGGCTCCTGCAGCATGCTTCCCATAATTTGGCTCTCGCAGCCCGCTCTCCTCGATTTTTGGCTATTGTGGTCTACTTCCAATATCAACTTCGGCCTTCACGGCCCGCTTCCCCAATGTCCTTTCAGCCGTTCGTAGTCTGTTTCCCTAATATCCCGAGATTTAACCAAATGTTTTCAGTGTCTCGGAATAATGTATTTGCCGTATCACGGCATACATATGTTCCAGGTCCTCCTGCGACGATTATGATATTCTCAAGTCGGACACCCGTCCGAATATTAAACGGTCTCCTGAATGACCGACACGTTTCGAACGTTCGCTTCCCTAGACACAGGGCTTTCCAGCCGACTCAAGGGATGCCCCCCCGTTGCCCTTTGGCACCGAAAATATTAATGATGCTCATGCAAGTCTTGTTTCGACCGCGGGGGGCCCACCGCAGTATGGTCGCAGCTTGCTCTTGCACCGGGCCAACAGATTTACTGGTTTCTGACCGCTCTGACCGAGGTTTAGCCGAACGTTTTTCCGTTCTTCTGAACAATAAATTGCCATATCCCGGCATACATATGCTCCGATTTTCCCGCGACGATCGCACTTTTCCCGAGCCGAACATTTGTCCGAATATTAAATGGTCAGCACATGACCGACATGACCGCGAATGCTTTCTTCTCACCCTCATACGGGGATTTCAATGCTCCCTAATAGGCCTTTCCATGCAATTAATCTTCTGGCCATGAGGCCCTGAATCCCGGCGATTAATCAAGGGTGTTCCCTCGTATGGGGGATGTAAATGACGCCGTGACCTTTATGGCGCGACGGGTTTTGGTCCCGACACGAACCACACAATCATCTGATCGAGTCAGATCGAGCGCACCATGGGCTCTTCGGAGCCCGAATAAATTGTCACTTTGTGACTGGCACGCCCACGCACTTAATAGACGAATCAAACACTCCCGAAGAGGCCGAGCGTAATAAACGAATGAAAAAGTGCGTCCACAGTGTGTGTGTGTGTGTGTTCCCAGGTGTGTGTGTTCAGGGGTGTGTGTGTGTTCAATTTGGTGTGTGTGTGTGTGTGTGTGTGTGTGTGTTCTGTGGGGAGACAATGTGTGTGTGTGTGTGTGTGTTCCCAGGTGTGTGTGTTCAGAGGTGTGTGTGTGTTCAATTTAACATGTGTGTGTGTGTGTTCAGGGGAGATACAATGTGTGTGTGTGTTCAGGGGAGACATGGGTGTGTGTGTGTGTGTGTGTGTGTTCAGTGGTGTGTGTGTGTGTTCAATTTAACATGTGTGTGTTTAGGGGAGACATGGGTGTGTGTGTGTGTGTGTGTGTGTGTGTGTGTGTGTTCATGGGGGATACAATGTGTGTGTGTGTGTGTGGGTTCAGTGAAGACAGATTCTTCCTTGCTCCCCACAACACAATGCAGTACCTTTTTTAAGTTCTTGCATAGTCCAATGCCAACATGTGCATGCGATATATGTCCACGAGATTTAATGCTCCTTCCCATTGTACGGATTCAGTGAAGACACATTAATGTGTGTGAATTGCTCCTTCCCATTGTTCAGTGTTTCGAAAGTTTAATGTCGATATTATACTCCTTCCCAATGTCAAACTCTCGCGGTTGTCTTATCAGGTATATATGAGGCAATGATGATTGGGTGGATGGCTTAGCGATAACCCCCAACTAATATGATGGAACATGATCCATGTGATTACATTATCTCATATTATTCTGAGCATCATCTCCTTACTCTTCTCAAGTTCATATATCTTGCACTCAATGTTATAATTTGTGATTATATCATACACATTTTTCAGGAAAAGTGTTCAAATCAGCAGGCAGTAGAAATCTCTAACATATCTACAACCGGACATATTGAAAAACGTGCACTGGTGGAAGATTTAAGAAGAACAATCGAGATGGAAAAATTTTCAGCTGATCGAACTGTGAAGCTATGTGAAATTTTGTTGACAAAATTTGATCAATTGAAGCTATGTAATACAAAGTGATATGTTTTTTTTATGACTATCATTTGTGAGGACATGTACACATGAAACTCTTTTTTGTAAAAGTATACCTTTTTGTAAATTAGTTTTAAAGCCTCATCTACTTATGTCAGGATCATTTACATCATTTGGCTAATATTCACATGGATTGCATGTCTACGAATGTTATATGGTGCACCTGTAATTATTTTTTAAGATTATATGTGAATTATTCATCCTTTGTGTGCACGCATAATAGTATATAAAACACACCATTTTAACCAAAGCAAAGATATAAATAGTTACAACATCGGTCATATTTTGGGTGATCATACAATATCTTTAATTACAAAGAATTATTCTATTTTGTAATTATATTTTATGTAAGTCAAATCAAAGATAGGGAAAAAAAGGAAGATTAAAATAAATTTTTTATAATTGGAGATTGTTGACCATGAGCTACAAATCTTTTATTAGAGCACTACATTAATTAATTATATTGATATCCAATTAAGAATAATAATTACTCATTGAAATGTATTATTATCACTAATATATGTTTAAATGAGGAAAAAAGTCAACATCATTAGTGTTATTTATTTTAAATGTCAAAAATAATATATATATTTGTAGTTCATGGTTACTAATGGACAATTATATAATCAAAATATTTAATTATAAAATTTATTATCACTAATAAAGAATAATTAAAGTAGAGTTTGAATTATGTTACTCATAGTATGATATTAATATTAAATTGAATATTTTTATGAATGATTATTATATTACATAAATATGTTACAGTTAAGTTATACTATTTAATTAATTACTCATAATTAAGAATAAAATAATCATTAATCATTAATTTCATTTTTACTAACTAATTTTTAAAACATAATATCTTAAATAATATCTTCATTTTTACCGTCTTAGATTAATATGAAATTTATTTTTGTATTATTTTAATAATATTAATAAAAATTATCTATTAAAATCTATTTTATGATATTTATTAGTCATAATCATGAATGTAAAGTTTAATTAAGTATCATTTTTTACTAAAACAAATTACATTATAAAATTTCTAATCCCATCCAAACAAAGAATAACATCTATATGTTTTAACCCGGGATAAGAAGGGTAATGTGATAATTATTAAGTACTTAATCTCATTTGTATCTTCATTTTTTACCGAACGAAGAATAAGAATATTCTCGTATTTATCCCTTCGCATATCAAACATACACGAGAATAAGAATAAAAATAAATTAATCCGGAATGACTTATACTTATTCTTCACTTAAATTATCTCGATACCAAACAGCACCTAACGAGTTAAGGAACGATGTCTATAAATTTTTTTCGGAATTTTTGCAAAAATAATTTCGTTTCAACCATCTTATTTTTATTATATATATACTATGTAGTCATTTATGTGCATTTTTACCTCCGATTGGCATGGATTGTCAAAATTATCTCCAAATAATTGCACTTATACCCTCACCATAACCTAAGTGCAATTTACATGTTGAAATGACAAATATATGGCCAACTCTAAATTTTATAGGGCTTTGATGAGATGATACGATCCAGAGAGTTTTTAAATTTTGTATCTATTAACAGTTTTTGTAGTATTTATATAGAAATATTCTCTCAAATTTAACGACATAAGAACTGGAAGTACATGAATGCCCCTGCGTAGATGTATTCAAATATATTTTTGATAATTCATTTAAATTTAGAGAATACACCTAAAAATTAAATATAATACGGATATATGTATACGAAGCTGTTGTTTTTAATAACTTTGGCATTACAACACTTGCAGAAATATTCCTGCCAGGCTGCCACCATCAATTGTTAGCATTTTGTTAAAACTTTTTATTTAACCTCGATTAACTTTTTACTAAATTTGAAGAAGGGCCAAAATACTCCCAGTCACTCTCAATTTTGTCTCTCTCTGCCGTATCTCTCTCTTCATCTCTACCTCTGTCTCTTTGACACAATGGAAGGGTTAAATAACTATTTTTATAAGGAATTTTTGTCTACAAAATTAACTTCATAAATACAAATGAAATATTTTTTACATCTTGAATGGGGGTTCATTGCAGGAGTATCTTTGACATTACATTTATACAAGGAGGTTATTGGAAATAGTATAAAAATAAGATAACTCTGCAAATAACATGTAAGGAAGGTATTTTTGTACAAAAATTTTATTTTTTTTTGAGGGGGGGGGGGGAGGGGGGTAACACATTCAGTAATATAACCATCTAATTATTTCATCACAATTCCCTTTTATTTTTATGTTCAAAAATCAAGCAGAGATACTGAAAAGGACACAATACTACATTTTTCTGCGTCATCTAACTTGAAACTTAACGGATGAAAAGTCCGGAGGTAAAATTTTAGATTCAATGTGAAGCCATCTTGGTCATATAATCAAGTAATTGAGATGAGAGTAGAAAAGGAGGTAATAAAACAGATGGTATTTGTATCATAACGTCATGCAACAGGTATTATATTTCACTAATCCCATCCGAACGTGTGAATTCACAACTTGCAACAGCAGATATTGATTCACATTAACCTTCGTAAACTGATGTAAAGAAATAAAACTTTAATGCACGTGAGTCCCAACTCCTAAGGTTAGAGTCGTGTCAGCTCTATCTTGTGAGGAATATCCGTAACGATAATTTATATATGACATGCATTCTATGGAATCATGTGCGGATATATCCCAAGGGAAACTATAGTTGCAATTATATTTTGAAGCTTAAAAGAAATGCGTATTTTTCGTTTAAAACGGATGGTCGGATATAATTTTCTATACTTTTGGTGGATGCACGTCCTCGGCTGCAAGTGAATTTGAAATTGCACCTCGCATCCCTTTACGAACATAATTATACTCATTATTAGCGTTTCATTTTCTAAACTAGGACAACATGTTCTTTCTTGAAAGTGAGTAGTACCGTCAATGTATTAAAAGAAAATGAAGGCTGAACAAGAATATATAGGGGCAAAACCCAAAAAAGTAGTACCCCAAAACCCTATACAACACAACTCACGCCACGAGAGCGTATTGTTGGGCACTTAGCCCTTTTTTTTTGCTTTCACCCCAGCCACGGTCGATCGACCGGGTATTTCCGGTCGACCGGAACTGGTCGACCGCCAGTCATTTTCGATCGACCGGTTTTTTCAGAGAGTAAAAGATCTCGAACTGAGATTTTTCGGTCGACCGCCAGATCATGTTTGCAGTAGATTCTGCTGTGATCGAGTAGGAGAGTTCAGTTCTGTTTGAATCCCAGTTATTCTCTTGTAAATCTAACTCAAGTCTTGGCAAGAGACTTTGAGTAAAACATATGTACTTTCTATATTCATAGTGAAGTTTTTCCTCTGACTTGCCCGTGATTTTTCCCCTTCGCATTGGAGGGGTTTTCCACGTAAATCCTGGTGTTTCATGTGGTAATGTTCCGATTGATTTTTCCGTTGCGTTATTCGGTTAGTCTAGATTTGTTCGTACACATAAGTCGGTGCATTCAAACCCATCAACTTGTATCAGAGCCATCTACTTGTTGTTAGATCAATTTTGATTATTTGTGTATGAACATAGAGGCCGGTAACTCATCCCGCATGATTAGTTTAAACGGAAACAACTGGATGATATGAAAACAAAGAATGGATGATCTCTTGTATTGCAAGGATCTGTATGGTCCATTGAAAGGAGATAGTGGAAAGCCCGCAACAACGTCACCCGATGACTGGAAAATGTTAGATCGGAAAACTGTCGGGTTTATTCGACAATGGTTTGATGATAGTGTTTTTCATCATGTCTCCACTGAGAGTTCTGCACACTCTCTATGGAAAAAGTTGGAGGGTCTTTATGAAAGAAAAACAGCCGGAAATAAGGCTTTCCTGATTAGAAAACTTGTCAATTTGAAGTTTAAATTAAGAGGGCACTTCTATTGCTGAGCATTTGAATGAAATGCAGAGTATTACTAACCAGTTATCCTCTATGAAGATGTCTCTTGATGATGAGTTGCAGACATTGTTACTTCTCAGTTCGTTTCCAGAAAGCTGGGAGACACTGGTGGTCTCTCTTAGCAATTCTGCACCAGATGGAGTTGTCTCCATATGTAATGTCCCGGATTTTTCGGATCCTTGTTCGTGGGTCCCGGATCTGGTTTCTCGGAGTGTCTGACTCCGTTGTGTCTGAAATTTCATTTCGGACATCTTGCGTGTTCGGATCGACGCGATCCAGAGTTGTTTCAGAGGCCCGGAAGCGTTCCGTGACTTTTCCGCAGGTGTTTTCCGATTCCCGGTGTGTGTTTCGGTAATTCCTTCGGAACCTCGTTGCGAGTGAACCGAGCCGTTCACTTGGGCGCGAGTGGTACCGTTGCGATCGATGAGTTCCGAGGATCGCGGAAACGTGATTTTCTATTTTTCGGTATTTTTCGGAATTTCTGGATTTTCCTTTATAAACTCCCTTTCTCTCTCTTCCCTCTCATTTCTCACTATCTCCCTCTCTCTCTTCTCTCACGCTCTCTTTCTCCCCTCTCTTCTCCGGTGGCCGACGGAGCAAGGCGGGGGCGAGGTGGAGGTGGCGTGGGCGAGGATGTGGGCGAGGACAGGCGAGGATCGAGGCGGTGGAGGCGAGGCGAAGCTTGGTGGCGCGTTCGCGAGCCAGCGAGGGTTTCGCGGTGATTTCTTCGTGGATCGGCGTCCACGGCGCGTCGTTTCTTCGGTGGAGGTAGGGAGATGGACCCCCAGCTCGTGCACTTCTTTTCCCACGAGTTTTGTAGGCCGTGGTGAGCCGAGCGGGCGTAATCGGGACTTTTTGGAAAAAATCCATGTTTTAGGGCTTGTGGGTCAATCTCTCGTTTCATTGCGTTTTTGGCCGATCCGAGGCCTTAGATGCATGCTAGGGGCTATTTGGGGGCTTCCCCCTTGTTTCCCCCCTCTCCCGTGGAGGTATGGGGGCGTGGGACATTTTTCGGGTCGTTTCCTGCCGTTTCGCGCTCGGACGGGTGTGACGGTCCTTCCAGTGACCGTCACAGCCTGTGACGCCGTAGGGTGGGTGCGTCACAGGGCCCGTTAGCCTTTTTGGTGGTCTGTGGGTGTGACGGTCCCACGATAGACCACCACGGCGCTGTGACGCGCCTGGGTCCGACCGTTACATCCGTTTCCGTGGTTTCGGACCGTTGGGGTCACGAGTCTCTGACGCACCAGGCTTGGTCCGTCAGAGCACTGTGACGCCCTCACTTAGGTGCGTCATAGTTGACGTATCCCCTCTTGTAACGCACCTGGGTAGGTCCGTTAGGGGTTGTGACGCCCCGAGGGGTGTGCATCACAACCTGTCTTCTAACGCGCCAGGCTTGGTCCGTTAGAGGTGTGACGCCCCAGGGTGGGTGCGTCACAGCCAGTTTTGCTCCTTTCGCGTAACGCTCCTGTGTTGGACCGTTAGAGGGCTGTGACGGTCGGGCTTGGACCGTTACATACTGTGACGGCCCAAGGTTAGACCGTCAGGCTCTATGTTGCGCCGAGGTGAGTTTTCGTGTTCTCCGCCTTGTTCCGCGATGCGTGGATCCCCGGTCGACCCGGTTGGGACCCAGTGGTCGACTTGCGGTCTTGTGAGTGCCCCAGACACCCATGGGATTCTGTGTCCGTGTTTTGAGGGTGTCGGGAGGACCGTGCTACCTCGTTTAGCATGCCTGTCGGTTTGAGAGTCCGGGTGACTTCTCGCTTGTCGGGCTTCTGTGTTACGCCAGACCGAGTCACCTTGTATCGGTGTGTGTGCGGTGGGGTTCCCCCACATGTCGTGAGTTTTCCTGGAAGATGATTCCCGAGTGGGCCATGTGTTTGGCCTTGGACTGCGAGTCCAGTTATCGGTGTGGCGGCTTGGGCGCTGCTTTAGGAATCGTGCTTCTGTGCTTTCCACGTGGGCCGTGTGTGTGGCCTTGGACTGTGAGTCCAGTTGCCCTACCTGGGGCTGGGAGGCTTCTTAGTTCCCCTCCCGAGGGAACGGTCCCGGCGGCTCGTGAGCTACCTCGGTATTCGTGCTACCGTAGTTTTAGACCTAGGGATTGGACTAGATTAACGGCCTTGTGCTGTTGCGTGCAACGGTCTTGACCCCGAGTCTTGTGACTCAAGGACCGTTGGCTGTAGTGCGTCTAGAGGACTGTCCAGAGTCCAGTGGCTTAGCCTCACTTGGGTTTTCTCAACTCTCGCGCAGAGTGCGTGCGTGGCCGTGGGCTGCGAGTCTTGTTCCCTCTCTGACTGTGGTCGCCGTGCGACGGTGCCGGTACGCGGGATGGTCCCCGTACGTCGTTGGATTTGGACGTTATTTTCCGTTGACTTGAGAGTCTACTCCTTCAGTGACCCTCCACTAGTCGTAGCCTGCTTACACGCGTGTGGTCCCACCAGGGAGTGGTGGAGAGGCTACCCTGAGGACGGTTTTGGACTGGTTTCCGTCGGGCCCTTCGTCGTTAGCCAGAGTCTGGCTACGGGGGAAAACCGGTCAGAGGGCCAGACCTAGGACGCATGGTTTGTGTGTGCACACGTGGTTGGGGGCGGTTGGACCCACGCTGACGGGCGTGACCCCAGCTAGTCACTCGTTGTGGATCTTGTTCGGTGTCCGTACCTCTGGTAGGCGCTACCACGCTAGGCAGTTCACCTGCGGTGCGGTGTAAGTCGTCAGGGAACGCTACGGACTGTGCTTCTAGTGGGAGGTACTCATGTCGAGTCGCGAGTGACAGACTGCCAGTTTCCGTGACTTCGACCTTCGGGTTTCGTGTCGGATTGACTGTTGAGTTTCGGTTGTTTCGCCGTGGCGCGTGTGTCGATTTTTGCACCGTGAGACTAGTGCTAGTAGCTTTACCGAGGTTGCGTCTTGTTATGCGGTACCTGTGACCAGGCGTCAGGGTTACACTTTGGACAGCGTGTCTAGGTTGGCCGTGTTCTGGGAGACAGGCCTCTACGGCGTGGTTGCCGTGGGTTTTTACTTCGGTAAGCGGTACTAGTGCAGTTCGGTAGCCTCGACTGCGAGATCGGGGTGTGTTTCCGGTACAGTAGGAGTAGTTGTAGCGCCGGGTTTCGACCGGCCACCGGGTTTACTATTCCTGCTGTTGCGGTTGCTCTTGTAGCCTTCCTTTCCGCTACCGCCGTTGTTTCCTGTTGGGGTTCCGCGGGATCCCTGATGAGTCTCTGTTTTGGAGACTCATTCCCTACTTTTCAGGTGAGGCAGTTCTTCTTCCTCGAGGTTCGAGGGCGCGGTGCGGAGGTTCTCAGTTGCCAGCTCGCCGGGCCGAGTTTTCACTCGGCATGTGGTACGTTTTTACTGCTTTAGACTGTACTTTCTGTTGGACTGGACTCTGTTGTAGCTGTAGTTGTTCTTTCTTTCAACTAGTTGTTGTTGGTTGTCCTGCTTTATTTCCTATCTCTTCGTGCCTCCACACTCCTTTTAGCCCTTCCGAGCCCTCCCGGCTCGTGGGCGGCAGTTCGAGTCTCGGGTTATCGGGCCTTCCCGGTAATCGGATTCTCGGGTCATTACAGATGGTATCATAGCGGTGGTTGTGGACGTACATAGGAATTCGAAATATTTCAGTGATTAGAGTTCATAATGTCCAGTGTAGTCGGCAGCTGGCTTAGGGTTTTGTGTTCGCTTTCCGCCTAGTTTCTCGCTCGAGAGCTTGAGTGCGTTGTGTGGCGCTGTGAAGGTGGTTGTTGTCCGCGGCTTTCGTGCCAACATGGGGTCTAAGGATCGAGGTCGAGAGCCTTCTCCCTCATCGGTGGTGGCCCTGGCTGTGATGCGTTGGGCAGAGGTTGCTGGCAGGCGTGAGCTCTCGGTGCTGCGTTTGAGGAACCTGCAGCATGGTCAGGTGGCTGGAGAGGATTATTCGTGGTTAAGTGGCCGTGAGCGTGCTTCGAGGGAGCTGCTGTCGGTTCTGGCCACTCTAGCTTAGGATTTGTCCAGCTCCTGAGGTGTTCTGATCGAGAAGTGTGCTCGGGTGAGCGGAATATCTTCTCGGTGAGCTGTTGTTTCATCGAGCCTAGTGTTCTTGTCATGCTCTGTGGCGTCAGAAATGACGTGTCGGTCCCGATTGTTCTACGGATTTCGAGGCAAGATTTGGCAGAGATGTCCCGGTAAGTCTTTGCTCCTGCGTTTTCGTCAGTGGATGGGTTGTGTTTGCCCTGGAGTTGGCTTGAGATGTGAAGGCTCCACGGCGAGTTCGGGACTCGAGGATGAGCGTCGGCGGTTGTCGTTATGGCTCGTGTTGCGGCTCTTGGCGTGGTGTGTTGCAGTTCGAGGAATTGCAGCGGTGGTTCATCGAGAGATGCTGTGATTGTGGTTCGACGTGACACTTGCTGAGTGTGTCAGAGGCGCTGACCTGATGGAAGCGATAATTTTCTTTGGTGCTGGATGGTGCTGTTTCTAGCATGCGCGAGGTTCGAGGTCAGGTCGAGCGTGGAGTTCTTCCATTGGTCGGAAGTGCGTTTGGTTTCTCCTTTGGTTGGAGAGATTGTGTTTGGCTAGGTTCGTCGTCTTGCATCATGTGTTCGGATTGGTTGGCCTTGTGTGTCATGAAGTCCGTGCGAGACGTGCTCCTTGTCTTGGCCAGGTGGTTGCCTGTGAGAAGCTGTGCCCATTCCCTTGTCGTGTGAGGGTGTGCTGGCGCTGTTCCGGAAGGACGAGTGCCGGTTGGGCGGTGTTTGCTTTCTCGGCTGTGCGCGCGTGGATCAGAGTGCGCAGCGGAAGCCTGGTGGGCTTGTGACCCACTGGATCAGGATCGTAGCGTTGGTTGCTACGGGAGGATTCCTGAGTTTGCGTTGAGCATTGGAGGATTGGTTCCTCTGTGTGAAACGTGTTGTTGCCGTGCTATTACCCGAGAAGTCGTGATTCATGGCACTGGCAGGATGGAGTGTTGGGGAATGTGCTAGCTAGTGCGCCGCATGAGTACCCTGTTCCTGTGATGGAAGCCGTGTCAGGCATCGGTGGTGGACCCGGATGGGGTTGTTGAGGATGTCACCTGACGATGGTCGAGGACGTGTTGGTCAGAGTCGGTGGCTTGGGCCCAACTTGTGTTCCCAGTCGTGTCCTCGGATGAGATCATTTTTGGAGAAGTGATCACTGGCAAGCTGTGGGTTCCTGTTGGTAGCTGCGAGTGACTGGTAAGGCTAGTCTCGTAGCCGACCACGGTGAGATGTATGTTGCTTGGGGACCCGTGAGCATTGTTCGGGTGGTGTCCCGTGGCTCTGTGGTAAGGGCGGAATCGGGATTGGCAGGTGTCCACTTGGATTGATCGAAGGATTTGATGAGACCAGACGGAAGAGTGACGCCTGTGGGCGGAGGCCTTTTCGTGAGGTTGGCGTCGGATTGGTGGTCCTTGACGGGACGTTGGTGTCGCAATGGTTATCCCTGGGTTGGTGACCAGCAAGGGATGGTTTCCCTGTAAGTCTGAGTCGAGTGAGGTGATGACTGAGGACACCAGGATCTTGTCAATTGGTTTCATCGTGCTCCCCTGAGAGGGTCGAGTTGGAGCGATGTTCGAGCTTAGATGCGGAGTCCGAGAGGAGTGTAGCTCAAGATGTGGCATCGGTCTGTGTGTGAGTCAGCGGATGGCCTGCTGTGAGTTGGATCGTGCCTGTTGGGCCGGTGGAGGTTTCCCATTGACGTGTATCTGGCGACCAGTGGATGGTCTTGTCACAGATAGAAGATGCTGGTTGTCGGGGCTCGAGCGTGGCGAGAGCCGTGGGCCAGCGAGACCTTTGGTGGTCGTTTCCGTGATGTGCCTTTCCGGACAGGATCTGGACTTTGTCGAAGTTTGTCTTCTGACAAGAGTTGGCTCAGGGATATGTCTGGCTTTCAGCTTGCCAGGTGTGAGGTGGTTCTTGGTGCTGAGCCGTTGTGGTGGTTGCGGTCTGCTTGGGTAACCGCGTCTGCTGGTGGGAGCTTGGTTTGGTTGTTCCCTTGTGTCGGGCGTGAGACCAGTCGACGGGTTTACGAAACTGGCGTCTGGGTCGTCTGCCGACCTTGGGTTGCATTGGCAACTGTTCCTTGTGTTGGGGACTGTGTTTCCCCGATGGGCGTGCTGTTGGCTGTGGTGCCATGTTCGTTGTGCTGTGACTGAGGTGACGCTAGACTGTGTCCTTTGTGAGTGCCTACTCTGATGGCCGGTGTGCTCGGCGCGTAGAGCGAGGTGTTGTTCGTGTTTATAGTCTGGCTGTGTCCCTCAAGTCTGGAGCTTTCATATGAATCGTGATTTTCTGTGCTGGGGTTCTGATGGCGTTGTCAGTGGGTTACGGCATTCTTCCCCCGTTCCTGTGCTTGTCCTGAATTTCGAGGATGAAATTCCTTTAAGGGGGGAGGGCTGTAATGCCCCGAATTTTTTGGATCCTTGTTCGTGGGTCCCAGATTTGGTTTCTCGGAGTGTCCGACTCCGTTGTGTCCAAAATTTTATTTCGGACATCTTGCGTTTTTGGATCGACGCGATCCAGAGTTGTTTCAGACGCCCGGAAGCGTTCCGCGGCTTTTCCGCGGGTGTTTTCCGATTCCCGGTGTGTGTTTCGGTAATTCCTTCGGAACCTCGTTGCGAGTGAACCGGGCCGTTCACCTGGGTGCGAGTGGTACCGTTGCGATCGGTGCGTTCCGAGGATCGCGAAAATGTGATTTTCTATTTTTTGGTATTTTCCGAAATTTCCAGATTTTCCTATATAAACTCCCTTTCTCTCTCTTCCCTCTCATTTCTCACTCTCTCCCTCTCTCTCTTCTCTCACGCTCTCTTTCTCCCCTCCGACGGCCGACGGAGCGAGGCGGGGGCGAGGTGGAGGCGGCGTGGGCGAGGATGTGGGCGAGGACAGGCGAGGATCTAGGCGGTGGAGGCGAGGCGAAGCTTGGTGGCGTGTTCGCGAGCCGGCGAGGGTTTCGCGGCAATTTCTTCGTGGATCGGCGTCCACGGCGCGTCGTTTCTTCGGTGGAGGTAGAGAGATGGACCCCCAGCTCGTGCACTTCTTTTCCCGCGAGTTTTGTAGGTCGTAGTGAGCCGAGCGGGCGTAATCGGGGATTTTGGGAAAAATCCATGTTTTAGGGCTTGTGGGCCGATCTCTCATTTCATTGCGTTTTTGGCCGATCCGAGGCCTTAGATGCATGTTAGGGGCTATTTGGGGGCTTCCCCCTTGTTTTCCCCCTCTCCCGTGGAGGTGTGGGGGCGTGGGACATTTTTCGGGTCGTTTCCCGCCGTTTCGCACTCGGACGGGTGTGACGGTCCTTCCAGTGACCGTCACAGCCTGTGATGCCCCAGGGTGGGTGCGTCACAGGGCCCGTTAGCCTTTTTGGTGGTATGTGGGTGTGACGGTCTCACGATAGACCGCCATGGCACTGTGACGCTCCTGGGTCCGACCGTTACGTCCGTTTCCGTGGTTTCGGACCGTTGGGGTCACGAGTCTCTGACGCACCAAGCTTGGTCTGTCGGAGCACTGTGACGCCCTCACTTGGGTGCGTCAGAGTTGATGTATCCCCTCTTCTAACGCACCTGGGTAGGTCAATTAGGGGCTGTGACGCCCCGAGGGGTGTGCGTCACAACCTGTCTTCTAGCGCACCAGGCTTGGTCCGTTAGAGGTGTGACGCCCCAGGGTGGGTGCGTCACAGCCAGTTTTGCTCCTTTCGCGTAACGCTCCTACGTTGGACCATTAGAGGGCTGTGACGGTAGGGCTTGGACCGTTACATACTGTGACGGCCCAAGGTTAGACCGTCAGGCTCTATGTTGCGCCGAGGTGAGTTTTCGTGTTCTCCGCCTTATTCCGCGACGTGTGGATCCCCGGTCGACCCGGTTGGGACCCAGTGGTCGACTTGCGATCTTGTGAGTGCCCCAGACACCCGTGGGATTCTGTGTCCGTGTTTTGAGGGTGTCGGGAGGACCGTGCTACCTCGTTTAGCGTGCCCGTGAGTTTGAGAGTTCAGGTGACTTCTCGCGTGTTGGGCTTCCGTGTTACGCTAGACCGAGTCACCTTGTATCAGTGTGTGTGCGGTGGGGTTCCCCCGTATGTCGTGAGTTTTCCTGGAAGATGATTCTCGAGTGGGCCATGTGTTTGGCCTTGGACTGCGAGTCCAGTTATCGGCGTGGCGGCTTGGGCGCTGCCTTGGGAATCGTGCTTCTATGCTTTCCACGTGGGCCGTGTGTGTGGCCTTGGACTGTGAGTCCAGTTGCCCTGCCTGGGGTTGGGAGGCTTCTTAGTTCCCTTCCCGAGGGAATGGTCCCGGCAGCTCGTGAGCTACCTCGGTATTCGTGCTACCGTGGTTTTAGACCTAGAGATTGGACTAGATTAACGGCCTTGTGCTGTTGCGTGCAACGGTCTTAACCCCGAGTCTTGTGACTCAAGGACCGTTGGCTGTAGTGCATCTAGAGGACTGTCCAGAGTCCAGTGGCTTAGCCTCACTTGGGTTTTCTCGACTCTCGCGCAGAGTGCGTGCGTGGCCGTGGGCTGCGAGTCTTGTTCCCTCTCCGACTGTGGTCGCCGTGCGACGGTGCCGGTACGCGGGATGGTCCCCGTACGTCGTTGGATTCGGACATTGTTTTCCGTTGACTTGAGAGTCTACTCCTTCAGTGACCCTCCACTAGTCGTAGCCTGCTTACACGCATGTGGTCCCACCAGGGAGTGGTGGAGAGGCTACTCTGAGGATGGTTTTGGACTGGTTTCCGTCGGGCCCCTCGTCGTTAGCCAGAGTCCGGCTACGGGGGAAAACCGGTCAGAGGGTCAGACCTAGGACGCATGGTCTGTGTGTGCACACGTGGTTGGGGGCGGTTGGACCCACGTCGACGGGCGTGACCCTAGCTAGTCACTCGTTGTGGTTCGTGTTCGGTGTCAGTGCCTCTGGTAGGCGCTACCATGCTAGGTAGTTCACCTGCGGTGCGGTGTAAGCCGTCAGGGGATGCTACCGACTGTGCTTCTAGTGGGAGGTACTCCTGTCGAGTCGGGAGTGACAGACTGTCAGTTTCCGTGACTTCAACCTTCGGGTTTCGTGTCGAGTTGACTGCTGAGTTTCGGTTGTTTCACCGTGGTGGGTGTGTCGGTTTTCGCGCCGTGAGACTAGTGCTAGTGACTTTACCGAGGTTGCGTCTTGCTGTGCGGTACACGTGACCAGGCGTCAGGGTTGCACTTTGCACAGCGTGTCTAGGTTGGCCGTGTTCTGAGAGACATGTCTCTACGGCGTGGTTGCCGTGGGTTTTTACTTCGGTAAGCGGTACTAGTGCAGTTCGGTAGCCTTGACTGCGAGATCGGGTTGTGTTTCTGATACAGTAGGAGTAGTTGTAGCGCCATGTTTCGACCGGCCACCAGGTTTACTGTTCCTGCTGTTGCGGTTACTCTTGTAGCCTTCCTTTCCGCTACCGACGTTGTTTCGGATTGGGGTTCCGCGGGATCCGTGACGACCTGAGAATCTGATTACCGGGAAGGCCCGATAACCCGAGACCCGCACCGCCACCCACGAGCCCGAAGACTCGGAAGGGTTAAAAGGATGGTGTGGAGACTACACAAGTATCACAAATAATTGTAGAAATTAAACAGTTATAATAATAAGCAGGAAATAAATTAACATTTTACATGGTCCACAATAGAAAATAACAACAACAGCAATAGTAGTCCACAACTAGTACAGTGACAAGAAAGAAAAGTACAGCTACACGGGACATACCCCGGCTCTGACCTCTGGCACTACCTCTGGGCACCCGCACCACGCTGCACCCCAGACGCGCTCCCCTGGGGCGGCGCCTCACCTGAAATACGGTGAAAACACGCAGGGAATGAGTCTCGAAACAAGACTCAGTAGGGATCACTCGAACCCTACCTCGTAAAACGTGAAACCACTACACTAGCGGTAGGAGAGTACCTCGGAAAAGGAAAGCCCTGTACTCTACAGAACAAAGGTCCCATGGCACGCACACCGACACCCGTGACACGGTAAGAAGACCGAAGCTCAACGGCCAACCCGATAAAACCCGAAGGTCGGAAACACACGACTGACAGTCTGTCAGTCCGTACTCGACAGGAGTACCACCCACTAGAAGCACAGCCGGTAGCGTCCCCTGACGTCTTACACCGCACTGCAGGTGAACCGCCTGACGTGGTAGGTCCTACCCGAGGCGCAGACACCGTACAAGTAACCACAAACAAGTGACTAGCTGGGGTCACGCCTGTCGACGTGGGTCCAACCGCCCCCAACCACGTGTGCACACATAGACCGCGCGTCCCTGGTCTGGCCCTCTGACCGGTTTTCCCCTCAGCCGGACTCTGACTCCAAGACGTGGGGCCCAACGGTAACCGGTCCACAAACCGTCTCTAAAGGTCAGCCCGTACACCACTCCCTGGTGCGACCAGCACACGCGTACTGGTAGGCTACGACTAGTGGAGGGTCACTGAAGGAGTAGACTCTCAAGTCACGGAAAACAACGTCGCAACCACAGGTACGAGGAACGCTCCTTGTACCCACACTAACGCACGAGGACACAATCCGAAATCACCACCTCCCGGGACCCCACGGTGCCCCCATGTGTAGCCCCCACATGATGCCTCGCATCAGTCGGACCACGGGTCAGCACTGGGATCGAGACTAGCTCGTCCGGGATTTGAATCGGCGAGGAAAGGGAGTCGCGGTCACCGGAGGACCGCCTCCCGTGGTCGCGGTCGACCCAGGACCGCTACCACCTAGTCGGACCGCGACCACCCTGGTGCGCGAAAAGTGAACGCGGTCGCCTGATGACCGTCTTCACCTGATAGCGGTCTCCAGGAGACCGTGACCAGACTCCAATGGTCAAAAAACCGTCTCAAAGACCGTGCCGGACCCCATGGTGAAAGCGGTCGGCCCCTGACCGCCACCAGCAGTCGCGGTCAGTCGTAAGACCGCGACCGCCTGCCGACAGAACAAGCCCCAACGGTTGAAAACCTTGGTGAAGGCGGTCCCCACCCGACCGCTACCAGTGAACGCGGACACTGGTAGACCGCTATCATCCCGAAAAATCGAGAACGGCGGGAAACGGCCAAAAACACCATCCACGCCCCCATACCTCCACCGGAGAGGGGGAAATCAAAGGGGAAGGCCCCCGGGGACCCCTAGCATGATTCTAGGCCATCAAAACGCGAATTCATGCATCAAATCCATAGATCGGGCGACTCTCTCCAAAACATGGAAAAACCCCAAGCATGCTCAAACAAGCCCCTCTCGGCCTCCCCTCGGCCTATAAATCACGGAAAAGATTGGCAAGAGGCTAAGGAACGTCACCCTACCTCAATGGAGCGAATGCTCCGCCGAATCACCCACGAATCGCGAAGAACGCTTTTAGAAACCTCGCCTCCCCATGGTTCCCACGCTTGCCGCACGCCCACGAGCTCGCCTCGCCGCCACCCACGCGTCCGCGCCGTCGCCCTGCCGCCGTCCACAGCCGGGGAGGGGCTCACCGCGTCCGAATGGGAGAGAGAGGGAGAGAGGAGGGCGGCCACGGTTGGGGAAGGAAGGAGGAAGAAGAAGAAGAAAGAGAAAGAGGAAAAGAAAAAAGAAAATAAATGGGAATATATAGAAAATCCGATTTTTCGGAAAAATACCGAAAAATAGACAAATACATTTCCAGAATCCTTGGAACGCACCGATCGCAATGGTACCACTCGTGCCCGGGTGAACCGCCCGGTTCGCCCGCAGCGAGCTTCCGAAGAAAAAGCCGAAACACACACCGGGAATCAGAAAACACACGCGGAAAAGCCGCGGAACACCTCCGGGCCTCCGAAATGACTCCGGATCGTGCCGATCCGAACACGAAAGATGTCCGAAACGAAATTTCAGACACAACAAAGTTGGATGCTCCGAAAACCAGATCCGGGACCCACGAAGAAGGATCCGAAAGGTCCGGGATATTACAGCCCTCCCCCCTTAAGGAATTTCGTCCTCGAAATTGAGAACAACCAAAGGGGAAAGAAGAGGAAGACTCACTCAAACAGATACGGGAACTGCTGACGCATCTCGTCCTCACGTTCCCACGAAGCCTCACCACCAGAGTGTCGCTGCCACACGACCTTTACCAAGGGAATGACCTTGTTTCGCAGGCGCTGCTCTCGCCTATCCTCCACGCGGATCGGAAACTCTGGGAGAGAAAGATCTGGAGTCACCTCAGGCCAAACGGAAAACTCGAGCACATGAGAGTCATCGGGCATATACTTCCGCAACATCGAGACGTGGAACACGTCATGCACCGACGCCAACTCAGGAGGTAACTGCAACCGGTAAGCAACCTCACCGATGCGCTCCAAAATCGCGAAAGGACCAATATAGCGGGGACTCTGCTTCCCACGCCGTCCAAAACGCATCACCCCCTTCATCGGAGAAACTCTCAAGAACACATGATCGCCCACGGCGAACTCGAGAGGCTGCCTCCTGCGGTCAGCATAACTCTTCTGCCGACTCTGGGCCGCCAACATGTTCTGACGAACCAGGTGCACAACGTCCACACATTGCTGCACCAATTCCGGTCCCGTCAAAATGCGCTCACCCACCTCAAACTAATCAAGTGGAGTCCGACAAGGACGCCCATACAATGCCTCATAAGGAGCCATGCCGATGCTCGAATGATAGCTGTTGTTATAGGCAAACTCCACCAACAGTAGGTGATGAATCCAACTCCCTTGCCACTCCAGACAGCAGGATCTTAGCATGTCCTCCAAAGTCTAGATGGTCCTCTCAGACTGACCATCAGACTGAGGATGATACGCCGAGCTAAATGTCAACTCCGTGCCAAGAGCTCGCTGGAAACTCCTCCAGAATCCATAAGTGAAGCGCGGATCCCGATCCGACACAATCGAAATGGGAACCCCATGCAACGGCACGATCCGCTCCACATAAAGGCGAGCCAACTTAGACACGCTCCAGCTGACTTTGACCAGTAACAACCGAGTCACCTTCGTCAGCCGATCCACCAGCAACCAAATACTGTCCTGTCCACTCGGGGTCCTCGGCAACCCCACCACAAAATCCGTGATCACGTGGTCCCACTTCCACGTAGGAACATCCAAGGGCTGGAGAGTACCTCCTGGTCGCTGATGCTCCACCTTCACCTGCTGACAGATCAGGCACCTGGCCACAAATTCTGCGACATCTCTCTTCATGCCAGGCCACCAGAACTGCCTCCGCAAGTTCCGATACATCTTCGTCGCACCCGGGTGTACGGTGTACCTGCTCCCATGAGCCTCGCGCAGCACCGCACGACGAATATGCTCCTCGGCTGGGACGTACAACCTGCCACAAAACCTCGCAGCACTGTCCTCGCCGAGCTCCACGTCAGCCATAGCCAGAATCCCGGGCAACTCAGGGTCCGCATGCTGAGCCTCTGTCACCTGACGACGGATAGCAGGAGTGACAGTCAGACTCGCAAGCACTGCCAACCCTGGCTCCTGGGGAATCTTGAGCCTAAAAGATATTTCGGGCACTTGTTCCCAGAGCCTCCACTTCCTCAACATCAAGGCACTAATCACGACCTTCCGACTCAAGGCATCGGCGACGACATTCATCCTGCCCGGCTGATAAGACAGGGTGAAGTCATAGTCCTTCATGAACTCCATCCAACGCCTTTGCCTGAGGTTTAGATCTCTCTGCGAGAACACATACCTCAGACTCTGATGGTCAGTGAACACCTTGAACTTCTCGCCGTACAGATAATGCCTCCAGATCTTCAGCGCGAAGATCACCGCTGCCAACTCAAGGTCATGGGTAGGGTAGTTTTCCTCATGGGACTTTAGCTGCCGAGATGCATAAGCCACCACTCTACCATGCTGCATCAGAACAGCACCCAATCCGACCCCGGAAGTATCTGTACACACCACGAAACCTCCCGATCCAGAAGGCAAAACCAACACCGGAGCCGAGGTGAGCAATCTCTTCAATTCCCTGAAGCTCTGCTCACATTCCTCAGACCAGACGAAAGGCACATCCTTCCGCGTGAGTCTAGTCATCGGGGTCGCAATGCGAGAAAAATCCTGGATAAACCGGCGATAATAACCCGCAAGCCCCAAGAAACTCTGGATTTCCGTCACTGACGTCAGCCTCGGCCACTGCATTACTGCCTCGACCTTGGCGGGGTCCACGGAAATGCCATCACCAGAAATCACGTGCCCCAGAAAGTGCACCTCGCTGAGCCAAAACTCGCACTTACTGAGCTTCGCATACAACTGGTGATCTCGCAACGTCTGCAGCACCACACCCAAATGGTACGCGTGCTCCTCGGCAGACTGCGAATAAACAAAGATGTCATCCATGAAGATGACCACGAACTGGTCCAAATACAGATGAAACACCCTCTGCATCAAGTCCATGAAGGCTGTAGGGGCATTGGTGAGCCCAAACGGCATCACCAGAAACTCAAAATACCCGTACCTCGTACTAAACGCAGTCTTCTTCACATCGGACTCGCGAATTCTCAGCTGATAGTAACCGGACCGCAAATCAATCCGCGAGAACACTCGCGCAGACTGCAGCTGGTCGAACAAATCATCAATCCGCGGTAACGGATACTTGTTCTTAATGGTCACTTCATTCAGCTGCCGATAGTCAATGCACAGCCGTAGACTACCGTCCTTCTTCTTCACGAACAACACGGGCGCACCCCAAGGGGAAAAACTAGGACGAATATACCCCTTGGCCAACAGTTCCTGCAACTGCGCCCTCAACTCCCTCAACTCAGCGGGGGCCATACGGTGGGGAGCCTTCGCCAAAGGTCCCATACCAGGCACAACCTCGATCACGAAATCGATCTCCCGCTGAGGAGGTAATCCAGGCAACTCCTCGAAAAAAACGTCGGGAAACTCGCACACCACCGGAATGTCCTCGATATTCGGCTCCATCCGGTCAGACACAACCACGGACGCGAGAAAACCCTGACAACCAGAATCAAGCAATCGACGGGCTCGAATAGCAGAGATAAGGAATCGAGAAGAGGCGGAACGGATACCTTGGAAATAGAAGGTCCTCTTGCTCGGATGCTGGAAGTAGACCCTCTTCATTCCACAATCCACCACCGCTCCATGGGTCTCGAGCCAATCCATGCCTAGAATCACATCATAATCCCGAAGCTGCAACGCATACAACCTGCCTGGTATACTCCGCCCATCGATCCAAACCGGAACCTGATCGAAGCAATACGGAGTGATCATAAAGTCACCCGAAGGCAACTCCACTGCCAAATCATAGGACAACTGGGTCACCGGCTCCTCGACGCTCGACGCAAAATCCTCCGAAATAAACGAATGAGACGTGCCAGAGTCAAATAAAACCCGAGCCGCACAACCCAAAATCTGAACGGTACCTTCCACGAGCTGCGACGCCACTGCCTCTGCCCTGGTCATGTGCGTGATCTGGCCTCGAGCTCTCTGCCTGCCTCCCACGCTAGCTGACCTGGGTAGCGGCGGATACTGTCCCTGCTGCTGCTGCTGCTGCCTCTGCTGCTGGGGAACCTGCTGCTGCTGAGGAAACTGCTGCTGCGGCGGTCTCTGGGGACAGTCACGCGCCATATGCCCTGGCTGGTCACACCGAAAACAGACGATCGGCGCCGTGCACTGCCTGCCTGGGTGGGTCCCGCCACACCGTGGACAAGGTCCTCGCGATCCACCCACTGATCCCTGACGCTGCAAGGAATCGGCTGCTGTACACTGTCCGATGAAGCTTGCCCCTGGTCCCTGGACTTCTTCTTGCCGAACCCTTTCTTGAAGAACTTCTTGACCTTCGAGCCGAAGGACGCAGATCCTGTCACCGAAGCTGCCGATGCCGGTACTCCTGAACCACCCGACGCATGCTGGAAGAAACCCTGCTGTTGGGTAGCCGACTGCTGGCTGCGACCTGACAAGGACTGCCCCTGGCTGATCGGTCCTCGAGTCCTCTGCATATCCATCTCTAACGAAGCCGCAACACGAGACCCTGTCTCTAGATCAGTGGCCCCGTTCGCGATCAAATGGTGCCTCAGCTCCAGCCTCAAGCCCTGCACAAACTGCACGGTCTTCACCCTCTCATGATCCATGATGTGAGGTGCATACCGACCCAGCTCGACAAATCGGGCCATGTACTGCAACACGGACATGTCACCCTGCACCAGCTCCAGAAACTCCCGCATCCGCTGCGTAGCAACATAATCTGGATAGTACGTACGCTCGAAAGCACTGACGAAATCATCCCACTCGATCTGCTCAAGTGGACGAAGCTGAAAAGACGTCTTCCACTCGGAAGACCACCACCTCCGAGCCGTACCCTGCAACTGGTTGTAGGCCAACACCACTCTGTCCTCGGCAGCACTCTTCGCAGAACTGAACACCCGCTCCATCTCATCAAGCCAATCGCGAGCTGCATCAGGGTCTGCCTGGCCGCTGAAATAAGGTGGATGGAACTGCATGAAGTCCCTCACTGCTCGGCCTGGCCCACCCCTTACTGACGAGTCCTCACCAGCCTCTCCGCCGAACTGCTGAGACATAAGCTGGTACATGCCACGGAAGAAATCCTCGGCCCCCGGAACTCTCGCAGTATCCGCGGCCTCGGTAGCCCCCAGTGGCGCTCTACTATGCTCCTCCTGGTCCCTCTGGACCCCCTGCTGGATCTCCTGGCCTCCAGCCGACTGCCCCTGCTGAGAGCGAGAGCTCCGCCTCGGCGCCATACTCGCTCCTAAAGCACAAGACATAAAACACGAAAACGGCAAGGTCAAAATAAACCCGCGATGCCCAATGCCAGCGTCACATGTACATCATCGTTGTGGACTAGTGGATCACTACAATTACCTATGATTCTCATGTAATTCCACAACCGCGCTCTGATACCAGCTGTGACGACCCGAGAATCCGATTACCGGGAAGGCCCGATAACCCGAGACCCGCACCGCCACCCACGAGCCCGAAGACTCGGAAGGGTTAAAAGGATGGTGTGGAGACTACACAAGTATCACAAATAATTGCAGAAATTAAACAGTTATAATATTAAGCAGGAGATAAATTAACATTTTACATGGTCCACAATAGAAAATAACAACAACAGCAACAGTAGTCCACAAGTAGTACAGTGACAAGAAAGAAAAGTACAGCTACACGGGGCATACTCCGGCTCTGACCTCTGGCACTACCTCTGGGCACCCGCACCACGCTGCACCCCAGACGCGCTCCCCTAGGGCGGCGCCTCACCTGAAAGACGATGAAAACACGCAGGGAATGAGTCTCGGAACAAGACTCAGTAGGGATCACTCGAACCCTACCTCGTAAAATGTGAAACCACTACACTAGCGGTAGGAGAGTACCTCGGAAAAGGAAAGCCCTGTACTCTACAGAACAAAGGTCCCATGGCACGCACACCGACACCCGTGCCACGGTAAGAAGACCGAAGCTCAACGGCCAACCCGACAAAATCCGAAGGTCAGAAACACACGACTGACAGTCTGTCACTCCGTACTCGACAAGAGTACCACCCACTAGAAGCACAGCCGGTAGCATCCCCTGACGTCTTACACCGCACTGCAGGTGAACCGCCTGACGTGGTAGGTCCTACCCGAGGCGCAGACACCGTACAAGTAACCACAATAAAGTGACTAGCTGGGGTCACGTCCATCGACGTAGGTCCAACCGCCCCCAACCACGTGTGCACACACAGACCGCGCGTCCCTGGTCTGGCCCTCTGACCGGTTTTCCCCTCAACCGGACTCTGACTGCAAGACGTGGGGCCCAACGGTAACCGGTCCACAAACCGTCTCTAAAGGTCAGCCCGTACACCATTCCCTGGTGCGACAAGCACACGCGTACTGGTAGGCTACGACTAGTGGAGGGTCACTGAAGGAGTAGACTCTCAAGTCACGGAAAACAACGTCACAACCACAGGTACGAGGAACGCTCCTTGTACCCACACTAACGCACGAGGACACAATCCGAAATCACCACCTCCCGGGACCCCACGGTGCCCCCATGTGTAGCCCCCACATGATGCCTCGCATCAGTCGGACCACGGGTCAGCACTGGGATCGAGACTAGCTCGTCCGGGATTTGAATCGGCGAGGAAAGGGAGTCGCGGTCACCGGAGGACCGCCTCCCGTGGTCGCAATCGACCCAGGACCGCTACCACCTAGTCGCGGTCATCCTGGGACCGCGACCACCCTGGTGCACGAAAAGTGAACGCGGTCGCCTGATGACCGTCTTCACCTGATAGCGGTCTCCAGGAGACCGCGACCAGACTCTAACGGTCAAAAAATCATCTCAAAGATCGTGCCGGACCCCATGGTGAAAGCGGTCGGCCCCTAACCGCCACCAGCAGTCGCGGTCAGTCGCAAGACCGCGACCGCATGCCGACAGAACAAGCCCCAACGGTCGAAAACCTTGGTGAAGGCGGTCCCCACCCGACTGCTACCAGTGAACGCGGCCACTGGTAGACCGCTATCATCTCGGAAAACCGAGAACGGCGGGAAACGGCCAAAAACACCATCCACGCCCCCATACCTCCACCGGAGAGGGGGAAATCAAAGGGGAAGGCCCCCGGGGACCCCTAGCATGATTCTAGGCCATCAAAATGCGAATTCATACATCAAATCCATAGATCGGGCGACTCTCCCCAAAACATGGAAAAACCCCAAGCATGCTCAAACAAGCCCCTCTCGGCCTCCCCTCGGCCTATAAATCACGGAAAAGATCAGCAAGAGGTTAAGGAACGTCACCCTACCTCAATGGAGCGAATGCTCCGCCGAATCACCCACGAATCGCGAAGAACGCTTTTAGAAACCTCGCCTCTCCACGGTTCCCACGCTTGCCGCACGCCCACGAGCTCGCCTCGCCGCCACCCATGCGTCCGCGCCGCAGCCCTGCCGCCGTCCACAGCCGGGGAGGGGCTCACCGCGTCCGAATGGGAGAGAGAGGGAGAGAGGAGGGCTGCCACGGTTGGGGAAGGAAGGAGGAAGAAGAAGAAGAAAGAGAAAGAGGAAAAGAAAAAAGAAAAGAAATGGGAATATATAGAAAATCTGATTTTTCGGAAAAATACCTAAAAATAGAAAAATACATTTCCGGAATCCTCGGAACGCACCGATCGCAACGGTACCACTCGTGCCCGGGTGAACCGCCCGGTTCGCCCGCAGCGAACTACCGAAGAAAAAGACGAAACACACACCGGGAATCGGAAAACACACGCGGAAAAGCCGCGGAACGCCTCCGGGCCTCCGAAATGACTCCGGATCGCGCCGATCCGAACACGAAAGATGTCCGAAATGAAATTTTGGACACAACAGAGCCGGACGCTCCAAAAACAAGATCCGGGACCCACGAAGAAGGATCCGAAAGATCCGGGATATTACAGGATCTCTGCTGAGTCTCTATTTCCCTACTTTTCAGGTGAGGCGGTTCTTCTTCCTCGAGGTTCGAGGGCGCGGTGCGGAGGTTCTCAGTTGCCAGCTCGTCGGGCCGAGTGTTCACTCGGCATGTGGTACGTTTTTACTGCTTTAGACTGTACTTTCTGTTGGGCTGGACTCCATTGTAGCTGTAGTTGTTCTTTTTTTCAGCTAGTTGTTGTTGGTTGTCCTGCTTTATTTCCTATCTCTTCGTGCCTCCACACTCCTTTTAGCCCTCCCGGCTCGTGGGCGGCGGTTTGAGTCTCGGGTTATCGGGCCTTCCCGGTAATCGAATTCTCGGGTCGTTACACCATGAGTCAAGTAACAAGCAGTTTGTTGAATGAAGAGTTGAGAAGAAAGAATTCAGGAATTTCTCACGGTGATTCACAGGCACTTATCTCAGAGAATAGGGGAAGGTCAAAGTCCAGAGTGAGAGGAAATTCACAAAAGAGCAGAAGTAAGTCAAGGCCAAGAAAGGACGTTACTTGCTACAACTGTGGAGAAAAGGGGCATTTCAAGAATCAGTGCAGGCAACCGAAGAAGAACAAGAAAAAGGGAAAAGAAGTAGAGAATGTAGAGTCAAAAGACAATGTCACAGCTACAGCACAAGGTGATGATTATATGATTTTGTCTACTTCTGATGATATTTTTTCTTACGTGTGCCAGGATCTCGAGTGGATGATTGATATAGGTGCTTCTTACCATGCTACACCACGGAGGGAGTTCTTTGCCACCTACAAGGCTGGAAACTTTGGGGTCGTCAAGATGGGTAATCATGGGACTGCAGACATCATTGACATGGGCGACATTCATATAAAGACCAATCTTGGTTGCAAGATGGTATTTAAGGATGTGAGGCATGTGGTTGATTTGAGGCTGAATTTAATTTCAGTTGGAAAGTTAGATCATGAAGACTATGATAGCAGATTTCACAAGGGTAAATGAAAGCTTAGCAAGGGTTCTCTTGTTGTTGCTACCGGAAAGAAATGTCACACCTTATACAGGTTGCGGGTTCAAGCTTGTGGTGATCAGTTGAATGCTACTGAGAAGATTCCAGTATGGAGTTGTGGCATAGGAGATTGGGGCACATGAGCGAGAAGGGATTGTAGGTTCTTTTCAAGAAAGAAGTCTTACCAGACTTCAGAGGTACACATCTGAACTCATGTATTGATTGTTTGGCTGGAAAATAACATAGAGTTTCTTTTACTAGTCCTGCATTGTCTAGAAAGATGCATGCCTTGGATCGTGTCTATACAGATGTATGTGGCCCTTTAAAAATAAAAACTCATGGTGGATCAATTAATGTTCCAGGTATCAGTGGTGCACTTTATTTTGTCACCTTTATAGATGATTTTTCAAGGAAAGTTTGAGTTTATGCTTTGAAGACTAAAGATCAAGTTATTTATGTTTTCAAAGAGTTTCATGCCAGGGTTAAAAGGGAGACAGAGAGACAGCTGAAATGCATTAGGTCAGACAATGGTGGTGAGTATACATGCTCGTTTAATGTTTATTGCAGGTCACAGGGCATTCAGCATGAGATGGCAGTTCCTGGTACACCTTAGCACGATGTAATTGCAGAGAGGATGAACCGCACCATCATGGAAAAGATCAGATGTATACTTTCACAAGCCAAGCTACCCAAAAGATTTTGGGATGAGGCATTGAGGACTGCAGTTGATGTTATCAACTTGTTACCCTGTACAGCTCTAGATGGTGATGTCGCTGAATACGTATGGTCAGGAAAAGATGTCTTCTATAAGCATTTGAGAGTGTTTGGTTGTCGTGCATTTGCACATGTCCCAGACATTGAAAGGTCCAAGTTGGATGGTAAGACAAAAGAATATATTTTTCTTGGGTATTCACGTGATGAATTTGGTTACAGGCTTTGGGATCCAGAAAAGTAGAAAGTATTCAGAAGCAGAGATGTGATCTTCTTTGAAGATCAAACCTTTGAAGACCTCAAGAAAAAGGTACCAGCCAAGGCTTCTGAAGAAGGCTTAGCAGACTGTGATCCAGTCCCCCCTCCAATATGTCAGGGTGATGGGGGAGATCAACAGGAAGATGATGCAGAGGCAGATGCTGACTTACCTACAGAACATATAGAGCAGGAAGTAGATGAGGAGCAACCTCCTATAGAACCTCAACTGAGAAGATCTTCCAGAGAACATCAACCTTCCAAAAGGTATCCTACATATGAGTATGTAATGTTTACTGATGCAGGTGAACCAGAGTGTTACCAAGAAGTAATGCAAAGTGAGCAGAAGAATGAGTGGTTAGAAGCTATGCAGGAAGAGATGGATGTTCTACAGAAGAACCACACCTATGATTTGGTGCAACTACCAAAGGGGAGAAAGGCATTGAAGAACAAATGAGTTTTCAAATTGAAGACTCAGGAGTAATGTTCTCAACCAAAATACAAGGCCAGATTGGTTGTAAAAGGCTTTGGTCAAAAGTAAGGTATTGACTTTGAAGAAATTTTTTCTTCTGTTGTAAAAATGTCTGCTATTCGTATTGCTCTAGGTTTTGCTGCTAGCCTGGACTTGGAGGTTGAGCAGCTAGATGTGAAGACAGCTTTCCTCCATGGTGATTTAGAAGATGAAATGTATATGGAGCAACCATAAGGATTCGAAGTCATAGGTAAAGAAAATTTTATCTGCAGATTGAGAAAGAGCTTGTATAGACTGAAGCAAGCTCCAAGGCAGTGGTACAAGAAGTTTGATTCATTTATGGCTGAAAATGAATACAAAAGAACGGTTTCAGATCATTGTGTATACATCAAATGGTTTGGTGAGAATTTCATTATTCTATTATTATATGTTGATGACATGCTTATCCTTGGGAAAGATATGTCTATGATTGATAGGCTGAAGAAGGAACTTAGCAAGTCCTTTGCAATGAAGGACATGGGGCCAGCAAAGCAAATACTAGGCATTCAGATTTCTCGTGACAGAAAAGCCAAGAAAATATGGTTGTCACAGGAGAAATACATTGAGAAGGTATTGGACATGTTTAGTATGAGCAATGCAAAGCCAGTTGGTTCTCCTTTTGCAGGTCATTTTAAGTTGTGCTCAGAGCAGAGTCCAACAAATGAAGAGGAGAAGGAGAAAATGCAGAAAGTCCCTTATGCTTCAGCAGTCGGAAGTCTGATGTATGTGATGGTATGTACGAGGCCGAACATAGCGTATGCAGTGGGCGTTGCTAGTAGATTTCTTGCAAATCCAGGAAAGGAGCATTGGGCAGCAGTGAAGTGGATCCTTAGATATCTCAGGGGTAGCTCTAAAATTTATTTAAGTTTTGGGGGTGGATCACATGTTCTCACAGGTTACACAGATGTAGATATGGCAAGGGATATTGATACAAGGAAGTCCACATCAGGCTTTGTTCTTATTTTTGCAGGGGGAGCTGTGTCATGACAATCTAGGTTGCAAAGGTGTATTGCGCTCTCCACCACAGAGGCGGAATATATTGCTGCTACAGAGGTTTGCAAAGAGATGTTATGGATGAAAGAATTCTTACATGAATTGGGGCTGAAACAAGAAAGCTATGTGGTGTACTGTGACAGTCAAAGCACCATCCACTTATGTAAGAACCCAACTCTTCATTCCAAGTCAAAGCACATTGATGTCAGATACCACTAGATTAGAAATGTGTTTGAAGAGAAGCAACTAAAGCTTCAGAAAGTTCACACAGATGACAATGGGGCAGACATGTTGACGAAGACTTTACCAAAAGAAAGGCAAGAGGTTTGCCAATGACTGGTCGGCATGACTACACACTGAGAAGTCACGGGACAGCCTCCCTTGTGGGCTAAAGGGGGAGGTTGTTGGGCACTTAGCCCTTTTTTTTGCTTTCAGCCCAGCCACGGTCGACCGACCGGGCATTTCCGGTCGACCGGAACCGGTCGACCACCAGCCATTTCCTGTCGACCGATTTTTCCAGGGAGTAAAAGACATCGGACTGAGATTTTCCGGTCGACCGCCAGCCCCGAGGTAGCAAATGTTGACCTTTTGTTCCATGTCCGAGAACAGATCTTTTCCTTGGTTTATTTAATCCCAAAAGTCATGGGATTTGGCAAGTTTGGTGGATCTGGTCCCTGGGTTGTCCCTTGACCACCCTAGATGTATAAAACATCTTATTGGGGTCTAAAACCTAAGGGACAAGGTGATTTCAAGGAGGCCATCAAGAGAGGAAGAGAGGGGTTACTGTAGCTCCGGGAAGAAGGTGTTGCAGAAGAAGAACAAGAGAAGGGAAGATCTTCATCAGCTGAACATGTTTCTCATTACAGGGAAGATCAGGTTTGCAGTAGATTCTGCTGTGATCGAGTAGGAGAGTTCAATTCTGTTTGAATCCCAGTTATTCTCTTGTAGTTCTAACTCAAGTCTTGGCAAGAGACTTTGAGTAAAACATATGTACTTTCTATATTCATAGTGAAGTTTTTCCTCTGGCTTGCCCGTGGTTTTTCCCCTTCGCATTGGAAGGATTTTTCACGTAAATCTTGGTGTTTCATGTGGTTGTGTTCCGATTAATTTTTCCGCTGCGTTATTCGGTTAGTCTAGATTTGTTCGTACACATAAGTCGGTGCATTCAAACCCATCACGTATAACAATTAGCTCCCCAAAAAGTAAAAAAAAGAGGGGAAACAACAAAATCCACATTAATACAAGAGACTACACATTCCTTCACGGTAACTCAATACAAAATCAATTAGAACCTCCTTGGAACGCGACTCCCTCCCGAAGATACGGTGATTCCTCTCCCGCCACAACGCTCGTAACGTGCCATGAAAGATGAGCCACCGTACCATCCTTTCCGACTTAAGAGACCCAAGGCCCGAACTGGGACAACATATTCGATCGTTCTTTTAAATGTACCTAATGAAAGTTCGACATCATCTAGTAGTAGAGCTTCGTAAACAAGTTATAGAAAAAGTAATCATCTAATATGAACGAGGGTTTCACCCTCGGAACCGAACGAGGGTTTCACCCTCGGAACTCTCACCGTCCCCCGGGACGGTGGCTCCGCCGCCGGAGACTTCTCCGGCGGAACCCTCACCGGCGTCGCGCACCGGTGGCTCGTCGGGAGGGGGAGCTCCTGCCGAGATCTCCCTCTCCCCCTCATCCGTTCGGCATCACCCCGCACCGCCAGGTTAGCTCCCCGTTCCCTCCCTCGCCCCCTTCTCCGCCTCCAACAGCCCCTCCGGGCCATCCCCTCTTTCCCTCTTTCCCTCCCCTCCCCCCTCCGCCGCCTTCTCTCCGCCGCCCCCCTCCCCCTCTTCCCTCCATCCCCAACCTCCCCCCGTCGTCCTCGCCCTCCTGACCCCCCTTCCCTCCGTGACCCCCAGTCGTTTCTCCCCTCCCCCGTCCCTCCCTCCCCTCTCCAGCGCCGATCCCTCCCCCCCCCCCGCCAGCGCACCCTCCCCCCCGGTTTCCCTCTTTTCCGCCCACGATCCCCTCCGCCCTTCCGCCGTCCACACCCCCCCAGTCGCTCCCCCCTACCTTCCCCCCTCCGCCTACCCCTCACCCCTCCCTGGTGTCCCTCCAACCCCCACCCCCGTTCCGTCTTCCCCCTTCCCCGCCCCTTCCCACCCTAGTCAGTCCCCCCCCCGAACTTCCCCCTTCCCAGCTTCCCTCCACCGTCCCCCCCCCAACCACCATCCTCCACTGTCCCCACCTTCCCGCAGTCCCCCCTTCTCTTTTGAAACCTACCGTCTCTCCCCCACTTGGTTCCAATCCCTGTTCGGCACTCTTCCATGGCGATGGGTATCTGATGGGAATCGACGCCGAGCATGTACTTTTTCTTTTACATTTATGTCCTTTTAGTTTGTGTTTATATCCTTGGGAAAGTATGTACGCAAATGTAAGGCTTTATAAGCCAATGAGTCATTCCCATAGATTGTGTGGGTTTTTGTGCAAATGTATAGTAGGTCCAGCTAGGGGGCCCCCTCTCCTTCCCCATTTATCCACCTCATCCAAGTGGGGCTGGTCAACCATCCTAGGTGGCCATCTAGAAGGTTTGAATGCTAATTGACCACATGGGAGACAAGTGGTGTAAAATGTCAAAGTTGGCCACCTACCTTACCTACCTAGTCAAAGGAGTGCCCCCTCCATATGTAATTTATTTATTTTGAGTTTTGACCACACGGAAGAAAAAATGGCCTATTTCCCACGAAATTATCAGCCCCCCACCCCTTGCCATTTTCTATATAAGCCTATGTATAGTGTCATTAGAAATTAATGAATAAATTAAGAGAAAATTGTTAAAAAATCAAGA
Organism: Amorphophallus konjac; assembly: GCA_022559845.1. Lineage (NCBI taxonomy): Eukaryota > Viridiplantae > Streptophyta > Magnoliopsida > Alismatales > Araceae > Amorphophallus > Amorphophallus konjac. The sequence continues at coordinate 42,358,943 of CM040118.1, read as the reverse complement.
GTGTTCTTGAGCCCCTCCTCTCTCCCTCTGGTTTCTCTCCTCCAACCTCCAGTTATAGAGTGATTTCTATCTTCTATCCCCTCCCCTCTATCTCCGGTGATCATCTGTGCCGCCGCCGCCGCCGTTCGTGCCGCCTTCGAGCCGCCACGGAATCGTCTTCGATTTTCTGTCCTGCTGGACAGAGGTGTCTTCACGAAAATCCTGCTATCAGCCACGGCCTCTTCGTGAATTGAAATTTTTATGGTGTGTTCCTACCTTCTAGCCCCTCCTCCACAAAAAATTCCAGGTCCAAAATCCATCGTTTGTTATTTTTACATTTTCGGTCTTTAATCATTCCCAGATCTGTCCTGTCTCTGTCTACAGTGACAGTAGCCCTGTGTTTCCCACCTCCGGCCACTTTTTTGATTTTTACAAACCCTCCTAATTTTACTGGGAGTCCTATCCATCATCCCCTACCTCCACAAATTTTCTTAATTTTTTATCATCCTTCTATCTATCTTTAAAAATTCGTGTTCTTCCTCAGTTACAGTGTTGTCAGCCAGATTCCAGATCCGACCCACTGCTAGTGCAAACATCATAGCAATTCGTAGCCTTCCCCAAATCCAGATCCAAAAATAGTCCTGATTTCGTAGCTTGATGTCCCGCAACTTTTCTGAAGAACACAACCCCAGATTAGGACGTCTACCTCACGGTCAAAGGCAATCCACAGGAAAGTTCTCTGCTGACCTGAGATTTCAGGAACTGTACAACAGCAACCTTCAAAATTCGCCAATCAGAAGTACATGCTTGATTATTTTTCTTTAATCACCTTGGGTTGAAGCCCTTCGAAGCATCTTTCCAACGGAGCCAGTTTCGTCACATTCCGACGTCGGGGCTGATCGCAGCGTCCGTTCTTGCCGGAGCGCGCGCCGGAAAACAGAACCGACAGGTCCGTGGCCGGTCATTCCGACAGGTGCCGAACGGAGCCGCCCGGCCTTCGGTCGGTGAACCAGCGTGCCGCCAGCCCAGGGAACACTTCCACAAGTGTCCCCACCATAGTGGTGACACCGGGTCCCGCACGGTCCCTCCGGACAACACGTGGGTCCCACCGTCACTAGTTCGGGTGCTGCCGAAGAGACGCGAGAAGCCGCCCGTCAACCCGAATTCGGTCCTCCCGGGCCCGTTTGTGTAGCCCTTTACCTCCCTGCATGGAGTGGACAGTAATTCATTTGCTGTAATATGGTGTATTAATTGTCCCGGGAGTACGAGTTTCGGCCGGGTCCGTCGTCCCCACGCCGAGCGCGTGGAGGTATCGCATTCGCTCCCTTCTCGGCATTTTGCTTACTTCATATATATTTGTTTATGCCGCTGCTAGAGAGCATGTGTAGGGATATCTAGCTCGCTTTATATGTTCATTACCGCTGCTGTGAGAGAGTACGTGACCGTCCCGTGACCCGATCCGGGCACAAAAGAGAGCCAATCACCCTAGCTCATTGCCGGTTTCTCAACCGCGCACATCCGACGCTTCCCTCGTTAAGGGGCAATCACGAGCTTGTCGTGTCCGTGGTCTCGTCCCGCATCAATTTGGTATCAGAGCAAGTTGAGTCTAGGGTGTCTAACAAAAAAAAAAGTGTCATTTACGTCTAGCCATTAGTCATTGTCTAAGTCGTGTTTAGGGCCATCATTGTTTTAAAACAAAAAAAAGTATCTTTTGGGTCACATTTACATCCCTTTACTTGGTATATCAAAAGGTGTTGTCCGAACGTTAGGCTACGCCTATCGGGAAGGCCGCACACTTGCGCGAGTGATCTTCGGATCGATTAACTCCGCCCCGTACCGAGTCTTGGTGTCTTGTCCTTAGTATGCATGCATCCCAACCTTTGCATTAGTCGGTCTAGTGTCTTGTCTCCGTGTGTATGTATGCCCATGTTCACTACCCATGGCCGTTCCCCAAGATCATGCGTCCAAAGGGACATCCTTTGTGGCCCAATCCAATGCCTTCATGGCCCGACCATTAGCTTTCACTCATCTCGTTACTAAAGCTACTCTACTCAATGGGTCCACGACGAGACTCCATTTCGCTCATAATGATTTAGATAATTGGGTGTCTCTTGATATCGTGGAGTCCCTCTCCAAGGTGGGTAAGATTATCCGCGATGGGGATTTTGCTTTTGTCGAGTTTGAAAGGATGATTGGCTCCACTCTTTACTGTGATGGTGCATGGTGCAACCTTGGTACGCCCACAGGCCCATACATTATGCTAGGGCGACCTTGGTTGGAAGAGAGGAGAGCGATCTTTGACCGGGATACGAGGACCTGCACCTTATATCCACCTCACCTACCCGGCAAGTTCGTCTTTCCTGACATCCTTCGGCCGATCATCTCCGTGTCACCACCCATCCGCTCGTATCAGGCCACTCCGCCTACGGACCCATGCTCACCACCATTTCTTTCCGAACTTGCTTCGGAACCATCTCATTTGGAACCACCCAAGCCCGAGCCACCCGTGTTTTTGACAGGTACGCTTTTCATAGCTGAGCCGCTTCTTAGTTGGCTCAAGGATGGCTTGGTCCCACATCCCTTTCCCTTCATGGACCCCACCTTACCTTTAGTGCCAGTCAACTCATTCCATATCACATTTCGGTCTAGTCACCATGTTGACACGTTAGACGATCTTGTCATGGGATTAGATTCACAATGGAAGTTGACGCACCTACTGGCCCGAGGCTTTGACCAACCTACTAGTCTTAGCTTCACCCATCCGGCCTTAGGGTCCATTACCTCTGAGTGCACCGTGGGTTGTGTCACCACGGAGGTCATCTTACTCCTCCCCTTACCGGACGAGCCCGAATTCATACCCTTTTGTCCGAGGGAGGAATCATACATCTTGCCTACGATCCCCGTCCCACCCGTTACAATTCAAGGTGACTACCCACACTTTCAAAACTTCTACATGTGGGACCGTGACTTGTGGGAACCCACCACAAGGGGTCATACCTTCTTTGACCCTTTTGACCCCTTCACTATTAGGCTTCCCGAGTTACCACCCGTACTCCCCTTCTACAAGGAAGCCCACTTTTATGCCCCTTCCCCTCGGGATGGGCCATCTACATCCACCAACCCCGACCCACCTACACCCGGCCCTTCTAAACCACCCGAGTCACCCACATTCAAAAGACCATCCACGCATAACCACACCCGATGTATAGGTGTTCCCCATGCCATCCATTCCCAGTTGCACAACATGCATACATGGCACATATTCGGGTGTCCTGGTCTGCCGTCGCCCATGTACGGGTCGGACTAACATTAGGTGTGTCTAGGGTCATAGATGAGTCCGTGTGTTTTCCTTGTGTGGTTTGTTTTGTGTGATTTGTTTGCATGGTTTGTGTGTCGTTTATTTGTCTGCATGTGTCTTGTGCAAGCTCGTTGTCGTTCTATTATGAGTAAGAGGCGAGTGGACTCATTCGATGAGTATGGGATCGGTTCTACATCTATACCCGGATCAGTCACCTACAGGGACTCAGCGGTGATTCCTAGTGAGTCTTCGAGCTGCTTCCTTCCCTTTGCGAGTGCCCCACCCGGAGTGTCCACCTTTAGCCCATAGCAGTCCGTGCATATCGAGTATATATGGAATGAGCAGGTGACGATCACTTGGAGTGGAGCGTACCCGCGTTACTTGGCATGGTGACGGATCCGCCGGAGTACTCGAGCATCCCTACCCCTACTCGACGGGGTGGAGTTCCTCCCACCCGGGGAGAGTTGATGGGAATCGACGCCGAGCATGTACTTTTTCTTTTGTATTTATGTCCTTTTAGTTTATATTTATATCCTTGGGAAAGTATGTACGCAAATGTAAGGCTTTATAAGCCAATGAGTCATCCCCATGGATTGTGTGGGTTTTTGTGCAAATGTATAGTAGGTCCAGCTAGGGGGCCCCCTCCCCTTCCCCATTGGTCCACCTCATCCAAGTGGGGCTGGTCAACCATCCTAGGTGGCCATCTAGAAGGTTTGAATGCTAATTGACCACATGGGAGACAAGTGGTGTAAAATGTCAAAGTTGGCCACATACCTTACCTACCTAGTCAAAGGAGTGCCCCCTCCATATGTAATTTATTTATTTTGAGTTTTGACCACACGGGGGAAGAAAATGGCCTATTTCACACGAAATTATCAGCCCCCCACCCCTTGCCATTTTCTATATAAGCCTATGTATAGTGTCATTAGAAATTAATGAATAAATGAAGAGAAAATTGTTGGAAAATCAAGAGTGTTCTTGAGCCCCTCCTCTCTCCCTCTGGTTTCTCTCCTCCAACCTCCAGTTCTAGAGTGATTTCTATCTTCTATCCCCTCCCCTCTATCTCCGGTGATCATCTGTGCCGCCGCCGCCGCCGTTCGTGCCACCTTCGAGCCGTCACGGAATCGTCTTCGATTTTCTGTCCTGCTAGACAGAGGTGTCTTCACGAAAATCCTGCTATCAGCCACGGCCTCTTCGTGGATTGAAATTTTTATGGTGTGTTCCTACCTTCTAGCCCCTCCTCCACAAAAACTTTCAGGTCCAAAATCCATCGTTTGTTATTTTTACATTTTCGGTCTTTAATCATTCCCAGATCTGTCCTGTCTCTGTCTACAGTGACAGTAGCCCTGTGTTTCCCACCTCCGGCCACCTTTTTGATTTGTACAAACCCTCCCAATTTTAATGGGAGTCCTGTCCATCATCCCCTACCTCCAAAAATTTTCTTAGTTTTTTATCAGCCTTCTATCTATTTTTAAAAATTCATGTTCTTCCTCAGCTACAGTGTTGTCAGCCAGATTCCAGATCCGACCCACTGCTAGTGCAAAAATCATAGCAATGTGTAGCCTTCCCCAAATCCAGATCCAAAAATAGTCCTGATTTCGTAGCTTGATGTCCCGCAACTTTTCTGAAGAACACAACCCCATATTAGGACGTCTACCTCACGGTCAAAGGTAATCCACAGGAAAGTTCTCTACTGACCTAAGATTTCAGGAACTGTACAACAGCAACCTTCAAAATTCGCCAATCAGAAGTACAGGCTTGATTATTTTTCTTTAATCACCTTGGGTTGAAGCCCTTCGAAGCATCTTTCCAACGGCGCTAGTTTCGTCGCATTCCGACGTCGGGGCTGATCGCAGCGTCCGTTCTCGCGGGAGCGCGCGCCGGAAAACAGAACTGGCAGGTCCGTGGCCGGTCATTCCGACAGGTGCCGAACGGAGCCGCCCGGCCTCCGGTCGGCGAACTAGCGTGCCGCCAGCCCAGGGAACACTTCCACAAGTGTCCTCACCATAGTGGTGACACCGGGTCCTGCACGGTCCCTCCGGACAACACGTGGGTCCCACCGTCACTAGTTCGGGTGCTGCCGAAGAGACGCGAGAAGCCGCCCGTCAACCCGAATTCGGTCCTCCCGGGCCCGTTTGTGTAGCCCTTTACCTCCCTGCGTGGAGTGGGCAGTAATTCATTTGTTGTAATATGGTGTATTAATTATCCCAGGAGTACGAGTTTCGGCCGGGTCCGTCGTCCCCACGCCGAGCGCGTGGAGGTATCGCATTCGCTCCCTTCTCGGCATTTTGCTTACTTCATATATATTTGTTTATGCCGCTGCTAGAGAGCATGTGTAGGGATATCTAACTTGCTTTATATGTTCATTACCGCTGCTGCGAGAGAGTACGTGACCGTCCCGTGACCCGATCCGGGCACAAAAGAGAGCCGATCACCCTATCTCATTGCCGGTTTCTCAACCGCCCACATTCGACGCTTCTCTCGTTAAGGGGCAATCACGAGCTTGTCGTGTCCGTGGTCTCGTCCCGCATCAGTATCTCTTGGAGCACCCGACGAAGCAAGAGTCAGCTCCGCAACGTAGGTTACGACTTCTCACCCTTGATCTCATTAGGGCTCGGAGATACTGCGCATTATCCCCATGCATCCCCTGTGATGCTGGCCACCCGAACATCCTACTTTCACCGCCTTCGGTTAGAGCGGTTCGGCAGCCTTGTGCTCCTCGAGGAAGAAATTCGTCACCGGCAAATGCGGCTTCCTCTTCCTCGGCACCTCCAGGAATCCATAGCCACGCTGGGCGCCTGTAATCCTTCCTGTTCTTGTTTTGTTTCTTGTCTCTTAGATGGGATGATGACGGTCTAAGCTAGACATACCAACTTATGTAAGGTTCTGAGTCTCCTGTGTCCATGTACTGTGACTATCGCTTGTTATGAATGAAATATCGGTATGCTATGTTTCAAAAAAAAGTTATAGAAAAAGCTTATTTTTTCTAGGACTTTTACCGAATGCCTCCTAAAGGATATATGCGATATGACCCTCGTATCATGGGTTTACTGTTAATCGAGTTCAGACGCCACAGAATTGGATTCACGCAAAGGTATAAATCTTGATGATTTTACATGTACTAAAATCACTGCCAAGCTTTTCAATCTATATGAATCTTTAGGGGATTTTGGCTAAAGACACATTTAATTTCTTTGATACTATTATGTCGGATTATGATTAAAAGCTGAAATCAACTTTTCTAATAGTGTGTCTGGCAAAACTTTTGGATGGAAGCCACTTCCGGAATTTATCGGCAATTATCCTCACAAGCTAGAAGCAAATTGCGCAGAGGGCTCTTGACGATAACCTTGAAGCTGGTAGTCTTCACCTGTCTGCAGAATCACACGTGAAACAACGGTATATGAATTTTTGTAGCTGATTTTTAAGGTACCGAGAGACCAAGAAGGGGTGCTTATATGCAACGACATAGAAGAGTTGTCCTCTTCCAATGCCATGACCCCACCACACCTAGCATCAAGTCCACCAGTCCCTCGTGAGTCACTAAACGGTGGCTGCATGGGGATCCATTTGATGAGAAGTGGTGGGCACTTCACCGAATACAATCGGAAGAATCCAGTATTTCTATGAACCGCATACATATATCAAACGCCAAAGTACAAACCAGACATGTACAAGATGTAGGATCCAATGATAAACCATTAAATGTTTATACCAATTCCTACACAAGATCGGCATGTGAAATAAAACTGTGTAATTTTCTCTCCCAAGTCTGCACAAGCATCTCTAGTACCAAATAAGGGGCACAAAACAGAACACTTCGATGTAAGCATCGTTTGACCCCAAGGTGAGAAAGGGTGACATGAAGGTAACAAAATGGAGCGCATTGCCTCTGCTACAGTCCTTTCCCATTTTCCTTAATTTACCTCATAGCATATTTACTACAAAGGATGCATCTCCAAATTGTCATGTTGGTTCTGTTGAGTACCATTCTCAGAGGCAGCGGACTGGCGGTTCTCACTCGTACTCATTTCCTGCACAGCAGGTGGGTTTATGATTGTCATGGGCATGGCAATGTCATCAGAGAGCCGCCCCTTCATCTCTCGGTGTTCTTGACATAGTGCACACCAGTGCATGCAGCAGTGTACCATGCAAGGATCACATGGAGAATTCTGCGGAAACAACATCAAAGGCACAGTCAGAGTCTCTGCACGGTAGATACCTTAACCCGGTGATCTCTAAATAAGATGCTGGTAGTGAATCTCCCATTTTCTTAATATGTATGTCGTAGATTTAATAAATTTTCCCACGTCAGCTGAACAGCAGCTTAAAACCCATGTAAATGCAAATTTTATCAAAGTTCCCATATCAAGTAATTCAAATTTCAACTGTCTGACGTGTCTTAAAGCCTTAGACCACAAAGTCAACTTGAAAAATCAGTAAGAATACAATCCAAGAAGCAAAGTTCCAATGGATCATATACACTGAACATACTGCCAATTATGACAATTCACATGGATGCAAGTAACGTTCCTCAAAATTAGGATTTCAACAAAAACACATGGACATGCACAAACAAGCACCAGTAGGAAAGTCATTGAAGTCATTCGAGATGGTTGCATGGCAAAATAATGCATCCCAACCAATTTCTTTTGCATAGTTGATGTGTAAATTTATGGGTATGTGAACTTGTCTTGGCCATATGAATGAGCATAACTAGAAAGGGCAATAGCAAGTAATGGTCCCTTCTAATGTTCAAAGCTCTTGCCTTCATGGTATGCCACCAAAGAAGAACCATGAAGAGACATCAAGGAATGCAGTAATAAAATCTAAAAACTATTTATTTACCTAAGAAAGCTCTGAAAAAAATCATGCCCTAGTGTCTAGCATATAGTCCTCTGTATGTGGCTACAACTTAGAATTTAGTTGTTGCTAAAAAGGCATAGGCAAATTGCACCAGTGAAACAAATAGTAAACAACAGAGATCACCTTAAGATGATACTTCTTCTGCAATGACTGCCGAAACAGTCCAGTGTAGATGCCACACATCCACCAAGTAAACAACAGACCTTCACCAATGAGAAATGGTGTCCCAGGATCAATACCATGAAGCAATGCCGTGGCAGCAGCAAGTGCCATGCCACCCTCAACAAAGATAGCATGGCAAACACATGGCCTAGTCCAAGGAATGTCTTCCCTCAGTCTCTCAACATTGCGCCCAAACAACACACATGGACAGAACAACCCAGTCCAACCTATCAGCAAAAAAGAAGGAAAGTTGCAAGTTACTGCAGGATACAAAAGAGAAATGAACACACAGGAAGACAGAAAAAAATAGCAATGAAGCTATAAGCAGATAGAAATTGGAAGTTTTTCTAGAGAAAGTTCAGTTGGCCTGTCTGAAAAATAAGATGTCACTTATTTTGCAACAACAAATAAGGCAACTATAAGAGACAACCAAATGCACAAAAACACAGCAAGAGAACATGTGTCAACAACCACAAATATAAAAGGGTTCAAAGATCCCAGATATAAATTAACAGGACGATTATTCAACTGACGTGCAACCCCAGTAAGAAACCGCATTGAGATAATATTACTATTCTGGTTTATGAGCTTTGTGCACTATCTCACATTCTTGGTGATAAACTACCTACACACAGCAGTTGTAGTTTAACAAATAAACAATGACACTATTCAATCAAGAGCAGGAAACACAACAAGTTTGACCACTTCATTGAGGTATGAAAAATTGTCTCTTCCACGAACAGCCTATCACTCATGATATGTTCCTTAAGCTTATGACTCTTGCTGGCAAAAACCATGTTTTCCATGTTATATTTTGGGTCACCAAGAACTTCACATTCCAAGAATGAGCTAGCATACTAGTTTTGCAATCAATATTTTACAGTGCATTTATATCTCAATATCCAGTAAATGATGCCTATGGAAAGTGAAATGATATCAACTATCAAGAGCACCATGGAATGATGGCAATATCAACACTCATGAACAAAATACATGTAACTTAAAAGACTTGCCTGACTAATGTGATTTGGTACCTCCGGATCTCAAACAGATCCAAAAAGATTGCAGTTATGTGCCACAAAAAAGATTGTGCATTTTTTAGATAGCACGCATATTCACATACCCATGCATGCATATGAAAACCAATACTGAACTTCAGGATATGAGCAAGTTTTGTGATATCACACGTGTCATAGTTGCATGTTTAACCTACTCATTAACAATGGGTATTAGACTATTAGGATCAATTTGAACAAGGATTTACTAATGCATAGAAAGAAAAATCGAGAAGCTCATGCTCTACCTAGACAGAAACATCTTCAAGTACATGATTGGGATGCAAAATCTATGAGAAACAACCTACATGATCTATGATCTTGATCATACATTCCACAAAACATACATGACTCCTGAACATATTTTCTAGAAAAAAAAATAACAGAAACACCTTATGAACAATGATCCACACTCCACAGTACGTGTCATAAACTGGTATCCTTCCTGACAACATTTGTCAGAAGTAAATGACAACAAAAGTTAGGAAAGCATAGCTTCTAAACGCATCACACTGATATCCCAGATTTCTCAGCAAATCTACATCATGAACAACTACAATAGAGGGAAAGGTATCATAGCCTCTTAAGAATAACATAAGCTTCAGTCTCCTTTCCTACATTCAGTGGAGGATAAGATGCACAGCTGAAGAATCATACCTACACATGAATCACAGAACCTTGCAACATAAATATCATCTTTCTGGGAGAATGTAGCTACCACAAATTAAACCAGTAACAGCAAAGAGAGAATTTTATAGAGAAATATGTTTGTGGTGTCCATTTTCTTTTCATCGGGAGGAGCACTTTGATTCTCCCTCCCTCCCACCCATCCAACGCATTTTTGACTTCCTCAGCTTACTCACTGAAACAAGTTGAATTATATCTGTCTTATTTCCAAAAGCCAAATGGTGCATTTATAATATTAACACATGCTTCTAGTCTCGTAACAGAAGCAGGAACGTAAAAATGCTAGATAAATCCCAAGTCCCAACCTATCGACAAAATGGTTCAACAAATTATTTTCACTATTGAGAAGATGTCATGTAAATCCACCTCCAATTGAATATCACATGAATTTCAGTGGCATAGGCCCTAAAAATCTACGAGCCTCCAAAATGTAGTTAAATAAATTTCAACAAAGAATGCTTCCTCACCTTATGGTCTTGGAATCAAGTAGCAACTTAATCAAATCTCCAAGTCAAATTCAAATATCTAAACTCTAAATCAAGGTGCCACAACTTGGCATTGCAAACAACATATATCTGAAGGAGGATGGAACAACTGATATGAATAAAACAGGATACTGGTATCAGGCAAGACTATATCAACAACTTTGATATATTGGACCAGGTCCTCAATACAGGGATGGCTCTCGTTGTCATAAAATGAAAAACTGAAACAAAAAAGACAAGAAGGATCTACATCCACAAAAATATAATAAAATAAAATAAAACCAAATTGTAAGGATCATTAAAGATTTGGTTGGTGGAATGTCACCTCAAGAGACTAGGGCACTCAATCATGCACTAGCTATCCCACGGGCCATGGCAAAGATTGTAGTTTTGGTGCTCTTGCTAGCTCAAGATGCTATGTCAGTGTATTTTGTAAAACTATGGAGATCCCAAGGACCTCTCGAGGTCCCCAGAGAATATTCCAAAACTAAGGAGATGCCTCTTAGGAAAAGTAAGAAAGGACTCCCAATCTCCAGGCAATGTTTCCCATGCTATTTACAAGAAAGGTTTCCAAGTCCATTTTTTGTGGAGGAGAATCAGGAGATCGCCTAAAACAGTATTAATTTTCATCCCAAATATGGATATCTTTACCAAGGTTGTTAGATAAGGTGTCCATATCTTCATAATGATTGGCTTTGTTTGATCAGGTGCAATGGGGAGCCTGCAACCAAAGAGGAAACAATAAAATATTGTCTGATGCACACTTCATGGTAACCACCCACCCAGGGGAGCAGAGGTATTTAAACACATCACATAATAATTTGGTTGGCAGGAAGTGATTGATCATGGGGCAATAAAAAGTCACTGTTGTAAGCTTGAATCTTTTGGAGAGATTATAATTTTCATGGTGTCCTAGATATTGATGAAGGGATGGGACTAAAAAGATTGATAGATTGGATTTAATTGAGACCAACAGTGGAAGGAACAAGATCAATCATGGAAACAATGTTTAATGGAATTAATGTAAGGTGATTGACTCCCAGAAGCACTGCAGAGCCGAGACAGAGTTTAATGACTGCCATGCGGAAGAGGACATAGCAAGCCAACAACTGATTGACTCCGTGTTTTTTTTTTTGAAAGTGGGTAGTACCACTAATATATTAAATGAAGAGGGTGATGTACAGGTATAATCAATGAGCTCCCAAAAAACTCTGTACAAAACACAGCAAGATGGTGTATCACAAGCTAACCTCCCAACAAAACAAAAAGAGGGGAGTTGAGGGAATTAACATTACAAGTCAACTCTACCCATTCTCTCACTCTAGCACAAATGAAAGATACAAGAGATGCTTCCGCTTTCGCCTCTCTCCTAGAAATTCTATTGTTCCACTCACACCATAAAGACCAAAGCGTGGCGTACAGGATAAGCCACCAAACCACCCGATCATCTCTGATGGGCCAACTCCTACCCCACGACGCAATGAAGCCGGTCTGCACAACAGACTCTCGTCACGAGTCCCTCCCACACCTCTTGTGAATAGGTACATTGCACGAACAAGTGGTCCACGGACTCATCCTCCTGACCACACAGGCAACAAGTCGTCTGGATCCCCGGGAGGAAGTGTAACAACCTGTCACAAGTCGGCAACCTCCCTTGGGAGATCCTCCAAGTGAGTAGCTTCATCTTCATCGGGCTCCGCGGTCTCCACAAGTGAGGGGCGAAAGTGTGACGCACCCCTCCAAGAGAGATGATGGAATAGACAGACCTCACTGAGAAGGACCCCCCCCCACCTCCATGACCACACATCCTCCCAGTCGGGATACAGTGTGTAGACGTAGAGGAAGAGTAGGAGGTCCCCGAGCTGTTATATCTCGTTCAACCTCAGATCCCTCTTGAAGGTTGGTGCCCAAGAACCCCAGAAAGTTGGGAGTCAAAAGACTGGGCAACCGACTTCAAATGGGTTAGCACAGACTGGGAAGAGGTTGGAGAAGGAGGCCTCCAACGTGAAATCGCAGCACCACTTGTCCTTTCAAAAAAGACATCGATCGCCTTTTCCTAGAAGGACACAAATGCTAGAAGAGATAATATCCCTGCAACTCAAGATGTCGCGTTAGATCGGTGAAGTCCAATGATGAGAAGGAGAAACCATGTCTCAAACTAGCCTCCTACTATAGTATCTTTGCCTGATAACCTGAACTCACATCCCCTCATCTCCCATCCCCAGCCTCCAAAACCACTTACACAAGAGGGCCAAATTGAAATCTCTGACATTCTTGATCCCCAGGTCTCCCTAATTCTTGCTGGCAGCCACCCTAGTTGATGTCATGCCATCCCCTACATTGCCCCCCACTCCCATGCCAAAAAAAACTCATCTTAATAGACTCTATCTTCTTCGCCGCAGACTTAGGGACTCAGAACACAGAAAGAAAATAAACACTGATCTGCACAAAACTAACATGCTGCCATAAGACAGGAGTCTAGCCTTCCAACCAACCAGCTGGACTCATAACTTTGAATGATAGGAAGCCAGTCTGCACATCTCAAAGCACCTGGAGATAGGGGAGGACCCAAGTAAGAGATGGAGAAAGCCCCCACCTGACAACCCAGAATGCAGGTAGGCCTCTGAAGGGCCATGTCTTCCATGTTGATTCCTACGAGCAGACTCTTGAAATTGACCTTCAAACCATTAGCCTCTTCCGAGAACTCCAACAGAAGCCTAGCATCAAAGAGCTGATGCTCACCCTCTGTCAAGAAAAAGACCGTATCGTCGGCATACTGCAGGTGAGTGATAGAAGCACCGTCTCTCCCAACCATGAATCCCTTAATATAACTAGCCGCCTCTGCTCTCTGTCACACCCTACTCAGCACATGCACCACCAAGACTGAGAAGAGGAGACATGGGGTCTCCCTGTCGTAGCCCCCTGTCACTGAGGAAAAAGGAAGTCGGTCTCTCATTAACAAGGACCGAAGGAAGCAGAAGAAATGCAAGTCTGAATCCATCTATCACCAAAACTCATCCTCTCCAACACGTCGAATAAACACAGCCAACTAACTCTATTATAGGCCTTCTCGAAATCCACCTTGAGAACTACTCCTTTACTCCTCTGAGTCTTCATAGCAAACAGGCATTCATGAGTTGCCAAAAAGTTGTCCTCGATGTGCCTACCGCTGATGAAAGCTCCCTGAAAGTTATTAACAACCCTGTCTATAACAAAAGTCAATATTCTGGCTAGCATCCTAGTGAAAATCTTGTATGTTCCATTCAACAAACTAATGGGCCTGAAGTCCCTAAAGTCTTGTGCACCTTACTTCTTGAGAATAAGCACTAAGAGTGTTTTATTAATATCCACCAAGTGAGCTCTCTGCTCTTGGAATTCCCACACAACAGCCATAAAGTCATCCTTGATGACATCCCAACCCCTCTGGAAGAAAGCCAAAGAAAAGCCATCCATCCTTAGAGCTTTGTCCCATGCAAGCGAGAAGACTGCCTGGCGTACCTCTCCTCAGTAAAGCTCTGAGAGATGGCCTCCCTCTCCTCGTCTAAAAGACGGGGAAGGAGATCAGCAGTAATCTTGGGCCTGAAATGGTCGTCCTCAGTAAACAACATGGAGAAGTAGTCCTCGGCCAGACTCCTGATCTGCTCCTTTGAAGACACTATGTAATCACCCATCAAGATAGAAATAATGGAATTAATGCTCCTCCTCCCTGAAGCAATGTGCTGAAAGATTGCCTCTAATAGATTTCCTCCCTGACGAGGATCTCATCAAACTGGCCCCTGAGAGCATCCCTAAAGTTCTTGTCCTCTGCATCCACCAGCCCTGCCTCCTCTAAATAGTCCAGGCCCTCAATCTGCTGAAGAATTCTATCCTTGACAACTCTCCCCGAGAGGGTCTTGATAGCCCCCTAGGTCTTGAGTACCTGAGCAGTATGTCGAAGCTTCAAGACCAAGGTGGGGTTGATCTGCAATAATAAGAGCAATGGGGCCTCCTGGAGATTGTGGCACAATTGCTTCCCCTACTGACAGGATGGCTTTCCCATCCATCTGTTCTTTTGGAACTTGATCAGCCCCACCTGGACTCTTCGATGGCCCACTGCCGGACGCCACTACCAGCAGAGCACCCACAGAAACAGAAGCCCCTCTCAGGGCCGGTGAAGAAGACACCTGCCCAGGAGTAGAGGGTCCACTGTCTTCCACCAAGGAGGAGATGAGCTCGGGAAGGCGACCTAACACCGGTAGAGCCACTTGCACCTACTGCCGCTTCTCCACTCTAGGGCACACCTCCACAAAGCTTCCCACCGCCTGAGGGGGCTTCCCAGACGACCTCCCCTCCTGAACGACCGCCATCTGCTTCCCCTTCCTGTCCCCAACCATCGCCTGGAAACCGCAACACTACTAGCCCCATATGAGACAGGCCAGAGAGACCCCCTCGATGCACCCTGCCACTACAGAACGAGGGGCGACGCCTGTGATGGGCAGCCCGCTGGCTGCAGGGGTGGTAGGAAGGCCAAACCAGTCCCCTGCGCCATCGAACACGGGAGAAAGTCGGATTGAGCCGGGTGGGGACGACGGCACTGTGCGGGGCCGCAAGATCGGGGAGGTGAAGGACACGGGCTATCGGGTAAGTTCCGAGTATTCGAAACATGCTTGTAACTAATACCCGCTGACCCAACACTTGAGCTAAACCCGCTAGCGGAGCGAACCGGACCATCCTTTCTGAGACACTGCGGTGAACCGGCGGTCTCACCCAGGTCAACCCTCAAATTTGAACTCCCCCCACCCAAAGCCGTTGTCGTACGTCCTCAACCTCCGTTCGTTGACTCTACAACCCTAATCCGAGCGGCGGCGGAAACTACAACTCTTCTAGCATCCACAGGCAGACGATGAAGACTTCGTTGTCCACCTCCGCCGTAATGACCACTGGCACAACCACCAGATTGGTCCCCTAGATGGTCACTAGGACTGCCGTCCTCGACCCCAACTCTGTAACTCCAAGCTACCGCCCTCCACCAGACCAAATTCCTTCACCAAGAATGCAATCCCCTCCTCGTCGCACAAGAGCACGCACGACGAGCCCCTCCAGAATCACCCTAAGACTTCCCATCTCTAGGTTGGGGAAAGTCCCCCAGTGAACAGATCACCTCGGCACCCAGAGGACGGTGTCGCCTGCTCCCAGGAAACTAGACTCCAATACTTTGGCCACCCTCTCCTCATCCTGACCTAGCACCAGGAAGGAGTCAGAGGCGGTTCAAGTCACCACCCAACAGCCTCCAATGCTCTCCTCGAGCCGTCGCTTGACCACCTCTTCCGAAGTTGAGCCTTCAAGAGTGGTCGCACACAGGCACCGCCTCAACCAACAAAGCCTGGACTGCAGAGGCTCCGCCAGAAAAGCTCCGGCGTCCGACCACCTCTTGCCACATGGCCTAAGCTGCTCCTGGAGACCAAACACCTTCATCGCCGCCGCGAACAACCGGAAGTGTGCCGCTGCCGGCGGAGAGGCCCATGGACAAAACCGCCTGACGTGTCCCTATCTCCCACACCTGAAGCAGGTCGGCGGGAGGCCGCTGGCAGGGTGTCAAACAAGTGGAGCACTCCCCCCCCCATGGGCCATGGCCCCAGAGTTTCTCTCACTAGAAAATGATAGAGAGGGAAAGTCTCCGACAACCCTTGATTGACTCAGTGTTGTCCCGTCCACAGGTAAGCTGGATGGCATGGAACCCTTGAGCCAGGGATGAAGTCGAGCTATGCTGTTAATGTAAGGGATATAGCCTGTCATCTCATAAGCCTACCATTGTATGAGGATGCTCAAGTAGATCATGCCTGGAATTCTTCCAATAACCACTTTCAAGGTGTATGTGCATGGAAATCTGTTTGTAGAACTAAGGAAGAAGGCAGAGTTGATTTGACCCCCATTGATACCATTAGCCGAGCCCTTCTTCTGAAATGGCTTTGGAGGACTGATATGGAGATTGAGGCACTGTCAATGGCGCCCGATTGCGGTGTCAAATAGGCAAGGGTTCTCGTGTGGGGTTGGACGCACACGGGTAAAGAAGCAAGTCCAAAAACATAGGATCCGTCTAGCTACTTGGAATATAGGAACTTTAACGGGTAAGGGTTTAGAATTAGTTAAGTTAATGAAGGACAGGAGGGTTAATATAGCTTGCCTACAAGAAACTAGGTGGAAAGGACATAAAGCTAAAGACATTGATGAATATAAAATTTGGTATACGGGTAATAATAACTCTAGAAATGGTGTTGCTATAATAATAGATAAAAACTTAAAAGACAGAGTTGTGGAATTAAATAGATTGGGGGATAGACTAATGTTAATTAAACTTATCTTAGATAAGGATATTTTGAATATAATTAGTGCATATGCACCTCAAGTAGGATTAGAAGAGAGCATTAAAAAGCAATTTTGGGAGACTATTGATAGTTTGATCCAAAATATCCCTAGTGAAGAGAGAATCTTTATTGGAGGGGATCTTAATAGTCATGTGGGTATAGATAATAGAGGCTATGAGAGGATTCATGGAGGGCTTGATTTTGGCAATAGAAATGATATGGGTAATGATTTTGCTGTGGCCTATGATCTAGCAATTACTAATACCTTCTTTAAGAAGAGGGACGAACACTTAATAACATACAAGAGTGGAACACATATAAGTCAAATTGACTATTTTCTCATTAGGAAGGTCGATAGAGTTTTATGTAAAGATTGCAAAGTTATTCCTGGTGAGAGTCTAGCCCCTCAACATAGGTTGTTAGTAATGGATGTCACTATCCCTAAATTCAAAAGAAAGATCATTATAAATAATTATTCCAAGATTAAATGGTGAAATTTAAAAGGTAAAAGTTTAGAAACATTTAAAAAACATCTATTAAAGGAAAATATTTAGAATTTAGAACAAGAAACTAATGTAATGTGGAATAATGTTACAAATTGTATAACGAGGGTTGCAAAACAACTCTTAGGCGAATCTAAAGGTAAAAAGAATTTAGACAAAGAGACTTGGTGGTGGAGTGAGGAAATCCAAAATACCATTAGAGTAAAAAAGGAATGCTTTAAAGTTTGGCAAACTAACAAAAATGATCAAACCCTAGAAGCCTATAAAATCGCTAAAAAGAGAGCTAAGAAAATAGTTAGCGAAGCTAAATCAAAGGCATTTGAAGATTTATATAATAAATTAGGAACCCGAGAGGGTGAAAAGGACATATTTAAACTTGCTAAATTAAGAGAAAGGAAAACTAGAGATTTAGATCATGTTCGGTGCATTAAAGGTGAAGATCAAAGGGTTTTAACTAAGGATCTTGAGATTAAAGGGAGGTGGCATAGCTATTTTCAGAAGTTACTTAATGGAGATTCCGTCAAGGATTTATCTTTAGAAGGTACCCAAGAGTCCACAATATTTGATAAATATCAATATTTCAGGCGTATTAAGATGTCAGAAGTGGAGGATGCTTTAAGGAAAATGAAAGTGGGCAAGGCCTTAGGACTAGATGGCTTACCTATTGAAGTATGGAAAGGCCTAGGAGATATTGGTATTCAGTGGCTAACTAAATTTTTTAATAAAATTTTAAAGGAACGGAGAATGCCAGAAGTTTGGAGAAAAAGTGTTGTAGTTCCTTTCTATAAAAATAAAGGAGATATTCAAAGTTGTAATAATTATCGTGGAATTAAGCTTATGAGTCATACTATGAAACTTTGAGAAAGAGTAATTGAAAAACGCCTCCGATGTATGACTACTGTATCGGAAAATCAGTTTGGTTTTATGCCAAATAGATCTACTACAGAAGCTATTTTCTTACTACGGCAACTAATGGAGAAGTATAGAAAGATGAGAAAAGATTTGTATATAGTTTTTCTTGATTTAGAGAAGGCGTACGATCGAGTACCGAGAGAATTGATTTGGTGGACATTAAGAAAGAAAGGAATCTCTCAAGGATATGTTGATTTGATTAAAGATATGTACGGCGGTCCTATTACTAGTGTTTGAACTATTGCTGGGGAGACTGGTGAATTTCCAGTTTCTATAGGTTTGCATCAAGGTTCTGCACTAAGTCCGTATCTCTTTGCCTTAATTATGGATGAAGTAACTAAACAATTGCACGAGGATATCCCTTGGTGTATGCTATTTGCAGACGATATTGTTTTAATTGATGAGAGTATTGATGCTCTAAATGCTAAGTTAGAGCGTTGGAGACTTGCCTTGGAGTCTAAAGGTTTTAGAATTAGTAGGAGTAAGTCAGAGTTTATGCACTGTAATTTTAGTAATGGGAGAGTGGTTCAGGAAGACATGGTTCTAATTGATGGACATAACATTCCGAAGAGTAGTAGCTTTCGATATTTAGGGTCTATCATACAAGAGAATGGGGAGATTTATGATGACGTTACACATAGGATTAAGGCAGGCTGGTTAAGATGGAGAAGTGCATCAGGTGTCCTTTGTGATCGTCGTATGTCTGTGAAACTCAAAGGGAGGTTTTATAGAACGGCTGTGAGACCTGCTTTGTTATATGGTACCGAGTGTTGGGCAGTACGAAAGGAACACATCCACAAAATGTGTGTAGCAGAGATGAGGATGTTGAGATGGATGTGTGGTAAGACTAAGAAAGACAAGATTAGGAATGAGCGCATCCGTAAGGACTTAGGGATAGCTCCAATTGATAGCAAAATGAGAGAAAATAGACTCAGGTGGTTTGGACATGTGTTTCGTCGCCCTAACTCAGCGCCGGTTAAAAGATGTGACCAAATCTTAGTGGATGCTAGTAAAAGAGCTCGAGGAAGGCCTAAAATGAGATGGTGCGATGTTATTAGGAAGGACATTAGTTCCTTGAGTTTAAATATGAATATTGCACTTGATAGAAATCTTTGGCGGAACAAGATTCATGTAGCCGACCCCAATTAATTGGGATAAGGCTCTGATGATGATGATGATGATGATGATGATGATGGCTGGGTCTCACATAAACGTAGATACAATCATTTGTCTAGTCTCTGGAGAAGCATTATGAGCTTAAGATTTTCTATAATCGTTTGATGGAAATTCAGGTTGAAGATGGTCGCAAGACGAACTTCTGGGAGAATCCTTGGATGAATGGCAGGCCTCTCAAGGATGACTTTCCAAATCTCTTTGGCATTGTCTGCAGGAAGGGAGTCCTGATAAGCACTATATGGTCTCAATCTGAAGAGCGACTGGGATGGAACATTGAATTTCAGAGAAACCTAAGCAAGGTGGAGTGGTAGGAATTACTTCGGCTCTCTCACATGCTAGACAGTATACATGTTATCCAGGGAGCCAGAGATGTCAGAAGATGGAAACGGGACAAATCAGGGACATGCACTGTTAGATAGGCCACTCGGATTTTGGCTCAAGGGAGACAAAAAGTTTCTTGGAATAAGCAGGTGTCAAAGAATAAAATCCCCATAAAAATCAAAATTAGAGAAGAATTGCAACAGCTTATAGAGTGCATAGGTTCAAACCTGATATCAAACTTTAGTGTGTTTTCTGTGGCTCTTATCAAGAGTTTCTGGATCATCTATTCCTAAATTGTGGCATTATTCAGACTGTTTGGCATCAAATTTTTAAGGCCTTATCTCTTACCAGGATGGTGGATCCTCACATGGAAGACTAGATGAAACTCAACCCAGTCCATGAAGAGAAGGATCTATGGTGGCAATGTCTTGCATGGGTTCCATTAGCTTGGGGACACTCAAGTGTGGGAGAGAGACTGTTCAGAGAACAATTCAAGCACCCTTCTTATACCATACTCAATTGTATCAAATGTCTTCATCAATGGCATTTTAGAGCGTGAGGGTCCTATATCCAGCAATCTTCTATTTTATTCAGAATAGGAGATTGGGCTAAGCTCATTTTGTAATCTCGTCGGGTCTTTTCGGGTTTCATGGGTTTCTTCACTTTCTATGAGGCACTACCATCTTGGTTGACGGCCTTCTTTTTTTCTTTCATTTCTTTCATGGGCTGTATCCTGTGAACTTCTCTGCTTTCTTGATGAATTGTGGTCTCGAAGCCACCTTCCAAAAAATGTACCCTTTTTAAAAAGGGTAGAGAGCATGTACCCTTTCTAAAAAGGGTAGAGAGAATAGTGGTAGCAATTATATTCGGAATGTACATTTTTTCAAGAGGTCGTAAAATTCTGGTATGCAGCTCCTGATAATATATCTCTTGCTGTTAACACTGACTCTGCAATTTCAGATTTCAAGAAGATGTGATATCACTATCAGGTGTAATCATTCGAACATGCAGGCCATGAATGCTCCTTTTCCATACTGATGATCCGGCCAACATTAGAACAGAAAGTTGGCAAACATTTGACTGGTCTCTCTTACGTGGAACATCACTAGGCAACCGTTAGTGAATGGTGACAGTAAAAGCAAAACATTGATTTTCCATTGTAGTGTCCCAGATAACTTCTGAGCAATCTACAGGAGATACTACTAGGATGCTTGAGAAGGCAGAAGATCATGTTGAAGCAGGCTAAATTTGCAGGTTGGGTCCCATCAACTTTTGTGAAGAAAACTAGGTCATATCAAAGATGTCTGCCTTGTCTCCCTTGCTTTTTTCTCTCCTGCTTCTGCCACTGATTCTGGAGTCAAATTCAGATCTAGCAATGCTTCCTTCCAAGTGCTTTGTCACAGACTGGTGGATGAAAAAAACATGAAGCTTTAAGTCTGGGCCAAATCTAGAGATATGTGGTTCTTACTAGATGAAAAAAGAAGAGATTTAACTCTGGCCCCTCTCTTCTCTATACCATCTCTTGGTTCATGGATTTGGAAATTATGGGAACCATCGATTTTGAGATGTGGAATGGCCCCAATTCTTTGTTGTCCTCTGATGTTTGCAGTTATCTCCTCAATGGTTATTCCAATAAGGAAATTGCTTCGTGATGTTTAGGTTAGATATTCACAATAAATTAAGCCAATTTGTAGGTCAAGTAACTGGCAAAAAGAAACCCCAAAGTTATTTCCACGTAAACTAAAGGAGAGAAAATTTGGGGTAAAATTGAACAGGAGAATCTTAATATGGAGAATTCTGCCAGTAAATTGTTGGTGGAGGACAAAGGCAAGTAAAGGGAATAAAAGAATCTTCATATGAAAAGTAGACACATGTTTTATTGCTTTTTAATGCCTAAGAATTGCAGCTTTGGTTTTTATCTACACTTTCTGGGTACTTCAATTGCTTTTTGATTGACAATGTTGATATCCTAAACCCAATCCAAGATTCCAAGTACACTTTAAAACTTCAGAGAAACAAAGGAATATCTCCTCTTCCACCTCAGAGACATCTGGGTTACCCCTTTCTGAGGACATGCCCAAAGGCTCAGCTATGAGAGGGCAAGCTTCTAAAACTCAGTTGTGAATGGAATAGGGTAAAGTCCATGGGTGTCTGCAGAACAAACTCAAACCTATGCAAATCCCATTGTATGACATGCACAAGGTGTGGCGTTGAGCGGATTTGAATATGAGACCTTGGAGAGCAAGCTCAATTCTTGAGCGAAGTGGACTACCCATCTAGTTCTAAATGAAGTTTAACATGGAAGTACATGCTAGAATGTCTAAATCAGTGTTCTGAAACAGAGTATTGATGAGTGACACGAGCATGTGTCAAACAATGTCAGCTAGCACACTTGAGTGTCCCCAAGCAGATGACCTTGTTATGGTCCAAACATGGAGAAGCAAAAGAAAATTTCCTGATTTCTTGAACCAAAACATGGTTTGCAACTTGAAAGGTTTGGTTCCCCACCCTCCACCCCATGATAGATTAAAAAATGCAAAAGGGAAAGAAAGCAAGACAAATCGGTGAAAGGAGGGAAAGAAATAAATCACATGTTTATCATCAGTCAACAACACATTCAATCAGTTTAAACCACATGGAGCTACGAGTGATATGTGGAGCAATGTGCGTTCAGGACTACCCCAACCTATATCAATCATGAGTCATGATTTTCCTCTGCCATTGCATGTTTACGACGTCAAAATACACAATTGTTTCTTGTGAAAACTCAATCACCCTCTTCCTTTGTTCTTATAATGTCGCAAGCTTTTCAAAGGTAAACTTTCAATAGTTAACCCCCTCTTTCTATTCAAGGTCAACTCATTAGTTCTTATATCCCATGGAAGTCTGACCATGATCCAGTACAATCCTGGTAATTAACCGGCACTTACAACTCTCGGTGTCTTCAGCACAGCCACAAATTCCCGTCGTCCAAGGCTCATCAGCTGGGGGCGAATAACTCTCCGGAAGGGGCTGCCCACACTCGGTACATCTGTGAACGGCCAGCTGCACAAGAAAACACAATCACAGTCACATCTACGCTGATAAACCAACAAAACCTTAATTCTTTACTTAAAAAGAGAATAAATCACCCCAAATGATGATCCCAAAGCTACACGCCAAAGCAGAAACACTGCCCACGGATCCAAATTGCACCACCTTAATTCTTTACTTAAAAAGAGAATAAATCACCACAAATGATGATCCCAAAGCTACACGCCAAAGCAGAAACACTGCCCACGGATCCAAATTGCACCACAAATGATGATCCCAAAGCTACACGCCAAAGCAGAAACACTGCCCACGGATCCAAATTGCAAACCAACGCCCACCCAAGTCATCCAATTACAGGAAAATGGCGAAATCGGATGATAAAGAAAGAAAAGGAAATCTAAGAAAATCCACACGGAACACCAAAATCCCGACATCGACGGGGTCTTCACAGAAAGGCCATTCACGGCAACGCGACTAACAAAGATGGAGGTGGAAAGCGATGCCGGGCGAACCTGGGGGACCTGGACGGGCTGGTTGAGCTCGCCGGGGCGGATCTCCTCGGCGGGGGCATCCTGATCTTTGGTCAGCTTCACGTACCGCGAGGTCACCGTTTCGTCCGCCATAGCTGCCGCCCTCCAATGCCGACCAAAGCCCTCGGTTCAGATCTACGACCCAAACGTCTGAGAATTCCGCTCCTGCAGGGCCGGATGCGGCTGCCAGAGGATCCTTGGCGGATCTGGAGCAAAACCCTATCGCGCAGATCTCCAGGGAGGAAGCGAGGGAGGAAGAGAAGAAGCGGAAACGTTGCCGTGTTTGGTGCGCGGAGGTTTCCCGCTATAGACGGGGGTGAAGCCTGAAGAGCATGACCCGTGAGACTAATGAAGTAAAAGTACAAAGATGTAGGGTTAATTTTAGAATACCCTCCCCTCCATATATGCAATATATTAAAATTATTATTTTTAATTATCAAATATCATACATATTATTGTTATGAACAAAAAAATTCAAAAATATCACTAAACGAGGAAAAGACCTCTAACATTCATTTGGACCCAAACCTTTCGATAATTTTATCTTTTTGGACCACTTTATAATAGAATAAGACGGGTTGGATGAATTATTCGTAAATAAATAAATTTTTTAAATTTGAAAGTCATAATACATCACGCAAGATTAAATGTAATTAAAAATCGTAACCCGTAGTTAACTCATTCAAACTATCTCACGTAAATATCTTATCCGATCTCAAATAAAATAAGTATCAAACTAAAATTATGAAAATTTATGAATAATTCATTCAGATTAATTTATCCTAACTTATTATGAAAATATCCCTTAACAATATTTGAGAAACTTTTGATTAATAACAAAGATATTTATGATATTTGATAACTAAGGATGATAATTTTTGAAGTTTTATACGTAAGAAAGAGATGCACGAGATATTAAAATTCAAGATTTGTCAAATCGATCTGATATAGGATATATCGTCTGTATCAGATCATATCAGTTACAAACTGGTACGACAGATTTGCAGTATGCAAGCGGTGCGTAATATATATATATATTAATATATATATATATATATATATATATTATTTTATATTAAATATAATTTTATAAATAATTTGATTAAGAGTCTTCGTATGGAAGATTAAGATTTAAGTTCAAAATACACTAGTAACATTATTTTCTTACATTTTTTAATTATTCCTTAAGAAAAATAAGTCAAAAAATATAAGATATTGTGATATTTAAACCATTTATCTCACACACAACTAACACACCTATTAACCACTAAAAAATACATAATATTTATTTTATAATAACATATATGTATTAAATGATTTTTTAATATTAACATCTTACGGTACAGATCGGTACGATGCTGTACCGTACTGGCACAAAACCAGTACAACTGATACGGCTGGACCAACAAATTTTATTAAAATTAATCTAAAAATTTATGTTATCATAATTGTGTATATACATTTACAAATTTTCTTACTTTTTTCATTGTTCTTTTAAAAAATTAAGTCAAAAAATATAAGACATTTGTGAGATTTGAACCCTTTATCTCACGCACAACTAACACACCTATTAAATAACCACTAAATAACACATAATATTTATTTTACAATAACATATATTTATTAAATAACTTTTTAATATTAACATCTTGCGATACGAATTGGTACGGTGTCATATCATAATGTATCAACAGAAAATCGGTACAACTGGTACGATCAGGTCAACAAATCTTATTAAAATTAATCTAAAAATTTATGTTATCATAATTTTGTACATACATTTATAAACACTGTATTCACCAAAATGTTTCACAAAAATCGGCTGACTCCTCTTTGGCCCAGTGGCATAGAAGCCTCTATCTTATGAACCATGAGAGAGGTCATCCACTTAAATCCTATTTCTTGCAGGTGTATGAGATGAGAGATTAAATTCAAGAATTTACGGGAGCGGGTGGGACCAAGATCAATACTTCCTCTCTTCTTATCAGGCAGCACATGTAAATGCTTATAAAAAAAATATTTTACGAAGACTGCGCAGACGATGTCAATAATTATAAAATATTCAAATTATTTTATTCAAAGAGTAAAGACATTTGAAAGAAGCCAAGAGAAAGAAAAAAAACTAAAAAAAAGCAGAGTGCTGAAGATAATATAACGTTTGTTAGCGTATAATCACAAGCAAAGACGGTTTTGGGACACAAATACAAAAAGTCAAAGTTACCGGCGCACCAGCCACCAGGAAACTTCCGTCCGTTGACCATACTTACACGTGTGGACGCGAGAGACACGTGACCCAGTTTAGATTTTGACTGACGTCGTAAGCTGGTCTAATTTTACGAAAAAAATTAAATTAAAGATTAAAAAGGATCCACGATGTTCCCTTCCCCTTTTCTTCTCCCCTCAGCTTTGTCCAAAGCCGCCCAAAGCAAAACCTTGTTAAAAGGATATGAGACCTTCATGCTGTTAACTTGGGGGAACTTAGATGGAATGGGATCTCTTAAGCATATAAGTCTCCATTAATATCTACACTAGTATGTTAGTGGTGACAAGACCCCGTACCCTTCAAAAGAATTTTCAAAATTGCGTTATATGAAGGAGTCATGTCAATTGTGTGTGCACTGGTGCAGATATCAGTGAAGATCCAAAGACAGAGAAAATCCCATCCCATTTTGGACATTATAACGACAATTCCAAGGCCATGTTTAGGAACACTTTCGCCTTTGAGAATTTCGAAAAATACTCCTACCGTACATGCCATGACAATTGACCTGACAACAGAAGAGTTTTGAAGAAATTTGAAAGTACATCTAGGTGGATTTAACGCTCACTTCGATATTGTGAAGGGGAGAGTTTAAAAAACCAAACTAATTATCTGTTTAAGTAAATTTTTTTATCACTTTTAAGTTTTAATTAATAGTATTAATGATATTTTTATCAAAAAGTTCATCATTTTGACAATATATATATATTTTATAAAATTTATTAAAAACAATTTTAAAAATAAAAACTATATAAATAAATTTAAAATAAATAGTGACAGATAAATTATAAGCAATAATGTAGACAAATCTTTTGTTACTTTTGAATTTTAATTAATAATATTAATACTATTTTATTAAAAAAATATTATTTTGATGATATATTTATTTTAGAAAATTTATTAAAAATATTTAAAAATAAAAATATTAATAAATTTAAGGTGAAAAGTGACAAATAAATTATAAACGTTAACTTACTTAACTTAAACCCTTTTGTCACTTTTAAATTTTAGTTAGTAATATTAATGATATTTTTATCAAAGCTTTTATTATTTTGATAATATATTTATTTTATAAAATTTATTAAAAATATTTAAATATAAAAATATAAAAAATTGAAAGTGAGCACGAACACAATAAATTGTGAACATTAATCTAAATAACGTAAAATATTTTGTCACTTTTAAATTTTAATTGATGATACTTTTATTAAAAATATTATTTTTATGATATGTTTATGTTATAAAATCTATTACAAATATTTTAAAAAATTAAAAATAAATAGATTTAAAATAAATAGTCACGAGATATGTGACATTATTTGAACGAATTTTTTTAAAAAAGACACTAATGAACTTTTTAAAAAATATTTTATACTAATTATTAGTATTATTATTAAAATTATAAATTTCAATAAAAATATAAAAATATTTTAAGAAAATGTCACTCTCTCTCTCTCCTCACCTCTCTCAAATTATCTCAAGAGGAACTATATTAGTGGGTTAAAAATGTATGACCGGCCATTAAAATAGGTATTATGATAGATAGACATCGAAATCATGGCAGAAACTACTTTATAAGAGCTTCTGCAGATTTCCCCCCCCCCCCCCCTCCGATGTGTCTTTATCTTTTTATTTAGAAAATTTTCATTGACTGGAAAGCTTGAGAAGCCGTGGCACATTTGGTTGTATTATAGATTTTAAAAAATCTAATGATCTAAATCTCCAAAATCCCATGCGTAGACCTTTCACACGCCCTAAGGATATATCCAGGCGTTTGTCCAACTCCAACGGGGTGGAAAGCACGCTTGAAAAGTTAAAAAGGAGCAGAGAAGTTTAGAGAGATAAAACTGGGAGTTACCTTCTCATTCGAGCACACGCAAGAAGCCACCTTCTCAAGTTTAGAGAAATGTACACTGGTCATCAAGGAAGCTTTACCTGTCAGCACTCTTTCGGATGTACTCGTGAGTTGCCACCTCCAAGGACATTGCCATTGACCTGTCATGTGAATCTCTGCAATTGTATGCTTAAGCACAACAATTATTCTCTCGAGTCTCTGAGGGCTCCCTTGTTAATCGGGTAGAATAACTCATTCGACCCTTTTCGGTTAAATGAGATATTTGACCCAACGTAACTCGATTGTGTGTGAGAGACTTCA
This sequence comes from Amorphophallus konjac, assembly GCA_022559845.1. Classification (NCBI taxonomy): domain Eukaryota; kingdom Viridiplantae; phylum Streptophyta; class Magnoliopsida; order Alismatales; family Araceae; genus Amorphophallus; species Amorphophallus konjac. The sequence continues at coordinate 42,331,177 of CM040118.1, read as the reverse complement.
GTGGGCTCCACAAACATCTCTCTCATGGGATAGATAATCCGGCGACGCTATTTGAGGAACAAACAGGCCCTAATAAATTAACCTTCTCAGCCGTTGTCAGCTCCAAAAGGGAGAGAGCATTCCTTCATTAATTTACAAGCTTTTATCTGCATTAATATAAACGAGATTAATTTTTTCTCTCTTTAAGCAAAAGAAAACTTGTTAGATCCTTTAATTGGGTAAACTACTCCAACAATCTCTCACTATTGGGTTGATTTATTAGAGACGTCAACTAAATCAACCACGGGTAAGATGACAGCTAATGGTTAAAAAAACAAAATGCTAACTAAAAGTGGATACAAACGAATCCCCTTATCATTTTTTTCTCGATATTAGTTAATATTATACGTTGAGGAATTAACCTAATAACACTACACTCTGATGGCAAAATCCATATTTGGTTTATAGGATGTTTGGGAGCAGCTTTTAAAAAAAATATTTCTCTCTCAAAACATACTTCATGTCACTTTTTTACACAATTTTCAAAAGTGATGTAAATTGATTATTCCCTGTTTGACAAGATTAGTATATTTTTAAAATTTTAAGTACTGTTATTTGGCAAACTCATTTTTTTCTTTTCTTCCCTCATTAACTTAAAATGTACTACGCACTTAACCTGGATCGGGGGATTTGGATACAAACACGGTTGTGCTTAGCATTGGCGCAACAAATTGAATATTCTAGCGATGGACTTTATGGACCTTTTCATCCTTGGGCTGCCATCTAAGTAGGAATATATGAGTCGTCTAACTAATAAAGTAGATAAGGTTTCACATCGTCAAAGATCATAGTAACCCAAAACTCACTTGAACTCTGATTGCAGGAGAATGGGAAGGGTGAAAAAGATGAGAAGGAAAGATACAGTCCAAGACGTGGTAATCAATGGCACAGGAAGCATAGAGGCAGCACCGGAGGCGCCACCTCCCAGATGTACACCTTGATCCGGACCTTATCCTGGGGCCGCTCGGAGGAGCAGTGGAGTTCTAGTGTCTTGATGGAGAGGGACCCACAGGAGGCAGCTAGTATCTTCGAGAAGGAGGAGGTCTAGGAGGGGCAGACGACGCCGAAGAGAGGCTTGGGGGTCTCGGAGGGCTTGGAGTGGAAGACCTCAATAGTGATGAGGGCGTAGGCAAGGGGGACCTCGAGGGGGAGGGTGAGACGCACAGTCTATAAGGAGTGGGTGGAGCCGAAGTCGTCGACGCGAGTGACGACGCAGTGGTCAAGGTCGAGGTAGATGATGACGTAGGGCTTGAGGTCGCCACAACGCCAGTTGACATTCTTGAGATGCTTGACGGAGACGATGGTGATCTCAACTTCCATAGACAAGTGCCCTGAAGAGAGAGAGAGGGGAAGTGACGGGCGGACACCATGAGAGGTGGAAAAGATGGGGGAGGAAGAGGATGAGGGGAAGAGATTGGGGTTAGATCAACAGCCGTGAAGGAGAAGGGAAATGGAGTTGCAGGAGGGGAAGGAGACACAAGGACCGGAGAATAGTTAACCGGTTGTTTTGGATCTATCTCTTAGTCGACATTGGGTGGCCGGTGAGACGTCAGACACGCAGGAAGGAGGGAGGGGAGGGCCGACCGATGGACTTTGCAAGAGGAGAAAAGAAGGGAGAGAGGAGGGTTCTCTTCGCAAGCACACACAGGGCAGAGGACATAAGGTCAAGAATATATATAGAAATATCTATTATTATTTTGAGAGAGGTTATAACAGGATGAAATTACATCCTACAAAATTGCGAAGATCTTACCAAACGTATATTAATGAATTATCTATTCTTAATTTTTATTTTGAGATAAAAACTATAACCAAACACCCAATTAACCGCGATTTGCACCGAGTTATAATTATTGTGTAAATAACGGCAGATCACATTATCGTTGAGGTCTTTATTGGATTTTGAAGCGCGAGTATGGCTGGATGAAACTCCATCGGTGCATAGTAGTGATCTACTTGTGAGTTGTGACAAAGAGCAAATAGATGCTTCAGGTGTGATTCAGCAGACTAACAACATATCATGGGCCACAAGAGTCATGATCCAAGATGCATCGGTCCGATCCAATATTAATTATTTAAATAATAATATAATATTTAAAATTATTTTAAAATTTTAAAATAAAAATATAATAATGGTATAGCATTAGCCATGGACCTTGCATTTTCATGAAAAACAAGCGTAAAAGACTATTTTTTAATTTATTGATTATGATTACCTAAATAATGATACAATATTAAAAAACAGTTAAAAATAAAAACATAGTGTGACATTATGATATTGATTTACATAATTTATGCATCATAACTAAATCCTAAAATTTCATGAACGTTTAATTTTATAAACAAAAATGACATCAAGTTACTTAAATTGTGCAACTCACCCGAGTCGGCCCCATCCGAGTTGAGCCGGATCATCAATCCAGCAAAACAAACACCAACGGTCGTTCTGTTTGATGTAAAACATTATGAAATACTATAGAACATATTTCATGTGTCACATGAATGTAATATTTTTATAGTATTTCACGTTAACAAAAAAGTCTAAATCATGGAGTATAGACGAATATGTACTTGCTAAATGCATGATGCATGATCTTTTTTTTTTTGGGGGGGGGGGGGGGGGGGCGTGTTCTGCGCAGGTCACCTTGCGCTTACCCGGGAAATGTTCGGGTTCGAGGAGCGACTAGCAGGAAATAAGAATAAAAAAAATCAAGAACACATCTTCAAAAATTCCTATTGAAGAACTAAAGAGAATATGAAAATTAACAAATAAATAATACCTAATAATCACAAAAAAACTAGTCAAAATGACATTGTTGTATTCAGAATGAATACGATGCATTAGGGAAGAAATGTCCACTAGGAGCAAGATGTGTTAAAACGATGATCCGGATCTACTCACGTTGTCCCTGATCCAGTACGCTCTGGTCCAAGTCGGAGTTGGTCAGCACAATTGAGGCCATTTTATGACATTTTTTTCTTGCAAACTCAAATGTTCATGAAACTTTAGGGTTGTTACCCTATAATTTAACTTGTAAAGTTAGTATCTTAACCCTAGAAAGTCGGATATGATCTTTGAATGAATTTGACCCTATATTTTCACTTGTAAATGGCTAATAATTTAGGAAAATCACATAATCATCTCAATTTTACACGAGAGAAAGGGTAATAAAAGGGTAAACACGTCATCTATGATTAAAACAAATAATAATAATCTTTTTTTAATAAAGTGCATAGTGCTAATTTTATTAGAAAGAAAATAGAACGTGGGAGTCCAAGAGAGCCACCAAATACATCAAGGGGCCATAGGGCCAAATGGAGGGCAAACCTCCTTACAGTATATAGGCCGACCCAAAAAGAAAGAAAGAAATCTAAATTCAAAGACCATGCAGCAATAAGGCAAGATCTTCGTACCATTGAAGGCTTTGACACTAAAAATGATCAAGAGTGTTATCAGATGAAGAGAGCATAAAGTGGGAAGGTATTAACAGAAATATGAAGAATGGACAAATAGAGAAGAAACTAAGTGGAAACAAAAAGCTAAAGAGCTATGACTTAAGGAAGGGGATAAGAACACCGCATATTTTCACGCAATGGCCGGTGTGAAGAAAAGGAAAACTCATATTGCAAGTCTTAAGCTGGGAAATACAAGGGTTGTAGAGGATTCAGAAATTCAGAAAATCACAGAGGACCACCATGCAGGATTGTTCAAGGAAGAAGAGCACTGGAGGCCACAAATCAATAGTGATATGTTCCAGAAAATTTTAGAAGAAGACTCTAAACAGCTGGCCTTGCCATTCTTAGAAGAAGAGATTAGAAAGGTCGTCTTTGAAATGGACCCGAATAAGTCACCAGGGATAGATGGTTTTTCAATGGGGTTCTATCAACAATTCTGGGAAACAATTAAAATGGATGTAATGACAGCAGTTTCAGACTTTCAGAAGAAGCCTTGGAATGTGAAATGGTTTAATTCAACCTTTCTGGTCCTAATTCCAAAGAAAGAAAATGCAGAGGCGTTGGTTGATTACAGACCAATTAGTTTGCTCAAGGGCATCTATAAAATCATAACAAAAGCTTTAGCTAATAGACTGAGATGTTTAGTGGGCAGCCTGATGACTTTAATCAGTCAGCTTTCATCAAAGGAAGATTGATTGTAGATAATTACATGGCAGCATATGAATGCATTCATGAGCAGAAGATTAGGAGGAAACAATGCTTGCTCTTCAAAATTGACTTTGAGAAAGCATATGCAGGGTGAATTGGAATTGCCTATTCAGAATTCTTCAGATTATGGGATTCGTAGAGCAGTGGATTGAATAGATCAGGAGGTGTGTCAAGACTGCAATGTTCTCAGTGTGATTAATGGTTCGGCTTGTGGATACTTTGGCAGGTCATGAGGTCTGAGACAAGAAGACCCACTTTCCCCACTTTGGCAGGTCATGAGGTCTGAGACAAGAAGACCCACTTTCCCCACTTTTGTTTGTCATAGTTGGACAGGTCCTTAGTGCCATGTGGACAAAAGCAAGGGCAACAGCTTTTATTGAAGAGGTTAAGGTGAGAAGACGTTCAGAGAAAATTACACACCTGCAATATGCAGATGACACAATCTTATTTTCATCTGCAGTGAAGGACAAGTTAATCAATCTGAAAATATTGATTACACTACTTGAAACAGTAACTGGCCTGAAAATCAACTTTTCCAAGAGTGAGAGTGGGGATAAATTTAAATGAAGATAGGAGGGAGCAGATTGAGCAAATTCTTGGTGTGAGATGAGGATCATTTACTATCAAGTACCTAGGGTTACCATTATCTCATGGGGTTAAAAGAATAACATATTGGGATAGCATTATTAAAAAAGTGGGAGATAGAATTGCCTCGTGGAAGGGTTAATAGTTATCAGCGGGGGGCAGATGGATCCTTTCCAAGGTTCCAAGGTCTGTTTGCAGGAAAATTGAATCTATGAGAGCTGCGTTCTTCTGGAAGGGAAGAGGACCAGATGAGATATGCACCCCATAGCATGGAAATATGTGTGTAGATTAAAGGAAGAGGGGGGAGCAGGCCTTGTACCTATTGACATAATAAATAGTGCTCTTCTCATGAAATGGATTTGGAGGGCTGACACAAATGAGGGGTTATTGTGGAATCTTATTGTGAGAAAGAAATATCTGCACAATCATGAGGCATTGTTCTCAGACGGAGTTCAAAATACCAGTTTATCCCCAGTATGGACGAACATCATGAAGAATTGGGATTTCTATAAGTGCTCGGTTGAGACACAAGTGGGTGATGGTCTGAAAACAAGGTTTTGGGAAGATCCCTGGGTGAATAATGACTTTGAAGGAAGAATTTCCCAATCTTTATAGCATAGCAGGTGCAACGGGGATTAATATCAGCTCAGTGTGGTCAAAAGCAGGAGATAACTCTCAATGAAGCCTCACTTTTCGACGAAATGTAATGGATAAAGAATTTGATGAATTTCTGGAGCTCTCACAATTGTTAGACAATATCAATATAACCCATGGAAAACAAGACACCAGGTTTTGGAGATGGGATAAGTCAGGTGCATTCTCAGTCAGATCAGCAGTTAAAATGTTGATGCAAGGAGGGAAGAAAGTAGTTTGGCACAAACAGGTCTGAACAAGAAATTACCTATCAAAATGAGAATTTTTCAGTTAAAAATAGCATGGAACAGAATTTTGACAAACAACAGAGTGAAGAAATTCAAGCCAGACGTCAGGGACAGCTGTATATTCTGTGGAAACTACAAGGAAACTATGGATCATATATTCCTGAACTGTGGAATCATTACAGTAGTATGGACTCAGCTTTTCAAGACAATAGGGTTGCAATGAAATTGGGAATATAATCTAGAACTCATTATGAGATGGAGAAATATTTACCCTGGGGATGTAGATAAGGAAATATGGATGATGCGTCTTCCAGCGATGTTATGGGCCAGCTGGAGAGAAAGAAACAATAGAATCTTTAGAGATGACTTCAGACATCCATCCACCATTATCATCAACTGCATCAAAAACATCTAGGATTGGCATGTGGCTGTTTTCAAGTCCACTGTTCAACAATCTATTTTGCTGTACAACTTGGATGGGTGGAAAAAAATCAACCTGTAATGTGCCCCTCATCTACTGGAGGCCTTGGCCTCTGCAGGAGGGGGGAGGGGGGATTGTCTTTTCTTGGTCCTGATTCAACCATCTTGGTAGAGTCCAGGATGCTTTTTCTTTAGTACCTTCTTATGTACTTTTCTTTGTTTTGTTTTTCCTTAATGAATTGTGGCCTCCTTTTTGGTCACCTCCCCCCCCCCCCAAAAAAAAAAAAAAGACTACGCAGCAATGAACAAAAGAGCCTATGCCAGAGAGAATTCTCTAAGATCTTTGACAGAACAAGATTCATGTAGCCGACCCCAAATAATTGGGATAAGGCTCTGATGATGATGATGATGATTTCACGGGGAGGGGGGGCCCTCCCAAGATGTACTACGGCGAAGAATAGATCAAGGCTGAAGCCCCAGATGTCATGAGCAACATTCATCTGCATCATCTTCCTAATGAAACGGCTCAACTGGATAGTCACCAACCCAATTCTTATGTGCTGCAAAAAGATCATAATCCGAAGGAGCTCGAGTCTAAACAGATTGGGGAATAAAAAGAATAGCACCACATTAAGAGCACCAGTGGGGGATTGTGTATCAACAGGACCCCTTAACATATGATTCCAAGAACTTCTTAAACAATCAGAAGAAGACGAGACCGCTCCCGGGTCAACAGGCTCTAGAGATCTAGCCCTATAGACAAGCATGTAGATTTTAACTCCACCTTTGTGTCTAGGGCAAGTTATACACTTGCGACGGGCCGAAAATGATGATGAAGAATTATTCGCAACAGGTGATGAGTTCAATCCAATCAAAGTTAAGGATCAGGCGGAAGACTTGTCACGGTCCCACGCACCAGGTTGATAAACAACAAGGACCAGTCTCAGGGATCAAAGGAGCATTATGCATCACGGCCATGACCCGCGGAGTAGTTGTATCATGCACTGGATGTCCGAATTTCACATTATCAGACGCCTGTGTTGCCTTCAAATTGTCGGGGCAATGAGATTGATCATCCTCGACAAAAGTTGGAACTGCTGCAACAATAGTTGAATCAGGAAAGGCGTGCCCACTAGATGGAGGAGAGTCCACACAAACTCCCTTGTCAGCGACAGCCTCCTCGGAGACGAGCAACATCCTCATCAGGCTCGATCGACCCATTCAGGTTGGGCATGTTAGAGCTATCCTCTTCACCATCTTCAACAAGACCATCAAGGATGGGAACCCCTTGCAAAGGTTCCAAAGGCTTGCCAAAAGTAGCACCCGAGATCTGAGTCACCTCCTCTAAAGCAACAAACTTGAACATCTCGTCCTCAGCGACTTCCTGAAGTATTTCAAAGGCATTAGAAACTGCAATTGCCGGCGATTTTCCTTTAGATGATTGGGCGGCTGGTTCTAGTGTAACCCAAGACGATGCCAAAACATTGCGATCATTTGGAGGATCAAAGGCTTGCACCGTATGGGCATTATGATAAATCGTTCGCCATTCCTGCTGAGGCTTTGGGAAAGGGGGCAAAGGATGTGGTTCACTATCTCCAGCAGTAGGAACGGTGGCTTGAGGTTGTTGCGGAGGAGCAGACCCAACCTGCTTCATATCATGCCAATGTAGCTTTCTGCAGTCCGCTTCAGCATGATCCAGGAGATGACGAGGAACAGAAAGAAGGCACAACTGGGTAATAGATCGACTACCAAAATCTGCCTCCAACGATACCAATCCACATCTGGGTTGAATGGGGCTTTGAGAGATCCAATTCAATACAGACCCTGGCAGCCGTCGTGTTTGTCAGATTGTTGGTGCTGGGATCAAGTTTCAGAACAACGCACAAATTCCCTACAATAGTGACGATGAAAGGATCTTGGTATAGATTAGGTGGGAGTCCTAGAAACTCCACCTACACTAGAATAATGGAGGAATCAGAATTAGGAGAGAAGTTCATAGACCATTTAAAGAATTTAAAAAGCCTGCCCTGAACGTATAAAGATTCGCGTAGCAAAAGATGTAAGTAATCTTCATACACTTGAAACCTGAACAATAGATGTTTGGAATCTAAAGGGCTTAGAACAAAATCTTTATTGAACTTGAATCTGCTGAAGATATAGGCGCAAATCCCTGGGAAAGTTGGGCAACCATAGAGAGTTCGTGCCACAATCGCATAATCAAAACGCATCAGGGATTGTCTGGTTTCTTCAGAAAAAAAGAAAGTGGTTTGCTCTCCTCTGTCCCTGAACGTCGGTGGTCAAACAAGGAGTTTGACAGGCGAAGGCACCAGTGAGGAAAGCAAGGCTTGTGCAAATGAATGCGGGGCAGATGCTGTCACCGTCTGGTCTTGATACTCAGCCGCAGCAAAAGGATCCGCCGTCGCACCTCCAACTGCGCCAAGAGCCGACCATCTACTGCAATTGGGGAAGGGTGGCTCACAAGAGGGGCAAGGGCGGAAGGGTTGCAGGAGGAAGCAGGGGGAAGGGGGGGCCTAACACCCCCCCCCCCCCCGCTAGCCATGGCACCAGCACTCAGGGCCAATGCTGCGCGCAGGGGCACACAGGGCGGGGTCGGTCATCAATTATTCATCTATCATTTGATCATCTCAAATTTATAATCATTTTTCAATTTTAAATTATTTTAAAAATATCTTATGATTAATTTAAAAATTAATAAACCTATAATATGCCAAAAGATGAGTTGGCCAATACAACTTGAATTAGCACTCAAGGTTGGCCCTAATCCGATACAAGTTGGCTGTATCGCGTCGATTCTATACGATTTCACAAACCAATACTAGGAGCATTTTTGAAAAGGGGTAAGGGGAAATGGAATCATGAAGAATGGATACATGAAAAATGTATTGGAGCAATGACATTAAATAATATTATATATATACACATAATATATTATATATATACATATATAATTCTTAATAGCTTGTTAGATAACTAGACATTGGACTTTTATTTATGAGTCTGGATCCTCTCAGTGTAAAAAGAGGACTGGACGCCCACAATCCCCAATAGGAGACTGCCACACATCCTTGTGACCTTTCTTACCTGTTTAGCTAGTTTCAACTACAACGATAAGCAGATAAATACAACGCTAACATAGCATTGTATTTTATCTTCTCAATGTCGTATATGTGTGCTTAGTGTTGTATCTACGTATTCAACATATATACATTGGTGAGCAAATAAATACAACACTATTTTAACTTTGTATTTATCAGTGCAAGGTTGTATATGAAACCGGTTGAAATGGTTAAAAGTTAAGGAGAAAAAGTTAGTGGGACTTGTGGCAGTCTCCTATTGGAGATTGCTGGAGTCCAGTCCTCTCTTGCATTGAGAGGGTCCAAACTCCTTATTTACGATAGACAGAACGAAGAAGACACCTTTTGAAGTTCAAATATTTCAACTGCGCGTGAAATTTGGATGTCCAGCATCTTGATTGTTGTCATTTTCTTCAAGACAAATTTATCATCAGAAACCTTTTCTTCCCACTTCATTGATCCCAAATTTCAGTGTCTTTGAACATATTCAAGATGCTTCACTTATGACTCAGTAATACAGAAAAGCTGTTACCTTCCCAGGAGGTCTTATATCCCCAAAACTATCCCCTTGAATCACTTTTTGAAGTTACCCTTGCAGCTTCATGACCATGGGATGTCTACAAAGGGAGTTAGGGACCATATCCTAAAGTTTGGCACCACAAGAAAATACCTTATTTTTATGATGCATTGACTAGCATACACAGCAAAACAACTAGCCTATGTTGTCAAAGGCGATGGAGGCGATGGAGGTGGCCACAAGTCACCTCACCTCCGCCTCCATCGCCTTAATCCATCCTCGTGGGCCCGGCCCACCTCTGCACACCCCTGCCCGTTTGATTTTTTGTTTAAATTTGCTTAGATCTGTTGTTAATTTTATTTAATTTTATTTGATTTTAGGAATAAATGAATTTAGGAAGTTTATTGATTTCATGTATGCATTTTTTGGCTATCTTTAGACATATATATATATATATTTCTAAGTTATATATATTATTTTAATAAAATTTTGCCTCGGACGCCTAGGCCATCGCCTAGGCGTTTGAGGCATGAGGCGACCCCTTGGTCGCCTCAGTCACCTCTCGCCTCTAACTACATAGCAACTAGTAAATTTGAAATATTTGGCTTCCACTGACATTTAGTGAAGCAAATAAGACATAGGCCAAAGAAATGCAGAAGAAAAATGTTGATAGAGATCAATTCTTACTGATATAATGATATGGACAATCAAGCTTGGCAGTCAGATATAAATAAGATTTTTCCTTCAATATTGCTCAAAATTTCCCTGGCTTTTAACCTTTTGAACAAAAATGTGGTCCAATGTTCAGGATCACAAAATTTACAACATCATGGCATAATTAGGTGAATAGGAATCACAAGTTCAACTCTACTATGTTTTATTATTGATCCCTCTTTCTTCTCTGGCTGAACATTAGTGAAGATCGGAGTATAAGGTCAGGATTAGCTTTTTGTTTCCTTCTCTTTTGTGTCCTTGATAGATTGTGTGGTACTACACAGTAGTACAATTGCATCTGATTCTAAAAAGGACAGTCTTTCAGAGATGGTAAGCAAGAATGCTTCGAGTGCAGTGCAGTGGTTGGTGGGAATTCAGTGACAGGTAGAATGCCAGGTCAAAAGTCCAGAAAAGTAGATGGCATCAGCAACTGAAGCATATCAGTAAACCAGAACAAAGGCTAATCCAAATTAAATATCTGGCAATCTCTCTGTTCTGTGACATCAAGATGGCAACCAGTAATTGTGTCTTCCCACCAATGGCGTCTTTGCTGTCAGCTCCTGGCTTCAAAATTTCTATTTTGCACTAAAGCTCGAATATTGTCAAACTAAAGTGATACTGGGCTCAAGCTGTGCAGAGCTGAACCTAGAAAGCTTGAGCCCATGTTTAATGCTCCAGTCAAGCTCACACCTAAGACTTTTATGGCATTGCCAAGCTTCCTTAGCTCAAGTTTATTACAAACCTAAGCCGTAGGAATTGTACTAATGGAGCAGCATCCATATTTTTCATCTGCGGTAGAACCACAATCCAAACACACGATAAAGTCTCATCCTGAGCCTCGTGTAATGTTTTTTCTCTATAGAACATCTCATCCCAATCTTCATGAACTCTTGTTTGATAATATTTCTGTAGAATCCCTTTCAACCTTGAAAGTATACAATTTACTTGGGCTGAAAGTTGCTGTTCGTTGCCCATGGGCATCACATGGCAGACGTATATGGCAGTTAAGGAACAAGGTGGGTAGATTGGGTTAGGTTGAGGAAACTATGTGGGAGGCAATTATCCAGGGCCTAGGGAAATTTGAGGTAAAATCCAAATCGACCCATGAAACAAAATGGTTCCAATCACAACCTTCAACTGAATTGTCACTTGATTTTCTTGATATGACTATATCTTGGTGGGAACTGAATGAAGTCAGACATCAAAGTTAATACTTTATAGGGAGGAAAATAATGGAGAGTGGTCTTCCATAGAAACTGGCTCACCAGTCAACAGCTGATTAGTTCTTGATAACATGATCATTTCTTGAATAGGTCTAGTGGTAATTCAAATAAAGATGTTAACATAAACAACAACAAAAATCAAAAGAATGACAAAAGAAAAGCCATTGACCTAAAAAGGTCACATATGTCTACCAAAAAGCATGAAGATGCAATTTGTATGAGCATGAAATTGAATGTTTATACCATTATGATATTGTCATGTGGATATGTTCATAAGCCATGAACAAGAAGAATGCTTTTTTGGGCAAACCCATGAGATGATTAAATGATTAACTTGCAAGGAGGCAATAAAAAGTTTGTTGTTCATTACCTTGTCCTGTAAGTAACTAATTTACTGTCATAATGAGTAATGATGAATTTATTTTGGAAAAACATGGGATCTCTAGCATGATGGATAATGTACCAAACAGAAGGGGTATCATATACTTCAATGTATAAGACCAGCTAAATAGTCATTTCTAGGGAACAGTTCAATGATGATGAAACAGGGCTTCAATGAACTATGAACTTTTCATTGATAAAAGCAGTTGATGATGCTTTTTAAGTGCATCTGAAGGTACAACGATCCTGTCATCTCCCAATCAATTTAATGAGGGTAAATTTATATCATTTTCCATATCCTGGACATAGTGGTGTGTGTGAAACATAAAATTTTTAGAAAAGCCAGAATAAAAACTTTCACTCACATTTATTAGCCAACAAATAAGTTGAGCGGCTAAGAACTATCACATTTGCTAAAGTGCAAATAGCTTTTTTATTGTTTGCAGGCTGCCCAACTTGGATGCAGAAAAAAACAAGCAAGCAAGCGGATGAACAAATTTCATGCATGCTCGTCACAATGTCATTTTCTTGAATGCATACTTAAAGGCACACAAAATGATGCATAATGTACCTCTTCTATGTGTTTGAAGATGAGGGTAAAGCTCATTTGATCTTTTGTTATAACTTGTATTCAGCAAAGTAACATGCACAAAGTGGGAATACGTTGAATGGACATTTTGGTTTCACGATAAAAAGATGTCATTACTTTGCAACTCTGTGTAGCTGTCCAATGTCTATGAGGATCAAAAGAAATTTGCAAATGCTCTATACTATGATACCATGGACAATCATGTACCTTGGAGCAACATGAGAGGAAGTCTTATCTTCGTAAATACTCCCTGATTAGATGCTGTGGAGTGTCTGCTCACATAAAAATAAGGACATCCTCAACGGAGTAGATTGTCATCAAGGAGAAAAGAAATTAGAGTGTTCATTTTGGGAGCATCAGGCTTCTACTATCTTGTTCATGTGTTTAATGATGTATGGGCAGTTTCTGCATTTTATTCACTTTCTTTTCATGCACTGGCAAGACTTGATCAATTGGCCTTAGAGAAGTCAATGCTATTATTAGTAAACTGCAGACAACAGGCCCCCGCCGCCAAGGAACAAATCAAAATGAAAATTGGCCTGATTCTTTGGGCATATGAGTGTGGCAACACTTGACAATCACGCCAAATGTATGTCCATGTAGACATGGAGGGTACTCAGATAAGTACATGAAATGCAAGTGCACATATCTGGTTCTCCCTCTGTCCCAAGACTAAATACACAAAATTATTCATCACACAAAGCATCAACACAGTGTTGTTAGTTACCAGCTGAGGACCATGTAGAAGTACTACATGTGCATCTTCCTAGTCAAATAACTAGGCAGTAATGCTTGAAGGCCCTTTATAAGACATCGTAAATAAAGATACTACATTACAAAGTATGGAGATGATAGTCCAATCTTAAGGATTCATTAAGCAATTTGAGATCAGATGTAGCAGAATCTGAAATTATAAGAGACAATTAGCAGCAGCCACAGACAACAAATCAAAGCTGCAGATTAACTATTTAATGGCAGTAATCTACTGCAGGAACCAGTTCAGTTCCCCTCAGGTCGAAGAGAGCAGCGCCAGTAGCAACATCACCAAGCAATCCCCGAAGAAACGCTATACATAGATACTTCGAAACCAAAAGAGTAACGTCCTCAATTAACAGCCTACGAGTAATTACCCCGATTTTCTTCTTCCATCTCCTGCTCTACACCTCCTCGTCAATCCAGTCGTCCCGCTACCTCTGGATCGGTCAATTATTCCTAGTTTAAAAGCAGGTAAGCATCAAAACGGGAGATCACAAAGAAATTTGCACAAAGTCCAAAGAGTGCAGCCACAAAGCAAAAAGGGAAACCGAGGAGAAGGAAATCACCTACGTCTGCTTCGAGAAGTAAGACGCCGAGGGAGGGGGCCGCCTGCCGCGGAACATCATGTAGGCGAGCGGGAGGACCACGCCGACCACCATGACCACGGCTCCCAGGATGTACCTCAGGAGGCCCGGCGGCTCCACCTCCATTGCCCGCCGCGCAACTGCAGACGAAGAACAAAAGGGCGGCGATCAGATTTCTTCCACTACTCCATGGTTCAGATCGAAGAACAACCGAAGGATATGGAAGGGGAGGTCAGAAGGAGGTGGATCTGCGGAGAAAGCTGTGCTTACCGTGCTCGCTGGAGCCCTCTCGAGGCGGTCGTCTCAGAGGGAACTGCAGAATGGGGAGGTCGACGGGGTAAAAACTCGTGGGCAGAGGCAGTTAAAGCTGCCGGTGGCATATCAATTCCGCTCGTGTCTTGTATAAATATATATCAGTGAAAATATTTGTATATAATTGGTTAATGCCCATTAAATTATTGTATTTTTTAATAATTTAAAATGTAATACAGTTGGCACATCTCTAATTTCAAGGCCATTTATAAGTGTATTATTTTTTCCAATTAATTAAATTAAATTATCTTTTCATTTACTTAATTTATATCCCTAAAATATCTATGAAAATAGAAGAATATTCTAAGTGATCATGAACCCCAACGATAAGATGTATACCTTTGTTAAATAAGAAGAGTTTTGACATCCTCCCACTTCACACACAAAGACCTCCCCTCTCTCCATCACTAATGGTGACAACAAGGCTTAGATGACACGATGGTGATCTTCTTCATCTCATCTATCAGATTCAAGTATATTTTTAAAAATATATATATATTTTTAAAAATAAAGATTTATCAGACTAGTTAGACATAACACATTTGGTCCATATATGGGGATTGTGGTAGAGACTCACTATGCAACAAGAATGATTTTAAGAAAAAAAGGGAATATGGGAGCTACTTTTACAAGGGGGAGGGAACTCAACAAAAGATGAAAGAGATTATGTGAAAGGTATTTTGCATATAAGTCATGTTTAGAGAGAAAATTGTAGATACATCATTCTTGAAAATGTACTAATAGACATGTCACTAGTTTTGACGAAGACTTTTAAAAATATCTTCACATTTAATTTTTGTCGATAAGGACATAAATATTCTACAAAGATGTGAAGATTTCCATTAGTTGGTCGTTAAATGACCAAAATATCTCTCCCCTCCTCACCTTAGAGAGAGAGAGTGGATGGAGTAACACCCCATGACAAAGGAGAAGAAGAAAAGCCCCTTCGAATGCCATGGACCTTGCTCACTAGTCCTGCCAGCATGATCTGTGTCATCCACGGCGTCACTGGTGAGTCCAGTTAGTTCGTCCAGCACGCACACACTCTCAGAGAGAGAGAGAGAGAGTAGGGGAAGGGGTGGCCCTTGTGCGCACCTCCACCTGGCCGCCATGGAGAGCCACTAGATCCTCCCTATCGGCATCGTTTGCATCATCCACGGCTTCACTAGTGAGTACAACTAGCGCGCGCGCGCGCGCGCGCGCGCACACAGAGAGAGAGAGAGAGAGAGAGAGAGAGAGAGAGAGAGAGAGAGAGAGAGAGGGAAGGGGTGGCCATGGTGCACCTCTACTCGGCCTCTATGGAGCACTGTTATATCCTCCCCTATTTGATGGCTCTAATGTCTCCCTCCTCCTCCTTTTCTTCCTCACCCTCTCCTCCCTCCCCCTCCTCCCCCTCCCCTCTCACCTCGACTTTGTCGAGGTCAAGCTCCGCCCAATGTCACCCACACCTACTGGCCCCTCCCCTACCCTGCGTTAGAACCTCCTCCACCCCCTGCAACCTCCTTATCGTTGACCCCCCCACCTACCCTGCAACCACCCTCTCACCGAAATCCTCACCCTGTAACCCCTCTCCTGTCGAAAGCCCACCTCCCCCCTACTACCCCGATCCCCTACCCTCTCTCTCTCTCCTTCCCTCACTTCATCACCCTCCTCCCACTCTCCCACTCACTCTCTCTCTCATTAGATACTCAAACGTCCATTGTAAGTTCACACATCCGACCGTCGCCACCGACAACTTAAACTCCTCTCCCAAACCCTAAGAGTGATAACTTTATACATTATCATCATTTATCACGTGCAGTTAGAGATAACGATGATTTGGTTGATGGTCGGTAACAAGAGGTTACGATGATGATATTTTTAAAAAAAAATATCAAAATTAATGATAAATTTGATAATATATTTTTAAGAATGATATATTTATAATTTTCTCTTTAAACATAATCTATATGCAAAAACCCCTCATGTAAAACGGGATTTGGTTGCGATGCCTCCCTAAAAAGTATTCACAAGAGAAGAGAAGAGAAGAAAGAAAAAATGTCACCAGGCACCCTATTATGTTTTGTTCGCGGAAAAGTTTAATATGACAAACGGTTTTTATAAACATACTTTGAATGAGTTAAGCGGATAACAGTCATTTGAAACAAAATTGAATGAAAATTTATAGGTAGCATCGCCGACCACCATAAGTTCCTTCAATTCGTTTGATCGTTTCAAGCTGCATAAGAACCCTCGAGAAACATATATTTAGAATAGTGGCGTTTATGGGAGTAGTTTTTGGTTTTTTCTCAAATATTCCTGCTTGAGTTCAATTTCACGAAAAAGCCATGTATTTAGTATTTACATAGGAACAACCATGGTTTGCCGACCCGGTGTGGGTCGCCCCGACCTGCACGACCCGACCCGACTCAGGTCGGGATCGGGTCGCTACCAGGTCGACCTATTATTTTAATATTATATTATATTTTATTTTATATATAATGTGTCTTTTTCTATTTTATTATATTATTTTATATATTATATATATATATAGTGGTATTTTAGAGCGGGACAGACCGGGTCGGATCGAGACGACACCGACCCGACCCGACCCAGGCCGAGACCGGGTCGGCCGAGTCGACCGGGTCGGCAAACCTTGAGAACAACATCGTAAATATTTTCCTCACAGACCCTTTGATCTGTTGACATTTTACACAAACACCTCCTATTTAAGTTTTCAGGTATCATTGAAAAATAACTCTAAGGATCTCAACTATTTTTAGATTATGTATCACTATTCGGTTTAAAAAATAACTCTTGTGACTATTGTTTTTGTGTGAATAATTTGGTTTGAGAATTTATATATTACAATTTGTTTCTGATAATAATAAGGATAAGGATAAAAATATCTAATTCTTTTTTGCCATCCACTTAAAATTAGCTTCATACCTAGTTTTTTTTATTTTTTTAAGCTTCATAACCAGTTAAACCTATTGACATTTAGTAGACTTATTTGGGTGATACCACATGGTCTAGTCATCATAAAGCAGATATACATGGTTCACCATCCTTGCCATATAGGTTTTGCATACCGAAGGTTATTTGTTCGTCTTGAGATCACAAAAACAGGTCCATTATCGTATGAAGATTTGAAATATAAGTTTTTGACATCTGCTCATTATTTTTAAAATTTGTGTTATGTGCAGTCAAATAAAATGGAACAGCAAACCGCCTAAACGTATCATGGCACACTGTAGAGGATTTGGAAATGTAAGTACAATGGAAGAAGAATAACTTAGGAGAGGTTCGATCTAACTTCCACAATAAATAAGAGCAACTTAAGAGAAAATGATGATTTTAGGGGTGTAACATCAAATAAGAGAGCGTATACATATCTAAGAACTTAATTTAAGCAAATGTTGAGATTATGATTGTTAATCTATGTAGCGATAGAAAAATGGTTCCTAAGTCATGTATCATCTTCTCTATTTATTTGTTGGGGAAGTCGTCTCGTGCCCGTGGAGACCTGCAAACACTAAAAAATTAAAGAGGCGTCAGAAGGAGGCCCGGGTGTTATCTCAGGGGACAACCCTCCGATGTTTAAGTTAGCGAGATATCAATGAGCAATAGAGAAGAGCTAAGTAAGAGAGAAGTAGAGGTCATAGTAGACGATCCGAGAGACGTGTAGATCCTCTACACGCGTGCTCGCCGCTCCTAGTGGATACTCGAAGAGTGCTCGCTGGGTGGTAAGGCCGTGTAGGAGGAGGATTCTCTCTGGTCGTAGTGGGTAGCCCCTCTGTCGTAGTGGCAGGTTTGTTTGTTCTATTCTCAGTAGGAAGCTCTTATGGTAGAAGTATCCACCCTGTCCTTCTCTTCTATCGATGTCCCTTTTATATGGGTTGTCCTGGAGCGAGGGACCTCATCCCTTGAGAGGGAAGGGTCTGTTTAGTAGAGTAACGTTCCCCCGCTATGTTGGCGGGAGTTTCCCATTGGGGGCGATAGCCTCGGCACCGGTCGGTCCCTGGGCGAGTCTTACGGCGCTCATGGCGCGTGCTCGCCCGTTACGGGGTCAAGGCCGACGTCGCAGGGGCAACGGTCGGACGTCGGAGTGTCCTCCGGCGAGAAGTGCGCTTGAGCTGGCTCCCTCGTGCGTTGTGGAATCTGATACTTTGCTAGGCCGGGCCTCCTTTTATTGGGTTGAGTATGCGTACTCGTCCCTTGGCCGGGCTTAGCACATCCAAACCTTAGTGGGCCGCCCGTCCCTGGGCCGTTCCCGGGTCAAACCAGATTTACCCTCCTCACTTCCTCCCTACTCTCAGTTGCCGAGCACTCTGCAGGGGGCTGAGAGTAGTCCAAGAGAGGGTTTTTCGGAGTGTAGGATCCAAAGATGATTTCCTCGTACAACGGGAGTTGGTGGCTTCGAGAGCCTGCTTGGTGCGCAAGGCGCCTCTGGCGGTGGCAGAAGCCACGCTGGCAATGATGACCCCGAGTCTTGTCTCGTTCTGGGGGCGTGGGCGTAGAATGGTCACCTGACCTCGATAGCCACACCGTCGTAGCGACCGGCGTCCTTTCACCTGCCCTTCAGGGGACAACGGCGATCTGTAGTGGGCGGTTATAAGAGGCACAAATTCCATCACAGTTGGGTCCCCACCGTCACAATCCGACACGACCATAACCAACCGACACTGCCACGGTCGATGATGTTGTTAAGGCTCACCAGCCACTGACAGCAACAGACAGGGACCTCATAATCTGTCAGAGATCACTTATCCAAAGAGGATCTCATCCGAGGACACAACTTCCAACACAAGTCGGGCACCAAGCCACCAACTATGACCATCACGTCTTCGACCTCCGTCAGGCGACATCCCCAACAACCCCATCTGGGTTACACCGACGCCTGACGCGGCTTCCACTGCGCACTCTGATCCACGCGCACAGCCACAAATTCTAGGAAACATCGCCCAACCGGCACTCGTCCTTTCGAAAAAGCGCCAACACACCCTCACTCGACAAGGGAATGGGCACAACTTCTCACAGGCAACCACCTTGCCAAAATGCGGGACTCGTCTCGCACGGACTTCATGGCACACAAGGCCAACCAATCCGAACACGCAATGCAAGACGACGAACCTTAGCCCAACACAATACTCTCCAGCCAAAGGAGAAACCAATCGCACT
This sequence comes from Amorphophallus konjac, assembly GCA_022559845.1. Lineage (NCBI taxonomy): Eukaryota > Viridiplantae > Streptophyta > Magnoliopsida > Alismatales > Araceae > Amorphophallus > Amorphophallus konjac. Next base: position 42,311,757 of record CM040118.1, on the reverse strand, counting down.
TCTGACCAACGGAAAACTCCACGCTCGACCTGACCTCGAACCTTGCGCACGCTGGGAACAACACCTTCCAGCATCAAGAAGAACATCACTTCCATCAGGTCAGCGCCTCCGACACACTCGGCGAGTGTCACGTCGGACCACAATCACAGCATTCCTCGATGCACAATCGCTACAATTCCTCAAACTGCAACACACCATGTCAAGATCCGCAACACGAGGCATAATGACAACCGCCGACGCTCATCCTCGAGTCCCGAAACTCACTGTGGAACTTTCATATCTGAAACCAAATCTAAGGCGAACACAACCCATTCGCACGCAAGAGCGCAGGAGCAAGACTTACTGGGACACCACAGCTCATTCCTGCCTCGAAATCCACAGAATAACCGAGACTGACATGTCATTTCTGACGCAACAGAGCACGACAAGAACACCAGGCTCGACGAGACAGCAGCTCACCGAGAAGATCCTCCGCTCACCCGAGCACACTTCTCGATCAGAACACCCGCTCTGCCACCTTAAACTATGACTTGAACACCTCAGGGGCTAGATAACCTCAAGCTGGAGTGGCCAAAATCGACAGCAGCTCCCTCAGAGCACGCTCACGGCCACTTAACCACGAACAATCCTCTCCAGCCACCTGACCAAGCTGCAGATTCCTTGAACGCAGCACCGCGAGTTCACGCCTGCTAGCAACCTCTGCCCAACACAGCACAACCAGGGCCACAACCGATGAGGGAGAAGGCTCTCGACCTCGATCCTTAGACCCCATGCTGGCACGAAAGCCGCGGAACGCAACCACCTTCACAGTACCACACAGCGCACTCAAGCTCTCAAGCGAGAAATCAAGCGGAAAACATGCACAAAACCCTATGCCAGCTGCCGATTGTACTGGACCTTATGGACTCTGATCGCTGCACTATCTCGAATTCCCATGTACGTCCACAACCACCGCTCTGATACCATCTGTAACGACCCGTGAATCTGATTACCGGGAGAGACCCGTTAACCCGAGACTCGAACCGCCGCCCACGAGCCGGGAGGGCTCGGAAGGGCTAAAAAGAGTGTGGAGGCACAAAGAAATAGGAAATAAAGCAGGATAATTCAATAATTAACAGAAATAAAAAAATAACTACAGCTACAACAGAGTCCAGTCCAACAGAAAGTACAGTCTACAGAAGTAAAACGTACCGCATGTCAAGTGAACACTCGGCCCTGCGAGCTGGCAACTGAGAACATCCGTACCGCACCCTCGAACCTCGAGAAAGAACCGCCACACCTGAAAAGCAGGGAATGAGTCTCCAAAACTGTAGTACCACAGACCTTTCGGATCCTTCTTCGTGGGTCCCGGATCTGGTTTCTTGGAGTGTCTGGCTCCATTGTATCCAAAATTTTGTTTCGGACATCTTTCGTGTTCGGATCGGCGCGATCCGGAGTTGTTTCGGAGGCCCGGAAACGTTCCGCGACTTTTCCGCGTGTCTTTTCCGATTCCCGGTGTGTGTTTCGGTAATTCCTTCGGAACCTCGTTGCGAGTGAACCGGGTTGTTCACCTAGGCGAGAGTGGTACCATTGCGATCGGTGCGTTCTGAGGATCGCAGAAATACAATTTTCTATTTTTCGGTATTTTTTAGAATTTCCGAATTTTTCTATAAATAACCCCCCTTTTTTCTCTCTTCCCCACCCTCTTCTTTTTCTTCTTCTTCTTCCTCCCTTCTCCCCCACCGTGCGACGCCCTCTCTCCCTCTCTTCTTCGTCCGGCGAGACCGCGGCGAGTCCCTCCGACTGCAGACGGCTGTGGGCGACGGCGTGGTGGCGACGGCGATACTGAGGTGATCGTGGAGGCGTACGTGAACCGTGGGAGCTCAAGGAAGAACGAGGGTTTTCGAGCATTCTTTGTGATTCGTGGTTGATCCGGCGCGTCTCGGGACGCAATTGAGGTAGGGTGACGTTCCCTAGTCCCTAGCCTTCCTTTCCCGCGATTTGTAGGCCGAGGAGAGGCCGAGAGATGGGATTCCTTGCGGGTTTGGGGTTTTCCATGATTTGGGGAGAGCTCGCCCGATCTATGGATTTGATGCATGATTTCGTGTTTTGATGGCCTAGAATCATGCTAGGGGTCCCCAGAGGTCTTCCCCTTTGATTTCCCCCTCTCCGGTGGAGGCATGGGGGCGTGGCCAGTTTTTTTGGGCGTTTCCCGCCGTTTCTCCCTCGGGCGGGTGTGGCGGTCCTTCTAGTGACCGTCACACTATGTAACGCGCCCAGATGGGTGCGTTACAGCCCTGAGTGCAGCCACGTGGGGTCTGTGGGCTGTGACGGTCCCACGATAGACCGTCACGGTGCTGTGACGCACCTAGGTTGGACCGTCAGGGGCGTTCGACCGTTGGCTGCCGACCGTTGATTTTTGACCGTTGGGGGTCAAGGCATGTGACGCACCTGGCTTGGCGCGTCACAGCCATGTGACGCCCCTATGTGGGTGCATTAGAGCAGACGCATTCCCACGTTGTGACGTACCAGGGTTGGTCCGTTACACGCTGTGACGCACCGAGTGGCACGCGTCATAGCTGTTCTCTGTTGTCTTGTGACGCACCAGGGTAGGCGCGTCACAGACTATAACGCACCATGGCAGGTGCGTTACGCCCTATTTTGCACCGAGCATGTGACGCCCCTGTGTTGGGCCGTCAGGTGATTGTGATGGTCCTGCCTAGACCGTCAGAGCTTGTGACGCGTCTAGGGTAGACCGTCAGGCACTGGGTTGCCCCAGGTGGTTTGCAACCCCGTTTCTGTTCCGACCGTGGTCACCGTGCGACGGTGCTGGTACGTGGGGCGGTCCCCGTACGTTGTCGGATGCGGACGTTGTTTTCCGTTGACTTGAGAGTCTACTCCGTAGTGACCCTCCACTAGTCGTAGTGTAACAACCAGAGAATCCGATTACCAGGAAGGCCCGATAACCCGAGACTCGCACCACCGCCCACGAGCCGGGAGGGCTCGGAAGGGATAAAAGGAGTGTGGAGGCACAAAGAAATAGGAAATAAAGCAGGACAACTCAACAATTAACAGAAATAAATAAACAACTACAGCTATAACAGAGTCCAGTCCAACAGAAAGTACAGTCTAAAGCAGTAAAACGTACCACATGCCAAGTGAACACTCGGCCCGGCAAGCTGGCAACTGAGAACCTCCGCTCCGCACCCTCGAACCTCGAGGAAGGACCGCCACACCTGAAAAGCAGGGAATGAGTCTCCAAAACAGAGACTCAGCAGGGATCCCGCGGAACCCCAACCGGAAACAACGGCGGTAGCGGAAAGGAAGCTACAACTACAGCAGGAACAGCAACCCGGTGGCCGGTCAAAACTCGGCACTACAGCTACTCCTACTGCCAGAAGGCAGACCTCGATCACACAGTCGAAGCTACCGAACCACGCTAGTACCACCTACCGAAGTAAGAACACACCGCAACCACGCCGTAGAGGCCTGTCCCCCGGACACAGCCGACCTGGACACGTTGTCCAAGGTGCAACCCCGACCATCCGATCGCGGGTACCGCACAACAAGACCCAACCTCGGTAAAGCCACTAGCACTAATCTCACGGCGTAAGAATCGACACACGCGCCAAGGTGAAACAACCGAACTCACCGGTCAACACGACCAAAAACCCGAAGGTCAAAGACACAGAGACTGACAGTCTGTCACTCCGTACTCGACAGGAGTACCACCTACTAGAAGCACAGCCGGTAGCGTCCCCTGACGTCTTACACCGCACCGCAGGTGAACCGCCTGACGTGGTAGGTCCTACCCGAGGCGCAGACACCGTACAAGTAACCACAAACAAGTAACTAGCTGGGGTCACGCCCGTCGACGTGGGTCCAACCGCCCCCAACCACGTGTGCACACACAGACCTTGCGTGACTAGGTCTGGTCCTCTGACCGGTTTTCCCCCGTAGCCGGACTCTGGCTACCGACGAGGGGCCTACGGTAACCGGTCCACAAACCGTCTCGAAAGGTGGGTGCCCGTACACCACTCCCAGGTGAGACCAGCACCTCGTACTGGTGGGCTACGACTAGTGGAGGGTCACTGAAGGAGTAGACTCTCAACTCAACGGAAAACAACGTCCGAATCTGACGACGTACGGGGACCACCCCACGTACCGGCCCCGTCGCACGGTGACCACAGTCGGAGAAGAAATGGGACTCACAGTCCACGGCCGCGCACACACCCTGTGCGAGTTTCGAGAAAACTCAAGTGGCGCTAAGCCACTGGACTCTGGACAGTTCTCTAGACACACTACAGCCAACAGTCCTTGAGTCACAAGACTCGAGGTCAAGACCGTTGCACGCGACAGCACAAGGCCGTCAATCTAGTCCAATCTCTAGGTCTAAAACCACGGTAGCACGAGTACCGAGACAACACACGAGCCGCCAAGACCATTCCCTTGGGAAGGGAACGCAAAGGACTAAGGCCACTCACACGGGCCACACGGAAAACACAGAAGCACGATTCCCAAGGCAGCACATAAGCCGCCACGATGATTTCCCATCTTGTAGCAAGCGGAAAATCTCCAGCCCCAGGCCGGATAACTGGACTCGCAGTCCAAGGCCAAACACATGGCCCACATGGGAATCGCCTTCCAAAGGAAACCCACGACATACGGGGGAGACCCCACCGCACACCCACCGATGCACGGTGACTTGATCAAGCGTAACACAAGAGCCCGGAACACGTGGGGTCACCCGGACCCACCACACCTACGGGCACGCTAATCGAGGTAACACGGGACGACCTCTGGACACCCAAAGACACGATCACGGAACTCCACGGGGTGTCCGAGACACTCACGAGACCTAAAGTCAACCACTGGGTCACAACCGGGTCGACCGGAGGTCAAAACAGCGCAAACAGGAACCAGAACATGGTAGTGGTCACCTGGTGACCGCGACCAGATGGTAGCGGTCGACCGGCGACCGTGACCATGCTGTCACGGTCATCTCGCGACCGCGACCAGCCAGACGCAACCCCGATGGTAGCGGTCACCCGAGGACCGCGACCAGGCAGTAGCGGTCATCCCATGACCGCGACTAGGCCAAAGCGGTCTATCGCACGACCGCGACGCTCGAAGGCCTTCAGACCCAAACACAAGGGTGAAAGCGGTTCTCCCAGGACCGCGACCAGATGGTAGCGGTTTCTGGTGGACCGCGACCATTTCGGAAAACCGGGAACGGCGGGAAAACACCCAAAAATCCACGCCACGCCCCAATCATCCACGGATGAAGGGGAAAACATAGGAGAAGCTCCCCAACAACCCCTAGCATGCATCTATGGCCTCGGATCAGCCTAAAACGCCACGAAACGCTAGATCGGGCGATCACTCCCCAAATCATGATTTTCCCCAAAACGCCCCAAACGACCCGCTCGGCTCACCACGGCCTACCAAACTCACGGGAATTGAAGCGCACGAGCTGGGGGTCCATCACCCTACCTCCATCGAAGATTTCATGCACCGTGGACGCCGATCCACGAAGAAAATGCCGTTGAAGCCTCGCCGTTCCACGAACCCATGGCCGAGCTTCACCACGCCCTCGAACCTCGATCCTCGACCCATCCTCACCGTCCTCCTCGCTCGCATCGCCCCGCCTCGCCCCCGCCTCAGTCCGTCGACCGCCGGAGAGGAGAGAGTGAGAGGAGAGAGCATGAGAAGAGAGAGGGAGAGAAGAGAGAAATGAGAGGAAGAGAGAGGGTGGGGGGTTATATAGGAAAATCCAGAAAATCAGAAAAATCCAGAAAAATAGAAAATCACACCCTCGCGATCCTCGGAACGCACCGATCGCAACGGTATCACTCGTGCCCTAGTGAACGGCCCGGTTCACCCGCAACGAGGTTCCGAAGGGAAAGTCGAAACCCACGCCGGGAATCGGAAAATACACGCGGAAAAAGCCGCGGAACGCCTCCGGGCCTCCGAAACGATTCCGGATCACGCTTATCCGAACACGAAAGATGTTCGAAACGAAATTTTGGACACAACGGAGTACGACGCTCCGAGAAACCAGATCCGGGACCCACGAACGAGGATCCGAAAAACCCCGGGGCATTACAGCCCTCCCCCCTTAAAGGAATTTCGTCCTCGAAATTCAGGACCAAGCACGAAGTCACAGGGGAAGAACACAGAACGAACTGACAACGCTGTCAGAGCCCCAGCACAGAAAATCTCAGTTCTCATGAAAACACCAGTCCTGAGGGACACAGCCAGACTTACAATCATAAGCAACACCTCGCTCCTCGTGCCGAGCACACTGGCCAACAGAGCAGGCATATACCAAAGGACACAGTCCGGCATCACCTCAGACAACGCGAGAACCAACATGGCACCGCAGCCACAATCTCGCTCACCGCGGAAACACAACCCTCGACACGAGCAACAGCTATCGATTCATCCAATGGTCGGCAGATAAATCGCACATCAGCTTCGCAGCCAGCTGACAGGTCGCACACCCTCCTCAAGAGATCAACCAACACAGAGCCTCCACCAGCTCAAGCAGTCCTCTCCGCAGACCGCAACCAGAACATCGGCTCAGCACCAAGAAACACCTCACACATGGCAAGCCGAAAGCCGGACACAACACTATGCCAACTCTTGTCAGAAGACAAACTTCGATAAAGTCCAGATCCCATCCGGAAAGGCACATCACAGAAACGACCACCAAAGGTCTCGCTGGCACACGGCTCTCGCCATGCTCGAGCCCCAACAACCAGCATCTTCTGTCTCTGAAAAGACCATCCACTGGTCACCAACTGCTCGTCAACGGGAAACCTCCGCTTGCTCAGCTTCTTCCTTCTTTCCTGGTCCTCGACCGGGTCCAAAGGAAACATTCCAAACCTCGGCAAGCCATCCGTCGACTCACACACAGACCAATGCCACATCTCGAGCTGCACTCCTCTCGGACACCGCATCCGAGCTTGAACATTGCTCCAACTCGACCCTCTCGGGGAGCACGATGAAACCAAATGACGGATCCTGGTGTCTTCAGTCATCACCTCACTGGACTCAGACTCACAGGGGAATCATCCCATGCTGGTCACCAAACCAGGGATAACCATTGCGACACCAACGTCCTATCAAGGACCACCCTCCGACGCCCATCTCACAAAAAGGCCTCCGCCCACAGGCGTCACTCATCCATTTGGTCTCATCAAATCCTTCGATCAATCCAAGTAGACACCTGCCAATCCCGATTCCGCCCTTACCACAGAGCCACGGGACACCACCTGAACAGTGCTCACGGGTCCCCAAAGCAACAAACATCTCACCGTTGCAATCCGACAAGACCGTAGAACCAACAGACACTGCTGTGGTCGGTCACACGGTTAGGCTCACCAGCCACTCATAGCCGTCAACCGGGACCCATAGCCTGCCAGAGACCACTTCCTCAAAAACGATCTCATCCGAGGACACGACTGGGAACACAAGTCGGGCGCCAAGCCACCGACTCTGACCAACACGTCCTCGACCTCCGTCAGGCGACATCCTCAACAACCTCATCCAGGTCCAACACCGACGCCTGATACGGCTTCCAATACAGGAACAGGGTACTCATGCGGCACACTAGCCAGCACATTCCCCAACACTCCATCCTGCCAGTGCCCACCACCACGATATCTCGGGCAACGGCACGGTAACAACACGTTTCACACCGAGGAACCAATCCTCCGATGCTCAACGCGAACTCAGGAATCCGCCCGTAGCAATCAACGCTACGATCCTGAACCAATGGGTTATGGGCCCACCACGCTTCCGCTGCGCACTCAAATCCACGCGCACAGCCGAGAAAGCAAACATCGCCCAACCAGCACTCGTCCTTCCGGAACAGCGCCAGCACACCCTCACACGACAAGGGAACGGGCACAGCTTCTCACAGGCAACCACCTTGCCAAGACAAGGAGCACCTCTCGCACGGACTTCATGGCACATGAAGGCCAACCAATCCGAACACACAATGCAAGACGACGACCCCAGCCAAGCACAATCTCTCCAACCAATGGAGAAACCAGCGCACTTTCGACCAACGGAAGAACTCCACGCTCGACCTGACCTCAAACCTCGCGCATGCCGGAAACAGCACCATCCAGCACCAAGGAAAACCATCGCTTCCATCAGGTCAGCGCCTCCGACACACTCGACGAGTGTCACGTCGGACCACAATCACAGCATCACTCGATGCATCACCACTGCAATTCCTCGAACTGCAACACGGCATGCCAAGAGCCGCAACACGAGCCATAACAACAACCGCCGATGCTCATCCTCGAGTCCCGAACTCGTCGCAGAGCCTTCACATCTCAAACCAACTCCAGGGCGAACACACCCCATTCGCACACAAGAGCGCAGGAGCAAGACTTACTGGGACACCACAGCCCAATCCTGCCCCGAAATCCGCAAAACAACCAGGACCGACACGTCATTTCTGACGCCACAGAGCACGACAAGGACATCAGGCTCGACAAATCAGCAGCTCACCGAGAAGACATTCCGCTCACCGGTGCACACTTCTCGATCAGAACGCCTCAGGAGCTGGACAAACCTCAAGCTGGAGTGGCCAAAAACCGACAGCAGCTCCCTCAGAGCATGCTCACGGCCACTTAACCAAGAACAGTCCGCACCAGCCACCTGACCACGCTGTAGGTTCCTCGAACGCAGCACCTCGAGCTCACGCCTGCCAGCAACCTCTGCCCAACGCAGCACAACCAGGGCCATCACCGATGAGGGAGAAGGCTCTCGACCTTGATCCTTAGACCCCATGCTGGCACGAAAGCCGCGGACAGCAACCACCTTCACAGCGCCGCACAGCGCACTCAAGCTCTCAAGCGAGAAACTAGGCGGAAAAACAAGCACAAAACCCTAAGCCAGCTGCCGACTGTGCTGGACCTTATGGACTCTGATCACTGCAATATTTCGAATTCCTATGTACGTCCACAACCACTGCTCTGATACCAGCTGTAACGACCCGAGAATCCGATTACCGGGAAGGTCCGATAACCCGAGACTCGCACCGCCGCCCACGAGCCGGGAGGGCTCGGAAGGGATAAAAGGAGTGTGGAGGCACAAAGAAATAGGAAATAAAGCAGGACAACTCAACAATTAACAGAAATAAATAAACAACTACAGCTATAACAGAGTCCAGTCCAACAGAAAGTACAGTCTAAAGCAGTAAAACGTACCACATGCCAAGTGAACACTCGGCCCGGCAAGCTGGCAACTGAGAACCTCCGCTCCGCACCCTCGAACCTCGAGGAAGGACCGCCACACCTGAAAAGCAGGGAATGAGTCTCCAAAACAGAGACTCAGCAGGGATCCCGCGGAACCCCAACCGGAAACAACGGCGGTAGCGGAAAGGAAGCTACAACTACAGCAGGAACAGCAACCCGGTGGCCGGTCAAAACTCGGCACTACAGCTACTCCTACTGCCAGAAGGCAGACCTCGATCACACAGTCGAAGCTACCGAACCACGCTAGTACCACCTACCGAAGTAAGAACACACCGCAACCACGCCGTAGAGGCCTGTCCCCCGGACACAGCCGACCTGGACACGTTGTCCAAGGTGCAACCCCGACCATCCGATCGCGGGTACCGCACAACAAGACCCAACCTCGGTAAAGCCACTAGCACTAATCTCACGGCGCAAGAACCGACACACGCGCCAAGGTGAAACAACCGAACTCACCGGTCAACACGACCAAAAACCCGAAGGTTAAAGACACAGAGACTGACAGTCTGTCACTCCGTACTCGACAGGAGTACCACCTACTAGAAGCACAGCCGGTAGCGTCCCCTGACGTCTTACACCGCACCGCAGGTGAACCGCCTGACGTGGTAGGTCCTACCTGAGGCGCAGACACCGTACAAGTAACCACAAACAAGTAACTAGCTGGGGTCACGCCCGTCGACGTGGGTCCAACCGCCCCCAACCACGTGTGCACACACAGACCTTGCGTCACTAGGTCTGGTCCTCTGACCGGTTTTCCCCCGTAGCCGGACTCTGGCTACCGACGAGGGGCCTACGGTAACCGGTCCACAAACCGTCTCGAAAGGTGGGTGCCCGTACACCACTCCCAGGTGAGACCAGCACCTCGTACTGGTGGGCTACGACTAGTGGAGGGTCACTGAAGGAGTAGACTCTCAACTCAACGGAAAATAACGTCCGAATCCGACGACGTACGGGGACCACCCCACGTACCGGCCCCGTCGCACGGTGACCACAGTCGGAGAAGAAATGGGACTCACAGTCCACGGCCGCGCACACACCCTGCGCGAGAGTCGAGAAAACTCAAGTGGCGCTAAGCCACTGGACTCTGGACAGTCCTCTAGACACACTACAGCCAACGGTCCTTGAGTCACAAGACTCGAGGTCAAGACCGTTGCACGCGACAGCACAAGGCCGTCAATCTAGTCCAATCTCTAGGTCTAAAACTACGGTAGCACGAGTACCGAGACAACACACGAGCCGCCAAGACCATTCTCTTGGGAAGGGAACGCAAAGGACTAAGGCCACTCACACGGGCCACACGGAAAACACAGAAGCACGATTCCCAAGGCAGCACACAAGCCGCCACGATGATTTCCCATCTTGTAGCAAGCGGGAAATCTCCAGCCCCAGGCCGGATAACTGGACTCGCAGTCCAAGGCCAAACACAGGGCCCACATGGGAATCGCCTTCCAAAGGAAACCCACGACATGCGGGGGAGACCCCACCGCACACCCACCGATGCACGGTGACTCGATCAAGCGTAACACAAGAGCCCGGAACACGTGGGGTCACCCGGACCCACCACACCTACGGGCACGCTAATCGAGGTAACACGGGACGACCTCTGGACACCCAAAGACACGATCACGGAACTCCACGGGGTGTCCGAGACACTCACGAGACCTAAAGTCAACCACTGGGTCACAACCGGGTCGACCGGAGGTCAAAACAGCGCAAACAGGAACCAGAACATGGTAGTGGTCACCTGGTGACCGCGACCAGATGGTAGCGGTCGACCGGCGACCGCGACCATGCTGTCACGGTCATCTCGCGACCGCGACCAGCCAGACGCAACCCCGATGGTAGCGGTCACCCGAGGATCGCGACCAGGCAGTAGCTGTCATCCCATGACCGCGACTAGGCCAAAGCGGTCTATCGCACGACCGCGACGCTCGAAGGCCTTCTGACCCAAACACAAGGGTAAAAGCGGTTCTCCCAGGACCGTGACCAGATGGTAGCGGTTTCTGGTGGACCGCGACCATTTCGGAAAATCGGGAACGGCGGGAAAACACCCAAAAATCCACGCCACGCCCCAATCATCCACGGATGAAGGGGAAAACATAGGGGAAGCTCCCCAACAACCCCTAGCATGCATCTATGGCCTCGGATCGGCCTAAAACGCCACGAAACGCTAGATCGGGCGATCACTCCCCAAATCATGATTTTCCCCAAAACGCCCCAAACGACCCGCTCGGCTCACCACGGCATACCAAACTCACGGGAATTGAAGCGCACGAGCTGGGGGTCCATCACCCTACCTTCACCGAAGATTTCGTGCACCGTGGACGCCGATCCACGAAGAAAACGCCGTTGAAGCCTCGCCGTTCCACGAACCCACAGCCGAACTTCACCACGCCCTCGAGCCTCGATCATCGGCCCATCCTCGCCGTCCTCCTCGCCCGCATCGCCCCGCCTCGCCCCCGCCTCGGTCCATCGACCGCCGGAGAGGAGAGAGTGAGAGGAGAGAGCGTGAGAAGAGAGAGGAAGAGAAGAGAGAAATGAGAGGAAGAGAGAGGGTGGGGGGTTATATAGGAAAATCCAGAAAATCAGAGATATCCAGAAAAATAGAAAATCACACCCTCGCGATCCTCGGAACGCACCGATCGCAACGGTACCACTCGCGCCCTGGTGAACGGCCCGGTTCACCCGCAACGAGGTTCCGAAGGGAAAGTCGAAACCCACGCCGGGAATCGGAAAACACACGCGGAAAAAGTCGCGGAACGCCTCCGGGCCTCCGAAATGACTCCGGATCGCGCTTATCCGAACACGAAAGATGTCCGAAACGAAATTTCGGACACAACGGAGTAGGACGCTCCGAGAAACCAGATCCGGGACCCACGAACGAGGATCCAAAAAACCCCGGGGCATTACACGTAGCCTGCTTACACGCGTGTGGTCCCACCAGGGAGTGGTGGAGAGGCTACCCTGAGGACGGTTTTAGACTGGTTTCCATCGGGCCCCTCGTCGGTAGCCAGAGTCCGACTCCATGGGAAAACCAGTTAGAGGCCAGACCTAGGACGTACGGTCTGTTGAGTTTGGTTTTGATGATTTTTGTAATTGTTAAGTTATTGTTTTGATGATAACTAAACTTAATGTGTGTTCACGTGATGATAACTAAACTTAATGTGTGTTCACGTGATGATAACACATGTTCTTGATGTTTGTGTTCATTCATCTTGTTGTTTATGCTGGTTGCATATGCTGGTTTTACAAGAGGCAAGAGGTTTCATAACCTCTTTAATGTTAACAAGTATGCAATTAACCCTGACTATCTTGTATGCAGGATCAAACTCATGGTAGTCACCTAGTAAACAAAACGTGTGGATAAGCACCCTGCTCCTCTGCAATACAAAACAGGTGATATATGTCTGAAGAGGCGAAATCTCGCGCTTGTATCCTGAGCGGGCTGCGGATCACCTGAAGATGAACTGCAAGACAGGGAAACGTATCAGAGGGCCCAGGGGGCTTCCCTGGGGTAAAACCCTCCGATGGCTAAGTCAGTAGAGCTGTGGTGGAAGCAATAATAGGGAGGAGAAAAGCTAGTGCGCGAGATTCCTCTCCACCAGAGGGTGAAGCGGATTGCTCAGGAGTTTGGGTATATGAGTACCTAAATGTCTCTCTTCTTCCATCGGAGGGTAGCCCTGGTTTAAATAGTGTGCCGCCTTCAGGAGTCCTACAAGCTGAGGGGTCTCCGGCGGGAGTTACGTCCTCAACGTGGGCTTTCATGGCCTTATCGTGGGAACGTTATCGCCTTGAAGTCCGGCGGTTTCTTGACTCCCCTATCCGTTGGGGACTCTTGAACGGATGATATTTGGTCTGGCCGAGCTCCTAAAACGCCAGCCCTGTCCGGGCGATGGGCATAGTTCGGCGAAAGAGGGGTCGGATAGGTCGGCGAATGCCTGTCTCTCCCGGGCGGGGAAAATGGCTTGGGCTGGACCTTCCTTATGACCTGACCATCACTCGGGCCCTCCGAGCCTAGGGGCCGCTGGGGAGAGTTGTTTCCTCGAGTGTTTGTTTATTGGGCTTTTCTTCCCTGAGTGGGCCATGTGGGCTGTCACCCAGGTGGGCTTGCCTCGTTGGACCCTGTTGGGTCTAGTTGGGCTGCACTTGGGGTGGGCTGCAGAAATCCCCCTCTCTAATGTCATTTACTGTCAAGAGTCATTGGTAAGATACTTACCCTGTTAAAGCATCAATCTCACCATAGATATTTCATATATGTTTCATTAATACACCTCATTCATGCACCTTAAACATGAAACCCTTCTGGCCATCGTGCGCCCTCGCCCGCGGATCGACCTGCGCGGTTAGGTCGCAGGGGTCAAGGGGGCAGCGCCCCTTGCGGGGGTTTCCAGGGGCGGAGCCCCCGGAACAAAATTTAGAAATGCTCAAAGCATATTCTAAGTTAAATTCAATCCCAAAATGCATGGACTTGATATGGTCTTGAAGCTCTTGACTTTTGGACATGTTTCAATGGTCTAACATTTCATTTTTGCAGGTTTGAAGATTGGCGGTCGACCTGTAGACCCTTGGCGGTCGACCTGAAATGACAGAATTGAAGATTGGCAACTTGTAAACCTGGCGATCGACCGCCAGGACCCTAGCGGTCGACCGGTTTTCCCAGCAGCCACAAAGTTACAGAATGGCCCCTAGCGGTCGACCGCCAACCCTCCACCGGTCGACCGCCAGCCCCGAGGCCCTCCTTTGTTGACTTTTGTGTCAAGTTCGAAAAGAGATTCCCTTCCCCATTTCTTTAATCCCAATGCTCCTAATCACCCCATAAATTGTGGATCTGGGTCTGGGCCTTGTCTCCTAACCTTCCAAGGGTTATAAAACCTCTCTTTGAGGTCATGAACCCTAAGAGGCTCCAAGAGAATAAGAGAGATCAAGTTGGCTCAAGGAAGAGGAGGAATATCACTGTAGCCATGAACAGTGATTCGAAGATCAAAGCCTCATCATAGTTGAAGATCCAAGATATATTTTGAAGCCTTCATCTTCCCATGAATTGAAGCAACACCAAATCAACCTAGAGAGATCAAGATAGCAGCTATCAAAGGAAGGTTGCTGCAACGATCTTGAACAACATTCCTTCCACCAAGTTCTTCATCCGATCAAAGCCATTCAAGCATCAACTGAAGCCATTCAGTCATCTTTTAAAGCCAGGGAGTTCCAATCAAGCAAGGATCTCAAGAAGAGCTTAAGGGAAGGCTGTCCAAGTGAAGAGAAGAAGAAGTACTGTAGCAGTGAACAGTACTCCGTGCAAGGAAACCTACATCCAATACAAGGCCATTCAAGCTGAGTCTCAAGCCATTCAGGTGAAGAAGGAATCAACGCGAACATCCGGAGCATACACTCAGGGGGAGCCTAAATCAGGAGCATTCTAAACTGTGGTCTATTTACTTTGGTGTCTTGTGCTTGAAGTCTCATATTTGTGTTTCATCATAAATTGCAATAACTTATGTGTGTGTGGATCGTGTTGGTCCGTGGTTGTTTGTGTGTGTGTTATAATTGATGCGTGTGTGTACGTGGATCTTCCTAGATCTGCGTTTGTGTGTGTGAGGGTATTTTTAGATCCGTTCGATCTTGTGTGTGTGGTTGTGATCCGGTTGTCGGATCGTGTTGGAGTTCATCTCCGTGTGTGTGTGTGTTGGAGCTTGTCTCCGTGTGTGGGTTGGGCGCGTCCCCGTGTGTGTGTGCAGGCGTCGTCCTGCGTGTGTGGTTTGAGCGTTGTCTCCGTTTGGGGATTTATCCCCGAGTGAAGCCTCACCGGGTTTGGTGAGGGGTGGACGTAGGATTACCGTCGTTGCATCCGAACCACCTTAAAAACCGCTGTGCATTGTGTGTTATTTGTGTGGTTTGATTGTTTTCGTTGTATGGTCGTGTGGGAACGGTGAGTTTGAGAGAATTAGTTAATTAGTTTTCAATTGCTAATTATTGTTTACCACCTATTTTGTAAAAAGCCAAAAGTTTTCTTAAAATTAGTAAACACCCAATTCACCTCCCTCTTGGGTGTCATTGATCGCTGGACTTCACGGTCTGTGTGTGCACACGTGGTTGGGGGCGGTTGGACCCACGCTGACGGGCGTGACCCCAGCTAGTCACTCGTTTGTGGTTACTTGTTCGGCGTTCGTGCCTTTGGTAGTAGCTACCACGTCAGGCAGTTCACCTGCGGTGCGGTGTAAGAGGTCAGGGGACGCTACCGGCTGTGCTTCTAGTGGGAGGTACTCCTGTCAAGTCGATAGTGTCAGACTGTCAGTCCTTGCGACTTCGACCTTCGGGTTTTGTCGTGTTGACCGTGGTGCTCCGGTCGTTTCACCGTGGCACGTGTGTCAGTTTTCGTGCCGTGGGAGCGGTGTTTTGTAGATTGCAGGGCTTCCTTTTCTGAGGTACTCGCTTACTGATAGCGTAGAGGTTTCTCCGTTTGCGAGGTAGGGTTCGAGTGATCCCTACTGAGTCTTATTCCGAGACTCATTCCCTGCTTGTTTTCACCGTGTTTCAGGTGAGTCGCGGCCTCAGGGGAGCGCGTCTGAGGCTCAGCGTGGTTCAGGTGCCCAGCGTTAGTGCCAGAGGTCAGAGCCGGGGTATGCCCCGTGTAGCTGTACTTTTCTTTCTTGTCTCTGTACTAGTTGTGGACTACTGCTGTTGTTATTTTTATATCTCATGGACCATGTATCATGTGAACTGTTAATTTATTTTCTGCTTAATAATATAACTGTTCATTTCTGTAATTATTTATGATACTTGTGTAGTCTCCACACCATTCCTTTAACCCTTCCGAGTCTTCGGGCTCGTGGGTGGCGGTACGAGTCTCAGGTTATCGGGCCTTCCCGGTAATCGGGTTCTCGGGTCGTTACAAAAACAGAGACTCAGCAGGGATCCCGCGGAACCCCAATCGGAAACGACGGCGGTAGCGGAAAGGAAAGCTACAACGACCGCAGGAACAACGAACCGGTGGCCGGTAAACACTCGGTAAAGCTATTAGTGTAATGTTTCGCACATCACCTACGGGCGACGCAGCGGATAACAAAATTTTTATTTGCCCGATCCCAGTGTTATGGAAAGCTTAATCTGTGATCTAATCGGTGTTTCTAAGACCCTAATTACGGGTTGCGTGTTTCACCTTGCGCGGAACGACGCTATCCGCTAAGCCCGATACAGAGAAACTGAGCCGCACAGTTGTACAGCCTCTAGAGCAGATCCACACGGACCCTTGCGCAGCGACGGTACCTCCCCGGCACGACCTTTCCCGGCCCTTTTTCACCTTCTGTAGAAAGAGAGCAAGAGGGAGCAAAGGGGAGGAGCTAATCCTCCTCTTAAGCCTTAATGCTTGCTTAGCCTAAGAGTTGGAAGAAGAAGCTCGAATGAGCTTCACGTAGGTTGCCATATATATAGAGTTTTGGACACTTTTTTAAAGACCTCCAAAGGACCAAAATTGTATATATATCCTATCCACTATTATACATATGTATTAAGCTCCATTTACACTCCTTTCCAAAAGGAATTAAAAGGAATTAATACATACACTTGTATAATAATAATCCATCACCCAAGAATCCATTGTGTGTGATCCTCTAGGCCCATAGTCACTCTAGTTTAAGGCCCATTAACTTCTAATTCCCAATTAGAAGTAAATTAAACATATTATTCGCTTCTACTAGAGCCGAATAATAGTTTAATTTATTCCGAACCTTTCGATCACGTTGGGTCAAGCAAATCCGCGTGATCCTAGAGGACGCCAGGTTTAAACCAGCCTGTCTGGTACCTGTAAGTCCACAGTTACCGCATCGATATAATCCCTCGCTCATTCTATGAGTCTGGTACGATCGAGGGTACGGTTTCTGTCAAACCCCATGATCGTACCATTTGACTATGACCTCCTTAAAGTGCATGACGTCCGTCCTAAACGAACTCATACGACCCTGGCCAGGGATTTAACGGAGCGTCCATATCATGACCCATTAACTTTCTGATATATACCCGATAGTAAGCGATCCCTTCTTGACCATTGACGATCTTCACACGTATCCTGGAGTGGTTAACGACTCGGCAACTCATGACTTATGGTTAAAGTCACTTAGCCAAGTAATTAAACCATTCAAGTCCTCGTGTAAGATCCGATCAATGTCACAGGTCAAAGGGCCAACGATGCTATTGAGACAGTTGGATCTTCAGTTGACATTAGGTATAATCAACCATCTGAAGATCCAATAGCGGATCAGTTCAGTGTACATCCTCCAAGGACGTACACCTACACATATGTGTTGGTGCCCCGCACCAATGACCATGAGACTGGTCACTGACACATCATGTGTACTGGTTTAACAGGTAATCAAAGTCCCCGAGTGATTACCCTCCAACCAGGAACAGTTTAAGGTATGTGTACATGTAAAGTCAATCTCATGTTCGAGATCCCATCTCGAGCTGACTTTACAACCACATATCCTAGGGACAACGTAAAGTAACACAATCGCATATTTATGCTTAAATATCACTTTATTAATAATGAATAAGATCGTACAATTATTGGGCCTACCCGACCCGAAATTGGCCTGTAGCACACCAACACTAACAATTAGCACTAGTCTCACGACACGAGAACCGACACACGCGCCACGACGAAGCACCCGGAACTCAACGGTCGACACGACCAAAAACCCGAAGGTCGAAGTCACAGAAACTAACTGACAGTCTGTCACTCCCGACTCGACATGAGTACCTCCCACTAGAAGCACAGTCGGTAGCACCCCCTTGTAGATCTCTAATTAGAAATCCACTTAAACAAAAAAATATTAAGTGAATGAATAAAGCATGAAATAGCACGAGGTGCTAAGAGGAGTTTGTGATCGCCAGAGACGCTAACGCCTCAAAATATAATCAATAAGAACATGGGAGGAATGATCGCGAAAAGTACCTCAAAAGATGCGGGGATGTGAGTGCTTCCTTTCTCTTCAAATCGGCCGGCCGATGAAGAGAGTTCTTGCTTTTATTACCCTTGCAAAAAAGACAAATACCAATAAAAAAATATGGATTAGAATATGGTGTGTAGCATCAAATTCTATATGTAAAGACGAGCATAAAAATATGGTGAAAAAACACACCTTAAGGGTGTTGGCCCTTAAACCCCTATGCAAAGAGGGATGGGAGATGTATGATGAATGAATATGAATAAAAATATGAATAAGGGAAAGAGTGCAATAGATGCACTATGGGGAGATCTCAATATGATGGTTGAGGAAAATCAATATAACAATGAAACATGATGCATGTATCATGAACTAATGAAAAATACAAAATAAGGGGGAGATAAGATAGAAAAATCTTGTTTGGTGGCTCTTTTGGCTTGAATGCTCGATGGGGAGAAAGCTTCAAAAGGGATGAAGATTTGAACCGTGAAGAAGCCTCTCCTTAGCCAAGAACAACACCTGCGTAAGAAGAAGAAAACAAAAAAAACAAAACAGAAGAAGAAGAAGAACGGAGGGAGGAGAGGAGGGAGAAGAGGAATCCGAAATCTCATTAACAGAGCCAATGGCTCTATTAAATAGGTTGAGGAAGAGATAAACATGGGCAAGAGTCCCAAGAGGGAAATGATAAGAATGGACAAGAGCCCAAACCAAGCAGGTATCTAACGAAGCAAGGACTCTCTGAGGAAAGGGCTGCGAAGCCAGAAGATGAAACACGCCCTGGGTCAGGGCGTCAATTCAAGAATTGACGACCTGTCATAGGGCGTTAATTCAAAACACGCCCTGGCCAAGGGCGTCAACTCCCAGATCAATTTTGGAAATAAATATTTCTTTTATTTCGAAATTCTGAAACACGCCTCCAGGAGAGGCGTTAAATGAAACACGCCCCAACGTAGGGCGTGAATTAACATTTTTCAAAACATTTATTCTTTTTCGAAAATTGGATAATGCCGGGAATTGACGCCCTTTCCAGAGGTCGTCACTTCTTTAAGAAACGCCCCAGGTCAGGTCGTATTTTAAAACACGCCCTTCACCAGGTCACGAATTTATAAAATAGGTAAAATGGGGAGAAATAGATAAAACGGGGAGACACGCCCTGGACCAGGGCGCGTTTTAAAAACACGCCCCTCTCCAGGGCGTTAATTTTAAAAAAGAGGGAAAGGGGAGAAAATCTATGAAAAATGGAAAAAATACTCAAATATGTTAATTTGAGGGTCAAATGGGGCATTACAAGGCAATATGAGAAATACTCAAAGTAATGTCAATTTTGGCGTGTCTACACCTGCCCCGCCTTGGCGTCTGCTTTGCAAGGGAGCGTAGCAAACTGAAAAGTAGATGCCAATGTGTGATGAGACACGCAATCAACATCACTTGATAAGAATCAAATCAAAAGCTCGAGATGAAGCAATCTCGGGAAATTCAATGAAATCAACGATGTTTGGATAAAACGGGGAGTGTGCACACGGTGCACGAAGGAGATAAAATAAATGATCAACTTCCAGCACGGTGGAAGTACCCCAGGTCACAAACCTGTAGGTTTCACCATTGGGGAGCGGTTACCAGCCAATGTGGACGTGCTGCAGCCAAGGTGGATCAAAGGAAAGGAGATTAAAAATAAGATGATAAAATTCAAACAAGGAGCTTTTGAGAAAAGACCCAAGACAGCGATAAAACGAACTGAGGATCCAATTCGACAATGAAAATCTCATATCGAGAAAGATTAAGATCAATTCAACTCTCAACATCAGCTTATCAGAATGATTTTCCAATGTTAATTCAAAGTCCTACATAAATGCATGCTGGGCTAAAGGGAAAATAACAAATGAAAATATAATATAATCAAGGATAATATTGTTAAACTGCCCAGACTGGGTCAAGAAACCAATTCTACGAGCTGATACTAAGTCGAAGCTCGTTTATCCACGCACCAACTCGTAAAAAGGGAACCATCGTCCCCAGTCTTGGACAGCTCAACGGCCTATCCGTGTGACTAAGACTTCTCTGGAATCATCATTGTTTTTGATGAAGGGGAACTCAAATGCCATATTTACCAAAGCCACAAGGTCCTTGATATAATCTAGTAACATATGTAACATATAGTAGAATGCATACATGGAGATGGTGATATCAATAAGCATGGGAACTGAGAAATGAGCTGCAAGCACCGTGGGACTTTGAGTGATGATGCCCTGCCGGCGGGACCAAGAGCCTCTTATCCTGCGCTCAAAAATTCATTAGCCAAGATATAAAAAGATAACAAGCAATGAATAAGGCTTTTAATCATAGCATGCATAGCATGAATCAAAGCAACCAATCATAACATATATCATGAACAGCATAAGTCAAATCATGGCATAGCAAAGCATCATTATTTGTTGTTTGTCATGAGGATGACAATTTGGCTAATCAAGTTTTGGAGTTAAATAATCAGGATCTGATAATGCCCATCGGCGGAGTAATCAGATGAAACGAGCAGGAGTTGATTGAAAGATTTGGAGATGAATAATCATGAGATATGATAATCAGAATGATATAGGGAGATGATGCCCCTGGGTGGCATGTCATGAGAATATTGGGAAGAATCAACAAATTGATAGCAATAAGTAGAGATAGGACTCATCCCGTGCTTTTGGTCTCTGCAAAGCTGTTCCTGTAAAACACCATTAGAAAATACAATGCAAATTTTTATGAGTTTTGAAAATATACAAATTTTTATGGAGATTTTTGAAAAATATTTGAATTTTTATGGAGATTTTTATCGGGAAATATTCAAATTTTTTGGATTTTGGCTTAGACATTGTTAATGCAACATCAAAGGGTTGTTTTGAACCACTGGCTAGGGGTCCTTGTTCCTTCCCTTTTCGCTAAAACTGCCCAAAGCAGGACGTGCATTGAAAGGTGGCATCCTATAACCGACCGTCTTTGATCAACGGTGCCCCTATCAAGGCCATACCTGAGAAATGCTCGGTCTTGGAGGGAGAAGAGAAGAACAATTGTGACAAGCTTTGTGCAGGATGGGAGATATCGGGATTTGAATTCCTTCCAAGGTGTTCCCTTCAAAGAGGTAGTCTGTTGTGCCGGAGCTTTATGCCTTTGATTTTTAGACCCTTGACATGCATACGACCAGGGTTCTCCCTGCGGGGACTTTGCCACTCTTGTCATGCCATAATTCATACTTGCTTTTATCGAAATTCTGACTTGATTTTCATAATAGCCCTTTTGACGAGATGTATATCATGAAATTCATATTTAGTTTGGGTCAAGACTGCCCCTATTTGAGACTCCTCTCGTATTGGGGATTACCAAGGTTGGTCATCTCATCCGTCAACCTCTTGCCCCTGCACGTGGCCGAGTAAAGAAGAGAAAAGACTTTCAGATATACTCATGGCATGGCCAAGGTAGCAACGGTGTTTAACCAAAGGAGCCGACTAAGGATGCCGTGAAGTGTGTGAGGTGTCCAGCTGAGGGTTGATCTTAACAAGCAGGGAGAGAATGTTGAATTCCCAGCGCGGGGTTCTTATTAACCAAGGTGCTGCATAAGCAAGCATAAAGACTCTTTTTAACAATGATTTAATTTAACAAAAGCCTAAGATAAAGATCTAAAACACCACTTTTAATCTTGTTAAGAAGCACTTCATTTTGAAAATCATGCGTGAAGTAATGAGGAAATGATATCATAAAAATGCGTACTTACGCCAATATATTATCTCGCAACCTTTGTTAAAGCAGCAGCCGCGAGAGGTTGATCATCGTGGGATAGTCCTCTTAGGCAGGTAAAGGATTGGAAGCAAAGGATTGAAAGTGGCTTAACAAGAAGGAGTGGTGCCAAGACCAGACTCAGACGAATAAGGAAAAAAAAAGAAAAAGAGGCGAGGGCTAGAACTCCCTCACTAAGGCGCGGAGACCCTGATCACATGGAACAGTCTACAGAAGAAGCGGAGAATTAGAAGGAGGAGTGAGGACTAAAGCCTCGGAAGCAATGGGAGAATGGGCAGATGTCCAAGGCAGTGGATGTGGAAGAAGTTGGGTCGGACCCAGAATCAGGAGGAATTAGAAGAAGAAATTGGTAGATAGAAAGAGGCAGATCCGGAGGGTCCGGAGGCGGAGGAGGAGAATCATGAGAGGAGAAATCATCCGGAGGCTCCGGAGGGATGACAAAAGAAGGGACGCGATGCCCTGAGACGAAATAGGGAAAAAGATGATGGAAAAAGAAGAAGAGAACGAAGGAGGTGATGTCTTGGAAGAACAGAAAGATGAATCGGAAGAAAGATGGAGGGTCCGGAGGTTCCAGAGGAAGCAAATGCCGAGGGACGCGATGCCCAGGGAGGAGAGAAAAATCCGGAAGTTCCGGAGGAATGAAATCAGGAAGGAGAAGGTGGAAAGGGGCGTCGTGCCCGAGGGAAAAGTCCGGAGGTTCCGGAGGAAGCAAATCAAGAAGGAGAAGATGGAAAGGGGCGTCGTGCCTGAGGGGAAAGTCCGGAGGTTCCGGAGGAAGCAAATCAAGAAAGAGAAGATGGAAAGGGGCGTCGTGCCCGAGGGGAAAGTCCGGAGGTTCCAGAGGAAGCAAATGGAAAGGGGCACGATGCCCGGGGAAAAGATGGAGACAATCAGGTGGAGAATCCGGAGGTTCCGGAGGAGGCAAATGAAAAAGGTGGAGAGGGGCGTCGTGCCTAAAGGGAAAGTCCGGAGGTTCCGGAGGAAGCAAATAAAAAAGGTGGAGAGGGGCACGATGCCCGAGAGAAAGGTCCGGAGGTTCCGGAGGAGGAGAATGGAAAGGGGCGCGATGCCCGGGGGGAAAGTCCGGAGGTTCCGGAGGGACAGAATCAGAAAGGGCGAGATGCCCAAAGAGGAGGGATAAAATTCCTGGAGGTTCCAGGGAGATAGCAGGAAAAGGGACGCGATGCCCCAGGGATAGTGGATAAAAAGATGAAGATGAATAAGATGGGAAGTGCGGAATATCCGGAGGTGCCGGAAGGCGGGGAAGATACGGGTTTGGAAACCCGGGAAGCAGGAGGTGCAAATGCATGCAATGGGATGGATGCGATGAATGCATGAAATGCAAAGAATATGAAGAATGTGAAGGGCGAGAGGATGAGATCCTCCTCCTAACCCTGGGAATGGCCCATGAAGAAAAAGTGATAGAGATGGATGAATAGAAAGTGGAACAAATAAGGGATGGCCCCTTAGCATTAAGATAACTGCCCCTCCACGGCAGTGAAAGTGTATGAGAAATAGCCCCTGCCGAAGCTTCAATGGTGAATGTCAACTCCCTTGGAGAGTGCAAAGTAATGGTGTGAGGGAGTTGGAAAGTTGGGCTCGGAAGCATGATGTTGCCCAAAGATTCAAAATTTGGAAATTGGAACAAAGGGTGCCCTGCCCGGCCCTTACACAGCATCAATGCTTGGCATGGCGGCGACTTGGCTTCTTCGACCGTGCTTGGCACAATAACCCGGATTGACATCCGGCAAATGAATTCTTGAATCTTGAATGGCGCGGCCAAATCCTTGCTGCCCGGCTCTTGATCGTCCTCGGCACCTGTGCTTGTAGAAGGCCCCCCATTCCGAGTAGTAAGGGGAGGTGAAGCGGAGGCGGAAGGCTCCATGAATGGTGGAGGCATGATGGAAAGCGTTGGCAAATGGGTGAGCGTAAGCGGGGGTTCAAACACGTCGAGTTTCTCCCTTTGCTCGGAAGCAGTTGGGATTGGCTCGGGTGCAAAAAGGGGTGGATCCTGCTCAGGATTAGCCATGGGTAAGGGTAAATGGTTAAATGGTGGAATGGGCAAAGTGGGTTTTAGGGATGGTGGTAATGGGATAACGGGAGATTGAATTGGGGACAGTTCAATGGTAGGCTCGGTGGAGGCCGATGGTGTGGAGGTTGATGGCTTAATAGGTGGAGATTTAATTAGTGGAGGGTTAATGGGTGAAGGTTTGGTGCGTAGGAAATGCCGGACGGGGCGAGCGGTGTTAGGAGTGGGAGTGGGAATGGGAAGAGACTCAATAGGCGCCGGCGCGAGCGATTGGAATATCGACCCATCGTCGTAACACCAAGAAGTCTCGGGAATAGGGGGTGAATTGGGAGTGGTTTCCTCCTGAGCAGGGGGTTCATCGAATGAAAGTGGGGGAAGTGGGAAACGAAGGAAACTCGAAAGGGGTGCCTGCGCAGCTTCATCATCGTATATTACCTCGGATTCTTCACATGCCGGCTCTGGCTTGTGAGCGACGTCACGCGGTTCGGGGAAGAGCGGAGAAGGACGCGGAGCGCGCGCGGGCTCCTCTTTTCTTTCTTTTGGTGTTTGTTTGCTGCAACACAGAAATAAGAGAAGGGGGAGAAGGGGCCACCACGGGAGATTGCTCCGGCGGGGCGAGCAGGACAAGTGTGATATAGCAAAATATGGGGGTTAAACGGCCATAGCGGGAAGTGACTCGCCGCGGCCTCGGGGGGACGGGAATGGTGCAAAAATTAAATAACAAGAATTGAAACGGCCATTGGGGAAGTGACTCGCCGCGGCCTCGAGAATATGAGCAGATAATAAGATGACAGAATATGAAGAGAATACAAAGAGCGGGAATTTAAACGGCCATTGGGGAAGTGACTCGCCGCGGCCTCGATGATAAGAGCAGAATATAACAGAATATAAAGAGAATATAAGAACGGAAATTTAAACGGTCATTGGGGATGTGACTCGCCGCGGCCTCGATGATATAAGCAGAATATAACAAAACATAAAGAGATTATAGGAATAGAAATTTAAACGGCCATTGGGGAAGTGACTCGCCGCGGCCTCGATGATATAAGCAGAATATAACAAAATATAAAGAGAATATAGGAAACAGAAATTTAAACGGCCATTGGGGAAGTGACTCGCCGCGGCCTCGATGACAAGATGTGATCGCCAGGGGCCAAAAGACCCCAAAATAAGAAAGTGATCGCGCCTACCTCGAGAGCGGGAGATGGCGGGTTGCTTCTTCCTCTCCCTCCGGCCGGCCGACGGAGAGAGCTTTCCTCGGCTACCCTTGCAAAACAACGATAAACAAATGACAAGTGGATTAGAAAGATAGAGGTGTAGTATTCAAATCCTTGCGATAAAAATAACGAAATGATGGCAAGACACACACCTGGTTGGTGTTATCTTTTAAACCCCTCTCGGACTCGAGTAGGAGGAAAATGAGATGATGGATGCAAGAAGTATAAAAGAAGAGGCGCCCTTGTGAAGGGGGATAGAGGATGCAGTATGATGAATGTAAAGAACTATGAAGAAGAAGGGGAAGAAAAGGCTTATTGGATGAGCCGAGGGTGAAATCCGGCAGAGCTCCAGCAGCGTGGGGACGACGTAGAAGCGCGGTGGATGAAGACGACCTTCCTCTCGCGAGCGTGAGCACCCGAGAAGCCGGCAGAACCTCCACCTACAAAAGAACCCACGGGTTATAAAATGACTCCGTAGCCTCTAGGCTCCGGCAGCCTATCGGATCACTTCTGAGCTCTCCCAGAACTGAGGGGGTGGGCCTCTATTTATAGGGCTTCGGAGGGTGGAGGCGTCCAGGACCCTGGACACCTCCATCAGGGCCGAAATAATATTTTATTCTATTTTTATATATATTTTTAGAATACTTTTGTGGAGGCGTCCAGGGTCCCGGACGCCTCAAGCAGGTCCACCGAAAACCGACGACGGCCGCACGCGGATTGGCACAACGCGTGGTTTTGTGAGCGGCGCCTCGCGATTCAGAAATGGGCGCGTCCAGCTGACTGGACGTCTCTATAATTTGGATTTTTTCACAGACGACAAACCGTCGTTCGGTGGCCGGTGCCCGTGAGGGAGTTAATGGAGGCGTCCAGGGACCTGGACGCCTCCAAAATATATTATTTTATTTATGTTTTGTCTTTTTATACCAGGGCTGACAATTTAATTTTTTTATTTGTTTTTTATGGAGGCGTCCAGGAGCCTGGACGCCTCCATTAATATATATATATTATTAATTATTTTTTGTCTTTTTTATGCCAAGTGGCATTTTATAAATATTTATTATTATTAGTTTTTATGGAGGCGTCCCTGGGTCTGGACGCCTCCATTAAAATATATATATTTTTATTTATTTTTGGGCCTTGAGAAAAATAATAAAATAATAAAATAAATTAAAAAGATGGGGGCGTCCAGGGGCCTGGACGCCCCCATTAAGACCCACCCGGGTCCTCAAATCAGGCGTCGGCGACCGCCCGGTAGACCCCCCTTCTTGATTCCGGAACCTCCTGATGCGTCCGACTGGTGTTGATGCCGTCCGAATGCCGTGACGAGACGATTTCGGATGCCGAAAAAGGTAGAAGAAGACCCGAGAAAAGGAAGCACTCGAGTGATTCAAAATGCGTAAGCCGTTGCGGGGCGTTGTATAGTAATATGAGACTTTCTCAGGAGACGTCAGGAATGGCGTGTCTACAGCTGCCCCGCCTTGGCGTCTGCTTTGCAAGGGAGCGACACGTAGTGGAATGGTATCGAAGTGGAGTGGAGTGAAGTGGGAGCGGACTGATAAGTTGATGCCAAGGTGTGATGAGACACGCTTTTGACGTTACTGTTTGGAATCTTTCCTGGAGTTTCAATGAGGCGACCTTGAAGAAGGTCTTTCAAACATTGACGATTGCTTGGACGGAGATCAAATAAGGGAGGGTGAGATGTGCGCTCAGGCACGAAACAAAAGGAGACCAACTTCTCGGTGTGGAAGTACCTGGGTCATAAATCGGAGGTTTCACCTTTGGGGAGCGGTTACCAGCCAATGTGGAAGTGCTGCGGCCAAGGTGGGTCAAAAAAGGTAAAGGAATATCTGAGGGTCTGTCCAAACAAGGGTCTCCTTTGGAAGAGCAGCGTCGGGCTGTCTCAAGGAAACTCAGTATTTCATTCGGAGTGGAATATCTCATATTTGTGGGAATTGGAGCACAACGGCTTTCACAATCGAATCACTTGAATGATCTTCCGCAATAAATCAAAGTCCTATATGAATGCATGCTGGGTTCAAAGAAAAATTTAAAACAAACAAAAATAGAAAATAGCCAAGGATAATATTGTCAACTTGTGAAGAACGGGTCAGGATACCGACCCGGTGAGCTGATACTGGGCTGGGGCCCGTTTATCCGCGTACCAACTCACTGAATGGAACCGTCGTCCCTATTCTATCACAAATTGACGGCCTATCCGTACAACCCAAATTCTTCCGGGATCATCACCGTTTTTGTTGAAGGGGAACTCAGATCCCAGATTCGTTCGGGCCGCACGGTCCTCGGCATGTTCTAGTAGCGTACGTATCATATACTACGATGCATGACATGGTGGGACCAACCAATGAAAGGTGGGACAGGAGATAGGACAAAGACGTCCGTTAGTAAAACCTGCACAGGCCAGCAAAGGTTAGCAACATCATAAAGTAGCAGAATCATAGCAGAATCGCACCACAGTTCAAAGGAGATCCAGACAAAATCCTGATAGCGACCGCTGATGTGACATGTTCTGTCCTGTAGCGATCTTCCCTTCCTATAAGAACTCCCCTTAGGCTAGTTCATTCAAATGCACCAAGGTGGGTTTTGGAAGCTCAGGAGAGGAAGAGAGGAGAATCTAGAGATTTCAGGATGGAAGGAGAGTCTTCCCGCGTTATGAAGAGGAGCAGGCCTAGCAGCGAGATCAGGCGACTCTCCGACCTCGAGGGTCATCTGAGTGGGACGATCATGTCGCATATGGTAAGCTGACTCTTTTCAGATTTTCTCCACGTGAACCTTCTTCTTACTTCCTTCATTTCTTCTTCTTTCTTCTTTCTTCTTCCAGCCATATCCACTCTTCCCAGGCCCGAGGAAGTTTTCCAAGCTGCCATGGCTTTCAAAGCTGACTTCCAATATCTCCATTGGCATGAGGGCCATACTCTCGAAGTGGCATCTGCAGGGGCTCCTTATTCACGCCAAGCATTACGAGAAGATTCGTATGGACTGGGCGGCTATGGGCGCACTAGTGGAGATCTGGCATCCCCAGACCCACACTTTTATCTTCCCGACCTTCGAGGTGACCATCCTCCTCGAGGAGGTGGAACTTCTGCTCGGATTGAAGAAATTCAAGAGTGACGGGAAGGTGAAGGCTATGCGGATGCTGACACGGGGGACTTCTGAAAGCGTCCTTGGAAGCTTCATGCCGCCCGACGCAGCCCGAAAGGTCCGTACTCAAAAGGGGATCGATCTCCAAAAGCTTGCGGAGTGGGTCATGGACGCCCTGAGAGGGTCACCAGACGATGACTATTTGGAGGGAATCATGAAGGGGTTCACCATTTGTCTGGCGGGTGCTCTCTTGTTCCCTTATACCGACAACATGGTGGAGGAAGACCAACTGGGTGCTATCTGCGGGATCTGGCGTGGAAAGAGGGTGGGACCCGCCGTCCTTGCCTATCTTTACAGCGGTCTTACTGCCTCGAGCATGGGTAAGCCTCCATTTGGTTGTGCACTTGTCTTGAATTGCTGGCTGGATTTGCATTTCAAATTCGACCACCGCGAGGGAATGCCAACCGCTTCGAAGCTCTTCCAACAAAGCCCTCTTCATCACATAGCCGACGTGTTAGGCTTCGGTGGTACTGTAGTGAACCGCGTTCCGTGGCTGAAGAAACGTGAAGACTGGAGGTCTCACTTCCGCACCGTGACACAAGGCTTTTTTACTTGCGCACCGGCATGTTTGCTTTCGCTAGATCTCCTCATGAGGTCTTCTCCCGAAGTTGATCTTCAACTAATCGGCGCGACCGAGTTCGTTCTTTACAACGCGCATCGGTGCTGCCTCCAGATTGGCATCCCACGCCATTCGTTCCCACCACCGACTGGCATCGTTCCTTTGAAGAAGAGGGAGTTGGGTGCTGAAGCAGACGCGAAGGAAGCGAAGGCCATTAAAGCTCCCTGGAAGACAAGTGTTGCAGGAAAGGCGTTAGCGCACGTGGTGGAAGAATGCGAGCCGTGGAGGGCTTATGTAACCGAACTGGGGAAGTTAAGGCCTAAGGCGCCTAAACCCCTGATGTAGCTCATTCTGCTTTCTGATGGAATAAAATCTGGCATTTGGATGTTTCGGACCCCCGTCCCCTTAATTATTATCTTTTTTGTGGTTTTTCTTTTTCTTTCCTTTTTTTCTTTTGTTTGGATTATATACATACTTTAACCCCCTTTTTTCTTTTTATTATATTTTTTTATTATTTTTTATTATGGGGGCGTCCAGAGGCCTGGACGCCCCTGTTTTTTTAATAATTTTTTTTAAAAAATTTTTTTGGGGGGCGTCCAGGATCCTGGACGCCCCTAAGTTTTTATTATTATTTTTATTATTATTTTTGATTTTTTGGTTTGGGGGCGTCCAGGGACCTGGACGCCCCTAATTTTTTATTTTTTTTATTTTTTTTATTTTTTGGTTTGGGGGCGTCCAGGCGCCTGGACGCCCCTAAGGTTTTTGAATTTTTTTAAAAAAATAAAAAAGTGGGGGCGTCAGGCGCCTGGACGCCCCAATTAAAGCTTAATCTATATATAGGGGGGGCTCCCCCCCTAACTCACTTACTGTTCATTCTGACCGTCCAGCCACTCCAAACGACCCATTCTTAGTCCCAATGGAGCGAGGAGGATCGAGCCAGGGTCCAGGGAAGCGGAAACGACTGGCTCGTCGTGCGAGGAGGTTGAGGGATGATGCCGAGGAGGCCGCAGCAGAGGAGATTGCTGCGGGTGAGGAGATGGAGGTGCCGCTTCTGGCCGCGGAGGCCGCTGCGGATGCTGGTGACGCGGGAGAGGACGATCACGACCCGGTAAGTACTTCGGAATTCTCACTTTGTGGTTCAATAGGCTAAAACGGGCGTGCGAGAGGCTGTGAGAGAAGGCCGGGTAGTGAGAGAAGGAGGCGTCCAGGGGCCTGGACGCCTCCACTTTTTTTTATTTTTGTTTATTTATTTATTTACGTAAATAATAAAATAAAATTAAAAAATAAGGAGGCGTCCAAGGCCTAGGACGCCTCCATAATAATATATATATTATATATATTTTTTTTGTTTTTGGTTCTTGGATTTTTTTTGAAAAAAAGAAATAAAGAAAAATAGGAAGGAGGCGTCCAGGGCTGGACGCCTCCAAAAAATAATATATATATATATATATATATTAAAAAAATAAAATAAAAAGAATAGATAGTATATACATTGTTATTGTTTATTACTGTTCATGATGCTGATGTGTTCTTTGTTGGTTTTTGTGGTGTGCAGGGCGTGATGAAGGGCCGGATCAGCTGGTCCTTGGTGGTGGCAGCATACCGTGGGCTGCCGATTTCCAGAGGGCGCGTGTGGACGCCATGGGCTTTGGAGCTTTCCTTAGGATCGAGCCCTTCCGGCTCGACCTTCCTCTTATCCAGGCATTGAGGGAGCGGTGGCACGCACCGAGCCGGGCGTTTTTGATGCCCTGGGGGCACATGGTGCCGACACTAGAGGACGTGGCTCGGATTACCGGGCTACGGGTTGACGGAGAGGCAGTCAGCGGGGTCACCTACCCCGACTATCGAGAGAGTGCCCTGGACCTGCTGTGGTTAGAGACGAGCGTGACTGATAGAGACAGCAGGGTAGTCGGCCGAGTGGAGATTATGGAGGCGCTCGGATTCGTCGACCCGCGCCAGCGGGTTAGCGAGACTGGAGCGGAGTTCTTGGCTCGACTGGAGGGGGATGCTCGTGCAGCTTTCACCCAGGATCCGAGCGAGAGGGAGCTGGTGGACCTAGATCTTCGGAGGTTTCTTTTCTTCTTCCTGGGCCGCCTTCTGCTGGGGACGAAGGGGGATGGCATCCACTGTCGTTTCCTCGGGATCTTGGCGGATCTGGACAGAGTGGGACACTACGCGTGGGGAGCGGCTCTGCTTGCCCATTTGATTGCTGATCTCTCCCAGACTTCGGAGAAGGAGACGACAGTCAGCGGCTTCGCACCTTTCCTCCAGGTAAACATTTTATTTATGCATTTCCACAGTTAAATATGCAATTATTGTACTAATGATGTATGATGGATGCAGGTGTGGAGCTATTACTATTTCCCGATGGGGAGAGCTAGGCATGGGAACAGGAGGGCCGTGCCTCTGGCGCGGCAGTGGAGGCCGGTCGTGGTTGCAGCACCCCACGGCTACCAGCTGGCGTCACTTCGTCGGGAGCTGAGCGAGTATCCCGAGGCCATGGTATGATGCGTATGATTTTTTTTTTTGTGTTTATGCATGTGACTGAATGGTAACTAATATGATGTATGTATGGTGATGCAGGTGGTGTGGAGGCCCTACCTGGGCATGGGCGATGCTGGCCAGCCCTGGGTTGTAGCGGGTCTTCCTCGTTTCAGGCGGGACGTGTGGGTCCATTGCCTGAACGAGATTGAGCCGCTGCGGCTTAGACTGGTCATGAGGACGTTGGGGCTGGCCCAGGAGTGGGTTGACGTAGATGCGCCGGCCCGCATTGGGCGGAAGACCAAGGGGAAGGCGAAGATTGTGGACTGGCGTACGTGCTTCCCAGTACAGTACCAGGACTGGCAGCAGGGCGGGGTCCCAGTGGTGTCCCACGTACAGGACAGCACAGATTACATGAGACGATATCGAGCTACGTACGGGGACCGCCTCTCCCTCGGTGGTATGGCAGGGGTAAGTGTGAAATGAAAATGCTTCACTCTTCTATATGTATATGCATGTGGTACTGACTTATGTGCAATGCAGGATGCTCGTGACAACATGATTGCCGACCTGCGGGCCCAGCTGGCGGACGCTAGGCGGCAGTTGGTGGCCATCCGACAGGAGTTGGAGATCCTGGTGAGCATATGCAATGCATTTTTTGTGACCTGGATTTTTGATGCTTAGCCTTTGACTGACGTTTGCCCCGTGTTTCAGCGGGCCCACCAGACAGCGGCAGCCGGGATGGCTGGTGGAGCGGGTTCCAGTTCGCGGGGCCCTCCTCCGGAGGTTTCTGCCCTCCAGGAGCAGCTGGCGCACGCGGTGGCTCGGGCTGAGGAGGCCGAGCGTGACCACGAGGCTCGAGTGAGTGTTTGCTTGGCCCCGACCCTTTTCTAGCTGCTTTCCTTCTATCACTGTTCTCTTACGGTGCATGCGTGCTTTGACAGGTGGCCGAGATTCGGGAGGCCCTGGCCCGTGCTGTTCGTGCTGAGCAGGAGCGCGATGCCTGGGTGGCAGAGCGTGACGCCCGGATTGCGGAGCTGGAGGAGGAGCGTCGACGGGAGGCTGAGGAGCTCCCTCGTGACGTGCTGGATCTGCGGATCGCCCTCGAGCTGTCGAGGAGAGAGGCGATGAGGGAGAGAGAGGAGAGGGAGAGGGATAGGGAGAACGTGGAGAGAGAGAGAGGGAGAGCGTGGAGAGAGAGAGGGAGAGGGATAGGGAGAGAGAGAGGGAGGAGCGACAGCGGGATCAGACCGAGAGGAGGGCTCTAGAGGCCCAGCTGCTGGAGCTCCGATTGAGTCTCGGCACGGCGGAGGGGAGGCTTCGGGAGAGCGAGGAGCGGTACCAGAGGGCGAAGGAACGCGGGGCGCGACTTCGTCAGTCTGGTTCTTTTTCCATGGGCAGCTATCTGGTCTCTTCGGCCGAGGAGCGTCGTCGCGCCTTCGAGGCTGGAGTGCCACCGCAGGGCGAGGCGAGCACGGCTTCTCAGGGTTCGCAGAGGCCCCCTAGGGATCCCCGGCAGAGGAGGGAGGAGAGAGATGACCAGGAGGGTGACGGTGAGAGTTAGAGAGTTGCTTGTACGTCACCCTTCTCACTGTATGATGTACTTTCGGCTATTATATGAAATGGAAATGGCTTTTTTGTGTTGTGTGTACCTTTCTCTCTCCCACACTTTCTTCTTTGCACTGAGTTGTCCTTTGAGGCACGCTCCGCGAGACCTTGCCCTGAACAGCGGGGAACTACGCTTTGCACGGGGGGATTTTGTTTCCTTTTCCCCCTTTTGGGCGCGTCCAGGCGCGAGGACGCGTCTTAATCCTTGAATTCAAATTTAAAGCGTCGGGTGGCCTTTCTTCTCCCGTGCCTTACCCGCAAACGAGCCCGCCTTCTGCCGAAACTCGCTCGCCCCTTTCTCGTCTTCCTCCTCTTTTGATCGATGGAGTTCGGTGGGCCTGACCACGGTGAAGGTGGAGAGGGACGCGGGACCCCTCGCCCAAGGAGGGACGCGCCCGAGCACGGAACGGCGTCCATGGAGGAGGAAGGGCCGCTCCGGGCCCCCGAGGGACCTGAGGGGCCCGATGGCGTGGGAGGAGGTGAACACGGTCCGGTAGGTGCTTCGATCTCTTCCTCTTTTAATTCATTTTGGGTTTTGAAGCGAGCCGCGCGAGGGGGAAAGGGTTCGGCGAGTGTTGCACTCAAATGATGGACGCGTCCTAGACAGGGGACGCGTTCCTTTTGACTGATGTGGGACCCCTTTCTTGGTGCAGGACATGGCAAGGACCCTGGGTCTGGCCGATGAGTGGGCGAGTGCGGACGAGCCGAGCCGCGTCAGGAGGGAGAGTCGCGGCAAGGCGAGGCTCGAGGAGTGGCCCGTACGTCTCCCTGGACAGCAAGGGGGTATACTGGTGCAGGACAGTGCCGACTTCCTGCGGCGGCAGAGAGAGAGCTACGCGGGGCTTCCCCAAGCTGGGGACACGCGTGGCATCGGCGGCTCGCGCGCCCAACTGTCAGAGACTAGGCGGCAGCTGGCCGTCGCTCAACATGAGTTGTCGCTCCTGGTAAGTTATGTGCCGCACTTTTAACTTCAGATTTTGGAGTTTCACTGACGGCCGTTGTTTATTTTGTTCCAGCGTGCCCAGCAGACAGCGACGGTGGGAGTGGCTGGCGGATCTTCCAGTTCCTCGGCCCCTTTTCTCGAGATTGCCTCCCTCCGGGAGCAACTTGCCGGTGCGGTGGCCCGCGCGACCCGGGCGGAAGAGGAGCGTGACGCCTGGGTGGCGACTGTAGCGGAGCTGCGGCATCGCGGTGAGGAGAGACCTTCTCCAGACATCCTGGAGTTAAGGGTTCTTCTGCAGATGATGAGGAGAGAGGCAGAGAGAGAGAAAGCCGAGAGAAGGTCCGAGCGACAGCGGGATCTGACCGAGAGGAGGGCCTTGGAGGCCCAAGTGAGGGAGCTCCAGCTGGGCCTTCAGGCCGTCGTGCAGAGGCTAGGAGGGATGGAGACGCGCTACGAGAGAGCGCGAGAGTTCGGGGAGCGACTCCGCCAGTCCGGTCGCTTTGCCGCCAGTGGCTTCTTTGCCACGCCAGGGGAGGAGCAGCGAGTCACTGCTGCGGAGCAGGCGCCCAGAGGCGAGGCAGGTGCTACTGCACGGGGATCCCGGAGGCTTCTGAGGGACCCTCACCTCGGGGGAGAGGAGGAGAGTGCCCAGAGAGATGAGTGATGGTGAGGATTGGCGAGCTAGTGGACCCGCCACCTCTCTATGATTGTAGTGTTTGTGACAGCTTATGTAGAATTATGAATGGAGTGATTTGATTTTCTGCTGCTTGTTTGTTCTTTTGTGCGTTCCTTCTTCCCTACACTTCTTCTCCTTTGCACTGTTCCCATGTGATAGGTCTGCCGAGACTCCGCTCCAAGCGGAGAATCGCGTCTTGTTGTGACCATTTTCCACGGGAATCTGCCGTCGAAGTCAATAATGACGGCCCTAGTTTCTTTTCCGATGCTGTGTCAAATTTTACGGACGTCCTCCAAATCATGATAGGGTATCCCTAGACAACATAGGGGCTATTCGTCCTATTCTTCGTTCAGTCAATCACCCTGTGCGAGCGGTGAAGCGACACATGGGACCGCTTGGCAGGTGCCTCATTGCGAGGGCTATCATTGACAGGTGATGGAGGTAATCTTGGCCCGCACTCTTCCATTTCTATAAATTCTTGTCCCTTTTATCTCCCAGGTATATCGAGAGCTAACTCGAGGAGCACAAGTTCTTACGGGAGAGGAGGAGTTCAAAATTCTGAGAGTTGGATGGAGGGCGAATCTTCCCATTCCTCGAAGAGAAGCAGGTCCAGTGGTAGTAGTTCCAGGAGGCTTTCAGACCTTGAAGGGCACTTCAGCGAAAGGGCCCAATCACAACTCGTAAGCCAAGTTTTCTTGCCCTTTTCTCATTCTTTCTTCCTTTCTTCTGACCAAACCTCACCCCCATTCCTTGTATGTGTAGGTTGTGATGAAATCACAAATCTTATGGGAGTTGGTAGTAGCAGCGTACAGGGGCCTCCCAGATTTTCAGAAGGCGAGGCTAGACGTGATGGGATTTGGTACCTTCCTTCGGATCGAGCCGATCCAGCTTGACCTAGTCCTGATCCAAGCCTTGTGTGAGAGATGGGACCCAGTGAGCGGGCATTCCTGATGCCCTGGGGGCACATGGTGCCCAGCTTGGAGGATGTGGTCCGGATCACAAGCCTGAAGGTAGAGGGCGAGGCAGTGACCGGAGTCACTTACGCGGACTATAGAGAAGGTGCCCAGAAGTTACTGGGTTTGGACCTGGATGGTCGGAAAAACAGGTCGGTAGCTAGGGCGTCCCTGATGGATGCATTAGGGCTCACCGACACTCGTCGGCGGGACGATGAATCCTCAGAAGAGTTCATGGAAAGGATAGAAATAGGATGCCGCGCCGTGTACTGCACAGATTTCGGCGACTGGGAAAGATGCAACATAGATTTGAGGAGATTTCTCCTCTTCCTTTTGGGGAGATTGGTACTGGGCTCGAAAGGGGACGGTATCCAATGTTGCTTCCTGGAGCTGCTGTCAGACCTTGAAAGAGTAGGGTATTATGCCTGGGGAGCCGCCATGCTGGCACACTTGTTTGCAGGCCTATTCCAAGAAACGGATCGTGAGATGACTGTGAGTGGTTTCACACCATTCATCCAGGTATTTTTTGGTTTTGCTTGTTTTGTATTTTTTTGTGTTTTTGTAAAGTTCTGATGGCCTGCGCCGAGCAGCTGTGGAGCTATTATTACCTCCCTATGGGGAGAGCTCGGCATTGGCGACCTGCGATGGTGCCGCTAGCCAGGCGGTGGGAACCCATCATGAGTGCGGCACCCCTAACCTACCAACTGATGGTGCTAAGGCGAGAGCTACAGGAGTTCCCTGCAGCGATGGTAAACTGGAGACCCTACTCAGACATGGTCGATGCCGACCAGCCGTGGGTTCTAGCAAGTCGTGCCCGGTTCGGACGGGAACTATGGATGCACTGCCTGAATGAAATCGAGCCGCTTCGGCTACGATTAGTTATGAGGACTTTAGGACTGGCTCAAGAATGGGTGGATTCAGCTGCGCCACCTCGTGTCGGGAGAAAGACGCGGGGACCGGCGACCTGCATTGACTGGCGCGTGCGATTCCCCGAACAGTATGAGAACTGGCAACGGGGTGGCACGATTGTAGAATCACAGGCGCGGGATAGCGAGGACTACTTGCGTCTATATAGGACAAAGTACGCAGAGCGGCTCCAACCCCGGGGACTTGCGGAGGTAGGTTTCCCCTTTTTCTTTTTTCTTCTTTCTCCTTTTTTCTCTTTTTTTGGTTTTCCGGTGGAAATGCTGACTCGTATGGCTGCAGGATGTCCGGGATGCCATGATAGCGAATTTACGAACTCGCTTGGCAGAGATGGAACAACAGTTGGGCGATGCCCGCGGAGCTACGAGCGCCTTGGTAGGTGTACAGTATGTTCCTAATTAAAACCCCAGATTCCAGATGTTGGCTGCTAATTCACGCGGTCGTAGCATGCCCAGATTGGCGCGGCTTCCCCAGCGATGGGAGTAGGTGGTACCTCCTCCAGCTTGTGGATTCCTACCTCCGAACTTAACTTGCTTCATGAGCAACTTGCTCACGCCACGCAGCGTGCTGCGGAGGCAGAAGGGATGCTCCGTATACAGGTAAAAGTTTCAGTGTTGAGTTCTCTTTGTTTACGCCTTATCGCGTATCTGAGATGGTACATTTGGCAGGAAAAGGAGACGGAAGGAGCGCTTGCCCAAGCTGCGCAGAAGGAGGCTAGGATAGCAGAACTGGAGAGGGAACTGCGGCGTCATCCTGATGACGACTCCTCTAGGGATGCCGTGGAACTGAGGATCACTCTCCAGTTGGAGAGGGAAGACCGTGAGAGAGAACGTGCAGAGAGAGAAAGAGACGCGGAGAGAGAAAGAGCCAACAGATTGACTGAAAGGGAGGAACGAAGGGCCATGGAGGCCCAACTATTCGAACTCCGAATCAGCCTTGGCCTTGCTGAACAGTGGCTGAGAGATGGTGAGGAGCGCTACCGAAGAGCACGAGAGCGTGGCTTTCGTGTTGGTAGCTACTCTACTGCTTCCGTGGATCAACGCCGGGATGTGGGAATAGGAAGGGGAGTACAGAGCGGTAGGAGTACCGCTTTTCGTAGTTGGGTAGCACCTTTGAGAGCGTTTTGCCCGGAGAGTAGTGGGACGAGTGATGCAGAGAGAGAGGGCGGAACTTGATGTAATTTTTTTGGTTTTTTGGAATAAAATACAAGGTTCGGTTTGTTTGTTTTTCACCTTTGCTTCAGTTGCCTGAATCTCTGCACATATCACTGAAACAAACAAATCAGAATTTCTGTTCTGACTTGGCCCCTTGCTCAATAAGCAAATGGTCACTGTGACTGTCCTTGATAACTGGTCAAGGGGCCAAGCCTTTATTTAACGAAGGCAAGGGAAAGATGCGGTGATGATAAATGCGACAGGCAAGCACACGAATGCAAGCGGTATTAAAAGTGAGATGCTGCACGCAAATGTAATCATGCAAAATTGATTTGTTTTCTTCTTTTTTTATATAAGATTTTTTTTGTTTTATCATAAAAAGATTTTTTTTGTTTGCAAATATGTACATTTCTCTTTTCCATTTTTTTTTATCATTTCGATTTTTTTATTGCTAACGCCCGGCAAGCACCCAAATGGTACCTGACCTTCGTGAGAACAGGGGTTTCTTACTAACCTCCCAGGTATCCTAAGTGCACATCTAGGTTGATTTGGGCCTCTAGACCCCTCGAATGATGATCCCGCCGGCTAAGACTTACCCTGATGACAATACCGTCATGCCATGCTTAGGCTCCCAGTTGCTTCCGACCACAGGGATTCACCCAAAAGGTGTTCGAGGTAAATGATTTGCCCGACCCGGGTCTGTTTCCTCACAACTCTAGATGGTATAAGATGGAACACCCTGGAACCCTAACGACCAACCGCGCGACGCTGACCCGGAATCAGACGCCGTCGCACCCATAGGTGACGCGCTTGCATTGGCCTAAGCCCGAGGTTAAACAAGAAGACATCAAGGTGGTAAACAGGGGTCTTGACCAGCCAGAAACACGGAGACTCCTTCGCAGCGATAGCTTTTGCTTTTCAAAGTAGGCAACCAAATGTGTATATTAAAATAAGGTCGCAGACCCTAGGCAGTTTTCACCCTTCAGAAACTCCATCGAACCTTCATCTTTAGAGGGAGAAGGAAGAGTGTAGGGGATAAACCTCCTGAGAGGACCGGCAAAGCCGTTAACCCGGCGAGCGAATAAGGGCCCATTAACTCTTTCCTTTCGGACAACTTCGGACCAAATCTCGAGCATTTACATTCCACGGCCCCTTTTGTGGATTCAGACTTTTGCTTTGAGGGGTTCCGTTTATCGCACCAGGCACGGTCACGACCAGGCTTTTCTCTTGATTTTGATTTTGTATTTCTTTTGGTGAGGGAGATATAGTCGTTTGACGTTTGTGGGCTCCCTTTTTGTATGCCTGCGGGGACACTGCCCTCTTCTCGTGCTCTGATCGATGCTCGAGGAAATGGATCCTACTCTTGCCTTTGGGTTTGAGTTTCGGTTTCTCATGCTCAGCGTTTTAAGGGCGCCGACTGTCTCATTTGGTCGAAGAGAAAAGAATAAAGATTACAGCTTCCGGAGATCTTCTAGGTGTGGCCCTACCGTAGGTGATGCTACCAACTTTTTTGAATAAAATACATAAGTGAACACATGTTAGCTTCCTTCGAGCGAGCATAGGCCGACGTGGCCGGACAGGGGTCTCCACGGTTCTGGCAAACCAAGACCCGGTGCCTACCAAGCCTTAATGGGCCCTATCCTAACATGAAGGTTAAATGCAGGGACTTAACTATATGGTGACTGCCGGGCATCGGCATTTTGAATTTTCCATATTTTTAGTGGTTTTCAATATTTCTTTGTTTTTGATGTTTTTTATCTTTTCATCATTTTTTTGTTTTGTGCTAAGGGTAGTATTTCTTAAGATAAAGCCCATTCCAAGGGTGGGATAACTCGGTCCCTTCGGCGTTGACTAGCTTGTAGGCGTTGCCAGGGTACACGGCTTGAATTACAAATGGTCCTTCCCAATTGGGTTGGAGTTTAGAACGCGGCCCTCCAGGTTTGACAAAAATTCTTTTTACGACCATCTCACCGACTTTGAATTTTCTCTCAACGACTTTCTTTTGGTAAAAGCGAGCGAGTCTATTTTGATACACACGCGCGTGTTCGGCAGCGGCCAGTCGCTTCTCATCCAAGAGTTCCAACTGGGCGAGGAGTGAATTACGACGATCGTCGAGGGGAAATTCCTCGTCCAATTGTACCCTGAGAGAAGGGATCAGAGTCTCATATGGGACTACCGCTTCCATACCATAAGTAAGGGCAAATGGAGTCTGCCCGGTGGGGGTACGGATTGAAGTGCGATAGGCCCATAGGGCTTCGATAAGCTTTTCTGGCCAGTCTGAAAACTTACTAGACTCGCAGGTTTTTTTGATGATTTTGAGCAATGTTTTATTGGTGGCCTCCGCTTGGCCGTTACCTTGTGGGTAATATGGCGATGAATGATGCAATGCAATTGCGTACCTTTTGCAGAGGTCCTGTAGGTCCTGAGAAATGAACTGTGGCCCATTGTCGGTGACGATCGTGCTTGGGATGCCGAATCTGGCGAGGATGTTCTTCATGATGAACTTGCAGACTGTTGACGCCTTGATTTCCGCGTAAGCTTCGGCTTCGGCCCATTTGGTGAAATATTCCGTCGCAGTAAGGATGAAAGATTTCTGCTTGGTGAGGGAATTGGGATCACCTAGGGGACCAATGATGTCGAATGCCCACATGGAGAAAGGCCATGGGGAGGATATTGGATGAAGTGAGGAAGATGGTGAATGGATTTTATCGGCGTGAAGTTGACACTTGACACACCTACGGACATAGACAGCACAATCTTCTTCCATAGTGGGCCAATAAAAGCCTTGCGAATGATCTTCTTGGCGAGCATCTGACTATTACGTGGCCACCGCACACACCCGAGTGCGTCTCTCTACACATTTCCAAACCTCGTCGTCGCCAAGACATCTTAACAGAATACCAGTAAGGCTCCTCCTATAGAGTAGACCTCCAACCAAAGTATATTTCTGAGCCACCCTTCTTATGGCTTTCTTGTCCTCTGTGGTGGCCCCTTCAGGATAAGACTGATCTTGGCAGTATTTGACAATTTCATAGAACCATGGTTTCTCTTCATCAGCCAGTTCTTCTTCGGCCTCTGCCAACATGATTTCCCTCTTTCAAGGATATCTTCCTGCAGGATCTTCCTTGCTATCCTGTCTTTGATATTTACGTAGGAGCATCATCGATTGCAGGGGCGTGAAGTTTATAGATGGAAATGGACTTAAACCATCTTCCTAGAGGGAACCTTATGGATGATGCCAACGAGGCGAGGGCATCGGCGAGAATATTCTGATGACGAGGGACATGAACAAAGATCAGTTTGGTGAATAGTTTGGCAAAGGCAGCAGTGAGTTCTTGGTATGGCTTGAGTTTGGGATCGCGAGTGCGATATTTAGTGAGCACCTGGCGAAGGATGAGTTGACTATCACCTACGACTCGCAACTCAGTGATACGAAAAGAATGAGCGAGTTCTAGGCCAGCTAGAAGGGCTTCATATTCAGCTATATTGTTGGTGACTGGAAATTTGAGTTGGTATGCCAATGGGAATGTGAGGCCTTCAGGCGACAGGAGGGCGATGCCGATTCCTCTCCCTTGAGAATTCAGAGCTCCATCAAAATATAGTGTCCACATTGGCTCATCTGATTGGTTGATGGACATTAGTTCCTCATCTGAAACTCTGATTGGACGGGATCGAACTTGGGAAGAGGATGGTGAGCGAGATGCTCGGCTATGGCATAGCCTTTAATCGCCTTTTGCTGGATGTAGGTGATGTCGAACTGAGAGAGAAAACTTTGCCAGCGTGCTAGCCTATCCGTAAGGACGGCTTTCTCCAGAAGGAATTTGATAGGATTCATCCGAGCAATCAAGTGGACCTCATGAGCCAAGAAGTAGTGTTTCAATTTCTGCACTACCCAAACGAGGGCAGCACAGGTTTTCTCCATGACGGTGTACTTCTGCTCACAGGGATTGAGAAGTTTGGACAAGTAATAGGTTGCCCGTTCCTTGCCTTCTTCATCAGCTTGTGCGAGGACGGCTCCCACGGAGTCATCCAAGACTGAGACGTAAAGGATCAGAGATTTTTCTGGTTTGGGTGGAATGAGAACGGGTGGACTAGCCAGATATTCCTTCAACCCTTCAAAAGCTTTCTGACATTTAGAATTCCAGTGGAATTCTACTCCTGGCTTGGTCAACTCGTAGAGAGGTCTACACCTTTGTGAATGTTGAGACACAAACCGACGAATAAACTGTAACCTCCCGATTAAACCTCGGACTTCCCTCAAATTCTTGGGAGGCGGCATATCCCTGATGGCCTTAGCTT
The DNA here is from genome assembly GCA_022559845.1 of Amorphophallus konjac. Classification (NCBI taxonomy): domain Eukaryota; kingdom Viridiplantae; phylum Streptophyta; class Magnoliopsida; order Alismatales; family Araceae; genus Amorphophallus; species Amorphophallus konjac. The sequence continues at coordinate 42,269,788 of CM040118.1, read as the reverse complement.
TGTCGGGATCTATCTCGATCCCTCTTTTACTCACAATGAACCCCAGCAATTTACCCGACGACACACCAAACACACACTTTTTCGGGTTCATTTTCAATTGGAACTCTCTTGACCTTTGCAAGACCTTAGCCAAAACTTCTGGATGTTCCATCCTGGTCCTTGATTTCACCAATAAGTCATCCACATACACTTCCAGATATATGTGCATCATGTCATGAAATATGGCCATCATCGCTCTTTGGTAAGTAGCTCCAGCATTCTTTAACCCAAACGGCATGACCACGTAACAATATGTTCCCCAAGGGGTAGTGAATGACGTCTTCTCCTGATCCTCTTCTGCCAAACGAATTTGATTGTATCCTGAAAATCCATCCATGAAAGAGAGGGTTTCGTAGCCTGCCGTGTTATCAATCAGCACATCAATGTGAGGTAAGGGAAAATCATCCTTTGGACACGCGCGGTTAAGGTCCCGGAAGTCGATGCAAATCCTGACTTTCCCATCTTTTTTCATGACCGGGACAATGTTCGCCACCCATTGAGGATAAAGGACGACTCTAATGAACCTGGCTTTGTGGAGCTTATCGACCTCTTCCTTCATTTTCAAAGCCATCTGAGGGTGGAAACGCCTTAACCTTTGTTTTACCGAGATGGACCCTGGTTTTAGGGTTAAACGGTGTTCGACCAAGGTTGAATCCAGACCCGGCATATCCTCGTAGCTCCATGCAAACGTGTCCTTATATTCCTTGAGGACCTCAATTAATGCCTCTTCTTCAGAGGGTGGTAGGTTGTCACTTATGAGGATGATCCTAGGGTCTTCCTCAGTTCCCAAGTTGACTTCTTTGGTGGATTCTTCTACGGCGGTTGACGGCTCGTCGAATCTCCTCATTCCACTAGCGTATGCGCCCGCCGCATCCTCATATTCTTCACCCTCATCTTCAGTGGGGCATTCTTCATCCGTGATCTCGTAGACTCCATACCCTTCATCAGATGCACAGTCGCCCTCGCATTCTATTTCGGGTAGCTGGATGGGATTTTCTAACAACTGGGGATGACAAGAAGGGCCTGACACCTGGCGGCCAAATCCAGAAGGAATCGACGAGGGATCTGCCTCCCCTTGGACTTCTTCCTAGGTACTACCCTCGGCCTATCATTCCTAGATTGACTGACAATATTTACAGAAGAAGAGGAAGACGAAGAGGATGGTGTAGAATGTACAGGAGAAGACCCCTCAGAGGAGGGGTAGAAAAGGTCGCTCATCGGACCTTGGACGGGTGGTCCGCAAGGCGGTACGCACCCGTGGGAGATGTAGGAGGTTTCCTCAACGAAGATGTGTTGTTGGGGAGTTTGAAAATTGACGTTTTTTTTTCGTTTTCATTTTTAATGACAAAGCAGTGAAAAGAGATTGGAGGAGAGAGAAAAGGGGTTATGGCTAGAGGATTGTGAGGCTCATAGAGCAGATCATGGTTGAAGACCTCGGCGCGGGTTGAAAAGCCCGCGCAGGTATGTAAGCAAAGAAGGGGACCTGGGAAGATCATCAGACAATTGTCTGGCCCAGGAAGAAGATATCAGCAAAGGCTGAGACGAGTGGATGGAGAGGATGGCGGCTAATGAGCCGTCGACGGTAATGTTGAGGACGGATGAAGATCCGTCGATGACAGAGTCCTTCTGGCGAGGACGAGGATAGTTTGGAACCTTGGCAAGAGTGGTAATATTCTCTGGTATTTCGGAGATCAATGGTGGTCCTTCAAGCTGCGGAGACGAGAACATCCTTTCCAGTGCAACGGAAATGTCCCGTATGTCGAACCATTTGTCCCACTCGCATTCCGGATCCTTGATCTTGCCTCTTTTGGTGATCCTCGGACATTTTTCAGCCAAATATACAGCATGTGATCCCCCATATGCTTCTCGTGGGTGATCTCCCATCTGAACAACGGGCCCTCTGTTGAAGTGGTTTGATAGAGTCCACGTGAGGGGCTTCCAATCTGCCTTGAACGGTCCTTTGAAGCCTAGGCCAAACCTACGGTTCGGCCTAATTTCTTTTGGCGGCTTGAGCATACCCTGTAACTGTGCGCCCAGACCTTTTCCCTGTTGATAGCCGATGTTCCTCATAATCTCCCAACCTTTGGAGTGAAAAGGGAGACATGATGTTGTGGTTGCCCTGACCGGCTCCTTTGGTGCTAGTGGAACATGAGATGGATCACGTACGTCCAGCAGTGACAATATGGGCCGATGAGACGGCCAAACAGAAGGCAGAGAGGAGTTGATAGCATCCACTGTGTGAAGGACAGGTGTACTGACCACTTTAATAATTCTCCCATTGTAAGGAAACTTCATGCACTGATGGTTGGTGGAAGGCACAGCGTCCATGGCTTCGATGTAAGGGCGACCCAGTATAGCCTTGAATGTGGGGTCCATGTCGAGGACATGGAATTCCGTGGGAATTGACATGGGGCCTAGTTCTGCCTTCAGAATAATCATCCCCTGCGGTGGCCTTTTGCTATTGTCATAAGCCGTGACCGTGATCGAGGAAGGTCTTATTTGTTCCTCGTTGACCCCACACAACTGAAGAGTGCTCATGGAGATCACATTTATGGACGCACCCGTGTCCACAAGACACGGGTTTATGGATACCCCATTAATTTTTATTGAAATGCACAATGCATATTTCCGAGCTTCCTTGGGAGCGAGCTCGTAGTTGTGGAACATGATGGCCGGTTGTGTGTCTGTTGGGGTCAGGACGGTCGAAATCTTTTCTACAGGGAGGTCCTCATTCACCATGACCCTTTGAAGGTACTCCATTAAGGCTGCCTGGTGGGATGTGGATCTTTGAAGTAGCTCCAGGATGGAGATCCGAGCAGGTGTCTTATCAAGGTGTTTTAATAGATCATACTGTGTTCCAGAGATAGCTCTTTCTGGTTGTTCTCCATCATCCTTCTCTGGCTGAGATAGCTCAGGATTCTGACTGTTGTGGGGGAAAACCCTGTGGAAAATCCTTCCACTCCGGAGCACCATTGCCTGCGGCTTTTGTACCTCTGTGGGGGTAGCAGTGGGTTTTAACAGGGGTTTGAGGGGTAGTAGTGGAGGAATGGTTGATGAAGCAGGGGTGATGACGGGAGCAGGGATTCTGATGAGGGGTTTGTTAGGTGGAGGCATGGTGGAGGTAGAGGGGATATCGCGCGGATTATGAAGGATAAGGGGTTTGGAAGGTGGAGGCGGAGGCAAAGTGGAAGTGGGTAAGGTTTGAAACGGGTAATGGTTTTGAGGTGGATGGTGGGTGATGAGTGGTTTTGAAGGCATTAGTGGTGATGTGGTGGAGAAGGACGGGGTTATGTATGGTTGACGGATGATAAGGGGTTTAGAAGGCGTAGGGGTAAATGTGGTAGAGGTGGATGGTAAAGTGGGGGAGTGAGAGAAGGTGAGAGGGTGTGAAGGCGTAGTGGAGAGTGTCGGTTGATAGGAGGTCGGGATGCGGATGAGAGGGCGTAATGGTAGTGGAAATGGTGATGGTGATACTGACGCGGGTTGATGAGAGAGAGGTGCTACCCGGGCAAGGCAAGGGTGTTGCATGATGATAGGGTTGGAGGTAGAAAGAATGGAGGTACTTTCCCGGTGCCACACCTGCTCTCTCCCGACTTCCGGGAAGGAGGAGATGGGGTTAATCTGATGATTGGGCTGTTGGTGCTTTGGTAATGGATTCTGGATTATTCCCATGTCGGGCTGTTGTTGTGGGGCCTGCTGAGGCTGTTGTTGTTGTTGTGGTTGCTGCTGCTGCTGCTGTTGTAACTGCTGCTGTGGCCTCTGAGGAGGTCTCCTAGCCTTGAGAGCCGCGACGTACCGTCTCATCTCATCCCAATCTATTTGATGTTCATCATTCATATCATGGATGTAATCTTTGAAATGGAAGCAGTAATCCACTGTGTGTCCCGGCTGCCTGTGGTAGACGCAGTATTTGGAGGTATCAACATTGGGGGGCCACGCGGGCCTTTCTCTGGGTAGGGCGAGTTGGTTTGATGCCATGAGGGCATTAAAAATGTCTGCTAAGGTTTCCGGCAATGGTGGATAGTAGGCTCTTTTGGGACCGAGCGGCCTCCTTTGTTGCTGTTGGGGACCATAGTTCCCTGGGGGTGGAACTTGGTTGTACTGAAGCGATGGTTGTTGTTGCTGAGGTTGTGGTGGTTGTTGCCGGGGTTGGCGCAATGGAGGCATATTATCCTAGGGTGGATTATTTTGGGGTGGAGGACGAAGAGGGAAAGGACCTGGTTGAAGGGGAAGTCGGGGCATTTGTGGAGGCCTTGGGTTGACCGCATAGTTGGCATTGTTGACCGCACTGACTTGCTCATTTGTCACGACCCCTTCTGTGGCTCCGCCCGGGACACCAGCGCCTATCTTTCTGACCACTTTGGGCTTCGGCGACTCAAACATGTTCATGATGGGGGAGTCTTTTAGCTGGGTTTGGATGTATCGGGCCCTTTCATAGAGTTCCTCCATTGTAGTAAGTTTATTCATGGCCAGGACATGTCTGAACTGTGGGGTTGCATTAGACACAATCATCTTCACTTGTTCGGGCTCGGAGAGGGTATCCCTTATTCTTTCCGCCAGAGACCTCCATCTACCAGCATATCGGACAAAATCCTCGTCGGGTTTCATCTTTTCGGCCACTAGGTCGGTAATGGAGAGTGAGGGACCGACCCTATCCCTATATTTTTGCAAGAACCTTCTCTGGACTATTTCAAAATTCTCGGCCTCGCGGGGCTCCAGAGAATAGAACCACTCAAGCGCGGGACCATCCAATGATCTCCGAAAGAGGTATGCCAGGGACCTCTGATCGTTTTGCAGTAAGAGGACTCATACATGAAATCTTGAGATGAATGAAGGGGTTGCCGGTACCATTGTATATGCGGTACGTGGGTATTTCGGAGGGAGGAAGATGAATGACGGGAAGGATTGGCAAAGCAACCTCCGGGGTGGCTTTCACGTCCACCATCCTTCTCAGATTTTGAAACTGCTCGTCCATGCGGTTGAACCTATTGAGGAGCGATTGTGCGAGCTCCTCTGGGGGTGAAGGTGGCACTTGCCACTGGGGGAGAAACTGTCTCCCGGAGACTTGAGGGGGGAACCCTGAATGAGAGGGAGCTGTCGGACCGCCGACAGTTGGACCTGGCTGAAGCGGCGTGTGGGGAACAACGGGAGTTTGAGATTGTGACGGGAACTGGAATGAGGGTGGTTGTTGGCTCGCTTGACTTTGAAGCGAGGGAGACTGGATGGCTTGCGCCAATGAAGGAGATGGAATGGCCTGCACGGACTCTTGGAGAGGTGCGATGGCCGGAGTTGATTCCTGGGGCGTGGGGGAAACAGATTTCCCCTTTAGAATGGCCTGGAAGGCCCGGAGCTGTTCAGAGGTAAGCTCCATGTTGGCGAGGACGCCTAGTAAGGAAGAGATATCCTGTGGTAAGGACGTGTCCCCAGCAATAACCTGCACCTCATGTGAGGGGTCATGAGAAGGACCCGAGTCCATAGCATAGACTCGCGGGTCGGCTGTCAAACCACGACTAGGGTGGTTTTCCTCAGAAGACTCGTGAGACATGCTCACAGTTTTCCCAGAACGCAAAAACATACACTAGCAAGTAGGTAGCAGAGATTATCAAACAAGTGGATGCCTTTACGCCCTTTTTTTTTATGTTTTGATTTTGATGATTTTTTGTATTTTTAGCGAGATCCGAAGTTCACACAAAATGGGGACCCTAGTTTATTTTTGTTTCACCGCCATGTCAGCTAGGGTCTCTCGTCTCACCACGAATGAAATGACTAACTCCGGGGAACTTCAATGGTACAACCAGCCCAGTGAACGAAGAGGAGATTCTTCGATGTCGGGGACTTACGGAGGTCCCAATGTAGGAGATTCTAGTCTGTTGAGAGGAATTCCCAAACGGAGAGTCCTTCCTTCACCGGGAATGGGTGATCCTCAAAAAAATGAAAAAAAGGATAGAAAAGAGGAATGGATGTATGCAATGGAATGCTGACAGATATATGGAGTGGGAAAACAACAGAAATAACAGACATATAATAAACAAAGAACCAATCAAAACTGACGGTGCTGCCGTGAGCACAACGGGGGCGCACGCGGGCGCGAAGGTGGAGAGGCACGGATGGTGCCGAACTTGCAAGGGTAGCCGAAAGGAAGCAGTAGAGGTCCCACCGTGATCGCCAATCTGTGAGCGACGTCACGCGGTTCGGGGAAGAGCGGAGAAGGACGCGGAGCGCGCGCGGGCTCCTCTTTTCTTTCTTTTGGTGTTTGTTTGCTGCAACACAGAAATAAGAGAAGGGGAGAAGGGGCCACCACGGGAGATTGCTCCGGCGGGGCGAGCAGGACAAGTGTGATATAGCAAAATATGGGGGTTAAACGGCCATAGCGGGAAGTGACTCGCCGCGGCCTCGGGGGGACGGGAATGGTGCAAAAATTAAATAACAAGAGTTGAAACGGCCATTGGGGAAGTGACTCGCCGCGGCCTCGAGAATATGAGCAAATAATAAGATGACAGAATATGAAGAGAATACAAAGAGCGGGAATTTAAACGGCCATTGGGGAAGTGACTCGCCGTGGCCTCGATGATAAGAGCAGAATATAACACAATATAAAGAGAATATAAGAACGGAAATTTAAACGGCCATTGGGGATGTGACTCGCCGCGGCCTCGATGATATAAGCAGAATATAACAAAACATAAAGAGATTATAGGAATAGAAATTTAAACGGCCATTGGGAAGTGACTCGCCGCGGCCTCGATGATATAAGCAGAATATAACAAAATATAAAGAGAATATAGGAAATAGAAATTTAAACGGCCATTGGGGAAGTGACTCGCCGTGGCCTCGATGACAAGATGTGATCGCCAGAGGCCAAAAGACCCCAAAATAAGAAAGTGATCGCGCCTACCTCGAGAGCGGGAGATGGCGGGTTGCTTCTTCCTCTCCCTCCGGCCGGCCGACGGAGAGGGCTTTCCTCGGCTACCCTTGCAAAACAACGATAAACAAATGACAAGTGGATTAGAAAGATAGAGGTGTAGTATTCAAATCCTTGCGATAAAAATAACGAAATGATGGCAAGACACACACCTGGTTGGTGTTATCTTTTAAACCCCTCTCGGACTCGAGTAGGAGGAAAATGAGATGATGGATGCAAGAAGTATAAAAGAAGAGGCGCCCTTGTGAAGGGGGATAGAGGATGCAGTATGATGAATGTAAAGAACTATGAAGAAGAAGGGGAAGAAAAGGCTTATTGGATGAGCCGAGGGTGAAATCCGGCGGAGCTCCGGCAGCGTGGGGACGACGTAGAAGCGCGGTGGATGAAGACGACCTTCCTCTCGCGAGCGTGAGCACCCGAGAAGCCGGCAGAACCTCCACCTACAAAAGAACCCACGGGTTATAAAATGACTCCGTAGCCTCTGGGCTCCGGTAGCCTATCGGATCACTTCTGAGCTCTCCCAGAACTGAGGGGGTGGGCCTCTATTTATAGGGCTCGGAGGGTGGAGGCGTCCAGGACCCTGGACACCTCCATCAGGGCCGAAATAATATTTTATTCTATTTTTATATATTTTTTTAGAATACTTTTGTGGAGGCGTCCAGGGTCCCGGACGCCTCAAGCAGGTCCACCGAAAGCCGACGACGGCCGCACGCGGTTTGGCACAACGCGTGGTTTTGTGAGCGGCGCCCCGTGATTCAGAAATGGGCGCGTCCAGCTGACTGGACGTCTCTACAATTTGGATTTTTTCACACACGCCAAACCGTCGTTCGGTGGCCGGCGCCCGTGAGGGAGTTAATGGAGGCGTCCAGGGACCTGGACGCCTCCAAAATATATTATTTTATTTATGTTTTGTCTTTTATACCAGGGCTGGCAATTTAATTTTTTTATTTATTTTTTATGGAGGCGTCCAGGAGCCTGGACGCCTCCATATATATATATTATTAATTATTTTTTGTCTTTTTTATGCCAAGTGGCATTTTATAAATATTTATTATTATTAGTTTTTATGGAGGCGTCCCGGGGTCTGGACGCCTCCATTAAAATATATATATTTTTATTTATTTTTGGGCCCTGAGAAAAATAATAAAATAATAAAATAAATTAAAAAGATGGGGGCGTCCAGGGGCCTGGACGCCCTCATTAAGACCCACCCGGGTCCTCAAATCAGGGGTCGGCGACCGCCCGGTAGACCCCCCTTCTTGATTCCGGAACCTCCTGATGCGTCCGACTGGTGTTGATGCCGTCCGAATGCCGTGACGAGACGATTCCGGATGCCGAAAAAGGTAGAAGAAGACCCGAGAAAAGGAAGCACTCGAGTGATTCAAAATGCGTAAGCCGTTGCGGGGCGTTGTATAGTAATATGAGACTTTCTCAGGAGACGTCAGGAATGGCGTT